>OX596174.1:1837000-2446000 GCA_951394245.1 Cyclophora punctaria | reverse complement strand
CATAATTTCGAACGAACAACTTTTGTTTCTCAAACATATTTAGGTACTAAATCTTGTACTTCTTGTGCTAGCTTGCTGCTTTTACTCGAAAGGCGGATTGTACTAGGATTCTTCAATCTATTTAGTACCTAAAAATGTTTATGAAACAAAAGCTTTCCTTTCAAAATTATGCTTTCTATTGCATCAATTAGAAGACTATTTAAAACGAACGCCAAATTTCGTTTACTAAGCATATTAAGGCGCTACTTTAAATTAATCTACCTTTTCAATCATCTTTAAAAAATACTTATCACCGCGTCGTCGCATCTTGGCAACCCCTAAGTACAATATTATTCAGCCGAGTGCGTCACATTGCTTTACTCTATGCTATTTCCTTCCATAGAAATCCAAGGCCCATTTCAATAAAGATTTAGTCACTATTATAGTCGCCTTAATTATTTCCCTACAAAGGAAAGAAAAAGTAATAACGAGTTAGTAATACTGTGATCCACAAAAACCTTTGAATCTTGCTCTATTATCGTGATCCTCATTCCTTAACCCATTGAAATAAGGTTAACAAAATTGGCACGATTGTATACATACGTGATTGGTTTAATCGTGATCCCTCCAATAACGTTTTATTGAAACTATATCGAGAAAGTAGGTTTAGTGTCCACACCACAGAATTATATTATAGTAGCTGTACTCAATGGTTTAACCGTACCGTAGTCTTTTATGAAAGAACTTCAAAATAACACTAGATAATGATTTAGCTCGAGTCTACCCATCTTCCTCTTTTAATAAAAATCAGTTCAACAGCCTCCGTGGTCTTGTGGTTTGAGCGCCCGGCTTACGATCCGGAGGTTCCGGGATCGATTCCCGGTGGGGACAATATCTCACAAAAATCTCTTTGTGAGACTGTCCTCAGTTTGGTTAGGGTTTTGCAGGCTGAATCACCTGATTGCCCGAAAAGTAAGCCGATTCCTTGCTTCGGAGGGCACGTTAAGCCGTCGCTCCCGGTTACTTTCTACGGGTAGTAATCGTTACATGAGCCATGTCAGAGGCCTTTGGCTGCTCAATAACTCTGACACCAGGATTGGTCCGGTTGACCATCCACTCGATGAAGAAGGTAAAAATCAGTTGTCTTTAAAATACATAGAACTGTGAAACGTTACAGAAAGACTTTCAATATACAAAATATACTTTCACAAATATAGTCTCAGTAAAGGGGAATATATCAAAAACAGCAAATACAGAGAAACATTAAAGTACTAACTGAAAGCACAGTTAAGATTATTAAAACGAAGAAAGTATTTTCTCTAATTAAAAAGTATCTCCCGTCCAGCTAAGTGCAGCGTCTTAATAATCATAAAAGCACTAGAGCCTCTTGCCCGAATTAACTCAACGCTTCTACGAACAAAGCAATTTTAACCTGCTTTAGTATCAATGGTATCCCCAATCGCTAGTACCGTGTGTTCAATGACATAAGCCACACAGTTCTAATAAGTAAGTAAGATTATACCGCTTAAAAGCCTCTGACATGGTCTAATGATTGAAACAACCGGGGCCGACAATTTAACGTGCCTTCCGAAGCACGGCAGCGCTCAGATAGAAATACCACTATCGGCCACCCACCCAAGCCTTCGTAGAAACCACTGTTCTTGTGCTGTTTGCCAAAATGTTTGTCAAACTGTTTGCCAATTATTCATGTTGATGATTTCGTCGTGCGTTAGATATGGCAAACTTTGTTCGAGGAAATATTAAAAATTGTATGCAATTTGGAATGCAACAGTTTTTTAAAATTTGTTTGGTCATGGATTTGATTTTGGAGTAGAAATACAAAGAATGGGCTTAATAAGTGTTATGATTAACATAATATGGTACTACTATGGGTTAATAGAAAAATTATAAGTAACCAGCCGCGTCCCGCGGTGTTACCCGCGTTGTACCCGTTCCCGCGGGAATTGTGAGATAAAATATATCCCATATGTTACTTTGATGTATGACCTATATTTCTGTAAAGTTTCATCAAAATCTTGTCAGTAGATTTTGCGTGAAAGAGTAACAAAAATACATACTACATCCTCACAAACTTTCGCATTTATAATATTAGTAGGATTCGCTCCATACAAACTGTTATAAGTACCTACTTCGTTAAATATTTATACAGAACTCTACCAATAAATCTTAGTCTGAAATCTGAATACCCGATATTCTATTGAACGTAAAAAAAGTATACTTTATACATAAAAACCTTTGATCTAATAAGAAACTCTAGACGAGTACAAATAAACCGACAAGGTACTACTACCAATCCATTACGGTTAGATTGCTTGCATTTCTAACACGGCATACATTGATGCCTATGTTCGATGAATAATTAAACTAGTACGAATACAAAACGCGTTCAATTTGCAATTTCGTTGAAGTATCGAATTTGATTACTTGTCGAAATGAGGAGAGTAGGTTCGGTTTTATTGTTGTGGCTGCGACCTATAAATGTTTCTGTAACGCAAGGACCTTAAGTATAGGGTTGTCTTCGGATTAGTTGTGAACTTTAGTTCGTTCGTTTATCTTAAGTCTCTACCCTTAGTTTAGGCCTAAGAAATTCGCTGAATTAGGTGTTAGTTATTGTAACCTGTTTGTAAGTTTAAGCCTGAGAGTTATACGCTGATGATTTGGGTTGTAGAAGTAAAAACTATAGACCTTGTAGTGAGGTAGAGTACGAGTATATGAAAGTAGAGAAAGAAATGTGAATTGAATTTTGTTTTATTTTTTATGAAAGGAATTTGTCTTTTAGGTTCTGCTACTGGACAAAGACCTCTCATATTTCCGAAGATATTAGTATATTATTATAATTATTACTAAACTAGCAGTACCCCGGGGTTTTCCCGTGGGAAATTTGGGATAAAAATAGCCTAACCTTCCCATTAAATGTGGCTATTACAAAAATAACTATTCAAATCAGATTGGTAGTTTCTGTGGGCTTAGCTTTTTCAAACAAAGAATCTCTTCAGCTTTATTATATTAATCTATCTAACTGAGTATTAAAATCATATTATATACTAAATTACATTTCTACGTATATATTTCTAATACCCAATTTGACAACCATAGCTGACTCTGGGTTATCTTATGGCTGTTCTATAGCGTGTTTTACAACCAAACCCCCCATACGTTGCGATTGGACGACATTTGAAATCAATCGTCTGAAATAAAACATTGGTACCGAAAAAGGCTACAGTGGTTTTATGGTATATGCACTTGCCTGCCAAGAATGAGATGTTGGGTTCAATTCCCGAGTACGGCGAAATACGTTTCTAATTTACTTTTCAAATGGCCTTGGTTTGAGATAGTTAAGCAACAGTTGAGAAGCATAATTTTTACTGTATTGATATCTTAGTAGTATCAGTTGCCTAGATTCTATAATACGAGGTTATAGCATAGTTTGGGCCTAATCAACCGTGTGGTGTAGGTATTTGTCCGGGTTTATTTATTTATTTACCTACAGTGCAATGAGAGAACTTTATAGGCTAATACTACCGAAGAACATTCCTTAACTTGTACATAACTTGCCAAATTCATTCATGAGCCCATTAAAATTTTGCCTACAAACATTAATTTAAAACGGCGCTTTACTTTACGAGGTTATAACTCAAATTTATTTGTTTAGGCGCGTCAACAAAGCGTAAAATTTATAAATTTTCAAGTGTAGTGCAAGTATGGAAATAAGTTAATGGCCCGTTAGTATTTTGCAGTTAATTAAACTAACGTTCTTTAATTAAATATTAGCTTTTGTATTTTACGTTTAAATGCACAAAGCTTTTCAGTTGTTGTCTTTACATCAATTTGAATTAGAGCCGCCGAAAACCTCTTAAAGTGATGAAAACAAAGCTACTTGTTTTAAATTACTTTGATACTTTCTAATTGCTTATTGCGATCCAAAATGCGTTAGAAAACTTTTTTGAATAAAGTTTCTTCTATGTATCATACTGAAGCTTGTGGATACACGAATCCTCAAGTGAATTAGTGGTCACCTTGTTGTCAAAGTTTTAGATTTTATTAAGGCCTCAAAGATAGACAAATGAATAATCACACTAACTTAGTTGTCAGATTGTACTTTGGGCCATCACGGCTTGAAAACTGACGCAATGTCAACGCTTATCTCTATGATAATAGTATTTTCTCTCTTAAATACCAAATCGCATTTTTTCTTAATTACTTTTTTTCTTTTTCAGCGGTCTAGACATCGTCTCTATACGACAGCTAGTCGTCTTACTGCGACTTCTCTCCCGGCAAGGCAGAACGATAATCTGTACCATACATCAGCCTTCAGCATCGCTGTTCGCACTGTTCGATAGAATATTCGTGTTGGCTAGAGGCATGTGCTGTTATCAGGTAAACATAATAATATTTTTACAAGGAACACCCCGTACCCCCGTACCATGTATGTAGACTAACTGAAAGAATTAGCAAATGTCATGTTGTATGCAGGACAAAAGAGGATGGCACAGGATAGAGCCAAGTGGAAGGAACTCTATAGACAAGAGCTAAAGTTTACACGAACAACGCTCTCACAAGACATAAACATCTTGCAAAATTTAACGTAAATTTTCAGTGCGTACCCGATAGATAACTGGCAATCCTATCGCATTCTATTATTATCTAACAACATTACTATAACTATCACGTAACAGTCATATCTTCAGTTACCTAGAAACAAACAATTCATATTATTATTTTGAGCAAATTAGTTCATACCTTCATATTTATAAATACCTATAAGTTCGGTTTAATCACTACATAGTATAAAACAAAGTCGCTATTTTTGTCTGTTTGTTTGTCTGTTTGTCTGTATGCTTAAATCTTTAAAATTACGCAACGGATTTTGATGCGGTTTTTTGTAATAGGTAGAGTGATTCAAGAGGAAGGTTTTTATGTACAAAAATTCCCGAAATTCCCACGGGAACGGGCACAACGCGGGTAAAATCCGTGGGGCGCTGCTAGTAGCTAATAAAAAGAAATATATGATAATTATCTAAATATATGATATCCATTACTGAGGATATTTCTTCAACATTTGTATCTTTTACGTATATGCCTTATTTTAATTTTTAATTATATCAAAGTTATACCTATTTGTAACACACAAATATTTATGAATTTGTACTATACAATCGATTGATGCCGACACAAACTTAATTCACGGGGTATTATTGGACGGGGTAGTATTATTGGACATTCCAAATATTTGGAATAATTTGACCTAAGATTATTCCAACTAATCGGAAACTGTGATGTCATCTCAAATACATATTTAATCGTTAATGATTTCGTGTGCCTTAACGATGTCAAAGCGCTACTCCACTCTCCCTCAATTCTATGTGAAGTGTTCTTATCCACTAAATACAGAGCAAAATGTTGGCTGTTATTCAAATAGTACTAGTACTCGTATTGAAGGGTTTTAGAAATTTGTTAAGAAAATAAGGAGTTTGATAACTAAGCACTGGCAAAATCAATCGATTGTGAACTACCTATACATTGAAGTTAATGAGCGTTGCTTCCACCCACGATCCAATAGATGGAGTTAGTGTGAACATTTTGTAGATCGCGCTTACGTTTTTTTACCAGATTTAGTGGGGACACGTTATACATTTTGTAGGATGGGAAAAAACCTTCCTCTTTATGAAATGAGAGTGGGTAATATGTTTTTGAAGAATTAAAAAATAGAGCATTGTAATATATATAATGCTTAAGATTAAGATCTTCTCCATCGAGTGGATTGTCAAACTGACCAATCCTGGCGTCAGAGTTATTGAGCCGCCAAAGGCCTCTGACATGGCTCATGTAACGACTACTATCCGCAGAAAGTAACCGGGACGGCTTAACGTGCCCTCCGAAGCACGGAATCATCTTACTTTTCGGGCGATCAGGTGATTCAGTCTGTAATGCCCTAACCAAACTGAGGGCAGTCTCAAAAAACGTTAAACTTAAAACAAATATAATTACTTACAATTAAAAGAGCACTCACATAGCTATAGTGGGAATCAATACAAGAACCAAATCAATGTTTATTATTATTCTATGAAGCTCCTCAAACCAATGAATAAAACAATTATTAACATAAACCCATTTAAACGTAACAGAACTGTAATGTGACCTGATCAAAGTGCTGATCAAAGTGACAAAGTTTGATTGTCTCAAACCGAAGTAATTACCAACTCGTCACACAGATCAATCAAAAGTTTTTAAGCCAAAATCGAATGGTTTATTCATTAAAATAGTCTCGTATCAGAAAATTACGTCAGGAATTAATTGGTTCAGCGCAAGTTCTGAAGCCCTGAATATTGGTTTGTTGTTTGTTCAGACGACATCTGTAGTTCTGCTTGTCGTCACTTCTGTACCAGAAGCCAAGGGTTGGCGTATTGGGAGAGATTTGAGTGGGTTGCTTGTAAGAAACTACTGTGATGTAACTTCTTCTTCATCGAGTGGATGGTCAACCTGACCAATCCTGGTGTCAGAGTTATTAAGCCGCCAAAGGCCTGAAGTAACTAAAACTTGGTTACTATTTCTGTATCGTTATATTCTGATTTTGATAAGTAATTGAAAGGATAATATCATTGCAAGGGTGCACTTTAAAAACATAATTGACTTAATTTTTCATACATTACGTTAAAATCATTTATGTGTCTATGTATAAGGAAACATTTGACGTCTCTGAGTGTACGAGCAAACGATTTTGAAAAATAACTTCATTTATTTTTCCTCCCATTATATGCTTTGATAGACACACGAATTTTGATAGGCACGAGCGCTTTTTTAACACCTTTTTTAACAATCTTTAACGCCTCAAGTTCAGTGTACGATACTCGTCAGCGTTTCAAAACAATCCCATGTAGAATAAACAAGAAGCTATTGTTCTGTTTTGACGCGCGTTAAAAACTATTGTTTTAGTTAAAAAATGATCTTGGTTTTTCATCAGCTTGCTTCAATGAAGTGTCAAAGCTCACAATCCATCCTTCAAAAGCAGCAGTAGGTTAACAACAGCTATAATTCTCGTTCAGGTTAAAATGGTGCTTAGGAGTAATAATAAAACTTGAGACAGTTTCAGCACCAAGCGAGATTTATCTAACTTCTGTTGTTTAAGTGAAAGTTAAGACTAATTATAAGTTGAAACTGGGCACGGCTTCTGACTTATGACCCTTTACACCTGATTGTGAACATTTAATTAGATTAATAAGCACGAAAAGTAGTTTTATATAGGAATGCTTCTTGGCTGAACTATGGCTGAAAACTATGAAAAACAAATCCATTTCGTACTTGTTCTATTTTCAAACTACGCTATTTTCTATTTACGCTTCATTGCGCTTCAGTTGAAATCTTGAAAGGTCAAACGAAAGACAAAAGAAAGTTGGAGAAATGTAATTAATTAAAGAAATAAAATTTAATCAAAATATGATTACTTTCTTGTTTCGCCAAAATTTTGTATTTTGTTAATTGGTACAAATTAAAATTAAAACAATTAACCTTAAACACTGTTCTAACCGTTGTCACCCACGGGACTTCCGAACAAATATTATTTTCGAAAGAGTTAATTAACTCTCCAACGAAAAACTAAGGTACAATCGTTTAAGGCAAGCCTTGATAAAATAAAAATAAAATACTTCTGAAGAATCACGCAACTTTGACAAACCTTATTATATTAAACTAGCTGTTTCGCGCAGTGTTCACCCGTGACTCGATAGATGGCGCTAGTGTGGACATTATGTAAAATGAGCTTGTTAATTACCCAGATTTAGTGGGGAAGCCTTAAAACCTGCTCAAATATTTTATTATTAAATAAGTATAGATCTACTAGTTGACCCGGACAATTTTAAAATTAAGGGGTGGACCACCCTTAACATTTAGGGGTATGAAATGTAGAAGTTGACCGATTCTCAAACCTACTGAAAATGCACATAAAATTTCATAAAAATCAGTCAAGCCGATTGGGAGGAGTATGGTAACATTGTGGCACGAGAATTTTATATAAAAGATTTCACTAACAATCTAATCCTGCTTCGGAGGGCACGTTAAAGTGGCGGTCCCGGTTGTTTCAGTCGTTAGACCATGTTGTAGGCCTTTAGGCGGTCTAAAAACTCCAATACCAGAGTTGTCTATAGACCTACTCGAAATTAGTTAGTTACTTACTTACTAAGCGGGAGATCCGCCCAAAACCTTTTCTCACTAACGCTACTCAAATTAGCAAGAACAATATAAAAGTTACCAACAATCGTTGAAAGCTCAAAGCGTTTTTGCCCTAACAGTCCCGCATCCGTGACCTACTGAGAAAAAGTAGGTCTATTTGTTGAGGCCGGATTCCCTTTGAGTGTCGCAGGAAGACCTTTGTGGTGTGTTACTGGTGACAGAAAGGCAAATTACTGCCTTTGATCCTGTCATTAACTCCCGGCCAGTTGGCCGTTCGACTGCACTTACTGTTATTACATTTTATATTTAAACCTTTTGAAATTTTTCAAGTGACAATTATGTCATTGAATTCTGTTGGGATTTAATTACCTTACCGTGTTGAGGGTGTGGGTTTTATGAGGTTTCCCTCAAGTGGTACAAGTTATTCAAAACTGACCATACCAATTTCTTTATTTTTAAGGAACAAGGGAATTTTAAGTTCGCTTAGGAATTTGGTGTTAAAAACTAGTTTATCGTCTGAATTCAAAATGTAATTAACATCTCTGGCAAAATTAATTGCAATCGATCAAGTGGTTAAGCTAATTAAGTAAGTAAGTTAAGTTAATTAAGTAAGTTAATTATATAAGAGTAACATACAAAGAGTTACTTTCGCACCGAAGTAAAAAAATAAGGAAAGGAAATTTGTACGTTCAAAATAGGTAAGACAACGCACAAAATATAAATCCCTAGGCTAACAAGAAAAGCAGAACTTTATAGATTTTCATCAGTCTAAAACTATTTTACTTAAATAAGCAGTCGATAAACCTGAAATATCCACTTTTCGATCTTCAATTTTATGACACCAACTTAAACTTATCGCTGAAACACAGCTACTTATACTCTAGAAGTTTACCTCTTAAATATCGCTTGAGAATAACTCGATAAAGTTTGAAAGTCCTCACAGCTATGAAGCTTTCCAGTATCTTAACATACAACTTTATCCTTGTTATTTTAATACGTACTTTTTCAGCAAATTCTTTTCAAATAGTCAAGTTGTTGAACATTCAGTTACTTCTGTCTTTAGATTGTTTTAGGGTTGTTTTGTTTCGAAGTTTTTGTTCGACTTTAAATCGGGTGATCGGTGTTTTTGAGTTGATTCTACCATTGGGGAAGGTTAGAGTTAAGTGAGCAAACTTACTGTGTTAAAGTTTTACGGAATATTGATTTTAGAGTTGACCACTACTTTAATCTCCGCATTGCAAGCGAAATTATCATTACGAGTACCTATATAGACATAATATGCGCAATGTATATTATATTTTAGGTGCCTTTCTAATGTACGCAGTCGTATAAATAACAACATAACCAAGAATAAAGCTAACAAAATATGAACCCCATAACTTATTAACCATAGTACTATAACATAGTATTAAGGTAATCAACATAAAATATTTTAGGGCCTGCGACCTTAACTTCGCGATCTAAAGGAGTTATAGCTGCCTATTATCGAACCATCACTTTAGGGTTAAGCACCTCACGTTGTAAACTTTATGTTTGTCACTTTTGTCACAAAAACTCATTACGAAGGGTTAGGATGCATCAATTTTATAGCTTTATGTAACTTGGCGTTTAATAACGTGAGCTTTATGGTGTCAATAAACGAGTACTAATTTTAATATTGTATTGTACGGAACCATTTGATATGGCATAGCTCTTTCTGATAAGCAACAAATTCTGACTGACTTTAACTTGAAGGGTAAATTACACCAACGAGAATTTAGGAGAATTTATTAAAGACAAAGCTCATTTTAAGACGGATTATTAAATTCTCCAAGTGGCGGAACGAAATCAGTGCTTCAGAAAGTTTCTGTTCATTTGTTAATGTAAAGATGCAGATTTCCCAGCGGCCAGGGCCGGCGATGAAATTGTATTCTAGTTGCAACACTAACTAACTTCAACTCTTTGTTAGCATTGGATAGAAGTACAATGTATTTATTCATTGTCTTTTCTGGTCCCCTATCTTTGTAAGTTCTATTAAAATTATCGCAGTTGTTTTTGTTGCAAACGATGTGGTTACGATGGATACTGTCTTCGTTTGCAATTGTTTTATTTTGTTGTGCTAATTTTGTTATTCACTATGGGTCGAAAGTGGTTGAAAGTCTTGATTAAAATTAATTAAAATTTCAAGACCTGATTATACAGGTTATTAAAGGAATAGATATATCATTATGTCTGCATACAAAGAGCATATATTTTTTGAAGAAAATAGAGACATTTTGATGAACATTGTAAATTTTAGACTTAACGCGACAATTAACGACGTAATTTTCTTTTTTAAGAACTAGACAATGAGCTCAAAGAATTAAATAACCATTTTTATTAATTGAATTGTCCATACGACACAACATTGACTTTAACTTTCAGTTAATTTTGATTTACCGAAGGAAATATGAGTCTAAAAAATCAATTTGATTTTAGAACATCATTTGTTTTAGAAGTTGCATAAAAATGATTAGATTAAATATGATACCTCTTAACGATAACTATATATCTTTATTCTTTTCAGGGAGCTCCACAGTTACTAGTACCGTACTTAGCTGAAGCGGGCCACATTTGCCCAAAAACACACAATCCAGCAGATTTTGTATTAGAGACGTTATTGGGAGATGTAGAAGTGGCTGCGCAACTGTCAGAATTGTGTCAGAACGGAAAACTGTGTAGAAAACTTGATCGGATGACTATCAGAGGCGGAAGGTTGGTAATCTAAAATGTTTCATGCAAAGCTTAAACTCGTATTAAATTTGATTTGTGTAAGTGTACGATGAAATTTGATGGTAGCACGTAATCAAATACAAAAGTAACGTAAGATAGTGTAGGTGTAATGGAAAACGCTGGTATCAGAGTTTTAGACCACCTAAAAAGTGAAGATGGGGAGAATCAACCATAATTACACTAATCTTAAATTAAGATGACTAAGAAAAATAAGCTGAGCTCTAATATTATTAAATTTTAAAATGATCATTAGGAAATGACTGAGGTATCAAGTTTAGAATATTTATGTTTGAAACAGCCTTTCCTGTGCATGCAAAAATTACTGCGCATGAATCTGAATTGCGCGATGAAATGAATTTGTTTAGAACTCCACCTCAACATAGTTGTATAAAGAATTTTCATAATTGACTTTCTTGCAGGAAACCCGTGCTGCATTCAGATGAGTCTATACAAAGGATATTCGTAGAGCACGTAGCAAAGGAACAAACGCAAAAGATGGAATTCCCAACAACATTTCTGACGCAGTTTTTAATACTAAGCAAACGAATGTTTATGCAAAATAAAAGGAATGCTGTAAGATTGTTTTTGTAATACGATATGGAAATTGAATTCTAGTAGTTTATTCAATAAGTTTTTAAATAAATTGGACGAAAGCTGTGAGTTTCTGGAAATAAAACTGAATAAAACGACTGTGTAACTGTGTATTTACTCAGTGGTTTGCTCTGATGTTTTATGTTTTTCTAACACGGACGTATAGCAAAACAAAAGCGTGCTTTTGTTTTTGTAGTATGTACCGCTATGGTTTGTTATCGATAATATTGGACATAATTATATTTGAACCATAACTACAAAATCATTTTCTCTTACAGATAACTCTATGGATACAATTAGCACACCACGTTATATCAGCATCACTTCTAGGAAGTATTTTCTTTATGATTGGAAATGATGGATCCGCCCCAGTAGTCAATTTTAAGTTCTGTTTGAGCTGCCTTGTCTTCTTCATGTATACCTACATTATGATACCGATATTGCTGTGTAAGTATTTTAGTATCCTGTGCTGTTAGACTGTTTTTTTTTTGTGCGCAGTAGATGCTTTACTATTCATAAAACGTGACCCTTTTGATTGGAGTTAAAGACATTTAGCGAAAAAGAGAAGTTAGTGATGAAAAGAATTGCTATTTGTCAATGAATCAGTATTATACATTGTCGGATAGTATATAGCATACTATGATGTATTCTATACTTTTGTTGGTATCAATAATATAGATACATGTTGCAACCTATTCTTATTGCAACTCACCTGGTCCCAGCTTGATTGTGGAACAAATTTGTTATACCTGTAACCGAATTATTTAACGGTGGCTCCACCATAATTTTCTATTGAGAGCCTTAATATTATCCACTAAAGCACTTTTACCTAGAATATTCTGTCACACTGAAGTTCCAAGGCACTTTTAGTAGGGAGTATAACATTCTAAGCACATGGAGTTGTGGTATTTACCATGTTGGGATTGTGGAAAAGCGCCCGTAGCGTTGGTTACGCCTCGTGAATGTCAAGCAACATCCAGTTTGAATACGGATTGTATCAGTTGCTTCACAGGACACTTTGAATGATGAATCTTGGTTGTTTCTTACAAACAAACGCCATCAAGTGGTTTAGAATATTATTAGAACACTATTGATCTTTTCATACATGGTTCGGATTTGAGATCACCAAACCGCAGTAAGCAAGGGTGATGATTATGTACTAGGCATCCTTACCGTATTGATATCTTCGGTAAGATAAGTGGTCTTTGCCCAGCAGTGGGACATTACAGGCTAATACTACTACTACTATTAATATTCACCAACTGCTTGATGCTTGAATTAATGACTATCAATCTGTACCAAACATAACATTCGGATTTTTTTATATGCATAATAAGAATAAGATTTTTTACGCATAATAAGAATATATTATGTTTCTTAATGTTAACAAAATTAAATATTGTTTCAGTTCCCCTGGAAGTTCGTATGTTGAGGAGAGAATACTTCAACAGGTGGTATGGTTTGAAAGCATACTACGCAGCTTTGTCGTTTTCAACTATGCCAAATATGGTGAATATATTTTCTGTCATATTTTTCAATTTATACGGGCTTTTTGGTTACCATATAAATAAAAAAACACATCAGCTGCACTTCTGAAATGTATGTTTAGTCCATTTGAACAACTTCAACGCTCAAACAATTTGTAACAAATTTTTGTGTATTTTAAGAGGGTACCACTTGACTGTACTCGTACAGGCGGGAAATGCCGACACATTTAGGCCGGCACCATACATGCTGAAAATCAATCAGAATTCGGAATTTGAAATTGCTATTCTGGATTCAGAACGTCCAGAAAAGAACACATCCTGATGATTGACATTATTATTTTTTCAGTACGATCTGTAAGAATAACTCTCAATTTGTTCACAATTTCAGATTTGTGTGAGGCAAAGGCAAATTCAGAGACTCAGATTAATGTATGGTGCCCGCCTAAAGTTTGAGTTCTCTGAGTTCAATATTCTTTTTAAAACATTATTCAACGCCTTCCTCGTCATTGCATCGTACTCCCGATAATCATATGTAACCTATTGCGCTTCCAAAAGAAAATAGTACCTCATTGGGTCTAAGTCATTAAAATTCACGACCACCAATTTCCAAACTAGCTAATCTAATGAATCTTTATTGTTTCCAGTTGGTCCTAGGCTCGACGTTCATATTAATAACGTTCCTAATGTCGGGTCAACTATTGGAATGGGACAGATTTGTCCTTTTCACATTGAGCGGGTTGTTAACCGCTATGTGCTCCGAAGGGCTTGGATTAGCCGTGGGTTCAGCCTTTAGTGTCACTGTAAGTACCTTTTTATAGTACTTTATCACGATCTAACGGTGGATATAAATAGGTTTTGCTTTCGATGATACCTATCAAATTGTAGGTTTGTGTAAAAATGTCATAGGTTTAGCAAAATGTATTAAAGAGCAAAACTTTACGACTCAGACGAAATACCTCTGGAGGCGAAATTGAGATATAGTATTTTAGTATTTATTTGTTTTAATCAGACGAACAACTGGTTTCCAAGGTTTTAGCGAATATACACGTTTTACGTATACTCGTATACACTACTGTCACAGAAGACTCCTGTAAAGGAGCCGAAGCATCAGATAAAAATGTAAAATAAAAGCGAAGTGTACCCCTAAACTTAGTTTAATTTCAAAATCAGACGGACAAGTTAATATTGATAACCCCAGCAGGGTTCACATGAATTTAAGTCAAACTGTAACTGAATCAACTATGAAGTGTAAAAATAGAATATGATTTGATATTATGATATTGAAGGATGGTATCTTTCAAGTATCTTCATATCTATTGGTCCTAAATATTGTATTTCTTTCAGAACGGTTCAATAATAGGTCCAGCCATGGTGGCACCACTGCTCGCACTCAGCTGCTATGGCATGGGTTTTGGCCCTTACATCGAAGGCAGTATGAAGGCTTTAATGTCAGCTTCTTACCTCCGATTTGGATTATCAGGATTTTCCATATCTCTGTATCAGAACAGAGGCCTAATGGAGTGTCCGGACGATTTTTGTTTATACTCTGATCCTCGGTTGTTACTTCGTGATGTTGGCATGGAAACTGACAGTTATATAGTACAAGTTATAGGGTTGCTGGCTTTTACCTTCGTTCATCGTGTGCTGGCGTATTTTGCGTTAAGGTATAGACTAACTGCAGAGTTTTCAAGTAAATTCATGTGTTATGTCAGCAAGTTTTTGAAACATAGATAACTTTCAGTATAGAAAAAGTTTTTTTTGTATAATTGAAACAAAGTCCACCTTGATTTGTTGTGTAAGTAAAAACCAAACTGATATCCATAACTTATAAAACTGTAAAGCTCTGTACTCAAGTATGGTTTTAATCTATATTTTTTATTCTAAATCTAATAGGCTGTAAAACTCAGAGTTCAAACGGTCAATGCCATGATTTTTACTCGGCGTTTTGCACTCGATGGCTAATTTAAAACTGAATGGGAGTATAGAGCTTAAAATAATTCTAGGGTTGTATTAAGATATCTGTGATAGATATAACGTAAATATTTTTAAGTGATTATTAGAGTTAAAAATGTGTTGGCAATATTTTATACAATAATTATATAGTAGAGGCAGGTATAAGACTTTTTTAAATGTTTTTTAATTATCTTACAGCCTTAATGAGGGCCATACATGATCAAGATCACTGTCAAGTTTCCAGCAGACTTGATGCGGCGTTCAGTAAACTTGGCGGTGTAAGTTTACTGGACGCTCCATCAAGTCCGCTGTAATCTTGATGGTGAACTTGATCATGTATGGCCCGCATAAGAAAACCGTTATCTTCGGTAAAGAAGTAATATCAACGGAAAATTATTCAAATTGTTGAACGCCGTTGGTTTATAATACAACTAGCTGCGCCCCGCGGTTTCACCCGCGTTGTACCCGTTCCTGCGGGAATTTCGGGATAAAAATAGATGTTGTCCGATTCTCAGGCCTATCCGATATTTACACAAAATTTCATTGGAATCGGTCGAGTCGTTTCAGAGGAGTTCAACCACGGTACCCATTCCTGCGGGAATTTCGGGATGAAAAATAGATGTTGGCCGATTCTCAGACCTATTCAATATGCTCACAAAATTTCTTGAGAATCGGTCGAGCCGCTTCGGAGGAGTACGGGAACGAACATTGTGACACGAGAATTTTATATATAAGATTATGTAATAAGATTATACACTGTCGAAAGATTGTGATCTGTTCCAAACCATTTACAATTTAACGCATAATTTCTATATATCATGCGGTGTCAATAGAAAAACGATAAAGATTATGAACAAACGGCGCTTAAAATTTTCCGGTGACACTTATCTATACTAATATTATAAAGCTGAAGAGTTTGTTTTGTTTGTTTGTTTGTTTGTTTGTTTGTTTGTTTGTTTGTTTAAACGCGCTAATCTCAGAAACTACTGATCCGATTTGAATAATTATTTTACTGTTAGATAGTCTATTTATCGAGGAAGGCTATAGGCTACATTTTATCCCGAAATCCTCACGGGAACGGGCACAACGCGGGTAAAACCGCGGGGCGCTGCTAGTACTCCGTATAAAATTAGAAGCAATGCATTTGAAAAAAGAGGAAGGTTATAAATAGTTTACTAACGTAGTATACTATTAACCCATACAGTTATACTTTGATCAACTTTTATTGACAAATCACTACATAGTATAAAACAAAGTCGCTTTCCACTGTCTGTCGTCCCTATGTATGCTTAGATCTTTAAAACTGCGCAATGAATTTTGATGCAGTTTTTTTAAAATATAGAGTGATTCAAGAGAAAGGTTTATAAGTATAAAAAAATTCTGAAATTCTCACGGGAACTGGCACAACGCGTGTAAAACAGCGGGGCACTGCTAGTTAATTATACAGGAGGTATCTCTCTCTAGAAAAAAATTACTTGCCTTTTTGTACTTTCATGTATTATTTAATTACTTTCCTCTTTAAAAGCTACCAATATCTTGCCATGTTTGTATGTATTTTATGTAATTGTGATAAAGGGTTTGTATAGTAATTAAAATAAAATGTGTTATTAAGTATTGTTTAGTTTTATTTCTTAATTATTTATATATTAAAATTTGTCCGTTATTATTTAGATACTAAATAACATTGGTGAATACATTTAAAACAATCGACTCATTTATTTACTTTTTCTCTAAGGCTTAAGATTATTATTATTTATTAACAATCAATGTATTATTATAATACGACTAGTTATCTTACTACACAATAAATTAGTTAAATCTACTTAATAACACTACTCCTTTGCTTGCTGTATAGCCTCAATGCTAACGGTTAACAGAAACGTAAAGCCCCGTATTCATGGAAAACATTTGTTTAGCAACAGAGTTGAATCAACGCGTTGCAGAGTTGCTGTCAACATGTTGCTGGCAACACTGCGTGTTGCAGAGTTGACAACGGCATGTTGACAAGTTGTCGCCCGACGAGCGTAAACATCAGTTTAGCAACAAATGTTGACGCGTGTGGACGAGTTTGCAACAGTTTATAAACATGGCAGTAGTGTGGAGCAATGATAAAATAATGCAACAAACAACACTACCTCCTCGGGCAACATTTAAACTCAGACTGGCGTGTGGACAACCTTTATCGATTTAAACAAAGTTTAATCAACATTCGCCCCGTTTCATCAACAATGTTTATCAACTGTTGCTCAACAAATGTTTACCATGAATACGAGGCTTAAAGGTTACTCTTACTATATCTATCAACTCGTCATACAATACGGATTTTGATAAAACTTTGTGAGATAAAAGGTTGTACAAAATTTTATCATCATCATCATAAATTTAAGAGCAAGGCTCTTGTCGGTGAGTCCGATGCAGACTTCTCCATCTATTCCTATTCAGTGCAAGTTCCTTCACATCTCTATACGACTTGCCAGACACTTTTTCTTTAATTTGACTCATGTAACTGATTCTAGGCCTTCCTCTACCTCGCTTTCCTTCAACTTTACCTTTATTGAGATGTCCTATCATCTTCCCTCTCCTATTTTCTATTATCTCAAGTAATGTTCTACTCTCTCTCACCAATTCTAATACTTCATTTTCACCCTTTCCGTCCAACTAATCAAAAGAGCAGTATTATATCACATGATCCCACAACGCGGACATACCCGTGAAACGATGCTAGTATTAAACTAAACTATATTATTTACAGATTATCCTAGGTACCTTAATATGTTCTAAGTTGTACAGTACGCTCTCTACGAACTGAGTCAGGTTTTTACATTTCTCTCCGTATCTTCAAAAGCTGCATTATCGGTTCCGACTGTCTCATCCCTGTTCAGCTCAACTTTAACAGGTGGTTTGCTTCGGGCTGCAAACAAATATACAATACTTAATAGGGTGTTTTTTGGACGACATAATGTTTTTGATTCAGGTGATGAACATAAACAGAGACGAATTTATTAAGTACTAGCAGCGCCTCGCGGTTTTACGCGAGTTGTGCCCTTTCCCGTAGGAATTTTGGGATGAAAAATAGAAGGAGAGATATCCAATTATAGTAGTAGGTACATTAAAATATCGAAGTAAGCTATTTGAACAAATTATAAGACTCATTATTACCGAATTACTTAGACATTTTCAAAAAGTTACACACAAGATTTAGCAAATAAAAAAACACACTTTGATTCCCATACGTTTCGAGTAGATTGCACCACTCTGTACCACTCCTGACTCCGTTACTTAATAATGGGTACAAATAGCAAAAGTTAAAAAAATTAAATATAGCACTTATATAAAAGATATCTCTTCTTTTCTCTCCCACAAAAACATAAATAAAGTAAATTCGATTGCTTTCACTCTCAAATATCCTCGTTAAAATAATATACCAGTTTCTAATTACCTTTTCCACCAAGAAAATGTTTGATAAGCACCGAGCATGGTGAGTCCACGAGCATGGTCAGAGCATAGGCGAAAACCAAAGCAAATCCAAAGTCGGATAAGAATTTGAGGAGCTGAAAACAAAATAAAAATGTTCTTATGTCTACGTAAATTGCTTTCAACGACATCTAGCGATACTCAGGTGTACTAAATTATGAAAACGCGTATATTACTACGCCAGTAGGGTGTTATAGTAGTAACAAAATTAGTTCTCTTGACTTTGAACAGGTCGCGATAATAATAACTTATGCTATTGTATATTAAGTATAGCGCTATCTAGTAGCAGCCTTCTGCATAAATACATTCAAAGCTCGTTTAGGCCGCTCGAATAACAAACAGTTCTTTCGGCTTTTAACAGATGGCGCTTACTTCAATGTTTTTAATAACACTAACTATTTAATAATCTGTGATAATACTAAGAAATCCTTTCGAACTTACCCATCCCGTAGGATTGAAGTATATAGGAGACAAAATACTAGAGTTTACAAAGAACTGAAGTGGATAATGAACGATATATATTGCGTAGGAAAGTCGAGATATAATTTTCCAACAACTTAGTGAGAGTAACCAGTTGATTGGCCCTGGAAATAATACATTTTACATTATTGATCTATGTTGTTTCATAAAGAATGACATATCTTACAGATGCAGCAGTGATTCGGAATTTTATGTGCTTAAGTCTTAAGAAAAAATAAAATATACTTACATTTGATTTTTTCATTAGACTTTTTAAACAGAAGACAACTTCTTACATTGAGGAAAAGAGTAAAGTGATAGTTAAGTAAAGTGAATGAATGTAATGGAATCAGGAAACCTTTTTCCTTGTCAAAAGGAATCGTCTTCGGTTGGAAAATCAAGCAAACATAATACCTCTCGTCAGGAAAAAATGGAATGAGAAACATTTGATTTATGAAGACGATTGAAACGAAAATGAAGGTTACGTACCTCCATACCCATGCACGCATGCTACGATTAGCCATCCCAAAGACATCGCCCAAGCGGGTCTCATAAAAGAGTTTATAGTGTTGTCCATTGTTTGGTTGTTCCAATCTAGCAGTACGATAGCGTAGGATAGATATGTGATACCCCCCATTATAATAGCAAAACAGGACCATAAGGTTATTGCTGATAGCTGAAAGAGATTAAAGGTTGGTGGTCAGGTTATTTTGTGTAAGTAATGTTTTATTTGTAAACGTTTGTGATAATATACAATTACACATCCGCATGATCCCCACGAATGTCCACAGGAATTCAGAATACCATACATCGAAGATCAA
This sequence comes from Cyclophora punctaria, assembly GCA_951394245.1. Taxonomy (NCBI): domain Eukaryota; kingdom Metazoa; phylum Arthropoda; class Insecta; order Lepidoptera; family Geometridae; genus Cyclophora; species Cyclophora punctaria. The sequence continues at coordinate 2,426,298 of OX596174.1, read as the reverse complement.
TTCATTCATTTATTTCGAGTAGGTTCGTGGCGAACCCTGGTGTCGAAGTTTTTAGGCCTACAACATGGTTTGACAATTGAAACAACCGGGACCGACTGCTTCACGTGTTCTCCGAAGCACGGTAGCGTTCAAATAGGTTAGTATGTACCCAAAACGTTTAAACAGTAAACACTTGTGGTGACACTTCGGATGTATTCAGAAAATAAGCTTATGTTACCTATATGAGTTTACAAGCAGATTGCTGAAACACTTGAAATTTTGCGGACAAAACAGAGCGTTTTAGAAATTTCGTAGCACGAATTCGTAGGTTCAATGTCTAGTAGGAGCCAGTATTTATTAACAATAAAATTTAATTATTACTTTAGAAATAATAAGTTTTTGACCCCTGTACAGATGGAGTATGTATCCAAAGACCATGCCGACGAAGAATGGAGATGCTCGGGTAAGAGTGTTCGTGTAGTAGTAGCGCGTGTATTTCATCGAATCTTCCGGAGGTCGCCTGGAAAGAGAAGTAAATAATATAAAGTGATCTGTACGTAGTCATCTCAATGCAGATATCAGTGAGAATAATTTTAAGTGAAGTAGACGAGGATACCTAGTCTGTCCAAATACTAGAGATACTACAGATGGATATCCTAATAATATTATAAACGCGAAAGTTTGTGAGGATGGATATATGTATTTTGTTACTCTTTCACGAAAAAACTGCTAGACGAATTGAGATGACACTTTGGAGTAATATAGATTAACCATCATCCCAAAATTCCCGCGGGAGCGTACATCCATAAATATTAGCAATATTGTGCTACTGCTAGGCAAAGGTTTGATAACATCATCAGCGAGACGGGAGACTGATGCTTAAGACTATCAGTACAGTACAGATGAATACAATTTAAAAACGAAACTTACGTAAACGTAGTACTTCCACCTTGGAAATTATTGATAAAGTTATAAATAGTGGAAGCAACTAAAATTGAGAGTAAGGCAGTGCATAAAGCAATCCACGCTTTATAGGTCTCCTTTGATAGGACAAAGAATAGCACTATAGGTGAAAGAATGTATAGTTGTACATCGATAGCCAAGTACCATGTGTGAGGAAGACACTGTAACAAAAATAATTGTTTTCTTAATAAAGTACATTTGACATTGGACAATGACGTATGAAATCGTACTAATATTATAAATGCGAAAGTTTGTGAGGATGGATGTGTGGATGTATGTATGTTTGTTACTCTTTCAAGAAAAACTACTAGCCGTATTTGGATGAAACTTTACAGTAATGTAGGTTGTACATCAGAATGATATATGGGATACATTTCATCCCGAAATTCCCGTGGGAACAGCTACAATGCGGGTAACACCGCGAGGCGCGGCTGGTATTCTATAATTAAAGTAGCTAAGATATCTGAACGGGGACTTTCTTCTATCATATTTGCTAAAACTAAACTTACAATATGATTGGCAGTGACATAGTTCTGCACATGCAACAAAGTGGACCACCAGTACATTCTACAGTTCTCTGTAAAATTCTGCACTGTCGCCCAGTGGGGTCCATCGAACATTCGGTTCAGTATCGTAGCTTGCAACAAAACGAATGCAGCCAGTAGCGGGAACATTCGAAGAAGTCGATTCAGGTAGAACAAGTGAAGATTTTTGATGAGTTTCACTGGAAGAAAAAGAGAATTTATTAGTAAATTGGAAAAGTATGAGTCTGTACTGTCCCACTGCTGGGCAAATGCCTCTCATCTTACTGAAGATATCTAAAGATAAGAAAGATGAGAAAGATATCTAAGATATATATAATGAGGATGATTAGGCATAATCACCACGGTTGCCAAACGCGGGTTTGTGATCTCAAGCCCGAGCCATGCTTGAAAAGTGGGAAATATGTTTCCGCTCGACTAGCGCTCGGATATAAATGCCACTATCAGCCCCCCATCCAAGTAGGGGCCGAGGTTCACGTTGCTTAACAATCGCAATGAGTTAACATCGCCTAGTGAAACTACGCCATGACCGCTACAAATAAAACTTCTAGGCGCGTCGCTAACAGAAACGAAAGTCGAGGCGCGGGCGAGGCGCGGGAGAGGCGCGGGCGCGCCTCTTCTAAAAATCTCTTTGTTTTCCATTGTTTTTTATGTAACTGCGCTAACAGAACAAGAGTCGAGGCGCGGGCGAGGCGCAGGCGAGGCGCGGGCGAACGGGTGAATGTGCTAAGCGTCGAGGCAGCGGCGTTTATGCCGCGTTTTACGTGCGAGAGCATCTGGACGGAATGTATGTAGCTCTAGTATCTCGAGTACGCGCGAGTGCCAACGCGCGAATCGACTCGCGCGTAAATCGCGCTTTCTGGACAGGCTCTTAGGAATAAAATGTTATACATCAACACAAATCCTTTAAAACATGAATTAATAGTGCTTTTTTGTTACTCAATACTTACTTCCAGTCATTTTCCCAGCAGTCGTGAATACCAGTAAAAGGCCGGTCAACATGAAGAATGTGTCCACTGTTATAGGAGCCATGGTTATCCAAACCGAACGCGGCAATTGTGTCCACTGAAACAAATATCAATAACTTGGTAATCAACAATTTTTTCAAAAGTATTTTTCTTTAAAACGGCAATCTAAACTAATATTATAAGATCTCAGAAACTACCAAACCGATTTGAATAATTATTTTTGTAATAAATAGCTAAATTCAACGGGAAGGTAATAGGATGTTTCTCATCCTGAAATTACTACGGAAACGGGCACAACGCGGGTATAACCCATATAGTTTTATATATAGATTAAACATTTATAATGAACTAGCTGTGCCCCGTGATTTCACCCGCAGCGACCCCGTTCCCTTTATTACTGATTTTCTTTAAAAAACATTGTCCCGACAGTAAAAAACACATCAAAAAAATAATCATCCAATTTGGTGCAGTTGTTCTGAAGTTATGCGCTTAGCAACACATTCAGCGATTCATTTTTATAATAAAGATTGAAACTATTAGTTCTGTGACGGTTCCTGTAAAGAGACCGAAACGTCAGATAAAAATGTAAAATCAAAGCGAAGTGTATCCGTAAACGTAGTTACAATTCAAAATGAGTGGTGTTCGCTTAAACTTAAGAAACCAGTAAGATAATAATGTTCACAATACTTACGTTAAACATATCAATAGGATTAACTATGGCCATCAGTTGCGTTACATACGTGTGGCCAACCACCACCCACAACATGGCTAATGATCGAATACCGTCAATACATTCAATGGCACCAGGAACAGGAGTGAATGTGATAAGCCGACGAGTATTTGTAATAACGGAGAAAGATGCGTATATCTTGTTCATAGTTTTGGGATCTGTGAAAAAATAACGAATTTAAAGCTAAGTTGTAGGTACCAATATTGGCAGTGTAACCAATTAAACAGAACTTTTTAATAGCCTAAACCAAAATTTTACTTTTCTTTAAAAGCCAAAAACTTATTTTACGTTACTGGACTCTCAGTGTACCTATTTTAGATGCTCGGTCAATAACCAAGTCTTGTTGGAAATGGTATTGTTCCTGTTATATCCTATGTCTATAATGCCATGGGAACAATCTAATATATAAAATTCTCGTGACGCAGTGTTTGTAGTTAAACTCCTCCGAAACGGCTCGACGGATTCTCATGAAATTTTATGTGCATGTCGGGTAGGTCGGAGAATTGGACAGTATCTATTTTTCATCCCCCTAAATGTTAAGGTTAGTCTACCCCTATTTTTTTAGGCAAAACAACGTTTGCTGGGTCAGCTAGTATAATATAGCTTTTTTGAGTTTAATTATGTGAGCTGTGCACAACTTTATTTATTTTCAAACTTTATCTGTATAAATCATATTAAAATCATATCCTAATACATTATCAAACTAATTACTAATTTTATCGTAATACTCTTGTTTTCGACGTCTTCAGTATTTTGTATACTGTTATCACTTTATCATTGCATTAAAAATCTTATCAAAGCTTTGCATTGCAGGTGCAAATCTGCCCCAATGAAGTTAATCACCATAATTATTGTAATTATTTAAAGGATTGTTTATATTATCGTAGAATTAATACCATTTATCTAGACATGCATTTTTTTTGGATTAGCCCTATCTTCAACAATCTTCTATTCAGTTATGCGATGTTCGATGCACTTTTTTGAATTGAAAGTAAGATTACGGATACACTTCCCTTTATTTTCAATATTTTTTATAAGATTACAGTACTGTGACCCCGGTTTCAGTAAAGGGGCCGAAACGTCAGATAAAAAATGTAAAATAAAAGCGAAGTGGATCCTTAAACGTAATTTAAATTCAAAATAAGTAGTGTTTGCTTAAACTTAAGAAACTAGTTTGGTTGATGCACGTTCATGTTTATTATGATTTTAAATAAAACTTGGCACATTTTATAATTTGGAAACTACCTTATGTTTATTCAGAAATTTTCTCGAGAGCGACTGACCCGAGAAACTTAATTTATTTTGTAAATACTACATATATTAAGAAATAACGTACCTTTTTCTAAGATTCGCGTTTGGTAGACATCGTATGCTGTGCTTAGACTCACTAATAGTCCAAGGAATGAAAAAATGGCGCTGAAACAGCAAAAAAGAAAGTTAGTTAAGTTTAATAGTTGAATCTTGAGACAGTCGGCCATTTTAATAGTTGTTGAGACAGGCTTCCGGTGTATGGAAATATATGAAGAGTGCAGCGCCACACACACAGATTTTTGTGTAAGACAAATTATTTTTTTACGGCTGAAGTGTAACGATAGTGATAGTAAAATATAATTATATTGCTTACAGGCAATTTAGTAATTTTCGCTTGAACAAGACTAAAAAGGGTTGTTAAAGATTGTTAGACCCATTGTGGTTTCATACCTATTCATAATTAAGGGCTGTGCAAGACAAACCGCCTTGGAGACAAAGAAAGTAAAAAAGTATTAGCCTGTAATGTCCCACTACTGAGCAAAGGCTTCTCATCTCACTGAAGATATCAGCTCAGTGAGGATAAGTAATGTAATCACCATCCTTATCTAATGCAGGTTGGTGATAAAAGTATAATATTCGTCGCATGTAAAGAATATACTTACATTGCAACATAATCTCCTGCCACCCATTGTTTATCATTAGGCAGTCTGCAAAATAATTCTTCGTATTGAAAACCATACTCAGTAGCGTTGATCAGAAGACCCTCGAAGAATTGCTTAATTGAACAGGCTTTCGGTATGCATACAGCCAATTCGAAGACTGGACCAGAGGCCCTTGATTCTCTGAAAATATGAATAAGTATTGGATATGGTGTATGACTAAGTTTAAGAACATTGGTTTACTTGATTTTGTATTTGTTATTTGATAATTTTTATTCGAACTATTTTTTACGTATCACTACTATAAAACAAAGTCGCTTTCCACTGTCTGTCTGTATGCCTAGATCTTTGAAACTACGCAACGGATTTTGTTGCGGTTTTTTAAATGGTAACTTATTAACCTATATACGAGGTGTGTTAAATAAAATAAGTCAAATATATATTACTAGCAGCGCCCCGTGGTTTCACCCACGTTGTGGTTTCACACCCGTTCCTGCTAGAATTTCGCGATAAAATGTATCCCATGTGTTATTTCGATGTATAAGCTATATCACTGTAAAGTTTCATTTCAATCCGATCAGAAGTTTTTTCGTATAAGAGTAACAAACATACATACAACCTCACAAATTTTAGCATTTATAATATTACTGCGAAAATTAACAAACCTAGGTGGAAACCCCAATTTTTCATGAAGATTATGATTGCTTATTAAATCATTGAAAGTTTCTTCATTAATCCCTCGGCTGAATTGTTCAGGCCAAGTTATTTCAGGCCAATCAATATCAGATAAGTTGATTTCAGGAAAGTGTATGTTTTGGTTCAGTGGTAATTTTATTGCGCAGTATTTGCCTTCAATATCGGGTATATTCGCTGCCTGGCGCCTGATGCCCAAGCATTGGTGATAATTGCCCATATCGAGACGGTTGCCTTCGAAGAAACCTCTTGGGAAGCGTATTCCGGCATCGAGAACTGTAAAGGAAATACAAGTTAAGTACAGCATGTAAAATTTGTAGGATAATCTATGTTTTTTTAAATTAAAATATAACGTAGATTCTATTACCTACCAGTATAGAGCTAATATGAGCTTTTTCATTCATGTTTAATTCATTTATTTATATCAAAATAAAACATTAGTACCATAAACCAGTAAACAACAAATAGAATGTCGACAAAAAAAGAGTAAAAATAATAAGAAGAAGAACCAGTTTTTTTAGGTAAACTAAAAAAACTGGTTCTCTTGATCATACACATGGCAAGATATGGTTTGCAAGAGTCAGAAAGTACAGTCGGGGAATATTTTAAAAACCGCTTAAGAAGGAGGTTGTTGTTTCTTAGTTATGTCTGTTTATTATTTCGATAACTTAATTAAGTAGTCTAGTCGGAAGTTAAATAGTTAGATATGTTCTAATCATTATTAACTTTATGTGTGAGGATTATCAAATGTAGGAAACGAATGAAATGAACACGATAGATAGAAATATTTTTGGTATTACAAAAAGAAGATTTTTCATAATTAAGTTTTTAGAGTAGGTATGGAGGAGGCCTTTGCCTAACAGTGGGACGATACGGGCTTACAGTAAAAGTCTTTCTTATCGAGTCAATATGGTTATTTCTTATATATTTATTTATTTATATGTGTCCGGACCAGAATTCAGTAAGTTATGTATATCTTAAACATAAACCTGAATACACAATTTTTTAAGATTTTTACGTAAAAAAAAGTAAGTAATTAAAATGCTAACGTAAAATTTGAATGCTTTGCCATATATGATGTCACTGATAAATATTATTGGAAACTTTAACAATTAACAACTATATAAGTTTAAGTGAATGAAATTGCAATTAAAATGAAGTTTTATCTGTTACTAATATTAGCTACTAATATTTAATTTTTAACACTAAAAATTATTGTGTTTTGTTCCAACAATCACTCAACATGTTAATTGTGCGAAATTGATCCATTGAAATCGCTTACTATATTTTTATATTACTTTAGATTTTTTATCTTATACGTTTAAAGCATTTTAATTGAGATTTTAAGGATTTAAATTCTGGACTCAACTATCAAAAATACTAATAAATTATATGTATACTTACATATTAACAGCAGTCCCGTATTATTAACAATAAAACTCAACTGTTCTTCACAGACTTCAGGATCTAAGACACTTTCGTACAACCCTTGATCAAATAATTTTTTACTATCGGGCACTTCTTTACTAAGAAAGGCCCCGACAGTACCTAATAGTGCGAGTATAAAAAATAGATATTGCTCCCTCATATTGACAGTTGTGATTGTTCCTGTGTTACTACTGTATTTGTTACCGAGTATCGAGTATATATTAAACATCGGAATCTTATCATTGTTGATCCAATGTTTTGTGTTTTGATTAGAAGCGAATTATTAATTAGTGTAGGTATAATTGCTTTCGCCGAAGATGTTTTGGCACAGGCGTTAAGTGTATTACTTCACAATTAGGTGATAAGGTCGGCACGTGGAATTGGACAGATCTAGCACGTTCCAGGATTGTTCTATAGTTTAACTAGCTGACCTGGCAAACGTTGTTTTGCCATATAACTATTAAGGGTGGACCACCCTAATCACTATACATTGAGATGCAAGCTCTCCTATCTTTCAAGTTGGATCAAATTTCACACGGTGTGCAAATCAAATTTAAAATCGGTTCAGTAGTTAGAGTCCATTGCAGACAAACAACTTGACTCGTAATTTTTAAATATAAAGATGAGCAAAAATATGGGAAGGAAAAGACGCAGATCAAACGACCGAACCAAACGAAATTGTAACGTAAAATGAGCATTTGCTCGTTTAGTGGAACCGCACTTTGAGCTGCGTTTAAGTGCCTACTTACAGAAGAATAGGTAGTGCTTATAGTGGTTTTGGACACATATAAATTTGTGTAAATACCTATAGTCTCATTGCAAAGTACAAAGTGTAGTCGGTTCGGACTACGATGCTAATAGTTAATAATCGATTTCAAAGAGAAATAATATGGGTAATAATTTTCCAATTGGGTTGGAGTTTTAAGTATGGTATCTAAATAGTTCTCTCCCCATCTTCCCATTCCGACAAAAGTATCTTTATGAGTGTCTCAATTATTTGGACAACTTTACAATAACTTAATCCTACCTCCTACCAATATTATAAATGTGAAAGTTTGTGAGGATGTATGTATGTTTGTTGCTCTTTCACGAAAAAACTACTTGACGAATTTGGATGAAACTCAACAGTAATATAGGTTATACATGAGACTAACACATGGAATACATTTTATCCCGAAATTCCCGCGGTGACGGGTACAACGCGGAGCGCGCCTAGTGAAGTCATATAACCACTCGACAATATAGAGCAAATGACTCATTCAGGAATTCGTTAGAAACATAAAATAATTACATAATATCTATTACACGTGCTTATATGATTCACATTTCAATTTATCAGTAATTAATCTATCTTTATCGCATCTTGTCTACTTCTCCTTCATCGAGTGGATGGTCAACCTGACCAATCCTGGTGTCAGAGTTATTGAGCCGCCAAAGGCCTCTGTCATGGCTCATGTAACGACTACTATCCGTAGAAAGTAACTGGGACCGACGGCTTAACGTGCCCTCCGAAGCACGGAATCATCTTACTTTTCGGGCAATCAGGTGACTCAGCCTGCAATGCCCTAACCAAACTGAGGACAGTCTCACAAAGTGATTTTTGTGAGATATTGTCCCCACCGGGAATCGACAGTTATGTTCCGTATAAAATGAGGAATAATGCATTTGTAAAAAGAGGAAGGTTATAAGTAGTATATGTACTAAAGATATACCCCAGGAGGATCATATAACAGGATATTTACCCATACAGTTATACTTTGATCAACTTTTATTGACAAATCACTACATAGTATAAAACAAAGTCGCTTTCCGCTGACTGTCTGTCTCTTATATGTATGTTTAGATCTTTAAACTACGTAACGAATTTAGATGCAGTTTTTTAATAGATAGAGTGATTCAAGAGAAAGGTTTATAAGTATAAAAATCCTGAAATTCCCACGGGAACAGGCACAACGCGGCTAAAACCGCGGGGCGCTGCTAGTTAATTATACAGTAGGTACCTCTCTCTAGAAAAAAATACTTGCTATTTTTGTACCTACTATCAAGTATTATTTAAGTACTTTCCTCTTTAAAAGCTACCAATATCTTGCCATGTTTGTATGTATGTATTTTATGTAATTGTGTAGGTATAGTGTTTAAAATAAAATGAGTTATTAAGTCTTTTCACTTTTATTTCTTAATTATATTATAAGCTACCAATATCTTGCCATGTTTGTATGTATGTATTTTATGTAATTGTGTAGGTATAGTGTTTAAAATAAAATGAGTTATTAAGTCTTTTCACTTTTATTTCTTAATTATATATCATTATATATTTGTCCTTTATTATTTAGATACTAAATAACATTGGTGAATACATTTAAAACAATCGACAGACTACTTTTGGAATATTAATTGTTACAAAATTTGCTATCAACATATTTATCATTTATTTACTTAATCTCTAAGGCTTACGATTATTATTATTAAATAACACTCAGATACTTCAATTTATTATTATAGTACGACTAGTTATCTTACTACACAATAACTAAGTTAAATCTACTTAATAATACTACTCCTTTGCTTGCTGTATAGCCTAAATGCTAACGTCTAACAGAAACGTAAAGATTACTCTTACTTTATCTATCAACTCTTCATACAATACGGATTTTGATAAAACTTTGTGAGATAAAAGGTTGTACAGCATTTTATCATCATCATCATACATTTAAGAGCAAGGCTCTTGTCGGTGAGTCCGATGCAGACTTCTATTCCTATTCCTATTCAGTGCAAGCTCCTTCACATCTCTATACGACTTGACAGACACTTTTTCTTTAATTTGACTCATGTAACTGATTCTAGGCCTTCATAAAAGGTGAAGTTGAAGGAAAGCGAGGTAGGCTTTCCTTCAACTTCACCTTTTATGATATTATTAATGTATCTGTCATGTCGAATGAGATGTCCTATCATCTTCCCTCTCCTATTTTCTATTATCTCAAGTAATGTTCTACTCTCTCTCACCAATTCTAATACTTCTTCAATATCACCCTTTCCGTCCAACTAATCAAAGGAGCAATATTATATCACATGATTCCACAACGCGGACATGGGTATGTTCCGCTAGCGAAAAGATGCTAGTATTAAACTAAACTATATTATTTACAGATTATCCTAGGTACCTTAATATGTTCTAAGTTGTACAGTACGCTCTCTACGAACTGAGTCGATTTTTTACATTTCTCTCCGTATCTTCAAAAGCTGCATTATCGGTTCCAACTGTCTCATCCCTGTTCAGCTCAACTTTAACAGGTCGTTTGCTTCGGGCTGCAAACAAGTATACAATATTTAGTAGGGTGTTTTTTGGACGATATCATGTCTTTGATTCAGGTGATGTTGTGCCCTTTCCCGTAGGAATTTTGGGATGAAAAATAGAAGGAGAGATATCCAATTAAAGTATAGTAGGTACATTAAAGTATCGAAGTAAGCCATTTGAACAAATTATAAGATTCATTATTACCGAATTAATAAGACATTTTCAAAAAGTTTCACAAAAGATTGGTTTAGCAAGTAAAAAAAACACACATTGATTCCCATACGTTTCGAGTAGATTTCACCACTCTGTACCACTCCTGACTCCGTACCTTTATACTGGGTACAAATCGCGAAAGTTAAAAAAATAAAGTATAGCACTTATATTAAAGGTATCTCTTCGTTTCCCTGCTACAAAAACATAAATAAAGTAAATTCGATTGCTCTCACTCTCAAATATCCTCTTTAAAATAATAATATCAGTTTCTAATTACCTGTTCCACCAAGAAAATGTTTGATAAGCACCGAGCATGGTGAGTCCACGAGCATGGTCAGAGCATAGGCGAAAACCAAAGCAAATCCAAAGTCGGATAAGAATTTGAGGAGCTGAAAACAAAATAAAAATGTTTTTATATCTACGTAAATTGCTTTCAACGACGTATGTGTACTAAATTATGAAAACGCGTATATTACTATGCCAGTAGGGTGTCATAGTAGTAAAAAAATGGGTTCTCTTGACGTTGAACAGGTAGCGATAATAATAACTATATCTTATACTAGCTGTGCCCCGCGGTTTCACCCACAGCGCACCCGATCCCGAAGGAAATACGGAATAAATCGTATCCTATATCCGTCTCCTAGTTCTAAGCTACCTCCCCACCAATTTTCATCCAAATCGGTTCGGCCATTCTCGAGTTATAAATAGTGTAACTAACACGACTTTCTTTTATATATATAGATTATTGTATATTAAGTATAGCGCTATCTTGTGGCACCCTTCTGCACAAATACATTCAAAGCTCGTCTATGCCGCTCGACTAACAAACAGTTCTTTTGGCTTTTAACAGATGGCGCTTACTTCAATGTTTGTAATAACACTAACTATTTAATAATCTGTGATAATACTAAGAAATCCTTTCGAACTTACCCATCCCGTAGGATTGAAGTATATAGGAGACAAAACACTAGAGTTTACTAAGAACTGAAGTGGATAATGAACGATATATATTCCGTAGGAAAGTCGGGATATAATTTTCCAACAACTTAGTGAGAGTAACCAGTTGATCGGCCCTGGAAAGAATACAATTTACATTAATGATCTATGTTGTTTTCATGAAGAATGACATATCTTGCAGATGCAGCCATGATTCGGACTTTTATGTGCTATAATTAAGTGTTAAGAAAAAATAAAATAAACTTACATTTTATTTTTTCTTGAGACTTAATTTTTAAACAGAAGACAACTTCTTACATTGAGGAAAAGAGTTAAGTGTTAGTTAAGTGATTAAGAATGTAATGAAATCAGGAAACCTTTTTCCTTGTCAAAAGGAATCGTCTTCGGTTGGAAAATCCAAACATAATACAATACTTCTCGTCAGAAAAAAATCGAATGAGAAACTTTTGATTTCAGAAGACGATTGAAACGAAAATGAAGGTTACGTACCTCCATACCCATGCACGCATGCTACGATTAGCCATCCCAAAGACATCGCCCAAGCGGGTCTCATAAAAGAGTTGATAGTGTTGTCCATTGTTTGGTTGTCCCAATCTGGCTGCATGACAGAGTAGGATAGGTATGTGATACCCCCCATTATGATAGCAAAACAGGACCATAAGGTTATTGCTGATAGCTGAAAGAGATTGAAGGTTGGTTGGTCAAGTTATTTTGTGTCTTCTTCTTATCGAGTGGATGGTCAACCTGACCAATCCTGGTATCAGAGTTATTGAGCCGCCAAAGGCCTCTGACATGGCTCATGTAACGACTACTATCCGTAGAAAGTAACCGGGACCGACGGCTTAACGTGCCCTCCGAAGGAACCTCCGGATCGTGAGCCGGGCGTTCAAACCACAAGACCACGGAGGCTGTTAAGAAGGAGGTCAGGTTATTTTGTGTAAGTAACGTTTTATTTGTAAACGTTTGTGATAATATACAATTACACATCCGCATGATCCCCACGAATGTCCACAGGAATACAGAATACCATACATCGAAGATCAATTCATTCATTTATTTCGAGTAGGTTCGTGGCTAATCCTGGTGTCAGAGTAGGCCTCCAACATGGTCTGACAATTGAAACAACCGGGACCGACTGCTTCACGTGTTCTCCGAAGCACGGTAGCGTTCAGATAGGTTAGTATGTACCCAAAACGTTTAAACAGTAAACACTTGTGGTGACACTTCGGATGTATTCAGAAAATAAGCTTATGTTATATTAATTTTACAAGCAGATTGCTGAAACACTTGAAATTTTGCGGACAAAACAGAGCGTTTTAGAAGATTTGTTCAATGTCTAGTAGGAGCCAGTATTTATTAACAATAAAATTTAATTATTACTTTAGAAATAATAAGTTTTTGACCCCTGTGCAGATGGAGTATGTACCCAAATACCATGCCGACGAAGAATGGAGATGCTCGGGTAAGAGTGTTCACGTAGTAGTAGCGCGAATATTGCTTCGAATGTTCCGGAGGTTCCCTGGAAAGAGAAGTAAATAATATAAAGTGATCTGTACGTAGTCATCTCAATGCAGATATCAGTGAGAATAATTTTAAGTGAAGTAGACGAGGATACCTAGTCTGTCCAAATACTAGAGATACTACAGATGGATATCCTAATAATATTATAAACGCGAAAGTTTATGAGGATGGATGTATGTATGGATATATGTATTTTGTTACTCTTTCAAGAAAAAACTGCTAGACGGATTGAGATGACACTTTGGAGTAATATAGATTATCCATCATTCCAAAATTCCCACGGGAGCGTACATCCAGAAATATTAGCAATATTCTCCTACTGCTAGGCAAAGGTTTGATAACATCATCAGCGAGATGGGAGACTGATGACTATCAGGACAGTATAGATTAATACAATTTAAAAATGAAACTTACGAAAGCATACCAACTGCACTTTGGAAATTATTGATAAAGTTATAAATAGTGGAAGCAACTAAAATTGAGAGTAAGGCAGCGCATAAAGCAATCCACGCTTTATAGGTCTTCTTTGATAGGACGAAGAATAGCACTATAGGTGAAAGAATGTATAGTTGTACGTCTATAGCCAAGTACCATGTGTGAGGAAGACACTGTAACCAAAATGTTTTTCTTAATAAAGTATTAACATTTGACATTGGATAATGACGTATGAAATCCTACTAATATGTATTATAAATGCGAAAGTTTGTGATCATGGATGTGTGGATGTATGTTTGTTTGTTACTCTTTCACGAAAAAACTACTAGCCGTATTTGGATGAAACTTTACAGTAATATAGGTTGTACATCAGAATGATACATGAGATACATTTTATCCCGAAATTCCCGTGGGAACAGCTACAATGCGGGTAACACCGCGAGGCGCGGCTGGTATTCTATAATTAAAGTAGCTAAGATATCTGAACGGGGACTTTCTTCTATCATATTTGCTAAAACTAAACTTACAATATGATTGGGATTGACATAGTTCTGCACATGCAACAAAGTGGACCACCAGTACATTCTACAGTCCTCTGTAAAACTCTGCACTGTCGCCCAGTGGGGTCCATCGAACATTCGGTTCAGTATCGTAGCTTGCAATAAAACGAATGCAGCCAGTAGCGGGAACATTCGAAGAAGTCGATTCAGGTAGAACAAGTGAAGATTTTTGATGAGTTTCACTGGAAGAAAAAGAGAATTTATAAGTAAATTGGAAAAGTATCAGTCTGTACTGTCCCACTGCTGGGCAAATGCCTCTCATCTTACTGAAGATATCAGTATAATGAGGATGATTAGGCATAATCACCACGGTTGCCAAACGCGGGTTTGTGATCTCAAGCCCGAGCCATGCTTGAAAAGTGGGAAATATGTTTTCGCTCGACTAGCGCTCGGATATAAATGCCACTATCAGCCCCCCATCCAAGTAGGGGCCGAGGTTCACGTTGCTTAACAATCGCAATGAGTTAACATCGCCTAGTGAAACTACGCCATGACCGCTACAAATAAAACTTCTAGGCGCGTCGCTAACAGAAACGAAAGTCGAGGCGCGGGCGAGGCGCGGGAGAGGCGCGGGCGCGCCTCTTCTAAAAATCTCTTTGTTTTCCCTTGTTTTTTATGTAACTGCGCTAACAGAACAAGAGTCGAGGCGCGGGCGAGGCGCAGGCGAGGCGCGGGCGAACGGGTGAATGTGCTAAGCGTCGAGGCAGCGGCGTTTATGCCACGTTTTACGTGCGAGTGCATCTGGACGGAATGTATGTAGCTCTAGTATCTCGAGTACGCGCGAGTGCCAACGCGCGAATCGACTCGCGCGTAAATCGCGCTTTCTGGACAGGCTCTTAGGAATAAAATGTTATACATCAACACAAATCCTTTAAAACATGAATTAATAGTGCTTTTTTGTTACTCAATACTTACTTCCAGTCATTTTCCCAGCAGTCGTGAATACCAGTAAAAGGCCGGTCAACATGAAGAATGTGTCGACAGTTATAGGAGCCATGGTTATCCAAACCGAACGCGGCAATTGTGTCCACTGAAACAAATATCAATAACTTGGTAATCAACAATTTTTTCAAAAGTATTTTTCTTTAAAACGGCAATCTAAACTAATATTATAAGATCTCAGAAACTACCAAACCGATTTGAATAATTATTTTTGTAATAAATAGCTAAATTCAACGGGAAGGTAATAGGATGTTTCTCATCCTGAAATTACTACGGAAACGGGCACAACGCGGGTATAACCGCGCTGCTAGTTTTATATAGATTAAACATTTATAATGAACTAGCTGTGCCCCGTGATTTCACCCGCAGCGACCCCGTTCCCTTTATTACTGATTTTCTTTAAAAAACATTGTCCCGACAGTAAAAAACACATCAAAAAATAATCATCCAATTTGGTGCAGTTGTTCTGAAGTTATGCGCTTAGCAACACATTCAGCGATTCATTTTTATATTATAGATTGACACTATAGTTCTGTGACGGTTCCTGTAAAGAGACCGAAACGTCAGATAAAAATGTAAAATCAAAAGCGAAGTGTATCCGTAAACGTAGTTACAATTCAAAATGAGTTGTGTTCGCTTAAACTTATGAAACCAGGACGATTATAATGTTCACAATACTTACGTTAAACATATCAACAGGATTAACTATGGCCATCAGTTGCGTTACATACGTGTGGCCAACCACCACCCACAACATGGCTAATGATCGAATACCGTCAATACATTCAATGGCACCAGGAACAGGAGTGAATGTGATAAGCCGACGAGTATTTGTAATAACGGAGAAAGATGCGTATATCTTGTTCATAGTTTTGGGATCTGTGAAAAAATAACGAATTTAAAGCTAAGTTGTAGGTATCAATATTGGCAGTGTAACCAATTAAACAGAACTTTTTAATAGCCTAAACCAAAATTTTACTTTTCTTTAATAGCCAAAAACTTATTTTACGTTACTGGACTCTCAGTGTACCTATTTTAGATGCTCGGTCAATAACCAAGTCTTGTTGGAAATGGTATTGTTCCTGTTATATCCTATGTCTATAATGCCATGGGAATAATCTAATATATAAAATTCTCGTGACGCAGTGTTTGTAGTTAAACTCCTCCGAAACGGCTCGACGGATTCTCATGAAATTTTATGTGCATGTCGGGTAGGTCGGAGAATTGGACAGTATCTATTTTTCATCCCCCTAAATGTTAAGGTTAGTCTACCCCTATTTTTTTAGGCAAAACAACGTTTGCTGGGTCAGCTAGTATAATATAGCTTTTTTGAGTTTAATTTATGTGAGCTGTGCACAACTTTATTTATTTTCAAACTTTATCTGTATAAATCATATTAAAATCATATCCTAATACATTATCAACCTAATTACTAATTTTATCGTAATACTCTTGTTTTCGACGTCTTCAGTATTTTGTATACTGTTATCACTTTATCATTGCATTAAAAATCTTATCAAAGCTTTGCATTGCAGGTGCAAATCTGCCCCAATTAAGTTAATCACCATAATTATTGTAATTATTTATAGGATTGTTTATATTATCGTAGAATTAATACCATTTATCTAGACATGCATTTTTTTTGGATTAGCCCTATCTTCAACAATCTTCTATTCAGTTATGCGATGTTCGATGCACTTTTTTGAATTGAAAGTAAGATTACGGATACACTTCCCTTTATTTTCAATATTTTTTATAAGATTACAGTACTGTGACCCCGGTTTCAGTAAAGGGGCCGAAACGTCAGATAAAAAATGTAAAATAAAAGCGAAGTGGATCCTTAAACGTAATTTAAATTCAAAATAAGTAGTGTTTGCTTAAACTTAAGAAACCAGTATGGTTCACACGTTCACACGTTCATTTTTATTATGATTTTAAATAAAACTTGGCACATTTTATAATTTGGAAACTACCTTATGTTTATTCAGAAATTTTCTCGAGAGCGACTGACCCGAGAAACTTAATTTATTTTGTAAATACTACATATATTAAGAAATAACGTACCTTTTTCTAAGATTCGCGTTTGGTAGACATCGTATGCTGTGCTTAGACTCACTAATAGTCCAAGGAATGAAAAAATGGCGCTGAAACAGCAAAAAAGAAAGTTAGTTAAGTTTAATAGTTGAATCTTGAGACAGTCGGCCATTTTAATAGTTGTTGAGACAGGCTTCCGGTGTATGGAAATATATGAAGAGTGCAGCGCCACACACACAGATTTTTGTGTAAGACAAATTATTTTTTTACGGCTGAAGTGTAACGATAGTGATAGTAAAATATAATTATATTGCTTACAGGCAATTTAGTAATTTTCGCTTGAACAAGACTGTTCGATCTTTGCTCATTTTTAACTAAAGGGTAGATAAATTGTGTTTGCCATCTGCCTTTTCTGCGACTGCCGTCGTTTGAAATCGGTGGTTGAGGCACCCCCCCCCGCCCTCGCATCATCCTTGCCTGCGCGGGCGCGCATCACCAGTGTCCTTGGACGACCGCCCTGATTCGGTCGTGATCTCATCCTTGAGCTGCTATCCGTGATAGCCAGGATTACGAATTTCATACATATTCCTGCCGTGCAGACAATATTGTGTGTGTGAGACGTTCTCGCAAACAGTGCTGTGCCATTTTCGATACCTAGCTGGTGTTTGGACTTTACAACGCTGCTCCATCTCCACGCCATCCAGAAACCTCTCTGTGCCGATCCATCTTTACAGACGACGTGTGGAAGCAATAAGGTTGGTGGTGGACTTGATTTATCTACTTTTGTGAGCAAAGATCTTTTCCAAATTCTAGTGGGTATATCGTTTATGTACAGGCTTAAATTTTACATACTTAGGTCCTTCGAATCTTCCCAGCCCTAACAGACTCCACATTTTGGTCCTTCGAGCCGGATAATTTAACCTTAGTAAATCTCATACTTAATTTCATACTCAAGTTCTTCTATCCACGTTGGTTAGTTAGGACGCCATTTTGAATGAACCACGTTGCCGTGTAACCAATTTATTCAATTTGTGCATACAAGCCGTGCTTGTTTCTTAATTAAATATTTACATTTGTCTTAGTTTCACAACTGTTTAGGTTTTCAAAATGCCTAATTCTGATGAAAAAGCCTCTGACAAAGCTCCCTCCAAAAAGGAGTTAGAAATTGCTCGCTACATTAATAAAGCCATTGCTAAAAGGCAACGTATTTATTCTCAACTTCAGCAAATATTTGATTTGTCAAATAAAATTGATACCCAATCGGATGTTAAAATTATGTTCCTCTTGCGTGCCTCAGAGATTGATTCATTACGCGATTCATTTGAAAGCACGTGCATGGAAATTTATGATTTGAAATTGACTTTAGATCCCGATGCGCAATTCAATGACAGCGATCTAAAGGCTTTCGATGACCTGTACTTTCGCGTAAAGCTGTGTAAATCAAAGCATGCTTCCAAAATGGCGGACGTTCCTCCATGCGCTAAAGATAATTCTAACGCCGAAGTACGGCCGCGTTTACCCAAATTAGAATTGTTCACGTTTGATGGGAATATTGAAAGTTTCACAACATTTTATGAAACATTTTGCTCCTTGGTGCACAATCAAAGAGGTATCTCCAATATAGACAAATTTCATTATTTGCTGTCGTGTACAAAAGGTTCCGCACTCAGCATCGTCAAAAGCGTGCCTATAACATCGAGTAATTACGAAGTGGTATGGCAGTCCTTGCTTGATAAATATCAGGACAATAGAATGCTAGTAGGTAAATATCTGGATAAAATGTTGAATTTTCCCGCGTTAAAAAATGAGTCACCTTCCAATTTAAATAATTTTATTGAGACTTTTGATCACTCATATCGCGCAATAAATGCCCTCAACATCGATAATTTATCTAGCTATGTACTTTGTCATATAGCATTGAAAGGGCTAGACCCAAATACCCGAAAGACGTTCGAACAAAGCATTGACCAGAAAACTATACCTACTTACGAACAGCTGATGTCTCACGTACATAACCATATTAAAATCTTGGAACATTCGCAACCTAGTTCTACTGTTTCGCAAAATAGGAATTCTACACCTAACGCTAATTCAAACAAAAGAACGAGTGAGAATTACATAAGAAAAACCTTTTCTTCACAGACGCAATCTGTAAATAACAAACCGGTTTGTTTACACTGTGGCCAAAATCATATGATTTTTCGCTGTGAACAATTCCGTGAATTGACACCCGCGAACCGACTCAGCCGTGCTGATCATTTAAAATTGTGCCACAACTGCCTCAAACAAAATCATTCGTCTGCCGATTGTCGTAGTCAGTTCAAATGCTTTGCTTGTAATCAGCGCCATCATGCGTTATTGCATCTAGATACCGTAATTAATACTATCGATGCACGATCTATAGATACACATAGTGCGCACGCGCATACGAAGCTATCATTCTCGAACGTAAACAATATAAAGAACTATATGGTTCTACTTGGTACTGCTATAGTTAATGTTATTGACTCGTTTGGTAATTCGCAAGCTTGCCGTGTTCTTATCGATTCAGGCGCTCAATCGAACTTTATTACAATGGAATGTTTAGAACGATTAGGATTGTCACGACAAAAATGTCCGTATAATATTTTCGGCTTAGCCGGTAACAGCGTGAAGAATTTTGGCATGACCTCATGTACCATTAAACCGAGACACTCCGAAAATCCGACGTTTAAAATCGATGCTATTATTTTGCAAAAAATTACTTCCGACTTACCTTCGGTGGAAATTTCCGAAGAAGTTTCCCACCATTATAAAACCCTTTTGCTGGCGGATCCCTCATTTTATAAAAAATCCCCTGTTGATATTATTCTCGCAGGTGACATATTCCCTGACATCTACGACGGGAACAAAATAATCGTGAGCCCCACACTACCCGTAGCACTAAGTAGTGCCTTCGGGTTCGTATTGTGTGGAAGAATGGAAGTACCGTGTACTTCCGATGATGTCACTAACATTGCAACATTATCTTGCAATTTGGTGTCGTACACCAATGACAGTGACACCATCAATGCATCCTTAAAATCGTTTTGGGAATTAGAGGAGTCGCCGTGCGACAACCCTAAGCTCAGCCCACACGACGAACTAGCCGAGGAGATTTTTTCTAAGCAGCACTATAGGGACGAGAGTGGTAGGTACGTATCACCTATCCTGCTCGACCCGAACCGTGCCGCCCTCGGTGAATCACGTAGCCAAGCCGTGCGAAGGCTACACCATTTGGAGCGACGTTTCGCTCGAGCCCCTGAGTTGCGTACTCCTTATGTTGAGTTCATGCGCGAGTATGAAAACCTCGGACATATGCGACCATACACCGGCACAGAGCCGAGTAAGTACACAATTCCACACCACTGTGTGGTAAAAAGCTCAAGTACCACTACGCCCGTGCGAGTGGTATTCGATGGCTCAGTGGTCACTTCGAATGGCGTGTCATTAAATGACACATTGCTCACAGGTAGGAAGCTTCATCACGATATTTTAAAAATTATTTTCAATTTCCGCCTGTATGATATTTGCCTAACAGCTGATATAGCTAAATTTTATAGAATGATATCTATAATTCCCGAGGACCGCTGTTATCAACACATTCTTTGGAGGGAATCCCCCTCTGAAGAAATCAAAACGTACGAACTTCTCACGAATACCTACGGTTTACGTTCATCTGGTTACGTAGCTGTGCGCTCCTTGCAGCAGTTAGCTCAAGATGAAGGTAAAAATTACCCTCACGCTGCTAAGGTTTTAATGGAAGGTTTTTTTGTCGACGACCTGTTGTGGTCTACACAGGACCTCGCCGAGGCCTGTACGTCACAGGATGAGCTCGTAGCTCTATTGAAACTCGGCCGCTTTGACCTGCGCAAATGGGCGAGTAACTCCCCTGAGTTACTCGCGAGAATAGACGCTGAGCAATCCGTCGCTATAAACTTTGGTGACGACACCGTGTGTTCTTCACTAAAGGTACTAGGACTGATATGGCTGCCCTCTGATGATTGTTTTTCATTCGACTACAACATGACGGACGATACCTACACTAAACGATCGGTGCTAAAACTTCTTGCAAGTATTTTCGATCCTGTTGGATTTCTATCTCCCTGCACATTTCTCGCTAAATGTATAATGCAAGACTTGTGGAAGCTTAGTCTTGGTTGGGACGAGTCCCTCCCAACTCAATTGCGTGAAAAATGGTCAATGTATATAACATCATTATCGAGTCTCTCGTCTATAAAAATCGAACGGCACTTGCTTATACCGAAATTCTGTGAGGTACATTTAATTGCATTTTGTGACGCATCAACCCGTGGTTATGCGGCATGTGTTTACGCTCGAAGTGTCGACCCAAATAATAAGGTGAAAACCAGACTGCTTATCAGTAAAGGCAAGGTCGCACCAATAAAACCTCTTACGATTCCACGACTCGAGCTTATGTCAGCTGTTTTGTTATCTAAATTAATTTTATTCATTCAACAAAATATAAAAAATATAAACCTTCAAGTAACGGCTCTGACTGATTCCAGCGTTGCACTCGCTTGGTTACAAACACCTCCTTACAAACTTCAAACTTTTGTGTCTAATCGTGTCGCTCAAATAGTGGAGGTAGTTCCGTCGAACAGCTGGTATCACGTGAGAAGCGAAAACAATGCCGCTGACATTTGTTCGCGTGGCGCCATGCCGACTCAGCTCGTAGCTGATTACGAGCAATGGCTTCACGGACCAGATTGGTTGGCTGATGACGTTCATCAGTGGCCAATCAGTCCGTTTTACATAAAAGATGACTCGGAAATATTAGAGTTAAAATCAAATAATGATACTTTCTCCTGTCTATCTCAAACATTAACTGACGATTTTTCAAAAACGTTTTTTGAAAGGTATTCCTCATTCACGAAACTTCAACGTGTTCTTGCATGGTGTTTACGATTTGTAAAAAACTGCAGACTCACAAAAAATGAACGTTTGTTTGGACCCTTATCAATTGGCGAGTTGAATGTGTCGCACGATCTTATAATTAAACTTACACAAAATACCTATTTTCGTGACGAAATAGATAAACTTAAAAATAACAAATATGTTCCGTCGTTACGGAAGTTAGCACCCTTCGTCGATTCCCATGATTTCCTCAGGGTGGGGGGTAGGTTATCCCAAGCTAAACTACCTTACAATAGCAAACATCCTCTGCTATTGCCTAAAAAATGTCACGTAACTTTTCTAATAATCAATTATCTTCACGTCATGTACCTACATGTAGGACCTCGCTCATTACAAGGTATATTGTGTAAACGTTATTGGATAATTTCCGCGCGCAATGTAATCCGTAGTGTGTTGTCGAAATGCATCGTATGCTTTAAATGCAACCCTACATCGATTCAACCCCATATGGGTACTTTACCCGCCGAAAGATTGATACCTAACAAGGTTTTTGATCATGTCGGTTGTGACTTAGGTGGTCCGTTCCTCATTAAATCGAGTAATAAACGCAACACAAAGGTTCTAAAATGCTACATGTGCCTTTTTGTGTGCTTTTCCACAAAGGCCGTGCATATTGAAGTCTTAAGCGATTTATCAGCTGATTGTTTTCTAGCTACACTTGATAGGTTTGTAGCGCGACGCGGCCTATGCTCGTGCCTACATTCAGATAACGGTACAAATTTTGTCGCCGCTGCAAAACATTTGAAGAATGTGGTAATCTTTTTTAATAAATATAATGACCCGATTGCTGAAGGCTGTGCTTCTCGGTCTATTGATTGGAAAAATATTCCACCTACAGCTGCGTCGATGGGCGGACTGTGGGAAGCCGGGATTAAGTCAGCCAAGCGTCATCTTCTTCAGGCAGTAGGAAATAAGGTGCTCACATACGAGGAGCTCACTACTGTCTTTTGTAAAATCGAAGCAGTGTTAAATTCACGTCCTCTGTGTCCATTGTCTAACAGTCCCGATGAGTTTGAAACATTAACACCGGGTCATTTTTTAATAGGTCAAAGCTTACTCGCCGTACCCGAGTACAATGTTGAAGACGTGAGTGTGAACCGGCTGTCACGTTGGCAATACGTTCAAAGGATTTCCCAAACGTTTTGGAAAAAATGGTCCGATGACTACCTACATACATTGCAACAAAGGGCAAAGTGGCACACACATTCTCCAAATCTCATGGTTGGCGATTTAGTTCTCATTAGATCAGATCTAACTCGCCCACTCAATTGGGTTCGGGCCAAGGTAGAACGTGTTCATAATGGTCCTGATGGGGTAGTTCGTGTTTTAACTTTGAGGACGCAAAAGGGACTATTAAAGAGACCGGTAAATAAAATCTGTCCTTTTCCTTATTCGAATTGATAAGTTCATAAACTATACTAAATAAATCTTATTCATCTTATCATATTTACTTATGTAGCATCTTATTATAATTATATTTAGG
Source organism: Cyclophora punctaria (assembly GCA_951394245.1). Classification (NCBI taxonomy): domain Eukaryota; kingdom Metazoa; phylum Arthropoda; class Insecta; order Lepidoptera; family Geometridae; genus Cyclophora; species Cyclophora punctaria. The sequence goes on along the minus strand of OX596174.1, from coordinate 2,402,689 downwards.
TACACTATTCTGCCTATTAGCAACATTTCAATTGCCGTAGGAATTTCTTTCTTATTTCATGTACATTTATCTACTGGAAATTATCATGATAATTTCGGTGGGGGGAATGTTCGATCTTTGCTCATTTTTAACTAAAGGGTAGATAAATTGTGTTTGCCATCTGCCTTTTCTGCGACTGCCGTCGTTTGAAATCGGTGGTTGAGGCACCCCCCCCCGCCCTCGCATCATCCTTGCCTGCGCGGGCGCGCATCACCAGTGTCCTTGGACGACCGCCCTGATTCGGTCGTGATCTCATCCTTGAGCTGCTATCCGTGATAGCCAGGATTACGAATTTCATACATATTCCTGCCGTGCAGACAATATTGTGTGTGTGAGACGTTCTCGCAAACAGTGCTGTGCCATTTTCGATACCTAGCTGGTGTTTGGACTTTACAACGCTGCTCCATCTCCACGCCATCCAGAAACCTCTCTGTGCCGATCCATCTTTACAGACGACGTGTGGAAGCAATAAGGTTGGTGGTGGACTTGATTTATCTACTTTTGTGAGCAAAGATCTTTTCCAAATTCTAGTGGGTATATCGTTTATGTACAGGCTTAAATTTTACATACTTAGGTCCTTCGAATCTTCCCAGCCCTAACAGACTCCACAAAGACTAAAAAGGGTTGTTAAAGATTGTTAGACCCATTGTGGTTTCATACCTATTCATAATTAAGGGCTGTGCAAGACAAACCGCCTTGGAGACAAAGAAAGTAAAAAAGTATTAGCCTGTAATGTCCCACTACTGAGCAAAGGCTTCTCATCTCACTGAAGATATCAGCTCAGTGAGGATAAGTAATGTAATCACCATCCTTATCTAATGCAGGTTGGTGATAAAAGTATAATATTCGTCGCATGTAAAGAATATACTTACATTGCAACATAATCTCCTGCCACCCATTGTTTATCATTAGGCAGTCTGCAAAATAATTCTTCGTATTGAAAACCATACTCAGTAGCGTTGATCAGAAGACCCTCGAAGAATTGCTTAATTGAACAGGCTTTCGGTATGCATACAGCCAATTCGAAGACTGGACCAGAGGCCCTTGATTCTCTGAAAATATGAATAAGTATTGGATATGGTGTATGACTAAGTTTAAGAACATTGGTTTACTTGATTTTGTATTTGATTTATAATTTTTATTCGAACTATTTTTTACGTATCACTACTATAAAACAAAGTCGCTTTCCACTGTCTGTCTGTATGCCTAGATCTTTGAAACTACGCAACGGATTTTGTTGCGGTTTTTTAAATGGTAACTTATTACCGTATGGACCTATATACGAGGTGTGTTAAATAAAATAAGTCAAATATATATTACTAGCAGCGCCCCGTGGTTTCACCCACGTTGTGGTTTCACACCCGTTCCTGCTAGAATTTCGCGATAAAATGTATCCCATGTGTTATTTCGATGTATAAGCTATATCACTGTAAAGTTTCATTTCAATCCGATCAGAAGTTTTTTCGTATAAGAGTAACAAACATACATACAACCTCACAAATTTTAGCATTTATAATATTACTGCGAAAATTAACAAACCTAGGTGGAAACCCCAATTTTTCATGAAGATTATGATTGCTTATTAAATCATTGAAAGTTTCTTCATTAATCCCTCGGCTGAATTGTTCAGGCCAAGTTATTTCAGGCCAATCAATATCAGATAAGTTGATTTCAGGAAAGTGTATGTTTTGGTTCAGTGGTAATTTTATTGCGCAGTATTTGCCTTCAATATCGGGTATATTCGCTGCCTCGCGCCTGATGCCCAAGCATTGGTGATAGTTGCCCATATCGAGACGGTTGCCTTCGAAGAAACCTCTTGGGAAGCGTATTCCGGCATCGAGAACTGTAAAGGAAATACAAGTTAAGTACAGCATGTAAAATTTGTAGGATAATCTATGTTTTTTTTAATTAAAATATAACGTAGATTCTATTACCTACTAGTATAGAGCTAATATGAGCTTTTTCATTCATGTTTAATTCATTTATTTATATCAAAATAAAACATTAGTGCCATAAACCAGTAAACAACAAATAGAATGTCGACAAAAAAAGAGTAAAAATAATAAGAAGAAGAACCAGTTTTTTTAGGTATACTAAAAAAACTGGTTCTCTTGATCATACACATGGCAAGATATGGTTTGCAAGAGTCAGAAAGTACAGTCGGGGAATATTTTTAAAAACCGCCTAAGAAGGAGGTTGTTGTTTCTTAGTTATGTCTGTTTATTATTTCGATAACTTAATTAAGTAGTCTAGTCGGAAGTAAAATGATTAGATATGTTCTAATCATTATAAACTTATGTGTGAGGATTATCAAATGTAGGAAACGAATGAAATGAACACGCTAGATAGAAAAAGACGTGTGGCACTCGGGGACTGCCGCGGTAAAGCTATTGCATAGTAATTTTTTGTATCACTAGATGGCGTTAGTGGGGAGCGTGAGGTTTTTTCACATGAGGTTTTTTCGTTACGGAATTTCTGGATTCGGTCCCCGCGCTCAAGGCCCGCGATAGAAGCTATGCAATAGCTTAATATTTTTGGTATTACACACAGAAGATTTTTTATAATTAAGTTTTTAGACTAGGTATGGAGGAGGCCTTTGCCTAACAATGGGACGATACGGGCTAACAGTATCAGTCTTCTTCCTATCGAGTCAATATGGTTATTTCTTTTATTTTTATTTATTTATATGTGTCCGGACCAGAATTCAGTAAGTTATGTATATCTTAAACATAAACCTGAATACACAATTTTTTAAGATTTTTACGTAAAAAAAAGTAAGTAATTAAAATGCTAACGTAAAATTTGAATGCTTTGCCATATATGATGTCACTGATAAATATTATTGGAAACTTTAACAATTAACAACTATATAAGTTTAAGTGAATGAAATTGCAATTAAAATGAAGTTTTATCTGTTACTAATATTAGCTACTAATATTTAATTTTTAACACTAAAAATTATTGTGTTTTGTTCCAACAATCACTCAACATGTTAATTGTGCGAAATTGATCCATTGAAATCGCTTACTATATTTTTATATTACTTTAGATTTTTTATCTTATACGTTTAAAGCATTTTAATTGAGATTTTAAGGATTTAAATTCTGGACTCAACTATCAAAAATACTAATAAATTATATGTATACTTACATATTAACAGCAGTCCCGTATTATTAACAATAAAACTCAACTGTTCTTCACAGACTTCAGGATCTAATACACTTTCGTACAACCCTTGATCAAATAATTTTTTACTATCGGGCACTTCTTTACTAAGAAAGGCCCCGACAGTACCTAATAGTGCGAGTATAAAAAATAGATATTGCTCCCTCATATTGACAGTTGTGATTGTTCCTGTGTTACTACTGTAGTTGTTACCGAGTATCGAGTATATATTAAACATCGGAATCTTATCATTGTTGATCCAATGTTTTGTGTTTTGATTAAAAGCGAATTATTAATTAGTGTAGGTATAATTGCTTTCGCCGAAGATGTTTTGGCACAGGTGTTAAGTGTATTACTTCACAATTAGGTGATAAGGTCCGCACGTGGAATTGGACAGATCTAGCACGTTCCAGGATTGTTCTATAGTTTAACTAGCTGACCTGGCAAACGTTGTTTTGCCATATAACTATTAAGTGTGGACCAGCCTAATCACTATACATTGAGATGTAAGCTATCCTATCTTTCAAGTTGGATCAAATTTCACACGGTGTGCAAATCAAATTTTAAATCGGTTCAGTAGTTTGAGTCCATTGCAGACAAACAACTTGACTCGTAATTTTTAAATATAAAGATGAGCAAAAATATGGGAAGGAAAAGACGCAGATCAAACGACCGAACCAAACGAAATTGTAACGTAAAATGAGCATTTGCTCGTTTAGTGGAACCGCACTTTGAGCTGCGTTTAAGTGCCTACTTACAGAAGAATAGGTAGTGCTTATAGTGGTTTTGGACACATATAAAGGACCATGGGCAAATTTGTATGGGCACTGTCCCCACCCACCAACAGAAATGAAACATGTCTCATTTAATAGATCTTGGCAAACTGATGATTTTTTACTATGACGAGAATCGCCCTATGTATGGGGTTTTCTTGGAAAACCGTGTTTTGTTTTTACATATTTTTTGCTCATCTCATTGAAAGTTACAAAGAGAAGGTTGAAAAAATATTATGTTACTAAGAATAATACTTCACAAATATATATTTAGGACAGAAATCTTTTATATTATTTAATAGTTTTGGCTAAAAATATTATTTAATATAAGTTACCTATAGAGACTCTTTAAAGACAACATGTATGAATATTTATCAGCCAGTGGGCTAATTGAGTAACGCATTTGAATTTCGAATACTTTATACTTAATTCGAATTTGGAATCAAATCTCACTGCCAATAAGGCACATCAAATAGACAATATTATTCTAGATCGTACGCGAACGTCGTCTGTTTCTGCGTTATCCTTATCAGATTTATCATTTTGTTATTAGATTTTCTGTGACCCCTGCTTGCATACTGGATGATTAGTTAATGTGAATTAATATGGAAACTGGCCGACGGTGTGTTATGTGTCCGCGTTCTGTTTTACGACAGAGAAGTCACATTTTGAATATTCATCTGCCTCAAACGAATCCTGAGTTAACCGCCTATATTTCACTTAATGCACTGATACAAGTGGTGTTTAATAATGTCATGGCAGTGTGTCACAGATGCTGGCAAAGGGCCAATAATGCCCTTTTAAATAATCATCGTGATATACGATTTTGTGCGTGAAGAAAATGAAGAAAATCAAGAACCTCACATAGAAAATCAAAATGCCCCGGTTCTAGGTAATCACGAAACTGAGGAATTATTTATACAAGATTACGTTAGAGCACCAATAGACCTAGAGCCCGTGAACCCCAGACCTTCGTTATTTTATAAAAGCTGAAAGTTTGTCAGTGCATGCTCCCAACACAGGTAAGAACGATGGACAATTATGAAGTTTGGGTTATAGTGGCTTTGGCAGGTAAACGGTACTAAAGGTCAATGGTCGAAAACACCAAGTTGGCCATCGATTTCGATATCACCGTCAAAGGGTGACTTGTACAACTTGTCAAGAGCTTTCAAATGACATAGGTCATGTCACTGTTGAGCATTAGGATCAGCGTCGATACTTCGGTATAGCATAGCCCAACTCCAATCTTCAATGGTCGAAAACACCAATTTGGCCGTCGATTTCGATATCACCGTCAAAGGGTGACTTGTACAACTTGTCAAGAGCTTTCAAATGACATAGGTCATGTCACTGTTCAGCATTAGGATCAGCGTCCATAGCATAGGTCAACTCCAATCTTCAATGGTCGAAAACACCAAGTTGGCCGTCGATTTCGATGTCACCGACAAAGGGTGACTTATACAACTTATCAAGAGCTTTCAAATGACATAGGTCATATCACTGTTGAGCATTAGGATCAGCGTCGATACTTCGGTATAGCATAGCCCAACTCCAATCTTCAATGGTCGAAAACACCAAGTTGGCCGTCGATTTCGATGTCACCGTCAAACGGTGACTTGTACAACTTGTCAAGAGCTTTCAAATGACATAGGTCATGTCACTGTTGAGCATTAGGATCAGCGTCGATACTTCGGTATAGCATAGCCCAACTCCAATCTTCAATGGTCGAAAACACCAATTTGGCCGTCGATTTCGATATCACCGTCAAAGGGTGACTTGTACAACTTGTCAAGAGCTTTCAAATGACATAGGTCATGTCACTGTTCAGCATTAGGATCAGCGTCCATAGCATAGGTCAACTCCAATCTTCAATGGTCGAAAACACCAAGTTGGCCGTCGATTTCGATGTCACCGACAAAGGGTGACTTATACAACTTATCAAGAGCTTTCAAATGACATAGGTCATATCACTGTTGAGCATTAGGATCAGCGTCGATACTTCGGTATAGCATAGCCCAACTCCAATCTTCAATGGTCGAAAACACCAAGTTGGCCGTCGATTTCGATGTCACCGTCAAACGGTGACTTGTACAACTTATCAAGAGCTTTCAAATGACATAGGTCATGTCACTGTTGAGCATTAGGATCAGCGTCGATACTTCGGTATAGCATAGCCCAACTCCAATCTTCAATGGTCGAAAACACCAAGTTGGCCGTCGATTTCGATGTCACCGTCAAAAGGTGACTTGTACAACTTGTCAAGAGCTTTCAAATGACATAGGTCATATCACTGTTGAGCATTAGGATCAGCGTCGATACTTCGGTATAGCATAGCCCAACTCCAATCTTCAATGGTCGAAAACACCAAGTTGGCCGTCGATTTCGATGTCACCGTCAAACGGTGACTTGTACAACTTGTCAAGAGCTTTCAAATGACATAGGTCATGTCACTGTTGAGCATTAGGATCAGCGTCGATACTTCGGTATAGCATAGCCCAACTCCAATCTTCAATGGTCGAAAACACCAAGTTGGCCGTCGATTTCGATGTCACCGTCAAAGGGTGACTTGTACAACTTATCAAGAGCTTTCAAATGACATAGGTCATGTCACTGTTGAGCATTAGGATCAGCGTCGATACTTCGGTATAGCATAGCCCAACTCCAATCTTCAATGGTCGAAAACACCAAGTTGGCCGTCGATTTCGATGTCACCGTCAAAAGGTGACTTGTACAACTTGTCAAGAGCTTTCAAATGACATAGGTCATGTCACTGTTGAGCATTAGGGTCAGCGTCGATACTTCGGTATAGCATAGCCCAACTCCAATCTTCAATGGTCGAAAACACCAAGTTGGCCGTCGATTTCGATGTCACCGACAAAGGGTGACTTATACAACTTATCAAGAGCTTTCAAATGACATAGGTCATATCACTGTTGAGCATTAGGATCAGCGTCGATACTTCGGTATAGCATAGCCCAACTCCAATCTTCAATGGTCGAAAACACCAAGTTGGCCGTCGATTTCGATGTCACCGTCAAAAGGTGACTTGTACAACTTGTCAAGAGCTTTCAAATGACATAGGTCATGTCACTGTTGAGCATTAGGATCAGCGTCGATACTTCGGTATAGCATAGCCCAACTCCAATCTTCAATGGTCGAAAACACCAAGTTGGCCGTCGATTTCGATGTCACCGTCAAAAGGTGACTTGTACAACTTGTCAAGAGCTTTCAAATGACATAGGTCATGTCACTGTTGAGCATTAGGGTCAGCGTCGATACTTCGGTATAGCATAGCCCAACTCCAATCTTCAATGGTCGAAAACACCAAGTTGGCCGTCGATTTCGATGTCACCGTCAAACGGTGACTTGTACAACTTATCAAGAGCTTTCAAATGACATAGGTCATGTCACTGTTGAGCATTAGGATCAGCGTCGATACTTCGGTATAGCATAGCCCAACTCCAATCTTCAATGGTCGAAAACACCAAGTTGGCCGTCGATTTCGATGTCACCGTCAAAAGGTGACTTGTACAACTTGTCAAGAGCTTTCAAATGACATAGGTCATGTCACTGTTGAGCATTAGGATCAGCGTCGATACTTCGGTATAGCATAGCCCAACTCCAATCTTCAATGGTCGAAAACACCAAGTTGGCCGTCGATTTCGATGTCACCGTCAAAAGGTGACTTGTACAACTTGTCAAGAGCTTTCAAATGACATAGGTCATGTCACTGTTGAGCATTAGGATCAGCGTCGATACTTCGGTATAGCATAGCCCAACTCCAATCTTCAATGGTCGAAAACACCAAGTTGGCCGTCGATTTCGATGTCACCGTCAAAAGGTGACTTGTACAACTTGTCAAGAGCTTTCAAATGACATAGGTCATGTCACTGTTGAGCATTAGGGTCAGCGTCGATACTTCGGTATAGCATAGCCCAACTCCAATCTTCAATGGTCGAAAACACCAAGTTGGCCGTCGATTTCGATGTCACCGTCAAACGGTGACTTGTACAACTTATCAAGAGCTTTCAAATGACATAGGTCATGTCACTGTTGAGCATTAGGATCAGCGTCGATACTTCGGTATAGCATAGCCCAACTCCAATCTTCAATGGTCGAAAACACCAAGTTGGCCGTCGATTTCGATGTCACCGTCAAAAGGTGACTTGTACAACTTGTCAAGAGCTTTCAAATGACATAGGTCATGTCACTGTTGAGCATTAGGATCAGCGTCGATACTTCGGTATAGCATAGGTCAACTCCAATCTTCAATGGTCGAAAACACCAAGTTGGCCGTCGATTTCGATGTCACCGTCAAAGGGTGACTTATACAACTTATCAAGAGCTTTCAAATGACATATGTCATGTCACACAAATCACACTTTATTATCTGATGAATTTAGATCGGTATTTTAATAACGAAGGTCTGGGGTTCACGGGATTTTAGTCCACAAATTCTTCCCGAGCATGCATAATAAAAAAACAAAAACTTTCAATGAAATGAGCAAAAAATATCTAAAAACAAAACACGGTTTTCCAAGAAAACCCCATACATAGGGCGATTCTCGTCATAGTAAAAAATCATCAGTTTGCCAAGATCTATTAAATGAGACATGTTTCATTTCTGTTGGTGGGTGGGGACATTTCTGCCCATGGTCCTTTGTGTAAATACCTATAGTCTCATTGCAAAGTACAAAGTTTAGTCGGTTCGGACTACGATGCTAATAGTTAATAATCGATTTCAAAGAGAAATAATATGGGTAATAATTTTCCAATTGGGTTGGAGTTTTAAGTATGGTATCTAAATAGTTCTCTCCCCATCTTCCCATTCCGACAAAAGTATCTTTATGTGTGTCTCAATTATTTGGACAACTTTACAATAACTTAATCCTACCTCCTACCAATAGGTATTATAAATGTGAAAGTTTGTGAGGATGTATGTATGTTTGTTGCTCTTTCACGAAAAAACTACTTGATGAATTTGGATGAAACTCAACAGTAATATAGGTTATACATGAGACTAACACATGGAATACATTTTATCCCGAAATTCCCGCGGTGACGGGTACAACGCGAAGCGCGCCTAGTGAAGTCATATAACCACTCGACAATATAGAGCAAATGACTCATTCAGGAATTCGTTAGAAACATAAAATAATTACATAATATCTATTACACGTGCTTATATGATTCAAATTTCAATTTATCAGTAATTAATCTATCTTTATCGCATCTTGTCTACTTCTCCTTCATCGAGTGGATGGTCAACCTGACCAATCCTGGTGTCAGAGTTATTAAGCCGCCAAAGGCCTCTGACATGGCTCATGTAACGACTACTATCCGTAGAAAGTAACTGGGACCGACGGCTTAACGTGCCCTCCAAAGCACGGAATCATCTTACTTTTCGGGCAATCAGGTGACTCAGCCTGCAATGCCCTAACCAAACTGAGGACAGTCTCACAAAGTGATTTTTGTGAGATATTTTCCCCACCGGGAATCGACAGTTATGTTCCGTATAAAATGAGGAATAATGCATTTGTAAAAAGAGGAAGGTTATAAGTAGTATATGTACTAAAGATATACCCCAGGAGGATCATATAACAGGATATTTACCCATACAGTTATACTTTGATCAACTTTTATTGACAAATCACTACATAGTATAAAACAAAGTCGCTTTCCGCTGACTGTCTGTCTCTTATATGTATGTTTAGATCTTTAAACTACGTAACGAATTTAGATGCAGTTTTTTAATAGATAGAGTGATTCAAGAGAAAAGTTTATAAGTATAAAAATCCTGAAATTCCCACGGGAACAGGCACAACGCGGCTAAAACCGCGGGGCGCTGCTAGTTAATTATACAGTAGGTACCTCTCTCTAGAAAAAAATACTTGCTATTTTTGTACCTACTATCAAGTATTATTTAAGTACTTTCCTCTTTAAAAGCTACCAATATCTTGCCATGTTTGTATGTATGTATTTTATGTAATTGTGTAGGTATAGTGTTTAAAATAAAATGAGTTATTAAGTCTTTTCACTTTTATTTCTTAATTATATTATAAGCTACCAATATCTTGCCATGTTTGTATGTATGTATTTTATGTAATTGTGTAGGTATAGTGTTTAAAATAAAATGAGTTAATAAGTCTTTTCACTTTTATTTCTTAATTATATATCATTATATATTTGTCCTTTATTATTTAGATACTAAATAACATTGGTGAATACATTTAAAACAATCGACAGACTACTTTTGGAATATTAATTGTTACAAAATTTGCTATCAACATATTTATCATTTATTTACTTAATCTCTAAGGCTTACGATTATTATTATTAAATAACACTCAGATACTTCAATTTATTATTATAATACGACTACTTATCTTACTACACAATAACTAAGTCAAATCTACTTAATAATACTACTCCTTTGCTTGCTGTATAGCCTAAATGCTAACGTCTAACAGAAACGTAAAGATTACTCTTACTTTATCTATCAACTCTTCATACAATACGGATTTTGATAAAACTTTGAGAGATAAAAGGTTGTACAGCATTTTATCATCATCATCATACATTTAAGAGCAAGGCTCTTGTCGGTGAGTCCGATGCAGACTTCTATTCCTATTCCTATTCAGTGCAAGCTCCTTCACATCTCTATACGACTTGACAGACACTTTTTCTTTAATTTGACTCATGTAACTGATTCTAGGCCTTCATAAAAGGTGAAGTTGAAGGAAAGCGAGGTAGGCTTTCCTTCAACTTCACCTTTTATGATATTATTAATGTATCTGTCATGTCGAATGAGATATCCTATCATCTTCCCTCTCCTATTTTCTATTATCTCAAGTAATGTTCTACTCTCTCTCACCAATTCTAATACTTCTTCAATATCACCCTTTCCGTCCAACTAATCAAAGGAGCAGTATTATATCACATGATTCCACAACGCGGACATGGGTATGTTCCGCTAGCGAAAAGATGCTAGTATTAAACTAAACTATATTATTTACAGATTATCCTAGGTACCTTAATATGTTCTAAGTTGTACAGTACGCTCTCTACGAACTGAGTCGATTTTTTACATTTCTCTCCGTATCTTCAAAAGCTGCATTATCGGTTCCAACTGTCTCATCCCTGTTCAGCTCAACTTTAACAGGTCGTTTGCTTCGGGCTGCAAACAAGTATACAATATTTAGTAGGGTGTTTTTTGGACGATATCATGTCTTTGATTCAGGTGATGTTGTGCCCTTTCCCGTAGGAATTTTGGGATGAAAAATAGAAGGAGAGATATCCAATTAAAGTATAGTAGGTACATTAAAGTATCGAAGTAAGCCATTTGAACAAATTATAAGATTCATTATTACCGAATTAATAAGACATTTTCAAAAAGTTTCACAAAAGATTGGTTTAGCAAGTAAAAAAAACACACATTGATTCCCATACGTTTCGAGTAGATTTCACCACTCTGTACCACTCCTGACTCCGTACCTTTATACTGGGTACAAATCGCGAAAGTTAAAAAAATAAAGTATAGCACTTATATTAAAGGTATCTCTTCGTTTCCCTGCTACAAAAACATAAATAAAGTAAATTCGATTGCTCTCACTCTCAAATATCCTCTTTAAAATAATAATATCAGTTTCTAATTACCTGTTCCACCAAGAAAATGTTTGATAAGCACCGAGCATGGTGAGTCCACGAGCATGGTTAGAGCATAGGCGAAAACCAAAGCAAATCCAAAGTCGGATAAGAATTTGAGGAGCTGAAAACAAAATAAAAATGTTTTTATATCTACGTAAATTGCTTTCAACGACGTATGTGTACTAAATTATGAAAACGCGTATATTACTATGCCAGTAGGGTGTCATAGTAGTAAAAAAATGGGTTCTCTTGACGTTGAACAGGTAGCGATAATAATAACTATATCTTATATTATTGTATATTAAGTATAGCGCTATCTTGTGGCAGCCTTCTGCACAAATACATTCAAAGCTCGTCTATGCCGCTCGACTAACAAACAGTTCTTTTGGCTTTTAACAGATGGCGCTTACTTCAATGTTTGTAATAACACTAACTATTTAATAATCTGTGATAATACTAAGAAATCCTTTCGAACTTACCCATCCCGTAGGATTGAAGTATATAGGAGACAAAATACTAGAGTTTACAAAGAACTGAAGTGGATAATGAACGATATATATTGCGTAGGAAAGTCGAGATATAATTTTCCAACAACTTAGTGAGAGTAACCAGTTGATCGGCCCTGGAAAGAATACAATTTAAATTAATGATCTATGTTGTTTTCATGAAGAATGACATATCTTGCAGATGCAGCAGTGATACGGACTTTTATGTGCTATAATGAAGTCTTAAGAAAAAATAAAATAAACTTTCATTTTATTTTTTCTTAAGACTTAATTTTTAAACAGAAGACAACTTCTTACATTGAGGAAAAGAGTATTTAGTTAAGTGATTAAGAATGTAATGAAACCAGGAAACCTTTTTCCTTGTCAAAAGGAATCGTCTTCGGCTGGAAAATCCAAACATAATACAATACCTCTTGTCAGAAAAAAATCGAATGAGAAACTTTTGATTTCTGAAGACGATTGAAACGAAAATGAAGGTTACGTACCTCCATACCCATGCACGCATGCTACGATTAGCCATCCCAAAGACATCGCCCAAGCGGGTCTCATAAAAGAGTTTATAGTGTTGTCCAATGTTTGGTTGTCCCAATCTGGCTGCATGACAGAGTAGGATAGGTATGTGATACCCCCCATTATAATAGCAAAACAGGACCATAAGGTTATTGCTGATAGCTGAAAGAGATTGAAGGTTGGTTGGTCAAGTTATTTTGTGTCTTCTTCTTATCGAGTGGATGGTCAACCTGACCAATCCTGGTATCAGAGTTATTGAGCCGCCAAAGGCCTCTGACATGGCTCATGTAACGACTACTATCCGTAGAAAGTAACCGGGACCGACGGCTTAACGTGCCCTCCGAAGCACGGAATCATCTTACTTTTCGGGTAATCAGGTGATTCAGCCTGCAATGCCCTAGCCAAACTGAAGACAGTCTCACAAAGAGATTTTTGTGAGATATTTTTGTTCCCACCGGGAAACGAACTTGGAACCTCCGGATCGTGAGCCGGGCGTTCAAACCACACGACCACGGAGGCTGTTAAGAAGGAGGTCAGGTTATTTTGTGTAAGTAACGTTTTATTTGTAAACGTTTGTGATAATATACAATTACACATCCGCATGATCCCCACGAATGTCCACAGGAATACAGAATACCATACATCGAAGATCAATTCATTCATTTATTTCGAGTAGGTTCGTGGCTAATCCTGGTGTCAGAGTTCTTAGGCCTCCAACATGGTCTGACAATTGAAACAACCGGGACCGACTGCTTCACGTGTTCTCCGAAGCACGGTAGCGTTCAGATAGGTTAGTATGTACCCAAAACGTTTAAACAGTAAACACTTGTGGTGACACTTCGGATGTATTCAGAAAATAAGCTTATGTTATATTAATTTTACAAGCAGATTGGTGAAACACTTGAAATTTTTCGGACAAAACAGAGCGTTTTAGAAGAATCGTTCAATGTCTAGTAGGAGCCAGTATTTATTAACAATAAAATTTAATTATTACTTTAGAAATAATAAGTTTTTGACCCCTGTGCAGATGGAGTATGTATCCAAAGACCATGCCGACGAAGAATGGAGATGCTCGGGTAAGAGTGTTTACGTAGTAGTAGCGCGAATATTGCTTCGAACCTTCCGGAGGTTCCCTGGAAAGAGAAGTTAATAATATAAAGTGATCTGTACGTAGTCATCTCAATGCAGATATCAGTGAGAATAATTTTAAGTGAAGTAGACGAGGATACCTAGTCTGTCCAAATACTAGAGATACTACAGATGGATATCCTAATAATATTATAAATGCGAAAGTTTGTGAGGATGGATGTATGTATGGATATATGTATTTTGTTACTCTTTCACGAAAAAACTGCTAGACGGATTGAGACGACACTTTGGAGTAATATAGATTATCCATCATCCCAACATTCCCGCGGGAGCGTACATCCATAAATATTAGCAATATTCTCCTACTGCTAGGCAAAGGTTTGATAACATCATCAGCGAGATGGGAGACTGATGACTATCAGGACAGTATAGATTAATACAATTTAAAAATGAAACTTACGAAAGCATACCAACTGCACTTTGGAAATTATTGATAAAGTTATAAATAGTGGAAGCAACTAAAATTGAGAGTAAGGCAGCGCATAAAGCAATCCACGCTTTATAGGTCTTCTTTGATAGGACGAAGAATAGCACTATAGGTGAAAGAATGTATAGTTGTACGTCTATAGCCAAGTACCATGTGTGAGGAAGACACTGTAACCAAAATGTTTTTCTTAATAAAGTATTAACATTTGACATTGGATAATGACGTATGAAATCCTACTAATATGTATTATGTATGTTTGTTTGTTACTCTTTCACGAAAAAACTACTAGCCGTATTTGGATGAAACTCTACAGTAATATAGTTTGTACATCAGAATGATACATGGGATACATTTTATCCCGAAATTCCCGTGAGAACAGCAACAATGCGGGTAACACCGCGAGGCGCGGCTGGTATTCTATAATTAAAGTAGCTAAGATATCTGAACGGGCACTTTCTTCTATCATATTTGCTAAAACTAAACTTACAATATGATTGGGATTGACATAGTTCTGCACATGCAACAAAGTGGACCACCAGTACATTCTACAGTCCTCTGTAAAACTCTGCACTGTCGCCCAGTGGGGTCCATCGAACATTCGGTTCAGTATCGTAGCTTGCAATAAAACGAATGCAGCCAGTAGCGGGAACATTCGAAGAAGTCGATTCAGGTAGAACAAGTGAAGATTTTTGATGAGTTTCACTGGAAGAAAAAGAGAATTTATAAGTAAATTGGAAAAGTATCAGTCTGTACTGTCCCACTGCTGGGGAAATGCCTCTCATCTTACTGAAGATATCAGTATAATGAGGATGATTAGGCATAATCACCACGGTTGCCAAACGCGGGTTTGTGATCTCAAGCCCGAGCCATGCTTGAAAAGTGGGAAATATGTTTTCGCTCGACTAGCGCTCAGATATAAATGCCACTATCAGCCCCCCATCCAAGTAGGAGCCGAGGTTCACGTTGCTTAACAATCGCAATGAGTTAACATCGCCTAGTGAAACTACGCCATGAGCGCTACAAATAAAACTACTAATTTCTTAAAAAAAATAACACTTGATTATGACCTGAATCGTTAGGAATAAAATGTTATACATCAACACACACAAATCCTTTACAACATGAATTAATAGTGCTATTTTGTTACTCAATACTTACTTCCGGTCATTTTCCCAGCAGTCGTGAATACCAGTAAAAGGCCGGACAACATGAAGAATGTGTCGACAGTTATAGGAGCCATGGTTATCCAAACCGAACGCGGCAATTGTATCCACTGAAACAAATATCAATAGCTTGTTAGGCAACAATTTTTACAAATGTATTTTTCTTTAAAACGGTAATCTAAGCTAATATAATAACGTTTCTCTGTCTGTTCCCTCTGGCGTGCGCAAGTTTCTCTGTCTGTCCCTTTCTGGCCTAAAAAATGTCGTTACCATTTTCCATCTAGCCCCCTTTCGCGCAACCCGCGATAAGGAACTTCGTTCCAAAAACCAAATTCAACGGGAAGTTAATAGGTTATTTTTGATACCAAATTGTACGGAAACGGGCACAACGCCGCTATAACCACGCTGCTAGTTTTATATATATGAAAATAAAGATTTGTAATAAATTGAAACTATAGTTCTGTGACTCCGGTTCCTGTAAAGAGACCGAAACGTCAGATAAAATCAAAGCGAAGTATATCCGTAAACGTAGTTACAATTCAAAATGAGTAGTGTTCGCTTAAACACGATTATAATGTTCACAATACTTACATTAAAAATATCAATAGGATTAACTATGGCCATCAGTTGCGTTATATACGTGTGGCCAACCACCACCCACATCATGGCTAATGATCGAATACCGTCAATACATTCTATGGCACCAGGAACAGGAGTGAATGTGATAAGCCGACGAGTATTTGTAATAACGGAGAAAGATGCGTATATCTTGTTCATAGTTTTGGGATCTGTGAAAAAATAACGAATTTAAAGCTAAGTTGTAGGAACCAATATTGGCAGTGTAACCAATTAAACAGAACTTCAACAATCTTCAACAATCTTCTATTCAGTGATGAATTGTTCGATGAACTTTATTGAATTGAAAGTACGATTACGGATACACTTTCCTTTGTTTTCAATATTTTTTATAATACGTTACAGTACTGTGACCACGGTTCCTGTAAAGAGGCCGAAACGTCAGATAAAAAATCACTACATAGTATAAAACAAAGTCGCGTCTGTTTGTCTTCTGTTTGTCTGTCTGTATGCTTAAATCTTTAAAATTACGCAACGGATTTTGATGCGGTTTTTTGTAATAGGTAGAGTGATTCAAGAGGAAGGTTTTTATGTAAAAAAAATCCCGAAATTCCCACGGGAACGGGCACAACGCGGGTAAAACCGCGGGGCGCTGCTAGTGTAAAATAAAAGCGAAGTGTACCCGTAAACGTAGTTTAAAGTTGTGTTTGCTTAAACTTAAGAAACCAGTATGTTTGATGCACGTTCATTTTTATAATTATTTGAAATAAAACTTGGCAAATTTTATAACATGGAAACTACGTCGCATAATTAATATTGTTAATCCAGAAACCTCGAGAGCGACTGACCCGAGAAACTTAATTTATTTTGTCTAAACTACATTTATTCAGAAATATCGTACCTTTTTCTAAGATTCGCGTTTGGTAGACATCGTATGCTGTGCTTAGACTCACTAATAGTCCAAGGAATGAAAAAATGGCGCTGAAAAAGCGAAAAAGAAAGTTAGTTAAGTTTAATAGTTGAGTCTTGAGACAGTCGGCCATTTTAATAGTTGTTGAGTCTTGAGTCAGTATTCCGGTGAAACATATGAAGTGTGACCACAGATTTTTGTGTAAGACAAATTATTTTTTTACGGCTGACGTGTAACGATAGTGATAGTAAATATATATTGCTAAAAGGCAATTTAGTCATAAGATAGTCTTAGTAAAGGTTTTTGTACCTTAAGGGCTGTTCAGAAAAACCGTCTTGGAGATAAAGAAAGTAAAAAAGTATTAGCCTGTAATGTCCCACTTCTGAGCAAAGGCTTCTCATCTCACTGAAGATATCAGTACAGTGAGGACGATTAGGCGTCAGTACGCTTGCCTAATACTATTGGTGATAAAAGTATAATATTCGTCGCATGTAAAGAATATACTTACATTGCAACATAATCTCCTGCCACCCATTGTTTATCATTAGGCAGTCTGCAAAATAATTCTTCGTATTCAAAGCCATACTCAGTAGCGTTGATGAGAAGACCCTCGAAGAATTGCTTAATTGAACAGGCTTTCGGTATGCATACAGCCAATTCGAAGGCTGGACCAGAGGCCGTTGATTCTCTGAAAATATGAATTATGAATAAACAAACTCGTACATTTATACTTATCTATCTATATATATAAAATTCAAAGTCCTGACTGACTGATAATCAACGCACAGCCTCAACCGCTACACCTAGAAGCATGAAATTTGGCAGGAAGGTTCTTCAAGTGACGTAAGTGCACACTAAGAAAGGATTTTCGAAAATTCTACCCCCAAGGGGATAAAATAGGGGATGAAAATTTGTATGAAACTTTGTCAATTTTAAACCGATCGGGCTGAGACATTGCATGCATATAGCTGCTATGAAGTAGGCATTCCCTAAGAAAGGATTTTGATAAATTCTACCCCCAAGGGGATAAAATAGGGGATGAAAGTTTGTATGAAACTTTGTCAATTTTAAACCGATCGGGCTGAGACTTTGCATGCATATAGCTACTATGACGTAGGCATCCTCTAAGAAAAGATTTTGATAAATTCTACCCCCAAGGGGATAAAATAGGGGATGAAAGTTTTTTAATATTTCTTCTTATTACGAAACTTAATGCGGCAGACTAAATTCCACGCGAGCGAAGCCGCGGGCAAAAGCTAGTACTAATATAATAAAGCTGAAGAATTTGTTTGTTTGAATGCGTTATCTCAGAAATTACCACTCCGATTCTAATAATTCTTTTTGTAATGGATAGCTACATTCAACGGGAAGTTTATAGGATATTTTTCATTCCGAATTTTCTTTGAGAACGCGGAACACACAACGCGGGGCCGCTAGTCTGTATGTACATTATACATATATACCTACATGTCACCGGAAAATTGTAAACGTCATTTTATTATGTTTGTTATCTTACTTGATTTAGTGGTATCTTATTAGCTTAGCTTTGATTTGATTTTGTTTTTACTCGTGGTCAAGCTGTTGATGCTCCAAAATATTTATAAAATAAAATATAAAATAATCCAACTACGATTATGAATTGGGATAGATTGTGAACTGTCCAAACTATTTACAGTTTAATGCATAATTTTCCGTTAGGTCATAATCATTATAATCAGGTGTAATAATGTAATTAATGTACGAATATAGATCTGATTGTATATTGCCAGAAGCAGCGGAAATGATAATGGATAAATAATCATGCAGAGATTAGTTATCAATTCATATCCTAAGATTGTGAGCAAGTATTTTATTACCCGCGGTTTCACCCACGTTGTACCCTTTTCTGCAATAATTTCGCGATAAAATATATCCCATGTTCCGATGTATAAGCTATATTACTGTAAAGTTTCATCCAAATCCGTCTTGTGGTTATTACGTGAATGTATAAAGTTTTTTCGTGAAAGAGTAACAAATATACATACATACATACATATACATACAACCTCACCAATTTTAGCATTTATAATATTAGTACGAAAATTAACAAACCTAGGTGGAAACCTCAAGTTTTCATGAAGATTATGATTACTTGTTAAATCCTTGAAAGTTTCTTCTTTAATCCTTCGGCTGAATTGTTCAGGCCAAGTTATTTCAGGCCAATCAATATCAGGTAAGTTGATTTCAGGAAAGTGTATGTTTTGGTTCAGTGGTAACTTTATTGCGCAGTATTTTCCTTCAATATCGGGTATATTCGCTGCCTGGCGACTGATGTCCAAGCATTGGTGATAGTTGCCCATATCGAGAAAGTTGCCTTGGAAGACACCTCTTGGTAAGCGTATTCCGGCATCGAGAACTGTAAATGAAATACAAGTTAAGTACAGCTTGTACAATTATTAGGATAATCTATGAGTTTTTAATTAAAATATAATGTAGATTCTATTTCTAGAGCTAATATGAGCTTGTTTATTCTTGTTTAATGTATTTATTTATTTCAAAATAAAACAGTAGTACAACAAACCCGTAAAAAAAATGTCGACAAAAAAAGAGGGAAAATAATAAGATTTGCCAAAAAAAACTGGTTCTCTTGATCTTACGTCTCAAGAGATGGGTTGCAAGAGTCAGAAAGTACAGTCGGGGAATATTTCAAAACACAGCCTTAAAGAGGAACTGGTTGTTTCTCTGTTTATTATTTCGATAACTTAATTAAGTAGTCTAGTCGGAAGTAAAATAGTTAGATATGTTCTAATCATTATCTACCTAAGTGTTAGGATTATCAAATGTAGGAAACGAATTAAATGAACACGATAGATAACAAATATTTTTGGTATTACACAAAGACTTTTTTTTAAAATTAAGTTTTTGGTGGCCCTAAATCGAGAAGAGTAGGTATGGAGGAGGCCTTTGCCCAACAGTGGGACGATACGGGCTAACAGTAACAGTAAGTTATGTAAATCTTAAACATTAACCTGAATACATATTTTTATAACATTTTTACATAAAAAAATATAATTAAGTTATTAAAATTGACATAAAATTTAAATGCTTTGCCATGATATTACTGATTAATTTTATTGGACACTTTAAAAATTAACAACTAAATACGTTTAGGTGAATGAAATTGCAATTAAAATGAAGTGGTACCTATCTGTCAACAGCTATACTTATATTTATTTTTTACACTAAAAATATTGTATTTTGTTCCAACAATCTCTCAACATGTTGATTGTGCTAAATTGATCCATTTAAATAGCTTACTATATTTTTAGATTACTTCAGATTTTTTTATCTTATATATATTTGAGAATCAAGAAAAACAAACCAAAATAATTATTAGTTGAAAACTAAGTATCAATGTAATAAATTTGATAATTTCCTACTATATAAAAATCTTCATTTTGCGTTTAAAACATTTTAATTTTAAGTGGGAATTTAAATTCTGGACTCAACTGTCAAAAATGCTAAATCATACTTACATCTTAACAGCAGTTCCGTGTTATTAACAATAAAACTCAACTGTTCTTCACAGACTTCAGGATCTAATACACTTTCGTACAATCCTTGATCAAATAATTTTTTACCATCGGGCACTTCTTTACTAAGAAAGGCCCCGACAGTACCTAATAGTGCGAGTATAAAAAATAGATATTGCTCCCTCATATTGACAGTTGTGATTGTTACTGTGTTACTACTGTAGTTGTTATCGAGTATCGAGTATATATTAAACATCGGAATCTTATCATTGTTGATCCAATGTTTTGTGTTTTGATTAGAAGCGAATTATTATTAATTAGTGGAGGTATAATTGCTTTCGCCGAAGATGTTTTGGCACAGGTGTTAAGTGTATTACTTCACAATTAGGTGATAAGGTCGGCACGTGGAATTGGACAGATCTAACACGTTCCAGGAATGTTCTATAGTTTAACTAGCTGACCTGGCAAACGTTGTTTTGCCATATAAAAATTAATTAATAATCACTTTAAATTGAGATGTAAGCTATCCTATCTTTCTTTCATTTTTTAAAAAAAAGATGAATTCACATAATAAATAAATATACCTGGACGAGTCCACTCACGGTTAATAAGACCCAAACTTAGCTCTAAGCTTGTAATATGGAATGTAACTCACTGATACTACTAGATATACATACATACACAAATACTATAGAATATACATATAATTGACACCCAGACGTCGTCGTCAACAACTATGTCTTTACATATTGTTGACTCCGGGCGGGAATCGAACCCGCAACCCCCGACACAGTAAGCGGTCTCACTGCCACTGTGCCAACGGGCTTGTCAACATGATTTTAACTAATAGCCTTTAGAAGAACATAAGATACCTAATCCTGTATTTTTACTTTTAAGCTGCTAATCTATACTAATATTATAAAGCTGAAGAGTTTGTTTTGTTTGTTTGTTTGTTTGTTTGTTTAAACGCGCTAATCTCAGAAACTACTGAACCGATTTGAAAAATTCTTTTTGTAATGGATAGCCACATTCAACGGGAAGGTTATAGGCTACTTTTCATTCCGAAATTCCCAAGGGAACGGGAACAACGCGGGTAATACCGCGGGGCGCTGCTAGTCTATACTAATATTATAAAGCTGAAGAGTTTGTTTTGTTTGTTTGTTTGTTTGTTTGTTTGTTTAAACGCGCTAATCTCAGAAACTACTGAACCGATTTGAATAATTCTTTCACTGTTAGATAGTCTATTTATCGAGGAAGGCTATAGGCTACATTTTATCCCGAAATTCCCACGGGAACGGGCACAACGCGGGTAAAACCGCGGGGCGCTGCTAGTTGCATATAATGCATCAAACCAATACATGTACGGTATCAAAATAATCCAACGTTTAGTAATTATTGACTAAAGATAAACCTACATCAAATTATTTACTTGGTAATCCCTTATCTAGACTATTTTCTTAGTAATCAATCAAATCTCATTATCTAGTGGTGATAATATTCGATTCTTTAAGGGTACTCATAGCACCTGCGTCCATACAATAGAAGAGAGATACGAATCTCAAATAGCTCTACTAATAAGTAAGTAAATGTATAAATTTAAAGTAATTAAAAGTCTTAGCTAAATTACTATAGAATCAAGGTCTGTTTTCGTAGTAATCGCAGCTGCAGGCAGCAACTGCCGACCTTACTATAGTCTATACTAATAATATAAAGAGGTAATTTTTTTAAGTTTGTTTGTTTGTTTGTATGTTCGAGCTAATCTCGGGAATTATCTGATTTGAATAAATCTTTTTGTAATAGATAGCCACATTCAACGGGAAGGTTATAGGCTATTTTTCATCCCGAAAAGCTCAGGTTCAGGAACATTGCGGGCCAGTGTGACACTTTTCATACACTTACAAGGAATACAACGTCACGCGACTCGCAACCAGCCAGCACCCGAACTGTGTATGTCTTGCCTTAGATAATATGTATGTTATGTAAGTTAAGCTCAATATATGACTAACAACATAATAATAATCTCCTTCAGTAAATAACAGGTAGCCGTTCTTAGTATAGTGATAACAATATTTATTATAAAGTGTGACAAATGTCTTTATTTATTTACCTTGATTAATCTATGATGTTTTGAATTGAAACTACGTTTACGGATACACTTCGCTTTTATTTTACATTTTTTATCTGACGTTTCGGCTCCTTTACAGGAACCATGATTAGAAGACTGAAGAGACAGTTTAATCAATGATGATTAACAATCAATTTCTGTACAACATGTTTCATTGGAGGGTACATACATAGCATGGCAGCATTAAACTCTTCAAATAAAGTTTTTGAGTTATTTAGCAGATGGGACTCCGTCGATATTGTTTTCGGTAGTTTGACTAATAGCCATCCCAGTATTTGAGTATTTTGGACAATACGCCCCTGGCATAACTTTGACTGGTGAAACTTTAATGGAATACTATACCCCATATTACCCACCAACTCACATCGTTTTATTATATCTTGCTCCCTTCTGTGATTTGATGATAAATCCTTAATAACGTAAACGTGGTCTAAAACATTTCCACACTATGGAATCGCAAGTGGAACCACCACGCGTTTTTTAATATTATCATTATCATACATTAGAATCGTGATTGTACACTAAACTATAAAAATCAGCGTTATCAATCCCATTCAGCACTACCGTGGTGTGTGACAAACAGCTGTATTAAACAAATATCAACGATTAATACGCAAATGGAATATATAAATATATAAATCACCTGCAATGTCTTTACTTGGATGAGACAGTGGAATTTCTATCTGAGCGCTACCCTGCTTCGGAGGGCACGGTAATGTCAGTTCCGGTGGTTACAATCACGATTCAATCGTTACACCATATAGAACTTTAGGCGGTTCAAAAAGTCTGACGCCAGCGTTGGCTACTTACGTACTCGAACTTACTATCTACAAATCTTCTTCATCGAGTGGATGGTCAACCTGACCAATCCTGGTGTCAGAGTTATTGAGCCGCCAAAGGCCTCTGACATGGCTCCAGTAAGGACTACTATCCGTGGAAAGTAACCGGGACCGACGGCTTAACGTACCCTCCGGAGCACGGAATCATGTTACATTTCGAGCAATCAGGTGATTCAGCCTGCAATGCCCTATCTACAATTTAAATAAGTTTTTGACTTCGAATTGAGCGAATTTAAAAGCCGCTTTACCTGTGTTTATCTTTCAATGTCTTTAGGCTTTTTGGATTTCCAGCTACCTCGAAGTTTTTACAACGAAAATGTATGTAAAAATGTAACTTCCTAAACATCATTCCAAAAGATAAAATTTAATTCCATTGCCAACTGTACCAACTTATCTTGCAACCAAAGTACTCAAAGTAGGCTAAATAATTTTAATTAACGCGCACTCAAAACTATTAAATCTTATTGACAAATTAGTAAAAGATTCCAAATAAACATCGGAACGCGAACCCGAGTTATCCTTCTGCAGTATCCAGAGATAAGGTAGACATCCCAAAGAGATCCGACGGAGATAGCTCCCGGCTAACAATTAACAATGAAACATTATACTCAACGAGTAATGCTGCCGATAATTACCGGTAGGTACCTACAGCGATTTGCTGAGCCTTAAATTATGGAAGCTTGTAACTATGTTGGTATAATTGAATGTGTTGTTTGGTTCTGTTAGGTAGTTTAGTACCAATCGTAGCTTAGTTGTTGGTAATTGATTATGTTAAAGCATTGAAGTGTTGTGTTAATTATTTTTTTAATGTACTAAAAAGTAATAAGTATTAGCCTGTTATATCGCATTGTTGGGCAAAGGTGAGAGGCCTTTACCCAACAGTGCGATATTCACTGAAGATATCAGTACAGTGATGAGAATGAGAATGTACTGAGAAGAGTTTTTTTCTCGCTCCACGGTCCGCTCAGCTCCCGTCCCAATTTATAGTAATTATTTTGCTTTTATAGAAGAAGAAATTCCAACTTCTAGAACATTTTACTTAGCTTACTTACTTAGATTAACCTTACATTTATTAAACCTACATTTTCGTTGATGTAATTTTTTCAAACCCCCGATACAGAAGGGACTCGCATTCGTTGACATGTTTGATGCTAGTTAGATTTTGAACTCACCGGCTTGCATCTTTTAAATTTTCCCAATGTCAATATCGCTTGAATAACAATCGATTGTAATTATGCAAAAAAAAACAAATATACTATAGAATAGAGTTATTATAGGAGGCAGATATGTTCGATCTTTAATTGTCTAGTGTAATCATAAAAAAGTTATTTGTATGTCTGATATGTGATGTGATTTTTAAATCGTGATTTATGTTACTTAAAATAAATCCTTACCATAAAATTAATAATTCCAGCCGATAAGATTAGAGTAGATTATCCGTATCGTAGCAAGTACGGTATCGTAGTAGTGTAATTTCCAAGGATATGGCTGTCGAACGTCTGATAACGACGTCGACGAAAGAGCGAAGTGGAGAAGAGAAATAAGGAAGGCTGACCCCACCACCATGTGGGGCACATAGCCAGGAAGAGAGAGAGAGAGAGAGCAAGTACGGTATCGGTATGAACCAAGATAGGTGTTAATGTATAACCTGTATAGGATTTACTACCTTAACAATTAGTAAGCTACTGTAAGCCCTTGCAAATGCTAGACATACCTAGAACCTTATCATATTAAAACTTCAGTTACCTTCTATTACATATCTTCAGGAATAACATATTTTATAAAATGTGACAAAGTACTAAAACCGCTAAGCATTTTCAAGGAGTAGTGTGTGTAGTTTTATGCTTTATTTCGTTACAAAATATATTTGCTTAGTATTTAATAGCCTGTAAAGTCCAGGGCAAAGGCCTCTCGTTTAACCTAAGTGAGTTATTTTCATACAAATCCTTATACTTCAATTGTCTTCAAGGATGGTATTCAATGGAACGTGACAGGATCTGAATTTATGCCTTTCCGAGCCAATTATAAAGAGTACAATTTTATTGTTGATTGACTATTACGAAGATTTACCGTGGGAATAAAGAATAGTCGATACAAAGTGCCCATGGAAAGAAAATTATCAGGATGTAGGTACGACTTTAATATAAACTTAGGTAATTATAGATACCATAGTAGAAGATCCAAACGTAGCTTTGAGATTGTAGGAGTTTTTAGCTGAAGACTACTTTATTTATTATTGTGGTTGTCATGTATCTAGTTTCTTTTTTGGAGGTTACTTTATTCTCCTGATAGTTTTTGATAGGATTGAAACAAAAACATATTTTATTTAAGTATTATTATACGTATTCTCCTCCTCACTGTACTGATATCTTCAGTGAGATGAGAGGCCTTTGCCCAACAGTGGGACATTATAGGCTCATACGTTATTTACGTATTAGTGTTTATGACACCTACGATCCAAAAATGGTTGTCTAAAAAGTAAACCTTTATTAAAGCCTAAATACTTAAAAGATATTTGAAAGGTCTATTTAACAAATTCTTCCGTCTAGACAATATGCAAAAAGAAACATTTGGATTCCATAAATTAGGGATGACCAAATCGATTGCGTGAGTCATATGAATGCAAAATTCGGGAGCATTTTCAAAAGTATCCCCTAAGGATATACAGAATGGCAACTAACTAATAAACTACAGAGATGACTACCGTTCTTGATCAAGAACGAGCATTTATAAACGAAACTAAATGTGAATTTGATATGCAAAAGTTAGGAACGTTTATTAGAATTGACCGTTTCAAATTGATACTAAGTTTCGCAAAGATGCATCTTAAGCGGTGATTTGAAGATATGTTTATGATATCTTTTATTGGTAGAAATCTGAGCGAAAGGATTGAGGGCATTTTGAGGGAATGTTTTTATAGCTGGCTTTCGAAGAAATATAAATTGGAAACTTGGGTTGCATTACTTTGATATGCTGTTATAACAAGGGTTTAGTAGGATCCAGATATATGAGTCCAGAATATTTTTTAGGGATGTCTTATGCTTGAGACAATTGGCGAACCGCGATTTGGCAAGTTCTATTGAACGCGAGTGAGTGACCAACATTGTGTACCAACGAGATTTACCTAGATGTTTTTGTATATAATATACGCTAGCGCCACACTTGACTGGCTTGGTCTATCGAAGCGGATAACCGGAAGAGTCAATTTCGTAACCTTCGCACGGTAGCGGTCAGATAGAGATTCCAGCATCTAAGTAGGAGACGAGCCTACTTGATATGCAATAAACTTTAATATCACTTTAAAAATGATTGGTTAACTTACCTAAAAACACGATGACAGAGGCAACAAGCTACCAGTTACATGCCCATACTTACCATGTAAGACCTGATGAATCCGAACAACAAATATCAAAGCATCGTACTTAAAAACCGTTTAACCGGTAACAGAACAACAAGTCAGGTATCAATTTTGTAGTTCTATATGCGTTTTTAATGAGAGCATACGAACGTACGAACACTATGGTTTGAAAAATAGTCGCGGTTAAAGCAATAATTACTTTAACAAGACATAGCCCCAGGGATAACAATTAATATCTCAAGGAATGTATCTACATTATGTTGCTACTGTGGGTTAGTGAACTTGGTGTATGGGGATCGTTTTGTTTCACTATTACCTCGTTGCGTTAGCTTAGGAAAGACTGAGGAAATATTTGAGCCGTTAACTCTATTTGTTATCGTACTATATAGTTACTGTTACTGTAGCCCGTCTTACTGTTGGGCACAGGGCTTCTTTATTCCCGCCACTTTTCTCGATTTAGGGCAAGCCGTCGTTTTAGATGGTTACTACATATTAGGTAAATAGTTCATTTGTATAGTGAGTTTTCTTTATAAGCTAAGATATAGTAATAATGGCACAAATTGACTCTCGTAAACCCTTAAGGATGCGTTTCCGCTGAGGTGGAACGGTGTTTAATTCCATAAAAAGCTATTGCAAAGAGATTCCGAGCGTATTTCGTCTACTGTACTTAAATTTTCCTCACTGGAAACGTACCTTGATATTCAGACATTTCCACTTGTTCACTTATAAAAATCAATCGACCCGTTAGATGAATAAGGTTCCAGCGAACCATACAACTATTACATCTACCTACTAGATCCTTACTTAAACCCATTCATAAAAATAAATCCATCAATATTTACATACATGATTTATCCCTGCAATATTTTAATAGTTTCGTTCACCAAACACCTACATTTTGTCAGCGCCCAGTTATTCTAAACCTACACGCCAATTAACTTAACAAAAATGGTACAGTCGACGTCATATACATGTTTACACAAATTATCTCCTTATTACAAAGGTATAAGGTGGAAAAGTGTAAAGATATATTATGACGTTGACTGTACCTACAGGTAGGATAAAACCCGAAGCGTTTGGGAGTATTAATGAATTTATAATTTGCGTCGACCGCAACAATTAGAGTGCCCCCGCGTAGCCCTAGGGTGATTTTTGAATCAGGTTTGTTAACAATAACAGCTTGTCCGTTTGACCGCTATAGTTTTATTGTAAGTTTTGTGTTAGGTTAGAGAATTGGTTTTATGGGTTTATATGATACATAAGAAGTAATAGTAGTCTGTAGTCAAATTCTGGTTTTCTTCTTCTTTATCGAGTGGATGGTCAACCTGGCCAATCCTGGTGTCATAGTTATTGAGCCGCCAAAGGCCTCTGATATGGCTCATGTAAAGACTACTACCCGTAGAAAGTAACCGGGACCGACGGCTTAACGTGCCCTCCGAAGCACGGAATGTTATGTTACTTTAAATTCTGGTCAAAGTCAAATATGACAACCTAAAAAAATCAACGCACATTCAAAACAGGATATCTGACATTTTCGACAGCAAACAATTATGGATGGATAGATTAAAGACGTGAAAGATTCCATATTCAATTCAGTATTTCTAATCCACGTATACGTAATTATTAATATGTATACTATAGGTAAAGCTGAAGTGTTTGTTTGTTTGAACGCGCTAATCTCAGAAACTAATCCGATTAGAATCGATCATGTTTCTAATGGACAGCCACATTCAACACAAATGTTATAACTTTTTTATTTGGCTATTTTTCATCCCTAAATTCCTACGGGAACGGGCACACGCGGGCAAATCCGCGGGGCGCTGCTAGTAAGTAATATCTATCACGTGTAGCGTCACGAGTCTCAGATTTAATATTTTTAGAATAGATTGATTATAGTAATTAGTCGATTGATAAGAGCCATGATTACGGTTTTATTAATTCTGAATAGCATGGGGGTGATAGCACATGAACTCTTCAATCAATTCAATTCCTTATTAGGTTTAGGAACAAAAGCTGTTCATTCAACATTTTTAGTCTGTCATTTCGTCTTTTTCTTTGCCTGTCACTGGCACTAAATTGAACCAACCCAGAACTTGGCCAGGGTGACTGCATCATCTGTTACTTAGTTACTGTATACTAAACTTGTAAACTCTCGTTAGACAATTGAAAGACAGTTTTTTTTTGCGTCAAATATATATCACTATTATGACTATTGACTGCATACTATATCATTATTGCACATAATTAGTAAACCATAGCAAGTAATCTTGGACAAAATGCTTATTATTTATAGTAAGTGTGCAATAAATATTGATTGCGTATTTTTATCGGCAGTCTCTGTGAATGGTTTTTATATTATAGATGTGGAAAAAAGTAAGATATTAAACGCAGGCGGTGGAAAAATCAGCGCCTTATCTACAACGTCTGGAAAATTACGTAGCGGGTTGTTATCTTGAGGTAATTCTAATCTTTGGATATCACGCACGACGCAAAATAGCAATTATAAGTATGAACGTTGATTTTCAATATAATCGATTAAGCGATTAAGAGCCTAAGCACAGACAATAGACATTATAAGTGTTCTCATTGAAAACAAATCTAGTCTATGAAAACATATGAAAACAGTTCTAAGAGCACGCTCAGTCAAGAGTTGCGATAGCGTTGCGAAGTACGGTAGCGCTCAGACAGGAATGCCACTATCGGTCATTTTTCTTCTTCATCGAGTGGATGATCAACCTGACCTGAATTCAAAAAGTTTATTAAGCATTGACTCAGCCAAAAGGCATATTACTCTATTTTGGAGTATGTTCTAGACTCGAGACGTTTGGAAATGAATTGCTCTAATATTGGACAGGAATGCCACTATCGGTGCCTAGTCAAACTACGCCACGAACACTAATATAAATACTTACATCTGAATACTAACATACTAAGAAGGTACTATCAACAATCACATAGGTAATCGGAAACATACACAAAGACACTATAAATAATTTCCAATCTTCATCTTAATCCAAGCAGAAACCCTTACCATGAGTTTCTAAGGGAACAGAATAGTAAAAAGTAAATGGGTGTCACAGTAAAGCTATGACAACATTAACAGCTACGCTTGACTTTATTTGACAGCTGAAATAAGTCGTTCGGTAACTATGAACGCAGTACTTCGAAAGGCTTTTAAAATGATCGGCTTCGGTCGTTTAGACGAAAGGATCGTTAGATTGTCGGTCTTACTAGTTTCGTCATGTTAGACCATATCGGTCTCGGAGGTCTTTAGATAGTCTAAAACTCTGTCAAAATACCTAGTAGCCAAGTCTGGGCACTATCCTCTCACTTCTCTTTAACCTAACTAACTAATATTATATCAATACTTTCACTTTACTATTACCAGAGTAACTCATTAAACTGTTCATAGTTACCCACACAAACAAAAACCTTGCCTACCTGAATTCGAGGCATAAATATTATTTTCAGTATAATACGTGTGCGTGTAAGAATTCTTAGCTCGAGGGGCGGAAGGGGACCAAATTGAGTAAGTGGTCCCGGTATGCATGCAAATGACGCGTAATAGCGGGAGCTATCTGATACAACTTCGTATTATGAAGGTTAGTTGCACTCAGATATATAAACGGTTGCGGTTGACCACTTTAAGGACTTTTTCTTTCAATTTGAGGAAAAATAACTATTTTTATTTAGGTCGCCTTACTACGCGCCTTTGGTATGAAAACAAAAGAACATCAGTGCACTATTGCAACACTACAGCAGTGCGTTTTAAGTAAATTCAAGTAAGTTAGTGACCAACCCTGGTGCCGGAGTTATTAGACCGCCTTAGAGCCTTTGATATGGTTTAACTATTAAAACAACCGCGACTTTCAACCGGGAAAACAACAGGTCTCTGACATCCCTCTGCTGCTTTTGATATCACTAAAAATGTACTGGTATCTTGTAGGTGAGTAGGACTTAGCGTATTAAACTCGCTTGCTTAATGCGGGTTGGCGATTTCAAACCACGAGACATGGCTTTGCTCTACCCGGTAATTGAACCCGGGACTTCAGTTTTAGGCGAGTGCTCAAGTCACTAAAATACCAAGACAGAAAACAATAAATTAAGTAAGAAATTTGATTAAATTAATCAGTACGATTTATTCATTAAGTGTGTAACATAAATAAAATATTTCGTAATCAATCAAAGCATAGCTATGGTCACTAGTTATTTAAATTAAATTACAAATCTAATTTCATATGACACCACTAAGATTATATTTCTAAACCATATTTCTCATCAAATTATATTCCGAATAATCAATTTTCGGTGCACCTTGTGGCTTGTCACATCACAGGTTTAGAACCAAAAAACCTGTCATGCATTTGTAGATGTAGGTAAAAGTAGAGACGGTTTGGGATTATGATTATTTTTCTTCCTCATCAACTAGTTATGAATTAATTAATCTCTAAAATTTATGGTACTCTTCCTGAATCTTCCCGTAGATATTTTGCTGTAGAAAAACTAGACTAAACATATCGTCCTTAATGTAAAGAATATGAACATAGTTATTGACATTCCTTTGTGAGATTTTTTATAAGCACGTAGTGTAGCAATTTCATTGCTGGCATATCTTCCTTAGCTCACAAACACCATATCTCAGTGAAATTCTCTATAAATTGTATTTAAAAACATTCAATAATGAATGTTGTATAAACAATTTGTAAAAATTGTAAACATGTTTGACAATTGACAGCTGACAAGTAATATAACTAGGACTTTGACGTTTCCTTCTTAGTTTTTCAGCCATTGATCGATCAATCGATAATTATTTAGTCGATATTAACACAATCTGTTTGTTATAAAAACGTCAAAGTTGCTTGACAGCTGTAATGTCAGTTTGCAAGTATATAAGGAGAAAACGCATGTCATTCCCTCCCTTTGGTACTCGTTCGCCCTTAATTCGTGTTGTCTGCACGAGCTTCGGAACCCAGTAGAACTGGGTTCATCCGACGGGCTGCGCTAGTGGAGTTCCTGTTTGGGGTCATCGGTATAACCGCATGTGCGGTTAACCTTGTTGGCCCAAGCCGGACTCCCACTGCTGGGCGCAGCGACGGCGGATCGCCAGCGAGCCACCACACCACGCTTTTCCGAATAACCTAAAAAGCTAAGTCTCCCCTTTATTTCCCGGGAGACTGCCTGTGCCTTTTGTTCGCGACCCTGAGTTCCTTCTTTTTTCAAAAGTTTCATTCATACATTTCTTTCTATTAACGTGTTTAACTTTAAATTCCCTTTTTAATTAAATTGTTCAAGATTAACCTTATTTTTATTTTTACCCTACTGAACCTGTAGGTAGGCTTTAGTCAATTTTAAAACACGTTATAGTGGCGCCCTTCCCTTTACGAACTCAAAAGGCCAGTCCTCCTTATTTTATAATTCTTATTGTTTTTTTGTGTTGTGTGTGTGTGAAAAAATAGTGTCAGTATTTGTGTTCTACGGTGGGAGATCCTTTGGTGCGAGGCTCGAACGGGGTAGTACCACCCTCCTGTCAGGTTGAGCCTTAAGCTCTTTAGCCTAAGGTAGTCAGGAGAGCCGTCTCATAGTACATAGCACCCGGAGCGCTCAACAACTTGCTGCTCCACCAGTATATCTATTTTTCCCAAGGGGTTTTTCTGATATTACTGGTTAATTTACCTTTATTAACATTTTGTTTCTTAATTTTTGAAACTTAATTTAAATTCTTTTTTGAAACTTACTTTTGGAATTTTAAGTTTTTCTAAACTTAATTTTTACTATTTTTTTTACTTTGTTTTGATATTCGGCCTTTATAATTGGCAATTATCAACTATTTTGTTTTTTTTTTTACTTCACACACACACATTTTGTATTTGTTTGGGTGACTTACTGTTAAGTTATTTAATCCTAAGCGAGAACTATAATTTATGGTACAACTCTTATCAGTACGCTCGTTGGTAGTTTTTTTTATTTTTATTTACTTCCTGTTAATAATGGCTTTTTCTATTAACTATTTATGCCTTAATAAGGCAGAACTAGAATATGAAGTAGCACTTCGTGGTTCAACACCAGCTGACACGGTGTTTGAACTTAGAAAACAAATAATTAAACTTATGAAAGAATTTCCTGCTGAAGAAATTTCAGTTTCTCATTTAGGATCCGCCACGGATCTTAAATTAATAGACATTGCCATATCTAGGTGTGCAGACAACATATTTAGTTTAGTCTCTCAGTATGAAAGAAAACTTTATACCCGAACTGAGGCTTTATGTCATCACATTTATCATCGATTAGGTCGAATTGAAGTTGATGATGAAATCAAACCTGCTTATGATGATGTAGTTAAGAACTTTCAGTCCACTCATAGGGAATTATTAGTAATAAAACTCAAAAACGAACCTTTGGACAGTGGAACAGCGAGTACTGGCCCTGTACCTCAGGTCAATGTAACTTGTGAAAGGAGTATTGCCTCAGATATAGGGAAGCTTAAGTTTAACGGAAAGACCTGTGTACGGGCGTTTATCCAGCAAGTGG
Organism: Cyclophora punctaria; assembly: GCA_951394245.1. Taxonomy (NCBI): domain Eukaryota; kingdom Metazoa; phylum Arthropoda; class Insecta; order Lepidoptera; family Geometridae; genus Cyclophora; species Cyclophora punctaria. The sequence continues at coordinate 2,369,462 of OX596174.1, read as the reverse complement.
AGGAATTCATTGAGTCGCGTGATGTCTCGTTCGACAAGATCTTGTCTAACGCGTGCGACATCTTTAACGGTGATGCCCTTCATTGGTGGAGATCCGTTAAAGGTGACGTATCGTCGTGGGCAGATCTTGTCCGAATGCTGAAGACCGATTTTAGCATCTCCGATTATGATTACCGAGTCATGCAGGAGATACGCGCCCGCACACAAGGCCCTACCGAAAATATAGCTATATATTTGTCAATTATGCACGGTATGTTTTCTAAGCTAAATAGGCCTGTAACAGAGGAGGATAAGTTGGAAATTTTGTTGCACAATGTTAGACCTAGCTATGCGAATATTATTAGTACTTCTAATGTCACAACCATTGGGGAACTCAAGTCTGCGTGCAAGACCTTCGAGACGATGCAAGCCAGGATAGAAGGATTCCAGGAGCCGCCATCTCCGGTTCAGCATGTTTATACTGCGGAGTTTGCTTACAAGTCGAGTCAAGCCGTTAAGTCTCCCAGAGTTAATGTAGCTGCTGTAGCCGTTGAAAAGCAAAAAAGTCCGTTGAAGTCGTACTGTCCTAGGTGTCGTAATAACTCACATAGCCTGAGCCAGTGTAAATCTCGCGAAATAGTTTGTTTTCGATGTGGTAACCCAGGTTTTCGTATAGCTGAGTGTCCGGCATGTAATAAAACATCAGGGATGTCAAAAAACGCGTAAGGGAGAGTTGGAGAATGAAACAGCTTCGTTTTTCTAATGAAAACGAATCTGAATGGAAAAATTGGCTCAAATTCGTTCATAAATTCCACACCAATCCTGTTTCTTCAACTCTCCAAAAAGAACAAAATACTTCACGCCCTCATGTGAATGTTGTCATACTTGGGTCTAGGCTTTGTGGTTTGCTAGATTCTGGTTCTTGTGTATCTATTTTAGGGAATGGTTCTCATATTCCCTTATTAAACAAGGGTCATTTGGTCCAATGTGATCCTATTTGTTTATCTGCCGCTGGAGGGCAGAAATTTATAGTTAAGGAGGCATTAGATGTCCCCTTAAATTTCTTAGAACAGAATAAAACTGTTCGATTATTTATTGTACCAGAAATAAATAATAAATTAATTTTAGGAATAGATTTCTGGCATTCTTTTAATTTGTTTCCTAAGTGTCTTGAAGGTGTCGTATCATACTCTAATGATGATGGCTGCCTGTCTGGGATCACGATCGGAGACCATCAACAGTCGATGTGCCCATACAGTCAGTTATCATCAAAACAAAGAGAAGTAGCTGATGGTGTGATACGACAGTTTCACGACATTTCATATGAGAAGTGTGGGTTAGGTAGAACATCTTTGATCTCTCATTCTATCGATACAGGCGACGCCGTTCCAATAAGGCAGAGATACTATCGCATGTCACCAGAAAAACAACGTATATTGTGTGAACAACTTGATGAAATGTTACGTGAAGATGTGGTAGAGTCTTGTGAAAGTCCTTGGTCGTCTCCGGTTTTATTAACGCCAAAGAAAAACGGCGAATATAGGTTGTGTTTGGATAGTAGGAAACTTAATTCTATTACTCGCAAAGATGCTTATAGTCTACCTTACATCTCTGAAATATTGGATAACTTAAAGGATGCCAAATTCATATCCTCTATCGACTTGTCTAAGTCCTTCTGGCAAATATTAATTAGAGAATTAGACAGATGTAAGACTGCTTTTTATGTACCCTCACGAGGAACGTTTCAATTTAAGTCGATGCCGTTCGGGTTGACTAATGGTCCAGCCACACAGCAAAGACTGGTGGATTTTTTGTTTGGTGGACCAGAATTTGAAAATAGAGTCTTTGCTTATATAGATGACATTATAGTAGTGACTGATTCTTTTGAACAGCATATATACCTACTTGAAAAAGTTTTAGAAAAACTCAGGTGGGCTAACTTAACAATAAATTTTGAAAAATGTCAGTTCTTTAGGGACAAATTAAAATATTTGGGCTATGTTGTGGACGCAAATGGTCTACAAGCCGATCCCGAGAAGGTAGAGGCAATAACTAAGTACCCTACACCGAAAAATCGTAAGGAAGTCCGGCGTTTTATTGGTACAGCTTCTTGGTACCGTCGTTTCATCCCAAATTTTAGCTCATTAGCAGCTCCACTTAATAAATTAACCTCACAGGGTAAAAAGGCCCCACCATTCTCATGGTCTGTGGAAGCGGAGACCGCTTTTTCAAAACTCAAAGAGCTTCTTACATCTTCGCCTATACTTTCTTGTCCCGATTACTCGCAACCTTTCCAAATTCACACCGACGCTAGTGATTTCGGGATTGGTGCTGTCTTGACGCAAATGCTCAACGGCGAAGAGAGGGTTATTGCCTATATGAGCAAGTCACTGTCAGCCCAAGAACGAAATTACAGCGCTACGGAGCGAGAGGCTCTTGCGGTAATTTTAGCAGCAGAACACTGGAGGTGTTATCTCGACAATGGGCAGCGTTTTACGGTTTTCACAGACCACTCCTCATTAAGGTGGTTCCTTAATTTGAATAACCCTACAGGTCGTCTTGCTAGATGGGGAATACGCCTATCAGCTTTCAATTTTGATATACAGCATAGACGGGGTAAAGACAACGTCGTCCCCGATGCTCTGTCCCGCTCAGTACCCGTTGCCGTTATCAATAACCTAGTATCCCCATCTGTCAGTACCACTGATTCCTGGTATCTTAATATATTTCAGGGTTGTCAAACTTCTCCTTCTCGTTTTGTTAATTATAAAATTGAAAGTAGTAAACTCTATCGTTATATTAAATCATTAAATTCATTAACCCGAGAGTTTGAGTGGAAGGAGGTTGTTCCTAGTGAGTCTCGACAAAACGTTATCGAGGAAAACCACTCAGTACCAACCTCCGGCCATCTCGGCATTTTTAAAACTTATAAAAGACTTTCTCTGCGTTATTTTTGGCCTAAAATGTTAAAAGATGTTACTAATTTTGTTAACAATTGTGATTCTTGCATTGCTCATAAACATGCTAATCATCCTACTCTAGGTTTCATGGGTCGGCCTAAGGAGTGTTCCAGACCGTTCCAGATGATTAGTATGGATTTGGTTGGACCTTTACCGTCTAGTAAGAAACAAAATACTATGCTTCTGGTTGTAACATGTTGTTTCTCTAAATATACTCTTTTGTTTCCTATTCGTAGAGCAACTGCAGACATTATTTCTCGTTTGGTGGAGGAAAATGTATTTTTAGTTCACGGTATTCCCAGTACCATTATAATGGATAATGGAAAACAGTTCATTAGTCAAACTTTACAAAACTTGTTCTCTCAATATAAGATACCGAATGTGCGCTTCACGCCTAAATACACACCTCAGGTTAATTCTGTTGAGAGGTACAATAAGACCATCATGACTGCTGTTTCCTCATTCATTGATAATGATCACAAATTGTGGGATGTGAATCTCCCTAAAATTCAGTTTGCTCTGAACTCTTCGGTGAGTGAAGTCACGGGTTTCACCCCTTCATTTTTAGTATTTGGTCGGGAATTAGTTCCATGTGGGTCTCATTATACGGATGTCGATCAGTCTGAAAACTTGATTTTTGCTCCTAGAGACGAGTATGCTGAAAATTTAGGAAAACTCAGAAAAATATTCGATCAAGTTCAAGCTTCGCTCATTAAAAGTCATTCTAGGAATGTTACTCCTTATAATCTTCGTCGTAAGCAGGCGGAGTTTAACGTCGGTGATTTAGTCTGGAGAAAAACCTATTATCAAAGTGATAAGGACAAGTTTTTCTCTAAAAAACTTGCTCCTAAATTTATAAAGTGTAGAATTAAAGCTAAATTGTCACCTCTTGTTTATGAATTAGTTGATATGCAAAACAAGCCGATTGGATCTTGGCATATTAAGGACTTTAAGCAGACTCCGTATTATAAACCCTGATTCACAATCTTTGTTATTTATTATATTTAATGTCTAATGCTACTAACTGTACCATTACTTATCTTATTGTTATTTTAGTCTTAAGATCTTTTTTCTACTTTCTTTTAAGATGTAACCATACTTACTCAAAAAAAAAAAAAAAAATAATAAAAAAAAAAAAAAAATATCACTATACTTACCTTAAAACTATACTGACCTTTTAAAAAAAAAAAAAGAATTAAAAAAAAAAAAAAAAAAAACAAAAAAACAAAAAAAAAAAATTAATAAAAAAAAAAAAAAAAAAAGATTACTATACTTACATTAAAACAAAAAAAAAAAAAAAAAAAAAAAACAAAAAAAAAATTTAGCTTTAAGTTATGAATCTTTCATACTCTTTGATTCTATGACTGTACTATCCATCAAGATTTTCACATTGTACTTCTAATTCTATTCTATTATATACTTCTATTCTACTATACTTATACTTCTATTCTACTATACTTATACTTCTATTTCTATTTCTATACTATTTCTATTCTATTTGACTGGAAACAGGGGTGAAAAAAGGAAAAGAATAACTTGAAATATTATTTATTACTTTACTTAGCCTGAGGTGATACGACAGTGTAATAGGGATTGGCAGAAGGCTATTATGGCAAATCGTGGTGTTTGTCCACGTCAGGTGTTTTAAATGGTTTTTATTAAACCAACGTGGTTGGACTACGGCGTTTATTCTGCCTGTAGTGAACTGTGACGGAACCCTCGGTTTTATATTTGGTCTTTGCCATATATTTTTTTCTTTTCTTTGTCATTAATGACATTGAACCGTATGGGCTAGTTGCAGAGTTGTTTTTTTTAATTTCGCCTGTTTGCTGTGGTCGACGCCTAATCCTAACTGTTGTCTTCCCCAGGCTTAGGGCATTATTTGTCCTGTTTTCATTGCCATAACCATTTTTGGTCATTACCATTTCTTTTTTCCCTTTGTCATTATGTGAAAGAGTTACATTACATTTTTTTATATAATTCTTTGTACTTGTACAATTATTCATTTTTAATTACTTTTAATTTTTAAGATGGTACTTCAGTTTCAGTATTATTTTTTTTTATTATTAAGTACTTAACTTGTTATGCTTTTACATTGGAACAGTTAGTAGTAATAGTTTGTTTTATATATCCTAGTTCAAATAATTCAATATACTTTTATATTTTTTTTATTATTGCTCTTTTTTCTACTTTCTTTAGAGAATTTTACTGAGGTAAAATTCTTGTCTGCGAAGGGAGATATGTAGCAATTTCATTGCTGGCATATCTTCCTTGGCTCACAAACACCATATCTCAGTGAAATTCTCTATAAATTGTATTTAAAAACATTCAATAATGAATGTTGTATAAACAATTTGTAAAAATTGTAAACATGTTTGACAATTGACAGCTGACAAGTAATATAACTAGGACTTTGACGTTTCCTTCTTAGTTTTTCAGCCATTGATCGATCAATCGATAATTATTTAGTCGATATTAACACAATCTGTTTGTTATAAAAACGTCAAAGTTGCTTGACAGCTGTAATGTCAGTTTGCAAGTATATAAGGAGAAAACGCATGTCATTCCCTCCCTTTTTGGTACTCGTTCGCCCTTAATTCGTGTTGTCTGCACGAGCTTCGGAACCCAGTAGAACTGGGTTCATCCGACGGGCTGCGCTAGTGGAGTTCCTGTTTGGGGTCATCGGTATAACCGCATGTGCGGTTAACCTTGTTGGCCCAAGCCGGACTCCCACTGCTGGGCGCAGCGACGGCGGATCGCCAGCGAGCCACCACACCACGCTTTTCCGAATAACCTAAAAAGCTAAGTCTCCCCTTTATTTCCCGGGAGACTGCCTGTGCCTTTTGTTCGCGACCCTGAGTTCCTTCTTTTTTCAAAAGTTTCATTCATACATTTCTTTCTATTAACGTGTTTAACTTTAAATTCCCTTTTTAATTAAATTGTTCAAGATTAACCTTATTTTTATTTTTACCCTACTGAACCTGTAGGTAGGCTTTAGTCAATTTTAAAATACGTTATAGTAGATAATAAAAAAAACTGCAATAAATAAATCATTAAATAATTTTAAAAAACACTACTTTGAATACTTCCTAAGTAGAACTATAATGAGTGATTTTGACACAAACGTATGAAAAATTACATCAATAACTTAAGTGTATTCTTAAAGGACGTTCTGAGTGCTGTCTGATATGTATATTTAATTTATAATTCGTCTACTATTTTCACTTAGTCTAATCTATAAAAGTGAGACGTCCCTTCCAGATTAAAGAGAAGGGATCGAGTGTTCCGTTGTCTTTTCGGTACAGATTATAAAGGTTCAAAGTCGGCTTTGCGTTCGAATATGATATTCTCTCTGACACGTCGATATTTTGAATTTGATTGAATAATGTTCGTGATAATATGGACTTTGTTATTTTAACTTATACATATAATGAATATATATAAATACATATTCCCGGATAAATTCACACAATGTGGTAAAGAGTACTCAAATTAAGCTCTAAGCTTGTATTATGTTATGTAATTAACTGATACTACGACATACACGTACACAAATACTTCAGAAGAATTTAAATATAATTTATACCTAGACATCGTCGCCAACAACTGTGTCTGTTAATAATGTCGTTAATTGTCGGCTCCGGTTGTTTCATCCACCATGTCAGAGGCCTTTAGGCGGTCTAAAGCTCCAACTCCAGAGTTATTTCAATTGTTAGATCATGTCGGAGTAATTTAGTCAGTCTAAGAAATCAGACTTTAGAGTTAGCCACTGACCTACCCGAACGTTCTTTACTTAACGTACGTTAAATATCGAACAATATCAATAGCTTGTTTATTTGTTAAAAATACTCGTAAATCTTCTAATGAATCATCTGAACTAAAACCAAGAACATATTTTCATTCATAAATACCAAAATATCTTATTTGAAATTATAAATTGAGCAGAATTTGATGAGGAGTAATCCTTTGAACAAGTGACGGGAGGGATAAGCCTACTTAATGTCTGTTAGTTGTGCGATCAAGAGGGCACATACGGGGTGATAATACGAACGGAAAAGTTCAGAAATAAAGTTAATTGAAGAATTTCAAAATGTTTATGATATCGGTCAATTAATTAGTTGTAATGTTTTAAGTAAGTGTGTGGTTATCCTGTTGATGGTGTTTTGTCATCGCTTGTAGGCCTCAGAAATATCAAACTTTAATCAAACTAATTTAAAGGTTTGATATGATGATGGTAATAATAATTGTGTGTTTAGTAATAACTCGTATTTTAATCATGTACTACTGAGTGATAATTTCAATTTGCATATCCAGAGACTTATGCCCTGTATTGTAGTGTAATAATTTAAGTTATTTTTATGAACTTTAATTGAATAAACAAGAAATAAAATATATTAGAGCAATATTAAAACGTGATCTTCATTTCACATTTATAAATTAGTACGATTATAGTAGGTGACCAACTATACCCGTATTTATTTATAAATACCAAATTGATACCGTAATGAGCCCTAGACCTAAACCGCTATTTTCTACAAAACGAACAACTGTATGTTTCCAAATAGTAGTTAGACCAGTTAAAACATTATTATAATAAATACTACCACAATTTGTAGTTGTTTCTGGGGGCAGTAACATGATATGAGGATTGCATAAGTTCTGTGTTTTTGAACAAAATAACTACCTTTAGGTTACAGTACTGGTTAGGGCATATAATGTACCTAATTATTCGAATATGGAAAACGTTTAAAGCATTGTGTTTCGTATTTTGAACTATGTTTTAGTTTATTAATAGCTACGATAATGCCAATACCGTTTTCTATACTAATATTATAAAGAGGTATTTGTACGTTTGTTTGTTTGAGAGCTAATCTCAGGAATTACCCGGCCGATTTGAATAATTATTTTTGTGCTAGATAGCCACATTCAACAGAAAGGTTATAGGCTATTTTTCATACTGAAATTTCCATGAGAACGGGTACAACGTGGGTAAAACCGCGGGGCGCTGCTAGTGTTTAATAAGTACAGTTTAAAACGAAGTATACTATGGTCAATATGGGACTATATAGTGTTATTGTAAGGTATGTATAAGGCAATACGAGATAATAGATCTAATGTTTCGTTTATGCCTAGTATTCTCGACTCATTGTGAGTTTTTATAGTTATTGCCTGTGATCTTGTTTGACGTATTTTATGCATGTAATTCTATTGTTATTGTCAGTTAATAGAATATTAATAATTATTAATGTTAAACTTAGTATAATGTAACATAAAAATATGTTTATTTAGCTATTTGACTACTTAATATGATTCATTAAACAATTTAAGATCTTTATCATACGTAAATCAAACTACAATAACACAATTCTACAAAAAAATAAATAGGTAAGTCCATAAAAGCCTAAATGTGTACACATACACATGTATACAACACATACACAGACAATACATACATTACATACAATATCCATACATAAACGAAAACAAAAGATAATTGAATAGCCGAACCGTAACACAATAAGAAGTTCCGGTAAAGCACGGAGGGCGGGCGGAACGAAGCCCCTCCCAAGACTCCGCCCCGTTCGATCTTTAGACTCAGTGATTTACCAGACCATACAGCACTCATACAAAATGTATGGGACAGATTCATTTTTTAATCATACTCTCTTTATTTGTATGAGTTTTTATCTCTATTTTTAGTAGATAGATAAAGATTGTTTGTTTTAGAGATGGTTCAGATTTCATTGACAATTATTGAGGAGTATGAACGAAATGATACATTAAATTTTACCATGTTGTGTTAAAAAAATATAGTATAGTATTAAACCAATCGAAAATGTTACAACGCAAAATTTCGAATGCGTTGATGTCTTTCGTATGGGGTAAAGTTTTTGCATTGCGATTAGTATTCGTGTAAACGTAGGTATGTGAATTAAACAAATATAATTATTGTTTTTATTCCAAAGTATTGTTTAAACAAAGGAACATTATTTTACAGTCGTGGTTATAATTGTTTTATGTAGTTGAATTTATAAATATTATGATTAATTATAATTTTGAAGATTTGCATTGGGAGATTCAATCTTTGATTAATTTGACTAGATGTATTAAAATTTTAATTAGAGTGATTTGCAAATTGAATACTACAATTGTCAATACAAACGATAATACTGAGTGTTTTTCATTATCAATCTTTGATCCTACAGCTTCTTTGTCTCAGAGCGAGTTTAAAAATTACGATTAAGCGGAATCAAAAGTCAACATTTCAAACACTCGTTTATTGAGCGCGCAGTTTATAAATTCAATCAATATTAATGACACTTAGGGTGGATTGCACAAAAACTCTTAAAACTATTTAGTCCTTAAATATAACTAAGAAACAAAAGCTGATCGTTCAAAATTTTATTTTACCTTCCACAAAATAAAACACAATTTAAAACGAACGTGATTAGTTTTTTAAATTTATGTAAGCGCTAAATAGATTTGAGATTTCTTGTGCCATTCACTCTTAAATCTTTAAACGCTAAGCAATATTTATAAAACACTTTATGTGGCTAGTTCAATTAAATCTGAACTTCTGCGGGTACTATTTTCCGTCAAGTCATTTCGAGTTTATCTACAAAAGCAAATCCCAGATAATTATAAACAATATCGTAATAAAAGTATGCCTAACATATACATGTGGGATTGTGGTTACGGCAGGTGTACCCAGGTCGTCGACATTCATTACCATGTGAACAACTTATTTAATTAAAACTATACCTTAACAGCGTAATAATAAAGGTTAAAACGTCTTGTCTGGAAAGACAAGTGTAAGGTACGAACTTATTCGATCCATCGATTCTGTATCGATGAATTATTGATTAAAATCTGATTCAATTAAAGTTTTCGGTGTGTCGTGCTTGACTGAGTTTTGGTTGGATTTCAAATTATTAATAAATAGTAATTGGTTTACATATTTTTACATAAAAAATATGTAAATATGTACATTTATATATTAAAAAAAAATATATTATACTTTAACTAAAACAATTTGGTCTAAATATTTGTAAAAAAAATAATTATGTATAAAGTGTACTACTTGTACCTAGTTGTATATAGTTTTATACGTAGATAAGTTATTAATAAAAAAAAAATTATAATATAGCATAATTATTATACAACATATTATTCAATACTCTACAGCAAAATTTAAAATAAAACCAAAAAAAAACATTTAAAAAAATTACCCACCCAATAAAAACCCTCGTCATTCATTATGTTATAAAAAACGCATTAGATAAAACGGAAAAAATGCGCAGGTTGTATCAGGTGCGCGCGCGCAGCGAGCTTCCAAAGCATAGTGCGGCGGCGGGCGGCGCGCGACGTAGCAGGTGACGCCTTAAGAGGGGGGCACGTTATTCTACCACCTTACAAACATAACCTTGCCATCGCTACAGCTCTTATCAGCTAAGAAATAAGGTTGAAATTAAAACAATAAAAAATCACTTCAAAGTTGTAGGGCTTTACTCCTCTCCTTTTTATTGAACAAAAAATGAACTGTAAACGCGATCACGGCCGCCACTAAGGTCAATGTTAGCGCTTCCTTCAGTTCTCGATCAGAGTGAACCGCGTGCGCATCCCTCGCGTGAACTACTGAGAGTATTGTTCATGTTTACGAACATTTTTTTAACGTGATATGTGAGAGACGGTACCGATCGATCGTTTCGATTTTTTTGGTGACACTCGATATTGATAATCGATTTGACGTATAGGACAAATTTTTTGATGCTCATTAATTTTGATGGACGAGGTTCGTTTTTGATTGTGTGCGAAGATGGAGACTTTGGTACTGATTCCTCAGGAACTGAGTTTGGCTTTGACGCCTGGTGGTGCGAGGGGACGCGAAGCCTCGGTCAGCGTGTGGTCTTCTACTGAGATAGCGAGGGGGTCGGCGTTGTACCCCTTTCAAGGAACGATAAGAATTGATAAGCTTCACGTCTATAGTTACGTGCCAGATCATGATGTAAGTACCTTGTTTATTTGTTTTTGTTAACACAAAAAATATAAATCAGTTATCAGTACAAGCAGCTCACTATTTATACTAAGCTATTTTTATAATTTTTCTTCAAAATTTTACATGTTTATTTTTGTATTTATGATTAACGCCTCGGTAGTCTAGTGGTATGTGCGCTCGCCTGCCAAGACTGAGGTCCCGGGTTCAATTCCCAGGTCGAGCGAAAACATGTTCCCTACTTTTCAAACATGGCTCGGGTTTGAGATCACCAACCCGCATTAGGCAAGCGTGGTGATTACGCCTGAAACCTCCTCACTGTACTGATATCTTCAGTGAGACGAGAGGCCTTTGCCCAACAAGTGGGACATTACAGGCTAATACTTACTTACTTTTTTATGATTAACTAAAGCATAGTTCTGTTTACTTGTCCTATTTCAAAAAAACTGTCTTTTAATCTTAATATTTTTCTGTAGATTCCTATCTCATTACTTGTAATAGTTTATGGCTAAAAAAATATTTACTTTTCGAGTCCATTTAAAAAAAGGTATTTGGTTTTGTAGAGTTTTCAATAGTATTTCTAATATTTTTAATTTATTTATCAAATTTCTTAGACGACTTTCAACCAAGAGATAATCCTATAAAGGTGCGATATCTTATATTTACTTTTTAGTGTTTTTAAATGAGTAAAAAGCTTTGAAGAAAGATATTGCTTTATCATATAATCATACATATATAGTTTTTAACCCAAGGCTTGCCATATTATACATTTTATCATAACTCAAGACCTTAAGTAGCACTACATCAGTGTTTACCTAATAGATACTTATTTGCACAAATATTTCGTAGCGCTTAGAAGTAAATTTATTTCTTTATTACGTTTTTGAAAATGCAAATCCTTATTAACTTATATAATACTCAAAAGTTTCTTCTTTAATCAAGAACTTACTAGTAATATATATTTATGAAGAAATATAAAATACAAATATCCTCCGCATTAACCTTTTGTTAAGCATGAGAAAATTGATATTTTAGCAAACGATTTTGTTGCTTTATTTGTATAACATATTGTATTGTTTTTTGTATATATTTAAATTAAAATAATTATTTGATTATGTTTTATGTAGCTATTGTAACGGTTGACGTCATTTGTGTATTGTTATTAGGTATTTGAATAATATGCTTAGAATGGATTGAATTTATGATATTAGTATGTATAATAATTTTCAGTTTGTATATGAAACGAGTAGAGTTGAATACAAATAGAGTTATTACTTTTAATACTTATATATTTTAAGTAAGGTAAATCAGATAAATATTTGTGCATTAATAAATCACATCCCCTATTTAAAGAAATGAATGATCGGTATGTCTAATATTGATAATTTATTATGAAATAAACAAATATTATTCTGCTATTTTTTAGTTTCTAATTCCAATCAATTGTTTGATAAATTGCACATAAATTATTTCATTAAAAAAAGTAACTTCGGGCAAGTTAATTAGCCAACCCTAGTGTCGGAGTTTTAGTCCACCACATGGTGTAACGATGAAAACAACCGGGACGTACTGCTTTACAAGCTTTTCGAGGCACGGTAGCATTCCGATAGCAATGCCACTATCAGCCACCTATCAAAATAAAACGATATCTATATTCTTTAAACTTTGTACAAATTTTAAACAATTATTCTAGAATTTAACATAGAATTTTAAGTTAATGATTACTTAAACGCATTAATTTCGAACCGTAAACAATCCAAATGTACTTAGACAATGACTAGCTTTTCTAACGCTTTCTTCACAATACTATTAAAAAAGAACAAGTTATCACATTTTTTCTACTCATAACATTCTAAACAAACAAAGCATAGAAATATTCAATCTATATCCAACCGCAATAGAGATCCAGTTACGACTTGAAACAGGAATCACGTACACGATTGGTTGCCAACAACTCGATGAGATGATCGTTTTTACAAACAATCACACAAAAACTATATCATAATATTGACCGCAAAATTACGTTTTCCGACTTGCAGCGTTATGGGGTACGTGCCTAATAGTAACGGAATAAAGATGTAATCAATCGTTTGTAACTATGTAAATAAACCGTTTCTTGGTGATTGGAAAATGGTTTGGTTGTGACAGTTTTAATTATAGGTCTTTTCCATTGAAGATGCGTTTACATTGAAGCGGTGTGGAGCTGCGCGGAGTTCATCTGACCAATCACAATGAGTTACGAAAATATTTTGATAATGTCAATGCGTTGTTTGATAATCACAATGGGATGTGATTGATGAAGGACGCTCCGCAGTACTCAATGGAAAAGTAGTAAAAAGTATTAGCCTGTAATGTCCCACTGCTGGGCAAAGGCCTCTCATCTCACTGAAGTTATCAGTACAGTGAGGAGGATTAGGCATAATCACAACGCTTGCCAAATGCGGGTTGGTGATCTCAAACTCGAGCCATGTTTGAAAAATAGGAAACATGTTTTCGCTCGACCCAGGAATTGAACCGGGACCTCAGTCTTGGCAGGCAAGCGTACATACCACTAGACCACCGAGGCGTCATTAATGGAAACTCAGTCTAAATTAAAAAGTTTGCTCGCACACGGTCTAATGTACTCGCTAACTCGCTACTAGTTAACACGCTCAATATTAACAATGCCAAAGGAAAATAATGCAAAATGTATAGGTACTTAAGTATTCTGCGGAAACGTCTAACATCAGGAATCAAGAACAATAGAACATTACTTATAATTTATTTATATAGAAGCCACTGGAGGTTCTCGTAACTTATATTACCAATAGTTATATATTCGAATGGGTAGTTACAATAGGAACTTTATAATAATAACTTATATTAACTAACGCGTTGTTAAATTGAGAAGGTTAGCAAGTTGCGAGTTAGCGAGTCCAAGAGAACGCAAGCGGCCGAGCAAGCTCAATCGTTCAATCACATCGCACAGATCCGCTTCTATAGTAACGCACACAGATTTGTATTGCTCATAATATCTAATCCAGCTTGCCAACTTTATTTTTATGCTAAGTCCAATAAAAAAGAAAGAAATCCAACCAAACGTAATAAACTATTAATTAGTCCAAATAAAACCAAAATAACACAACCAATACATTAATTACTATACATTATCATCCGTAACATCGCAAATACTGTAATCTACAACGGATACATCCACATCTGGTATTTGAAATTCGGTATCTATTTTGGACAAACCTTAATGGATTCTTTCTAGTAATTATTTTAAGAAAATCACCTCGGGCGTTGATTTTAAGGCGGAAGTAATGTGGTGTAACTATTCAGGTGTATGCACAAAATTTAATACACTTTCACCGAGACTGGTTTGCGAGGAGAGTCGGGTGCGAGAGGTAAAAAGTGTTATAAAACGAGGCAGGGTGTTAACTTGAGTATTATGATCGATGAATCATGTCTCGCGTATGACATTATTTGCGATGTGATACGATTATAAATATTGTTGACTTTGTTTATTAGATGGCTTGCAAAAAGTACATTGTTGATTTTGATTTATAGACGTTGTTGCGTAAAGTACTTAGTATCAGATTTTTTATATCCCAGCTCTGGACAAAAGGCTTCTTGGTTCATTGACAATAGTACAGTAGGAAGAAACATCAGATACTTAGATCATAAAATACAAAATATAATCACTTATTATTCCAGATTTTAAAAGATCAGTTATTTGAAATTTCGAATCGTGTTCGGTTAAGTGAGCTTTTCTAAACCTATTTCGTTAAATAAAAGTAACAAAGGCAAAACTTTCCTAAAGGAGGGCTAGAATAAAATAAATAAATTTTATAATAATTACTGGTTTCTTCATAATAGTTTGACTCACCATTTTTTATAAATTGAGACTCTAAATTTTCTAGTCTAATCAAAAGGAAATCAATCGCTTCCTCACAAAAACCAGTTACCCTATGAATAACAATGTAATTAGCAATATATCAAAGCTATCCACATTAATACTCAATATTGTACTCAAAAAGCTCCTTTTCATAATAACGTTATAAATAACAACTTATAGTATTTGTGTTCAAAGTATTGTGTTGATAATTAATTTACCTTCGTTAGGCGTTCATTGAGCTCTCTACTTAGATGTTTTTGTGGTGTAAAGTGTAAGATACGAGCGGTTTTAATATTCTTTTGCTTTTGTAGTGGAGTTTAAATGTAAGCTTTCGCTTATTGTGACCACTTTTGTAAATTTTGTCGTCAATCAAAAAAGTCAAAATAAGGCAGTTTTTGTTACCTTTATATCTTAAAACTGGTAATTTATGTGTACTTTGTACAATAATAACTTCAAAACGTTTTAGAATCTAATATTGAACGGAATTTAAATAAGTACTGATTGAAAAATAACTCTGTATATGAACATATAAATATGTTTAATAATAATAAGTATTTAATTAATCTATATTAATGAATGTACCTATTGTCAATAAAAGACCTGATGTTCATGGCAACAGATGTTCAGGTAAAGATATTTTATTCCAAATCGCTACTACCTCACACCGCATACCACACAAACTAGTAGCTTTTTGTGGCTTTCAACGCACGCGCCGACATGGGGTTCATTACGGTCACCACCTTTGTTTAGCACAAGAGACTAATTACAATTGTTTTCGAAGTTTTCACATAAATATACTTGTCTTTAAACATAGGCACATTATTTTATGTCATTATTGAAGTGTTAAGTAGCTATTGGGAGGTTTTAGACCGTAAAAAAGTATAGGTTTAAAAAAGGAACGTATTCTAGTTCAAAGTTTGAAATACAAAGGTATTCTAGATTCAAGTTATTGTAACAATATGATTGATTGGTAATGTTAATTAATGTATTAGTGGTACTTCGATGGCCTGTGGTGTGATATTGATGTATTAATTAGTGATACATGTAGGTTAAGATACTTATGATGGTTTGGTGTGATGAGAATGAAGTCATTTTGATGGATGGGTTTGCTAAATTAAAACATAGATAGACTAATAACGGAATTTAGCAATGTAGATTTTACATATAAAAGGAAATGTTTGTGAAGTTGACTTAGGTCCGTATATGTACAGCTGGCAGTAGTTATAGCGCTGTGCGAGACCCGTGCCGTACAGCAACAGCTGAGTTGCAGCCTTTTGCTAAGTGCCTTGTATTTTTTTATCATTGTGTACATTATGTAATTTTGACAATACATTAATTTTATTAACATCCATTTTAGTAGTTTAATTTTATATACCACAGAGGCCAAAATGGCTTTCTCGTCAGAATTTAGGACGGTCAAAGTTTGACGCATTCATAAGTAAGTAATTAAGTAAGTACTTAGTAAGTAGCATTCATAAAACCATTGATAATCTAAAAAAATTCTTCAGGGCCGTGCGACAGAGTTAAAGCTCTACAAACCCGAAATACGCTAGCTATCTCTCTCTAAAAGCCGATGAGCAATAGAATCTAAGTTATATCTCAATTTATTTTACTCATGACTAAATATCAGACTAAAAACAAGATCTGCGTAACAAAACTAAAACTGGCGGATCCCATTAACAATCTAATACAAACACTAATAAAAATCCCAACCAAAAACGGTCTCTCATTCATACCACCAAAAATTTCACAAAAAAGAATCACAACCGCGTATTGTATCATATCGTTTGATTACAACAAACACTTCCTACAATCAACAATGACATTAGATCCCATAACTTCATAAAAGTTCAAAACAATGTTGGAAAAAAAAATTGTTCATGTGACGCAATACTCAGCGGTGAAACACTTAATTAAAACTCGTAAGAACACAACACTTTCGCTTTTGTGTTCAAACAATGACTCTCTTTCTATTATTTTCAGTTGATATTTTTTCTCGGTTGAGGTTAACGTAATAGAACATGAATGGATGCGCCGCTTGTCAATTGTTTTTCCGCGTGAACCGATTGATTGGAAGGTTAAGGTGATGGTATGTTGTATTCCATATGAAGTACGAAGTTTGTTCATTCATTCGGTTCGAGTAGGCTTGTGCCAACTTTGATGTCGGAGTTTTTAGACCGCCTAAAGGTCTTATGCATGGTCTAACGATTGAATCAATTAGGACTGACTTCATAACGTGGCCTCCGAAGCACGGTTGCGCTCATGTAGAAATGCCACTATCGGTCACCCATTCAAACCTAGCTGCACGTTACTTAACAATCGTAATAATCTAGTATCGTTTAATACAAACAAGCGCTAGTTTGTATAGGTTAGGACAACTCGAAGAAAAAGTATTGTAAATAAAGGTTATTTTTATTCAAAAGGAAAAGGTGAAATTGTTTAAAACAGCAAAGTGTGCAATAAGTACTTTACTATTTGTAGTACAAAAGTACTACAAATACCACCCGAGCTCACCCGCGACCACGAGAGGTGCAATCCCCTCGAAACGTCGGGAAATAAAAAGTAAGTTATATACTTGCTTTATAAACTTTTCAACACGAAAAAACCCGTGTGAGTGCGTTTAAATTAAAAGTACTAGATACCTATATAATATTCCACCTTTAAAGTATAAATCTAAACCCTATTTCTCACAAACACAAGCTCCTTTACCGCAAGTATTATAACACCTTTCTTTCAATATTGGACCATAAAAAGTGAATTTTATCTAAAGTTTGATGTTCTTTATCACAATGGAGTAAGATATAAAATTGGAGAGATCTTTATCACTCTAGGGCTGAAAAGACGGTTCCATTGTCGTGGCGTGATGGATTTATGTATTTTCATTCAGTATATTTAAATGTCTTCATGATATTTTATGGGTTCCGATGATGGGGTTTTTTTGTTGGAGCTTCCTTTAAAACACACTAATGGATAAATACTCTTTGGATGCAATTTTAAAGGATAATGATCTATGGTTTTTGCGAAAGTACATCACAGATGACGTTTATAACTGTCGCTTACCGCCTCTCTCAGAGACGTTCAATAAATCGACACTTAATTATTTAATAAGACAGCATTTGATGTCTCTGAGTACGGGTGTTAATGAAATAAATAAGTTAGTCATCTATAATTTATAGAAAGATGATTAGATAAATGAAAAACAAATGACGTCTTCTATGACCACGGTTCTTGTAAAGGAGCCGAAACGTCAGGCAAAGATGTAAAAAGCGAAGTGAATCCGTAAACGTTTTTTAAAAGATTTTTTTTTTACCTTAATTATTAAAATACTTTCAAAAACATTGCAGGTGTAACAAGTAAACTATCTGTTTTGATACAAAATTACACGTCATAATATTTATTTATATATGTACATCGTATACATGGAGTTCTTATAAACATGTCAATATTTCCATAATACAATAACACATCACAGAATATTTAAAGCCGTCAGTAAAAGCCTTCTAGCTATACTCGTATTGCTACTAATATTCATGATGCAAAATGAACCTAGTTTGGTATACATTAAAATAATCCAAGGTGCCATAGGGGCCAACGATGTAAACTATCGAGTTTTAAAAAAGAACACAAAGTTGTAAGAGCTAATAAGCAGGTGTTTTTTTGCCTAATCTATGCCGTCCCACAACTGGGCAAAGGTCGCCTCCAAACAGCGCCACTCCATTCGCATTTGGCTATTGCCTAATGGTTATGAGCAGATTTCGAACTAAATATTGTATGACAAAAGGTGTATCGTTTGCGCTAGTGATGTCATACTGACGATCAAATTAAGATTCGCAAATCAGAAACAAGACCGGATCGCGTAGTTGATGGTAGCTGGTAACCCCGTATAATACCGCTTTCTAACAGTAAACAAATCGTGTACTAAAATAAAACAACATATTTCTTTAATTTAATTATTGAATAGCGGAACAAGCTGTCTACAAATACACAAATACAAAAGAATTAAAAAAATATAGAACCCAAAGAAGTGAACTCGTAAACCAAATCGAATAGTAACGGTATAGATATCGATCAGATATCGATACTTTAATTAATTGAAAACAGATGTTCCCTTGTTAGCTAAGAATCGATTTAATTGATTCTGCGACTGCATAATAATCGGTAAAGGTTAAAATCGATAGTTTTATACAATGAACGCCCGTGGTGCCGCTTACTTTCTACAGTGGATAATAATCACCTATTGTTCGAAACACACAAAAATGGTCAATTAAAAACTTGTATGAAATGTTGTGAAGGTAATAATGATGATATTTTTTAAATTGTACTTTATTATGAGAGATGATTATTTTGAAATTATCTTTTTGACTACTTCCTTGGAATCGAATTTTCTTAGAAAACGTTGGATTGTGAATCAAAAGATACAAGAACAAAGGTAAAGTAAGAGCCTTTTTCAGATAATTATTTATTTTCTATTCTATGTATGTGTGTAGATCTTTTGTGCTATGGTACAGTCTTTTGGTCATTAAAACATACGAAAATTCGCAGTCTAGGTACAAGACGTCCAACAAAGTATTTTAATACTTTTTCATAGAGCAAAAATCCGCCTTAAAACTTGACTTTATGGTTATAATAAATGGTGTGCATTCAGCCTTATTATGATAATTTAGGTATATTGGATAAATTAACGGTTTAAGTACCTTTGTACCTTTGTGGTGCTCTTGGCGTAGTTTGATTTAGCAATGTTAACTGTTCACGATTGTTAAGTAACGTGCAGCTCGGCCTTTTACTTGGGAGGGTGACCGATAGTCGAATTTCTATCTGAGCGTATCGTGCTTCGGTCCACGCGGTCGGTGTCGGTCCCGTTTGTTTCAATCGTCAGACCATTTTGGGAGCTATAGGCTACGAACCTACTCCAACTTACTCACCTTTGTACCTATCATAATTTTCTTCTTCTTCTTATCGAGTGGATGGTCAACTTGACCAGTCCTGGTGTCAGAGTTATAGAGCCGCCAAAGGCCTCTGACATGGCTCATGTAACGACTACTATCCGTAGAAAGTAACCGGGACCGACGGCTTAACGTGCCCTCCGAAGCACGGAATCATCTTACTTTTCGGGCAATCAGGTGATTCAGCCTGCAATGCCCTAACCAAACTGAGGACAGTCTCACAAAGTGATTTTTGTGAGATATCCCCACCGGGAATCGAACCCGGAACCTCCGGATCGTGAGCCGAGCGCTCAAACCACTAGACCACGGAGGCTGTTAATGTCATAATTTTGTACTACGGTGACAGCTAAATATTTTAACCACGAGTGTTTAAAGAATTAGCCTGTACTGTCCCACTGCTGGGCAAAAGTTTCTTGAAGCTAGCAAATGAAATATTATATCTAATACAAAAACATGATCTCATCATGTGCCTAAATTACCTACCGACTACTCTTTTAAATATAAACACCTAGCAATTATTACCCAGTACAACACCTTTACCTGCTGACAAATCCTAATAATATTCACCATTAAAATTCAGTCCACATAAATAATTCAATCAAAACAGCAAAACAAAACAAGTGTAACTAAATCTTATAGCAGTAACGCCTTGTTAGACCAGTTGGTTAGTGTAAGTTATGTTCAGAAATGGTATCTTATAGAAATGCGGCCATAAAATATAATTATTTGTTGAAAACCAATTTGCTAGTATTTAAATTGTGATTTAGTGCATTGCAGTATGGTAGCCGGTGTGGTAGTTTACATTTTCTCTTAGTGGTTTACGTATTTGCATAACTTAACTTGCAAGTTAACTTATGTACTTTATATTTTTTCACTCATAACTTACACTAATTGATACACTTAAAACTTCATAAAATTATGATTTCATCATAATATATTTTAATAATAAATTATGCTATGAGATCTTAGAATATTGTAATTGCTAAGTGAGCACAACTATGCTTCGAAGAGCACGTAAAATTGTTCTTCCAGTTATTGCTATTGTCAAACCAAGGCTTCAAGCCTTGAAGGCAATCTAAGAACTCGGTGTCGGCACCAGGTTAAGTCACTAACCATCTCAGCTTGCTTACTGTAAAGAAAGAATAGAGAATCAAGAAGTATCAACGAGAACCAAGATCCATAGTGTATTATGATATCCAAAGTCAAAGCTACTTTACGGGCATTCCTTCTGTAATGACTTACAAGTATAGTTGTAAAAGGTATCCCAGATGCAATAGAAGCACAATAAAGATGGTAAACACTATGAGAATTTACGAATCTCAATTTATGTCTACAATTACGCGAACGTAAGAAGCGCCCGTTATCTTATACCACTGAACTAACGTTACCTATCAAATGTCGAAGTATTTGAATTAGTTTTGCAATAAATCAGTTTTTACACTCCATCTTCTTACTCGCAAATCATTCATTAACACACATACCTAATGGTTTATATTAACTCGATATAAAACATACGGGTTCTCACAAAGGTGACCGGAAATGTACGATCCAACAGATCGTTAGCCAAATTGTTCAAAACCCATAAAACGCGCATTAAGTAAAGGTGCAAATTTGAAAAGAGTCATTTTTTTATCAATAAAATGTTGTACCTGTTGTGTTCGAAAAAATATCAATGGACAGGCATGTGGTTAGAAAAAAATGTTTTCACTAATGCGAGATAATGATCGTAGATCGATGGGGACTGATACAAAAAACTCTTAGACTTTTTGTTATAAAAATAAAAGAAAGAAATATTAAAGTATGCGAGGTAAAGCTGACATTATGATCGTTGATATTAGGTTTAATTGAGATATAGAAAGCTGTTAAGAAACCTATCAGAATAGGTATTTATTTAATTTTAGAATTAAAGGTACAAATATTATATTGATGTCTGACTTTTACCACGTTTAATTGTCGGTCCCTATTGTGAGGGTGCATTTCCACTAAAACCGAGCATAGCAGTGAGGAGTCCGACTGCCCAATCGCAGTGCATTGAAATTGTCAAAATCTATTCGTACTGCGCTGTGATTGGTCAATTGTACTCCACAACGCTTCAATAGATACGCACCCTTATTAATCGTTAAACTATCTCAGATTATTTTAAAAACAATATCTCTCTATCGGTTGGCAACCAGCCTACTCAAACTTATTAACTTAATTTATTGAATTATTAAAGAAATAGCAAAATCAAAGTTGATAGTAATTAACATACTATTAATTAATTTACATATATTAGGAGTTCATTCACAATTCGGTGAACCGAATTCATCTCATATGTATCTGTATAAATATTGACATAAGAACTATTTTATTACATAATTCACCTTATTTTTCTTCTCATACTGAGAACGGATATATAACCGACCTTAGTTCAATCAACTGATGATTTGAATATTTTTTTTTGGAATGAAATAGACTATATAGTGGAGATATAAAAATCAGTTAATCTGTTTTAAAAGTGGAATACAAAAATGGAATTGGGATCCTATCAGATATATTACCTGTTTTATAATAAAATCAATATAAATAAATATAAATAATAAATATATCTGGACAAATTCACACACGGTTAATTAGACCCAAAGTAAGCTCTAAGCTTGTGTTATGGAATCTAATTAACTGATACTACTACATATACATACACAAATACTTTATAAGAATATATAATTGACACCCAGACATCGTCGCCAACAACTATGTCTGCACATATTGTTGACTCCGGGCGGGAATCGAACCCGCAACCCCCGACACAGTAAGCGCTCTCACTGCCACTGTGCCAACGGGCTTGTCAAATATATTTGAACTATGAACGCAGATTGGTTCATTTTGACATTATTATTGGCATTTACTTTAATGATGGTTAGCCGGTCGGCATCCGCCGTTTGTGTGCGGCTTCCGTTCAAATTGATTGAAATATCTTCCAGTTCAGAGAAATATATTCGACGGCTGTGACAGGTTACGGTTTTGACAGATAAAGTACCTTTTTGTTTGATTTGGGGTAGCTATCACACATTAGTTAAAATAGTTCAGTATTGGAAACAACTGAAGCTTATGTCTGTTTAATGCAGTGTTACATTGACAAAGCTACGTTAATTATTAAAAAAAATATAATTTTGCTCAGCTATTGTGACGCTTGCTTTATCTCCTTAATGTCATTGCCGCTTTTAGCATATTTCGTGTCAAATCTTTAAAGCGCAAATAAATAAAATCTATTGACAAAATTGGCAACAAACCCGTACAATAATAAAATACATTTCTCACGGTAACACTTTATTGTATCAAATTCATTCAATGATAAGAAAAATGATTCGTTTGAAAGTTAATTGGCCTCTTAAAATATTCTCGATAGATGCTAATTAATATATCCGCTAATTTTATTTATAATAAGCCACAATTTCTGGAAGTTAGATTACGGTAAATCTCCGTAAAAAGATCACACATTTTTTATTCAAAATGGTTTTGCTTCCGACAGTAAAGTCGCGGAGGAAACCAGATTTCCGGAAGATTTCAACTTTTGCTGGCTTTTGTCGCTATTAAATACAAATTCAAATATAGTATACGTTTGGAAATGGAACGTGGAAATTTATCAATGAATGAATGGACGATTGATACTATGTGATAAAATAAAATTTAGTACATCAACTGGTCATGTTTAAACTATGTTTAAAGCAACTTTGTCAGACTCTAGCTAGAAAGCTCTAGTTCAAATGTTAGGCGTTTATGATTTTAGTTTTATTTTGTAATTTCTAGATCAAAGTATTCATTAAGAACTTAGTGTTCGTTGATTTTGAACAAGCTTACAAACTGCTCAGCTTCCAGTGAGCAGTGAGCTAACTTCATATCAAATTTTGGTTCAATAACAACTAAGTACTAAATATTATACACTTTGATCCAGAAATTACAACATAAATCTATAATCCTAAACGCCTTACATTTGATACATAAACAAAATCCATTAATCGAACGTTAACTCAAACAATCCGGACTACCATTTCTCATCAAAAATAAATTAATAATAAAACGTTTCTCATACAATTTCTTAACAAAGTTGATTAATATGTTTTTACACAAATGTGCCGGTCCCTCTAGGTGGCTAATGTGTTTGACCTCACATCTCCCCATGTTAGCTTTTGAACTATGCTCTTAATGCCTAAACACAAATCAACGGATCCCATCGCCCATCAACTCGAGTCACGACAAATCTGTATTAGAATTAACGACTATCTATCAATAAAACACACAATCACCCACAACCATTACCGCTCGTGTTCCCAACTATTCCATCAACACGGTTGCCAAGCTGTAATGGTTCTGTAAATTTGATATTTAATCGCTATCTTGATTGATAACCGGTGAACGCACAGTAATGTATCGACGTACGTCAAAATTCAAATTGCTGGAACTATGAAAGGTTTCACAATTAGCTATTTATATTAAATATATTTAAGTCCAAAGTGTACGGCGAAACTATAAATTATCGAATATATTTTAATGTGAATTTGAGTGTTAATAAAATTAAGGATGCGTGAAAGATATATCATTTTAAATGAATTATTTATTATGAAAGTTATCGATTTGATTCGTGTAATGTAATGTGTTTTCGATGATGTTTGTAATTGACGTGTCACGACCGAATGAATGTTTGTTTGTGTTATGAAACGAATTAATGGATTATTTCAATAAATGCAATTTAGTATCAAAGTGCGTTGACCAGTCATTAATAAATCTGAAGCCTTCTTGTATCTTCACTATAAAAAGTACAGTCAGCTACATCAATATACTCTCTAGACTTTTTAACTTCATGTAAATATTTATTTCTTCAAAAATATAATTACGTTTATTCGGTACATAGTTCGATGACAAATGAAAAAGTGTACATTAGTATAATAAAACCAAACTTTAACTCCCACACACTATTAAAGAGCATATTTTTCTCACAAGCGCTCCCTAAACGGACGCATAATAAATAAATTATGACATCACCACAATATTCTCAGAGTTTATACAAAAGAAAGTGAAATTATATCTTTGTTAGAGTTTTCTCATAAGTATTCCCATAGAGATCTTTGACTTGAAGAACATGAATGTTGCATCACAATTATGAATTCAGTAAGAATATACAAAATGTATTTTGCCGTTTTACGACGGTGATACTGTGCAAGCGAAAAATATATAAAAATTAGTGATATTTTTGAAAAAAATTACATTAGGGTCCAACTCAATTTACAGAATAATTCTACTTTACAGAAGTTTCAATTCTTTTACAGAAACCTTAAAATAAGCATTCATTGATAAGGTATTGCTACTATGAATATTCTTGCTGATTTGATGTGTAATAAAACACCAGACTTAATACAATTATCCCTAACTGTAAAAAAACAAGTAAAGTAACTTTACGAGAATAGGAAAGATAACATGAGACGCAAACTTTAAGTTTAAGAGCGGACAACAGACAAACGGACATCCTCCGTTACCCAGAATTACCATAAATATCGAATAATTTATTATCATCCATTAATGCGCCTCGGATGTAACGAAATTATCAGCATAACTGGAAGTTGTATTAATTAGGTGGTTAATAGTCGTAAATAGAATTAGTAAACGCTATTTCCTTCTGGTGCTGTGTCGGTTGATATAGTTTAATTAATTTTGTCTGGGAGAGTTGAAGTTTTAAGTTTAATATG
Organism: Cyclophora punctaria; assembly: GCA_951394245.1. NCBI lineage: Eukaryota > Metazoa > Arthropoda > Insecta > Lepidoptera > Geometridae > Cyclophora > Cyclophora punctaria. The sequence continues at coordinate 2,343,988 of OX596174.1, read as the reverse complement.
GAAGTCTGTTGGTGCAATTATAAATATTGTTACACTGTACAAAAAACATTTGGTATTAAATTATGGTCTATTCGTTATTTCCACCTTTTTGCTTTTGCCAACTAATTGTAAGGAATATTTGTAAAGGTTAGTTTTCAGGAAAAGTTACTAGCTGCCTTCACCATTGCTTCCGTTATAGCACCTTCGTTATTATCAATAAGGAATTCGCAATGTACAGTCAACATATCAGAATGCTACTACGCATTGCTACTTTGTCAAATTACAAATATGTCTCTCAAAATTCTTAGTTATGTTTAAGTTAGAATATGAAAAGGTCCTTAATATCCTTAGAATATAAATGGGTCAAGCGTATACCACTAATTTCATCACTAGTTAAAAGATTCTATACTAAGCATTTGGTAAAGTTGCCTATACTAATGGTATAGTAATTTCCTCATAATAGTCAATGATATTCTAACCAAACGCACAACCTCTTTATTAATATCGATACTGACACCTGTATCTGTAACTCGACACTTCACGCTCAAGAAGGTACGGCTTTCCCATCGCTCCAGTCTGTACGGTGTACATGTCAACATTGTTAAATGATACAGAAGAAATTAATAGAAAATCACGCTTCGGATGTGTGCTTTTGAGGTATTTATTAAAAGCAAGCAAGTGTCTTTTTAGGCAATTGTTGTAATGCCTTTTTAGCCAATTAGGCAATTGTTAGGCAAAAGTTTCTTACAAGATACTAGCTGCGCCCCGCGGTTTCACCCGCGTTGTACCCGTTCCCGTGGGAATTTCGGGATGAAAAATAGATGTTGGCCGATTCTCAGACCTACTCAGTATGCTCACAAAATTTCATGAGAATCGGTCAAGCCGTTTCGGAGGAGTACGCGAACGAACACTGTGACACGAGAATTTTATATATAAGAAGACGATTAATCACTACATAGTATAAAACAAAGTCGCTTTCCGCTGTCTGCCTGTACCTAAGTATGCTTAGATCTTTAAAACTACGCAACGGATTTTGACGCGATTTTTTTATAGATAGAGTGATTCAAAAGGAAGATTATTACATGTACAAAAATTTCCGAAATTCTCAGGGAAACGGGCCAAAGTGGGTAAAACCGCGGGGTGCTGCTAGTATAAAATAAATAAAATATACTTGTGGGTCACTAGAGTCTGTTATAAGTTGCAAGTTATTAAATACAAAGTTTCACGATTTACAGCTTATTGCTACTTAGCTACTAATAGCTACTTAGCTATAAATGTGAAAGCATAACTTTCGTTACAATATATACACTTTTATTATTAGTAATCGTGTAAATGTTTCATTGAAAACGGAGGTTTCTATTTGAACCCTACAAAGATACGAACAGTATAAGTTTATATTTAAGAATTAAAATAGGCACTTAAATTGTAATTAAGTAAGGCAGTAAGTTCGTATAGGTTTAAGTCACCCTAAGGACTTCGACACAGCCTCTCTGGGGCCAAAACTGAAAATATATTTGACTTTGACTGTCTGTCGATCTTGACTATTAAAACAACCGGGCCATAAAATTATATACGGATGCTTTATACTCATTAATCTGTTTTCATTAATAATATCAATAAGCAGTTTAAATTGTTAATGTTCACTTTAAAAAAACATCTAATAAAATAACATATTTTACTCGTGGCAGACTCGCCACGCTGTACCGTGTAACCCAGTACAGTACTGCCACTGCGGTGAAATTCGATAGAACTGCGGTATTGGAAGGCTGAGCCAGGGATCACTTCCAGATGTCAAGACCTTCATGTTTTGTTCTTTTAACTGTGGATTATTGGTCATTCATTGGTTCGTTTTTTAAACGCATAAACATAGTTATTTTAAAGATAGAATATCTTCAGTGAGATGAGAGGCCTTTGCTCAACTGTGGAACATTACAAGCTAATACGTTTTTTTAAACAAATTTACTCTAATATTATAAAGAGGTAGAATTTGTAAGTTTGTTTGTATTTTCGAGCTAATCTCGGGAATTACCAGCCCGATTTGAGTAATTCTTTTTGCAATGGATAGGCACATTCAACGGGAAGGTTAGGTTAGGCTAGGTTATAGGTTTTTCATCCCGAAATTCCCACGGAACGGGCACAACGCGGGTAAAACCGCAGGGCACTGCTAGTATACTATGTATCTTCTGCTTTATTATATTACAATAGATATTTGAACTACCTCTAAAATCATACATACCAGCAAGTAACAACATCATTTCAGCCTGCCTATCATTAACCATCAAATAAGCCAATTAATCGAAGATACTCAACCATATACTACCAACAAAATAATAATAAACTGCACAAATTAACTAATAAGCTATACGGTATGTGTACGAGAACCTAATAACTCTATCTTTCCCATATTTATAAACCATCTATATAAAAAACTACATAATTCGTACATTGACCTAATGTAAGATATAATGTTACGTTGAAATAAGATTGTTGTAATAAAATCGCTGTTTCAATGAGACGATTAAAATTTGATTGGATAGTTGAGATTGATACTTGACATTATGTTTCAAAGTAGAGATGGGTTGAATGAAGTTGGCACTTTCGATTATCAACGAGTACTCAAATAAAGCACTTTAAATGAAATTGAAATGAAACCATGATTATACCATCAAGAGATCAAAACTGTATAAGTACATAAAAAATATAATAATTATTATTAGTAACGTTGAGTGGGTTAGTGGCCAACCCTGGTCTTTTTAGACTGCCTAAAGACCTTCGACATGGTCTTACGATTGATACAATTGGGGACGATAACAATTGTAAGACTTTATGGTACGGGTCGAGCGAAAACCATGTTTTTTTCTTTTCAAACATGGCTCGGGTATAAGATCACTAACCCGCATTAGGCAAGCGTAGTGAGTACGCCTAATCCTAGGAGGACTGGTCTGATATCTTCAGTGAGATGAGAGGCCTTTGCCCAGCATTGGGACATTACCACAGATTACTAAATAGTTACTACGTTTACTTAGGTTGCCCGTTATAAGGTACCCACTAAAAGTTGATACGCTATAAAACATTTTTGATTCACGTCATTAAAATAACTGACGCTTTTTTCAAATCACTTTAGTTAAATACAGAAGCCTTTTTCTAAATCAAGTAATGAAAAAGTCGGTGCCAATCATCAAATAAAATAGTACTTTAACGACTGATAAGGTAATATATTACCCCTTTTTGGATTATCAGTAAGTTTAGTGTAAACCGGTGGACTTTTATCGATATTTTATTAATTACTAGCTGTGCCCCGCGGTCTCACCCGCAGCGCCCCCGTTCCCGTGGGAATTTTGAGATTTTTATTCCAAGTTTTCATTGTTTTTAAAATGTATTCTGCTATTCAGGGCGGAGACAAATCCAACGAAACAAAAACCATGAAAATTGATCCAGCCGATCTCGAGTTATAAGTGTTGTAACAAACCCGTCTTTGTTTTATATATATAGATACAATACCTGATAAAATGAATCATTAACTTAGTTTGTGTTAAAATAAATTTTAATGGAGTGATAAAGAGAAATGTCTGTCTAAAGTGACAACTAAAACATTTTATTATATTAAATGTTTTGATTTACATAAATTTAACGTCAGTCGTTTTATTTGGCGAAGCTTAAATTTATTTATTAAAATGTTTAAATTTTGCCGTAAATTAGAAAATAGTAATGCGTAAACCCGTAAATTAAATGATCTAGTTTTAATAATACTTTCTCACGATATATTTATTTAAATTTTGCAATAAATGAGACACTTACATCTATTTTTTTCAATGTTTCCTCAATTTGGTTCCACAGTCTTATTAATGTATGTTTTTATGTTTCCTATTTTATAAAGAAATTGATACTAATGGGCAAAAGTTGTTTGTTGTTTTATTAAACAGGAAAATATAACAAATAATACTTTTAGAAATTAAAAGGTATTACAGAATACTTACAGAAAACAGTTTGAAGTCACTACTTTTAAAAAATTCTATTTAGATTCTAATTTTGATTGTCTTTTGTTTATTCATGTCATAACCGAAAAAGTAAGACAATTCCAAATTAAAATATTATATTTACTCCTATCAAAGCTATGAAACCATAAACATTTTAAACTCTCTAAGAGGCAAGAGACAAAATATTTGTTTTTTATTTGCCGTTGACATTTTACCGGTAGCCTAATCGTCTGTTAATTTGTTAGATCTGAAGGCAAAAGTGCCGCTTTACACAATTTATGGCTTCATTTCGTTCGATTTCTTTATTTTTATAGGTTTTTGGAGTTATCTCTGCAGTCTGTCTCAACCTTTATGTTTGTTTTAGGTTGATATGGTTTTTAATTGGTTTGGATGGATATTAATTAAAAGTTGATTATTTTATTTGATCATAATGATGCAGTTCCTGTTATAATAAATCTAAATTAATTTATAGGAGAATAGGCTAGATAGGGTAGCGGAGGTTACCAGAATGAATATTATTTGTTACTACGAGGTTTTTCGCAGCACAAAATAGTGTTCTTAGGAAATCACTAAAATACTAGACTCATTATATTTGCTAACAACCGTGACCACGAGCGGTGTAATCCGCTCGAAACGTCGGGTACGTATTTTAGTAAAATACGCTAAATTATCGAACGCGATACAGATCCGTTTCATTTAGTATAATCATTATATTTGATTCATAAAATATTGCTTACGTTTTATTACGGGATTTTCCACAAAACGCGGCGCGATAATATTTTATAAACGCATAATATTATTCCTCATAATCTGTTCGTCATTATCTAATCATGTTACGAATATTTGACAACGTCAAAGCTTAATGTCATCTAATAATTATTTTTCAAAAATAATAATGAGTGATCTCAATTAATAGATGCATTAAAAGTAATTCAGTTTATCAATGTGGACTCGAACAAGATTGGAGGAATGCAAATCAGATAGCCGCCCTAGTAATTTAGTGATGGGACACCTTAACAGACACTGTCTTAACTTGAAACCTTGAAACGAGTCTATTTTGATGTGAAATCTAACTTAATGTTAATGTCATGTTAATGGTGTAAGTTTTATGAAAATTTACCTTTTTACTGTATGACTTCTTTGGGGAGACAATTTTATAATAGCGGCGATTTCACGAATATAGAAATATAGCCCCTCTGCTACAAGAAAATTTAATTTTCAACAAACAGTTACAATAAAAAACATTTTCACTATCAAAGAAAACTTAAACTTATTAGCTGTAATAATCTGTGCCAAAGTCTACTAAGTCAACATAACTTTTATTGATCCAGTTAAGCTAACTAAGTCTCTCAACATTCAAGACTAAACTTGATTTTTTCCCATCACTAAATAAAGTACACACGCAAGTGAAGACGGGACGAGTTCCATAGATTTGCTTATTAATAAGACCGACAAAGAATCTGTATCGGTTAACGGTAAACCCGAGAATGCTAATAACTTGTAACTACCGAGCAATATTAATTTATCTCAAATGGAGGTATGGCTCGTAACATCTGGTGCGTAATACAATTTTAATAGTTATGTTCTCTAGTAATTACTGTTTTGGAAGTGACTGCGCGGAATGATTTGATTATATCGTTTTTACATCGATATTACATGTTTCTATGATTGCGGACTCGTGTTCAAAAGTAATCACTGTTTTTGGGGCCGGAAAGTGTGGACTGCACTATAAGCTTTAACGCCTTTCTTTCAATTTTCAAACGCCTTTCAATACTTTTAAATCTATATTAATACTAGCTGCGCCCCGCGGTTTCACCCGCGTTTTACCCTTTCCCGTGGGAATTTCGGGATGAAAAATAGATGTTGGCCGATTCTCAGACCTACTCAATATACTCACAAAATTTCATGAGAATCGGTCAAGCTGTTTCGGAGGAGTACGGGAACGAACATTGTGACACGAGAATTTTATATGTTTATAACATAATAAAGATTTGATTTTATTTGTTTGAACGTGCTATTCTCATAACTACTCATCAGATTTAAACAATCCTCTCACTGTACTGATATCTTCAGTAAGCTGATAGGACTTTGCCCAGTAGTGGGATATTATTTCAGTATTGCCAAACGATAGTACTTGCTAATACACTACCAAGGATTTTATTTAGTTATTTGTTTTTACATTGCACGTAAACCCAATAGAGTAAATTGAATCACAAAATCTTATAAGAAAATGCCTACTTAAAGGTAGCCTAATAAAATATACGCTTAAGAGTTCTTGTTTGTTTTGACGGTGTAAACCGTCCTTTACACTTTATAACGAGAGTAACTAAACAACCAATCCTAGTGTTTATTGTTCTATGTACAATATGCTAAGGAGGCATTACGGAAAATATTTGCAGAACAGAATAGTTGTATGTATTTGTACCAATTTAAAAAAAGGATTTCTCAGTTAGATTGCTTTTTGTTTAAATTGTCGTTCGGTATTTGAATAATGCGTCAAAACATAGTTTCTTCATATTTCGAGCCGAAAAAGGAAAAGTTTTAATTCGATTGCTTTTTGTTTTAATTGTTCGATTTTGAAATATTGCATCAGCACATTAAAATGCGAGTCACTTTTTTATATACCGTCTCGTCAATATGTCGAATACCTTTTCGATTATCAATAATCGACTGAAACAAAAAAACTTTGGAAATAAACCGGTTTCTTACAGTAGCTTTATTATTATTAATAGAGGTTTTAGAATCTTTCTCCGTGTTGTATAATCAGTTAGGGCCTATTATTTTTTAATTTCTGTCCGTGATATATCGGCTTCTGAGGCAGCTCTGCCCACTTATTACAAAATAATTATAAAGATTACGAAGCTGCAATACTGGATTAAAGTTAACTGGATATGGCATGTTTTGTTTTCTTTTGAATATCGTATATCCATTTCATTATAACTTGAGTGGAGTTGTTCATTTTCATTACGTTAAAGTATAATGAACTGTTTTTAAAATATGAATTGTATTACTAAAAAAATGTTGGTTATTTCATTAACAAAATTTTATTAGTAATGCAGTTGATAATTATTAAAAACAATTTCATTTTACTTTAACGTATTTAAAATAACTGCATTACTAATAAAATGTTGTGAAGATTCAATGAATGACTGACATGTAATGCATGAAAAATTACTTCAGTTATTTAAGTGTGGATGTTGAACGTCTCTGAGTGTGGTAGTAAATGTTTTAAGACATTTAAAATTCCATACAACCCCAAACAATCTCATCCAGAAGTTTAAAAGGCAATGATTACCAAAATGCAACTGGTTAAATTTAGATCCAACCCTCCCACTGTTATTTGGCTCAATTATTACGTCTGTGCGGAATCCAAAAATGAAAAAAGCGATAGAATTTGCAGAACCCTTTATTAAAAGCAGTGACGGGATGATTGTAACCCAGTCTTTGAAACATTTTGTAAATTATAGAAACGGGAGTCTAAAACGATTAACTGGTATAATTACTGTGGTTTATTTGAATTTAAACGTAAGATTTTTAAAGGTCATTACACACTTAACTATAGTGCGGGTCGCGTAACGCTGTATTCCTTGTATGAAATTATATGAAAGGTGTCAGAATGGCCTGTTGCGGGTCCGCTGTGCACCCACTCGCTTTACCAGACATTCAGACTACAATAATGCGTGCTAACATTAAACAAATTAACAAGTTTTAAGTCTTCCAACCTAAAATATAAGAATTCGGCAAATTCGAGTAGTAATAGGAAATCACTTGCAGCTAGTAAACAATATCCTCGACGCTTTATACGCTAACTAAATATAAAATTCATACACTTACTTATCTATTGAGGTACTTTAAAATAAAAGAAACAGATGCAATCGCGATAAACACCATGTAAAGAGATATTTTACACCTTATAACTATATCAAAGTAAATAAATATGTAAACAAATGATAAAAATTACACCCCATATTTGTTTTATTAAGTAATGACAAGCTCTGCTGACCACCCTACACGGTAAAGCACGTGGCACACTATACCGTGACGTATTAGCGTTACTTTGTCACGCTCACTGGTAACGCAAATTGATTAACAATTTATCATTTTGAAAACAGGTTTTAATTGAATAATTTGTTGCGTTAAGTTGATAATACGTATGTTGTGTTTTAGTTGTTATGTTGTTTTGTGTTTTAATATATTTGGTAGATCTTCCTTATCGAGTGGATGGTCAATCTGACCAATCCTGGTGTCAGAGTTATTGAGCCGCCAAAGGTCTCTGACATGGCTCAAGTAACGACTACTTACCGAAGAAAGTAACCGGGACCGACGGCTTAACGTGCCCTCCGAAGCACGGAATCATCTTACTTTTCGAGCAATCAGGTGATTCAGCCTGCAATGCCCTAACCAAACTGAGGAAAGTCTCACAAATAGATTTTTGTGAGATACCCCACCGGGAATCGAACCCGGAACCTCCGGGTCGTGAGCCGGGCGCTCAAACCACAACACCACGGAGGCTGTTCTTTGGTAGATGTTTATGCGATATACTGTTTAATTTAGATTAAGTAAGTTGAAACGGATAGGTCTAAAAAGATTGTTTTATGATTATTATAATAATATGTATCTTCGGTAGGACTAGAGACCTTTGCCCAGCATTAGGACATTGCAAGCATATCATTAATACCTCATTTTTTATGATAAAAAATACGGACATTTTCTTACCTATATTCGTATGTATCTTCACACAAATGCGACACCCTTCCAGTAATAAACCTCCTTGTCAAAATTCTGGACAAAGTATCAATTAACAAATCTTCTTTCTTTTAGTTTCTTTGGTAATTCCATCTGCTATGACCAGCAGAGAAGACAAATGACAATCGCATTCCAATCTACTTGGTTGTGTATAAAAATGTATGAGATTGAAAAGAACGTTAAACTCTTATAAATATGACACAGTTTTTATTGTCTATAACAGTAGCTCAGCTGTGAACAAGAAATATTCATCCCTGTGACCCCGTCACACCCGACTAACATCTACCCTTAATTAAATAAGACCATAAACAACCTGTAACACCTTCACGGTCTGCCACGCACCCCATAAAGCACAGTACACATCACGTGGTATACCGAAGCGTGACATACTGCCTCCGTCACGCTAACTCTATGCTCAAGTACCGTGTAAATGCCACTTAACTTGCAATTTATAAGTAAGTTATGGGTTAATCGTGTTTGCATTGTAATGATATTGTTGATTGTAGTACTTTGAAATGGTAATTTATGTTTTTTGAACCGTAAAAATGGTGCGATATGTACACAAAGATAGAGGTTTATACGCCTGTACTCAGAGACGTCAAATGCTTCATAAGTAGAGATTTAATGACAGATTTTGACATGTAATGTATGAAAAGTTACGAAAATTACTTAAGTATCGATTTCATGGATGTCTGTGAGTGGGGTAGTTAGTATATAAATCTAGAGTAGAATTCTGGAAACTTTTCTAAAGAGTACGTATTTTAATGCTTTATTTTAACGCAATACGAGCCCGTTTAATTTAGTATAATGAGTGCAAATCGCGTGAGCTTAAAAGCTAATTCATTCTTAACTTAACCCTGTTGTTTACATATCAGCTTTGACTATATTGTGTCGGGCATATAAACTGTAAGTTCCTTATAAATCAGTGAGTTAAAACAAGCATTGTTTCATTAGCGTTTAACCCTTAACCGCAATAAAAGCCACTCAAGCACAAACATTTAACACAGTTCAATCACTATCAAGCTAGACTACCAGCAATTCATTAGATTCTTAGAATCACTTAACAATGAACATGTACCAATAATAGCAGTCAATAGCCGTTTAAACCAACCTACATAGGAGTTATATTGAAAAGTACAGTCGCCTTCGAAAGTCCGGTACGTGTCAAATTGTACACAATCACCGCAACCGGTAGGATCGTGTAACGAAATGAGATGCAATTTTAGTTCATGACTGTAGCATTTGGGGGCACGCGCCCTGCGGTATTACGTTTGTGAATATGTTGTGAGCGATAGCGAGTTAGTTAGTGAGTAATCGTAATATATAAATAAATATACCCGAACAAATTCACCCACGGTTAATTGGACCCAAAGTAAGCTCTAAGCTTGTGTTACGGAATCTAACTTACTGATACTACTACATATACATACACTAATACTTTATAAGAATATATAATTGATAACGTCGACTACTTGTCTCACATATTGTTGTCTTCGGGCGTCAATCGAACCCGCAACCCCCGACACAGTAAGCGCTCTCACTACCACTGTGCCAACGAGCTTGTCATATATACTCATAGTACAATGCTTTGTCGGAATACTGCAAATGCAACAGTGTAAAACTCCTAAGTCATTCAAAATATAAAATATATTTGCATTAATTAGTAATGCTAATAACAAGCGAATAATTACAAAAAACATTTCTGTTGCTAAATAAAATTGCACAAAACATTAGCCAAGAAAATACATATAACCCAGATGTTGGGTACATTCTTTTTATCAACCTTATTATTCCTCCAAGAACTATTTACTTAACTAAAACTTTTCCATACAAAATTATTTAATGTTTTTTGTAATTTTTTTTCATTTTCCGTTAAACCGCTGTCCTCTCACACTAGGTACCACAAATAGCATTGAGTGTCCGGTTGCAGTAATGCCGAGTTATTGCTGTTTACCCGCGGCCTTCACGAACTTGTGCTATTTCCACAAATCGTTTCCAACACTTGTCTTTGAGCACGTGCTTTATTGACGATCCTGTTGCATTTCTAATTTTAAATTTTGCATTTTATGTACAAGTAAAAGTACTGAACTTTGTTATTCTTTATTACATATATTCTGTGGTAGTGAAGCAAGAAAAGTCTACATGACATTTCTAATATTTAAGTAACTTTTGTTATACATAAGTTGTACTACTTAAATAATAACTTTTCTAATAATTTACATTAATTATATGAAAAAAATGTTCAAGTCATTTGTAATAAATAAGTATGCTTACTAAAAAATTCAAACCCCACCCAACTTTTTGTTTGAATTGTACTTTCTTCAAAACATAATGACTCGTGCACACGAAAGCGCGCTGCGCGCAATTTGGTGGCCGACGCAAATAAGCGCTTGCGGCAATGTGGTCGGTGTAATCAGTCCTTTAGTTGGCTACTTCATAAGTTGAGGTTTCACTGAATGAGCTCACGAATTTACTATACGTTAACTGTTTGAGTATAGTATATGTGGAAGGTTTTCTTATGAGCTTTTTTACAAAAATATTTCAGGTTAATTAACTACAATATACTACTTCTTCTAAAGTTAAACACTGACAAAATACTACTAATATTATAAATGCGAGTTTGTGAGGATGGATGTATGTTTGTTACTCTTTCACGAAAAAACTACTTGACGGATTTGGATGAAACTTTTCAGTAATTTAACCTTTACATCAGAATAACACATGGGATATGTTTTATCCCGAAATTCCCGCCGAAAACGAGTACAACGGGTTAACACCGCGCGCGGCTAGTAATTGTTAAACTCTTTTTATTATTTGTGTTGTTTTGGAAACGACATACGCTTGTATTGTAGCTACCTTTGGCTGTCAAGAAAACATCGAAGTGTAAGTGTATTTGTAATCGTTTCAAAGGACTTCACCTTAAATGTTGATGGACAGAACATGTGGCATGCGGTGCTCGGTGCCCCGGGCCCGGACGGACGCGAATTTTGGCTTCTGTTTAAAGAACGCAATCCCTAAATTAGTGTACTAAATGGATAACAGTATTACCCAGCGGCTATGTTTGGTATTTTACGTTCTTTCATTTAACTTCTAAAGAATATTTGGTAATTATTGCGTTTTGTTGCCGCGTCTGGACGCGGCGTTGTGTTGGAATTTTAGAGGGGATGTTCGAAAAGATTTTGAAATTATTTTAATTGGTTTTAGAAGCAACTGTTATTATGTTGGATTGTATTGATACAAAGTAACTAAATTGGATCACTGATAATGACAAAGTCTGGGTTAAACTTTTGCAGAATCACATTTAAACATATAATTTCTTTAACAAAATGCAATAATAAAAAGTTTGTACTTTAAAAGCTACCTCAAGTTACAAAGTATTAATTACAACGCAGACCTTCTTTTTAAAGTCGGTTAAGCGTCACACACACTAAGTTGTGAGCGCAATATTGTGTAAAGATCTAAATCTTTTAATGAATAACGTGTTATTGAGATGAACTCGGCCGAGAAAACGAGTAGTTAGCAATGTCGGCGTCTGACAGTGCGCACCGATAAAGTACTACCATGTTAAGGGTATTACTCATTGGGACTTCATTATTAGTAGTTAAAAATATATCTTACCTGTATAGATGAAAAACAAAAGGTTTTCTAGTAATTTTTTTTCCTCATCTATGCTGACACACACTGCAGGGTAATATTTTTCTTCAAACTTCGCCGTTCTTAACATAGGCTTTACATTACCAATAGCTAAAAAATATTAACGTACTCTAGAAACAGAGACTTTTTTACATATAAAATCTGAGGTTACTTTTTGTGTTTGTCCATTGCTCTATTATTTTAAAAAAGGAACATCTCTCACCATTATTTTATGTTCTCTTTTCGAAAAGTTTGCTAGTTACTTTACCATCAGTTTCGCTGCACATAGCGCCACCTATAACGAGAATGTATTAAACTATCCTTTCTATGAACAGTATGAACAGTACACTCGATGTAAAAGTTCCTTAACACTAAACGTGAGTGTATGTTGAACGATTTGACGCCTCGAGGCGGGCGAGTCGTGATTGCTGCTTATCTTTGTAATCTTATTACTTTTATTGTATGTTTTTAGGAATCTATATGGAAGCTGTTCTTGTATGTGACGGCGTATGTTTTGAAGTTTAAGAGCGGCTTAAAAGCTCTTGATTTTACTAAGTGGTTGTGAATTTATTTAAAAAGGAATGGGTGAATCGTGGTTGCTAGACTTTACTTTATCTAATGATGATATACGGGGTGGTGAGAACATCTCATTTATTTATTTATTTAATTATCTAAGATATCTAGATATTGGCTAAATATCCTGAAAATACTTTTCAAGTTCTATCAAATTGTACCAATGATATGAAGTTATAAAATAATCTATCTTACTTAAAAATTTCTAATGTGTCAGTCAATTTATTCTTTTGATTGCGATACTAGAAGTTTTTCTGATACCAATGTGATACTAACTGTACTGTTAGCAACATGGGTGGTCGCCCACTTTATCGAAAATTAGTTTACACGTCAAACGTTCATTATACCACATAACACGCGCCACCACAAGCAATTTTGAACACACATTTTTAAAAAGCTCTATGGGGTACTTAGGGGTTATGTATACCAATAAAGCAATTTTCACACTTCTTATTAAAAAAAAAAATTATAATCTAATATTGTCTAAACTATTTAAATATGGATCAAAAATATTTGATATTTTTAAATATGGAATAAAAAATTAGTCGGTTAACGTCGCAGAAAGTACAATCGGTAACAAAAGCCATATGTAATGATGGTCGTGATAGCTCGAGGAGGTCTCGTGCGGCAACCGTAACAGTAGAAAAGAGCTGTTTGAACGCAAGTTATTTGATAGCCGCTATTACGATATTGTTATTTATGTACGGGAGTGTACTTTTTTATACTGGTGCTACCTACCTTTGATGTGCGTTTTTTGTGTGTGTTTTTTTAAAAATTCATAAGAAAAGGATACTACCTATTTTAGGTTTTGCAGAGTTTTAAATTATGTAATATATACTAATGTTATTGCAGAAATTAAGGTTCTCTATACTTGAAATTGAAATATGTTTTGTGAAAATACCTATTTTACTCGCCTTAACGAATGCATATCAAGATAATTAGATACACGGTCTTCTGTAAAGCAGCTGAAAAGAAGAAAGAGAAGTAAAATTATCCAATATATAAGTCAAGGACTTAATAACGAAATTTGTAACATAAGTACTATAGGTATAGGGTTTTTCAGTCTTTAGTACACAACATAACATTCCAAAAACAACCTGACATCTCAATATCATCTCATACATTACAAATACAAAATTAGTGAAACAAAACCATAAAAAAATATCCTTATAAGTACGCTCTCATTACGCAGTACCAATTATATCCGAATCGGTAATAAGACTAATTATAATCGATTTCGGAACTCGATTGTATACATTTCAAAGTGCTCGAAGATTGACGTCAATTAAATTTGATAGAGACCATTCCGGTGATTGATTAAAAATGGAATACAAAATCGATTGAGCCCGACGTATTCGGATACCGAAGGTACGAATGCTCGTGGAATTTTAAGTTGCCCTAATAAAAATGAGTCAGTTAGCGCAGTTTAAATCGATATATTATTAAATAATCGATAAATTGATTTATGGTAACGTGCAGTGAACAACATTATTCTATATTTCGATAATTAAATCGATAGTTTCTAATTGAATGATTGGTTTTAATCGATTGTTTAACTGAACTTCACAAGCAGTTAAGGAGATTATTTTAAATTAATTATTTAGTTGTTAAATGTTATCCGGTATTTTAATTTATTAATAATGTAGTGAGACTGTGAGATAGTGAAAAAGTGATTGTCTTACAAGAAATTATTGCAATCTTATTAACACCTCGTAATGTAATAATACCACCTATATAGAAGACTGAAAATCTCTTGAAACTCATTTTTGGTCCTTATTAAGTAAAGTCGTAATCGTTTAAGTTTTTAGTTGCAAATATTTGGCTCAATCTTTACGAAACCAAATCTATCGACGCAGTCCATCCAAAATTAACAAAAAGCTCTTTGTTTTCGACAAACAATTCGCAGGGTGAAAGAGCCCTAAAAGGGAAGCTATAAATATTCAATTCAAAATGGCCCAAAACCGCTTAGACATAAGTTACTGTTGCAAAAACCAAAAGTCACAGACTGTCGAGACCAACGTAACGGTATACAGAAATTTATGGGTCTCTAAAATAAAATAAAAACTATGACTCGGGTCGACTCCTATAATTGGCTGATTCTCAACCTTACCGACTGTTTTATAACAAGTAAATTAATATGGTCAGTCTTAAAGTAATAAGCCAATAGCTAGTTTATTAATCATATCATTAGTATTGATGAAATTTATGATCCTAGTTTTTTTTCTTGCAAAAACCGTGAGAATTATTTCAAATTGAAGTGTTACTTACTTTCTACTTTTTTTGCGAATTTGCAACATTATAAAGTTTTAATTTCGTTTTATGATACAATTTATATAGCTAGTCATACATAACTGGATTTTCTGTTAGATCCTTTTACTTGTTTTTGCATTTTTTTATTTCCTATTGGAGCTAAGAAAAAAATGTATTAGAAAACGTTAATTAATTATAAAAAATCATTAAACTAATATTTCTAATTAAAGTCACATTGAACCAAAATTTAACCTTAGTTCAAAATGTTAGAAACACATTCATTTGGACACAATGATGGTGGCGCTTTTAATGTTAAGCATAAACAACTGAATTACAAATAGTTTTAAAATAAATATAATAAAATAAAATTTTAATCCGATCCCCATATATAACGAATTAACAAATTCAAGTCACAATATTACCTTCATTACCATATTTATGATGGCTCATCCAGTCTATCAAATTGATATCACCTTTTACAATAAAATAAATGAATATTCATAGACTCATCTTCAATACAACCGACAGAAGATATTTTTGAACTAATACGTTATAACGTGAACTTTAATTCTGTAATTTGTATTAATAGGTGACTAATTTGTTTGTATAACATGATTTTGTTACCATTTATACAAATTTTATGGAGTTTACGGTGACATATTGATATTTATACTTAAAAATATTTGGAATTTATTTGAACTTGTATTTTGAAGGAAAAGACATCAACGCGCACTTTAATTCGTGCACTTTTTGCTTACCAATTTACAAGTCGGCGAATTTAATAGTTTACAGCTTGTAAATTCGCTTAATGACAACGAATATACTATAGCTAGCCATCTAGGCAAATAACTTTCTATGACATCAACAAATAAACAAAACACTCTAATTAAAAACTTCATAATAAAGGGATATCTCTAATTGTGATGCATTTCGCTAATTGTGATTGCCTTGAATTGAATCTTGCGGGCGCCCTGAGCTAGAGTCATATTTGTAGTAATTTTCACGTCATTATCCACTACTACTGCTCTTGGCGGTTACTTGAAAGGTTAGCGCGTCAAAGAGTAAATAACTGAATCAGATAGTGTTTTTCGAAGAACTATAAATATATTTTCAAAAAGCTAGTTATTTTATTATGAATATTTTTTAAGTTAAATTTATGTAAGTTTACAGAATATGAACTGACAAGTTAAATAGAAAGTAGGTGTTATACTTGTCAAATTTTAAATTACAATTCACGAATGTCATCTATGGTTTAGGTGTTTAATCTTATGGCGAGATTTTATGTAAGTGTTCAAAATATACTTGTATTAGTTTGTCTTCTAAATATGGTAATGTCAGTGGCCAAGTTCAACTGCTAATGGAAGCTTTCTCACAGAAGATACCGAGTTAATTTCGTTTACAAATGAGTGATGCAAAAACCTCTAAGATTTGGAAGCGATTGGATAAAAAAACTAGTTTCCTCATAATAAATTAACTCTAAATCAATATTCTGTTATTAAAAGTACTAATAAATTGCGTTCGTTATAATAAATCACATCAAACGTGTTTAGATGCACTAAAATAAATCTAGATATAATCAGAAATGATATAAATATTTGAATATTCTATTAAATTAACTAACATTTCCACAAATCATTAAAATAAAATATCATTCTCAAAACATTAAAGGAAACGTGAAAAAATCTAACATATTTTGATTCATTTAGTAATTTATATTGAAAAGCACTGTTTTGTAAAGAAATTAATTAAGGTAAAGCACGGTCGCGTAGCTGGAAGAACTAAGTGCAATGACCTTTTACTTATATCTCTTTTACTTGTATACAATAGTATCGCTGTCTCACCGGCCGCAAACGCCATGCGAGTGAGACAGTAATATCATTGTGTGCGAGTGACAGAGACAGATAGTTAAATATCACGTACGAAACTCTTCCAGTTGCGGGACCGGGCTTTAGATACTTTTTATGCCTACTATCGCTTCTGTATTACACCTTGATCTCTGTTAAAGCCGATTAGAGAAATGGGTGCAATTTCATCGTGTTTATGATAATGCGGTAACGCATATTGCATTCTGTATCTTACGAGTACTGGTAATGTTTTGTCTATCACAAACTTTGTCTTCTTGCTTTGCTTAATTGAAGCAGAAATAAAATGACTTTCAAGTCATTATAAAGTTAGCTTTTTATAGCGTTTCCTTTTATTTTAAGTCTTTAAGTAATCTCTATATTTATAGTCCTTCTCCATATGGATAAGCTCTCTGTATATCTAGTAAAGATTGAACAAGTTTACAATCGGCAAGATGGCTAGCAATAGAACTTGCTTTCTGTTTTTAATATCTTCTGCACCAAACCATGTCCACTGCACATACAAAAGCATATGTTCAATAAAATATGATTACATATTGGGAACCTTCTTTTTTAAGTCTATTGCAGTTAGTGCATCTTTAGATTAAACAAAGGTCCAAGTTCATTCTATGTTCAAAACTATTCTAAATTCAAATCTTAACACGTCCGGGCAAAAATAAAGTGTTAAATACCATAAACTTGTCATCTTTAGGTGAAATCAAGGGGTGAAATGAAGGCCAATGGTCTATGTTCAAAAATATTCTAAATTCAAATTTTCTTTGCTTACAGATTCGGCACAGGTTCGGTTTGTTCGACGAAGTCTGTACCTCAGGAGGCGTACAGGTCAGACATTGTAACTGGGTCAGATTCCTGCGAGTCTCCGAAAATTATGGACCACAGGTATGTTATTGAATTCTCTCAGTATATTTGTTTGGTAATTAAGTGGTTTAGTTGGTATGGTGGGTTAAGTATGTTATGTCTGTAATTAGTGTGAGACAGAATTGATCGGTATGTTATTTGAGTGAACGAATTAATTCCTTAAGATTCAATTATGATACTGAAGAAAATGAAGCCTACACGAAATTACAAGCTTATTTACTACTTTTTTAGTCCATACAGAGATTGGCATTTAAATGCTAATAAGAGAATGACGTTATCCTTTTTTATAATTACTATGTTTTTTACTCACTTTTCAATAATTCGATTCATTGCAGCATGTTTTAATTTTTTATTTCTATCCCGCAGGTAAATCTGGTCTGTACAAAAATCAAAGGAGAGCCAGTATACGAAGCAGTGAAGCCAGTGTCAGCTCACACCGAGCTGGTGGTCTACTACCTTCCTGAGCGACCGGAGGAGATGTTCTTTGTGAAGATGAGGAACAACCTTTATAGACAAACTATGGACTCTATTTTAGAAGGTAAGACTTCTTAAATGATCAATATGAGGTAATAAATTATCTCTTGGTATAATTTCGAGAATATGGTGGAAGTAAGGTTCCTACTTCAAGGATGCGGATCCATTGAAGTGAAGCGGAGCTGTGCGGAGCTCATTGCTCAACTGATCAATCACAATTACTTATACATTACTTAAAGATTTCGGTAAATTCAATGTGTTTTTAGACAATTACAATACTGGTGAACAGTCACCCTCAATGTGTTAGGTGTTCTAAAGGATAAAAAGTAGCTATTGATCTTCTCCTTGCCATTGTGCCCATGCCTTTGCCTTTTATTACAACCTATAGTTCATTCATTCATTCTAGTTCTGCTCGTATAACATTAAAAAAATCTATAAGAGCCAACACTGCGTTAAGCGTGCACCCGCCGCGTGCGTCCGCGACGGTTCACTTTATGAAACCGCGGCGTTCGCACGCTTAACGCAGTGTCGGCCTTAACATTTCAACAAAATACTCACTACTTGTTATATAAGGGTGTTTTCATAGTAGAGTCATAATATTTACACACCAGAATAGACACTTTATAATTACCGTGGTGAAAGTGAATTTTTATTTTATCTTAGAGCACCAAACTCGGTTTATAATTTCACATCAATAAAGAGCATTGCTTAATTGCTCTAAAAATTTCACACGTTCATTTATTATAGGTACTTTTATAATACGTATGTTAATAAGTGTGTGTTTTTAACATTTTATACAGCTTTTAGTATTTTAATATTAATAAAGGAAAATTTTGTTTGTTTATTATAAAAGTGATTGCGTTCAAATATTTTAATAACAAGTTACTAGTTACGTTATAGTTTTGGAACTTGTTTCATTTTACTAGTACTCGTATATGTGAACGTGAAGAAATATGTAGATACATAAAAATATATTGGTACTCAATCTATGTATGTTAATTATTTTTGTTATCAACGGCCCTAGGTAGACAAAATTTAAACTAACAACAAATCTATACTATCTACATAAAATAAGCTGAAAATGTATTTTTTTTGTTTTTGCGTTTATCTCAGGAACTACTAGACCGATTTGAATAATTATTTCAGTATTAGATAGCTACATTAAACAGGAAGGTTTTTATCCCGAAATTCTTACAGGAACGGGCACAAGGCGGGTTAAACTGAAGGGCTGCTAGTAACATATAAACAAAACGGGATTATATCGCATTTAAAATACAACATATAACATAATGTATATAGTAATATGTTGTATAAACATACCGGGCGTTTTGAACGAATGAGATCATTTGAGCTAATGAGAGGACTACACAGTAACAGTACGATTCCGGTCTCGTTTCATTTATTAATAACGAGTTGAAATCATGTAATTTTAAAACTTTAATGACAAACCTAAGTTGTAAAAGTCTCCACTATCACCCAGGGAACATAAAACTAATGGAAATATAGTAACTAGACTTAGAAAACTTCAGTGATATCTAGAACTTGTTTAGCTCTTTACAAAACTGGATCGAAAAATGACTCAAAAGTCCATAAATATTAAAAGCAATGCATTTATTTAGTGTATTTTCATATGTTTCTAATTAACTCGCATCTGTTCTCAGAATGTCTTATCTACAGTAAAAATAATTAATAGGATTTTAAGTAAACAAATTCTTATGTGTTTTTGTGTTATTGTTATGAACAACTAATGTCTTAGTAACAACTTTTTTAATGAAACAAAGTATTTTGGCATGAAAACTTATAATATATTGCTACAGTTTAAATGGACCTAAGATAAATTATCGAAAATTTTTGATAATATCTAACTTTTTACATTTTGGCGTCAAAATTTAAAATATACCGACTTTGCTGTGGTTTTGACAAATAAAGTCCCTAAGACACATTTATGGGTTATTTATACTATGCTTAAAAACTCTAGGTATTATACATATAAGTACAGATACACTCTCCTCAATTTTAATCAGTATTCTACCTTTATAACAAAATGCAACACCACAAGACACACACACTACTTTCACAACTTAAAAATAGAACGAATGTACATTTGAAATGTTATTCCCATACTCGGTCGAAAGCGGCTTGATCAAAGAGTTCGTAAACGCATACAGTGACTCCAGTAGCCAATTGTCCTTACGGCATTTTTATCAAAGGAAATAACACATTGACCGCAATGTCGAACGAATGTTATCAATACATTTTATGTTACAGGCGATATTTAATGTGTTAATGTTTTTGCAATAAAATGTTCAAAGTTCAGGGACTTTATGTTGACACTTAATTGTTTACTATTTAAATGGGTCTCAAAGATTATATATACGTAGTAAGTCAGTACAAAAAATGTCCCTTAGAGGAAAAATTTCATAAGTTGAAGATAGAACATTTTACTAAAAAAATCCAACCTAAATTATTAAAATCTAGGTTTGCATTTATTTATTTATTTTTTAAATATACACCACATCAGGGAATCAAACCATACATATATATATAACAAAAGCGTAACGAAATAAATGTGAAGCGATTGTCAGTTGTCTCTGGCGTTTGACATTTTAGGTAATTTCAATCGTTCTTTGTTTAAAAAGTTGTAAACAAAAACAAAAAGCTACCGTCTTATCAGCTGATTGATTGACATCAATATCTCGAGCGTTAACTAATGAATCGATTTACTTTTACTTAATCGAGACAATTTTTCTTAATCGATAACGTTATCTTCACTTGAAACGGCTGACGACTATTAATTTACATTTCATTACTACCGTTTACTTTAGAAAATTGATTTTGGAAAAATGCTAATTTCTTGTCGCTTAGTATACGGTCGTTTTGTGTTGATTATATTTTGTTTTAGGAATAAGGTAATCTTACAACTTTTTAAAATATTAAGGGGTCTTAAATTCAAGAATTTAGTTACATTTTCCGCTGTCCTCAGAGATGTCAACATAAGATTCCTTAGTAGAGACTTGATGAGTGACTTTGACATTTTACTTCTTTTTTGTTAAGCATGATAAACATGTCAATTAGTTGATTGTCCATTTAATGGACGTTTCGCTAGTTTGAGTTCATAATTCATTTTTACACTTTAACAAACTATGTGACGTCATTGTTTAAACTTTAGTAATTTAAACACTACTAATTCATATTCACTATAATCTCTTAAATAGCAAACATTTCTGTATACTCAGTTAAACCTCTCACTTGCAGAAAAGGTCACCGTCAGTTATTTAAATTGTGCCTATATTTTATTCTACTTTCAATATTTCCCACTATCACATATAATAAAACAAAGTGCTCAGCCGCGTCTGTCTGTCAGTTCGCGATAAACTCAAATGCTACAGCACGGATTTTGACGCGCTTTTTTTAATGGATAGAGTGATTCAAGAGGAAGGTTTATATGTATAAAAAATCCCTAAATTCCCACGGGAACGGGCACAATGCGGGTAAAACCGCGGGGCGCTGCTAGTTGTTATTATTATACCGAGGCCGGTATAAGTGCACTTGTATCATACGGTACGATAAAGTAAAGCGGCATCCTTTGCTGTGATCGGATCTCTTTGCACTCCATATCGATATTGCAATGAGCTGTCAACTCGTACTTACTGCGACCACTAAATATCAACCCCATTAATTCACTGATTTTAATTTTTAATGTTACTTTTAAAGAGTTTTTGTAGTATTATTTTGTTGTAGAAGTTTGTACTGATGACTTACTATACAATAAATATTGCAATTAAATAGCATAATAATATGGTGTATATATGTTCCTGCAAAGATTTGTAGGGAGAAGGTAACGTCAAACTCCAGTTTAAGTATTTTTTAAACTTCATACATTTCTAAAGAAATTTTGCTAAAAGTGAGCAACCAGTGGAACCCTCAACCATCCCTATGTTATTATAAAGACTTTGGGTTTTGATAAAGGTAAAAAAATAATAATTGGATGAAGAAAGCTTTCTCAATAATAATTTATAGAAAACAAGGTTGTACATTTATTAGCTCTCGTAATTCAACTCGTTTGATCTATCTAGTAAATAGTTTCAGCAAACAGACCGACCGACTCAAAGTGTTTATAAATGATAATATCGGCTAGCCATCTGTCTGGCCGACACTATATCAAGCATCCCCATATCCTAACATCTTGAAATAAGCCAATCCTTGAAACAGATAATATCCACATCTAAAACGAGCCGCAACTAATTAAAATTAACATCTAGCGACGTATTAAAATTAAAAGATTTATTGCAAACTTGATAAAATTGATTGTAATACCGCGGGAATACTCTTAATAAGAAACCAATGTATAATCTTCGAGGCAGAGATACGGAACACCAATTAACACGGCGTTCGTTCCAACAGGTCGCAATAAAAATAAATCGTCCAGTATTATACCCATAGCGAAATTTACGGTTGTCAATAAAATAGGTTCATTAAAAAATTTCGCCTGATTGGTGCTCATGGTGAAATATCTTGATCTAAATTATTAAATTCGCTCGGAGCTAAATTTTAAGTTCTCACATAAATAAATCGTATTCAATCGATTTAGACGTATAGTTCTTATATCGATTTAAATATTCTAATAAATCACTAAGTTGGACTGTTGAGGAAGCCGAATGAATGGGCTGTTAGCAGTTAAGTATACTGAAATCGAGTTTGATTAAGTAATATCAACAGAACTGCCGCTAATGATCCGAGGTAGCAAACAAAAATAAAATATTAACTCCAATAATTATTCTCAAACATACATCAACTGTTTTATTGATCTACTTATGTACAGGAAGTTCGAGTCTAGTAATGACTAGCATTTTGTTTTAAGAAAGTTTTTTGAACTGTATCTAGGCTAGATGAGAGTTTAATCTGATGTCTTAGACTTTTTGACTAATTTTTATTACTATTATATCCTGTCTGAGTCTAGGTATAAAGCCTGAGTATAGGTTTTAGATAAAGTTAGTTTATTTGTAATCGTAAACGGGAATTAGTAAGTTGTGATTCCAGTGGAAATACCTATTATTGGACTTTAATTTGATAATATTATACTGATTTATGACTTCACAACGTGGTTCTTATGCTGGGGCCACACTTACGCTTAATGTCAATGCCCATTATCTCAATAATTAATGCAATAAAGTGGGTGGCTACACTTAAACTGTCTCTTTCTCTCTTTGATGTACCGCCACTCGAGCTATCGCCTACGCCATTGCATACGGCATTGTTAATGCCATTGTCAAATTATTACGTATAGTCGTGGCTACACCTACGGTATACGTTCATTATCTACATAATTTATGGCATTTCTCGTATGTGTGGCCCGGGCATTAGAGTAATTTCATTAGATACGGATAAAATAGATACTATTATAGATACTATTATATAAAATAGATATATATTATCCTGCAATGACATCGTATACTTTAGAAATTTGTCATGAAATAAAAATGTATAATTCTCAATGCCGTATTAGTTGATATTATCAACTTTTTATATGACAAGGTTCCAAGTTTCATTTACATCAAACTGTATTCCCTTGTCTCCAGATTCACCACTAGACCTCTCAACATCACTTCTCTCAAGAGTCCTATTACCAATATCACCTCCTTCTGGCAACGAAGACGAGCACAAATCAGTGTCAGGCGATTCTCTGACGTCATCATCAGCTGGTTCCTCGAATGAACTGTTAGATATGACACCTAAAGTCCAAAGAAGACCGGTGAAGTCAGAACGAGCGTTACTGCCTTGTGAAGTTTGTGGGAAGGCGTTTGATAGACCTTCGCTGCTGAAGAGGCATATGAGAACTCATACTGGTAAGTATGATATAGTTCATCTCATCTTTTTGTAGTAGTGAAAGGTTGCGTGTAGCTATGTGCATTCTGGAAGGCTTACTAGCAAAAAGGTAAAGATGAGGTGAACTGTATGTAGAATAGTATGCCGTGGTATTAAAGAAATTAACTATTTGGGTAATTCTCAACAAAAAACACATTGAGGTTCGAAAAGCATCTAAAAAACAATGTCATTTTCAATTAAGTGCTTACAATTAAAATAATAATTACTTAGTATCTCAAGAATGGCAAAGGCAGAACTCAGATTTTGCTGACGGCACCTGAACATCAAGCAGCCCTGTTTTAGTTCTACGTAACTCTCTTGATCTCTTTGGTTACCAATAGTATGCTACTTTTTTCTAAGCTATCCTTCCCATGGTAATACAATTTTCAATTTTCACAGGTGAAAAACCCCACGTCTGCATGGTATGTAACAAAGGGTTCAGTACATCAAGCAGTCTCAACACTCATAGAAGAATACACTCCGGAGAGAAACCTCATCAATGCCAGCACTGCGGAAAACGGTTTACAGCCAGCTCAAACTTGTATTATCATCGAATGACGCATATAAAGGTAAGTTTAAAATATCTGATAAGGTTATTTCTTTGTTACAACGGAACCTTTTTGAGAAAAGGTGGTACAAAAATGAATAAAAATATTTGATCTGGATCTTTAGATTTTGGTTCACACAGTTCTTCAGCACGATTTGATATCTTTGATTAGTTTTAGAAAATATGTAGAAATCAATATAATGTACTAAATCTTACGCGTAGGCGGTGTAAGATTTTTAGTTAGTAAATTTTCAATAGTTAAATTGCATAAAATATAGATACCAATACAGTCAGACCCGGATGTAGGAACTAAGGCCGTCCGGGGCTATAGAGGGCCATAGTTCTATAGGGACAGCTAGGCAAAAAAACAGTCACAACCAAGTTCACTTGCTTGCTCAAAAAAAAATTCTCTTCACTCAGTTTTTCACTTACAATAAGTTAGTAACACGGATATCTCGCTCACTATGGTAAGAATATCAAGATTCACATAGTTCATAGAGGTAAGGTTCACGCATGCGCGCCGGCCCGTGAAAGACATGGCTCTTGGACCGTGGCGATCGTGAGAATCGCCCAGGTTCACTCAAATTAAGCATGTGAAAATCAAATTAATGTTAAGATTTATATGAACATTAAATGCAAATATTATTATATAATTTTATTACGCAAATTATATTTAAATTTAATTGTAATTAGTTCTAACATAAATGTGCACGGTAGTGAAGTGTTTATAATTTTAATCTTTGTTTACAAAAATAACCTAAAATATGTATTATAGGTTTTTGCATTTTAAACGAAGTATAATTTTAATCAGTGTTTTCGAAAATAAGTACCAAAAAAGGTTATTATTTTTGGTTTAAGTACTTAAACTTTAAGAAACATATTTTTTATGCAGAATGTTAGAATGTGCTTATGCATAAAATACAGTTCGGTACAAAAGTGCATGGTAAGTTGCTAATAGGGTGAGTCTTTCAATACTCGTGTTATAACACCTTTTTGCTTTGCGTTCACAACACAATAACGTAATGCATTTTTTGCTTAACAGTAGAAGTGACACTACGCACAGAAGTCAGTAATTAAAATTATCTATTGTGAGCTATTAAGAGTATATGACGGTGTAATTAGCTTGCGAAACCGATATAAAAACTAGTCGTTTATCGAGAACAATAGCATTTTTTTCAATAGCGGACATCTTCTTTACACGTGACTGATAAGAAGTGAACAAAATGAAAGGAATAATAAAAGGATCATATTTTAAAATTTGAATTAGGAATTTAATGTAAAGTTCTATTTTTGAAATGACTTTATTGATTTCCCAGTATCTTTTTATATCATTATCTTTAAACAATAGATTCTCGTTCTCTTTTTGAAAGTCTTCAAAGTTTAAATCAATTTAACTTTATAATTAGTGCTTTAGCTATATACATTCGATATTTAAAAGTACGTACCTCAGCTTACTGCAATGTTAGCTTTTCGTACAAAATTCCAAAAGATTACATTCATTAAAATTACACGGAACCCTGAACAATTTCCACACTTTTCTTAACCCATATCATTAATAACTCACACGAAGACCCTATTATAATGGTTACTTCATAAATGATGATAATTGTTCATTTTTTCTATGGTTAACTAAGACCTGATAGACTTAATCACGCGATCAGTGTTACAAGCTAGTGTTTGTTCCGTGACTTGTGTCCTAATAGGTATTACTTATAATTTGTATTGTTTTCAATGTAGTACTAATGGCGTCCTTTTTATGATGATAATGTATCCTGATTGTTCAAAACGTTTAAATTCATGTTAAGGTATTCGTGAACAGGAAAGCTTTAACAGATTTGGATTTGGAAAACTTTAACAGATAGCTACTGTAGAACAGTTTGAAGGAAACACGGGTTTCAAGGGTTAAGCGAATACTTCATTTTGAATTTAATTAATGTTAATTTGTCAATTGTCGGTTGTTTAACGATTTTCACGGTGCAGTAACGACAATAGTGACGGCATTTTTTGAAACAATAACAAGCAATAATTATGATCCAACCTCGATAAGAAAATTTCAAAGAACTTTTGTCGTAAACACATTAGAAACACTCCCACATTATTCACAATACTTTCAATAATAACGTAACTAACACCCACAAATAACTAGAAAAATACCGATTAATAACCCAACAAGCAGAAAAAGCGCTCAAAACCTCTACATTACTCTAGGAAGCGTAACTAAGAAATAACTAGAAAAACACCGATGTACAAACAAGCACAAAAAGCGCTTAAAAACTCTACATTACTCCAGCAATTATCGTAAGCGTCGATACAAAAGCAGTGCATGATTATCAATATAAGAAGTTAGTGATGTTACCGTGCTCGCTTCCCATAACGACCCAGGGGTTCTTTACTTAACTATGACCTCATGTGTCGGCGACTTA
This sequence comes from Cyclophora punctaria, assembly GCA_951394245.1. Classification (NCBI taxonomy): domain Eukaryota; kingdom Metazoa; phylum Arthropoda; class Insecta; order Lepidoptera; family Geometridae; genus Cyclophora; species Cyclophora punctaria. The sequence goes on along the minus strand of OX596174.1, from coordinate 2,316,801 downwards.
AGAAAATCACACAACACTGAGCACGGGGAAATGGTCTAGGGTTGGCACTGCACTGTTTTTGGCCAGTTCAAACGTAGTGTAGTGGGGCGGAGTACTAAGGTTAAGGAAAGTTAAGGAAACACAACCCGCCTTGTTAAAAAACGCTCTGTAACTAAACCACTGTAATGTGTTTTGACTCTTTTGCTCTTCAGAAAATTGCGTATGTCAGAAAGAGACAAACCATTAGCTAAAATTTTCTTTATACGCGTTATTAATATGGCCCTATGGGAACTTCTAAAGGGCGAGCGAACGACATTGAATTGCGAAGTTTTTTGAAAAAAAGAACATAAGATTTCAGTATAAGAGCTAACTCTCGTTCCTTTTTAAAGAAAATTTCGTTAGGTCTTCTCGCTGCAGCGTCCACCCAGGCTTCTCGGTTTCCATGCTGCAAACTTTTTATTTTCGTTTTACAGTGTTTAATTTCGGTTTTAACCAGAAAAAGAGATTAAAGAAACATAGCTCACTTTAATCAAAATATTCCATATTTTTTTAACCTCACACCTGATTTTTAAATACCATATCACACCTGACATTTGACTACGCAATCTACTTAAAAAAACATCCTTCTCAAATAACATCACCAAAAAAAATCAACAAAAACTCAACAATTTAAAAAACACAAAAAAAAACATCGAAACATCAGTAATTGCCTTAAAAACTCCTTTGACAGCCCTGGTTTCTTAACGCACCTGCGGTCACAGGTAGTTACAATAAGGCAAAGGGCCCAATAAATTACCATGCAGGTCAACGTGGGAATCACCCTGTGGTCAACCATCGTGACGCATTGATGGATGCAATGTTTTCGATTTAACCCATTAGTTTTATTGTAAGGAATCCTTGATAAGGAAGGTTGTTTTATTGATGTATTAGGTATAGGTAAGTGATTCGAATACTCGAGCTCAAGTGGAGCAGCCCTCAATCCTATCCAACTAATATTATGAATGCGAATGTTTGTGAGGATGGATGTATGTTTGTTACTCTTTCACGCAAAAACTACTGAACGGATTTGGATGAAACTTAACAGTAATATAGTAATATAGGTTATTCATCAGAATAACAAATGGGATACATTTTATCCCGAAATCCGCGCGGGAACGGGTACAACGTAGGTAACCGCGGGGCACGGCTAGTGCAATATAATTTAGACAAAATGAATGAAATAAAGTACTTTTTATGTTCTAGGGGTATTCAGATTTGAGATTTGTATTATATCCTTAAAGGTAGTTGTGGCTTGGGTGCGATCACCATCCCGCAGTAAAACGTAAGACACATTATAGTGTGGGTGTGAGCCGGTTGCGGGCTTGTATGACACTTTCACGTGATCTGCTCCCGCCCTATGGTTATCATGCTTAAGCAAACGTGATGATAACACCTAATCCTCCTCACTGTACTAATAATATATTTAATAAATGTAGAAGGATTACTGGCTAATGTTTTTTGTTGTTGTTCCCCAAACTATAATGTTTTAATAATTGACCCAGTTAGACACAGCATGGTTTCTACATACCTAATTAGATAATACCTATTAATTACATTATATCGAATACAAAGTATCAAAATTCTTATTACAAACATCAGATTACTCTCAAAATACCAAAACTGAAATAAAAACAAAACAATATCGTATAATAAGTAGCCAATTGACGTACATAATAACTTTATAGCTTCAGCAATTCGAAAAATTGTATGTTAAAACATATTTTTAATTATATGAGACGAGCAGTCATCTCATATGATTTCGGTACCTACATACAAAGACCGTGTGAAGATATGGATGGCTGACTTACTTCGGTAACGTCTTCGATACGGTTCCATAGTCTTTCGTGGGAATGTGTTATGAATTCTGTTAAACGTTTCATTATATTCAAAATTATAGCCGTGTTTGCTACCAAAATTTGTGAGGAGAATATGTTTTTGAGATGTTCGTTTTGGCTGTGTTTTGATTGTGTACTTTGATATTACAATAACAATATTCACAATATTGACTAAAAAACCTTACTTTGACTATAGCATGTTGTCAAAAATGTCATAACATTTTATCTCTTATATGGCTACTATGATTTTGAACTTCTCGTGTCACAATGTTAGTCACCATAATTGACAAACCGATTTCCATGAAATTTTGTGTGCATAGGGTAGGTCTGATATTCGGTCAACATCCATTTTTCAGTCCCCTAAATGTTAAGGGTGATCCACCCCTTAATGTTTATATTAGAAAACAACGTTTGACGGGTCAACTATTTTTTTTAATAAAATCCTCTAGTTACCATCGTCACTGCGCCGTGGCAGACCCAGCACTACGACTAGAAGCTTAATACATTTAAATACATACTCTGTTCTTCCCAAACGGTTCAAAAACGGACATTTCCCTACGAGCACAGCGTGACACTTTTCTCTCGTTAAAGCATCGTTATTTGTTTGTTGTCAGTCCGTCCATCCGTCCGTTGTTTATCGGAACACCAGTTTCGTCTTCACAATTGTTGGTCAATGGTCAGTCACACAATATAAATTTAATTTTGTTGTAGTACAAGTCATAGGATTGATGAAATGTAGTGTGTTAAAAAAAATTGGGTCTTAAGTATAACTGTATTTTTGCTTGGGCCTCAATAACCATTCCCTAATATCCCGGTCTTTCATAAAGAAAAACGTGTTTTCGAAACGAAAAATAATTAAAAATGTTCTTTAATTTCTGTCGCTAAGAAACGAAGTATGGAAACCATCGATATGTCCTAATCAATCACAGTCTGGGCCATTTTAACTTATTAAAATATAAAGTACAGTCGTATAAAAACTTTTCCAAAAAGTCACAATTGGTGGCGATACCTCTCTTGTTCACTTACTGCTACTTCCTTCTCACCTCATCTTTTGTTTGACCACTTTGCTCTTCTATGAGTTGAACTATTTCTGCCTCTTGCTACCTAACCCCAATGTTCCCATAACTTAAACCAATCTCTATAACAAGAACCTAAGCTCAGTTGGCACACAAGTGACTGCAGATTTGCGCACGTCAGTGTCACTTGAAATATCTTCAAAGTCATTTCGTATTGTAATTGTGTGGGCATTGTTTACTGCAGCATAAAGTTCAAGAACCTCCCATTTGCAGTGATCTGATAATTTGACAGCGCATTGTATGCAGAGTCGTTGTTTAAACTATCTGGATCAATTAAAATTAGTTAAATAAGTACTTTCTTTAATAAAAGTGGTGTTTTTAGAATTTTTAAGTTTCTAAAAACAAGCTTTATTAAGGCTTGTTTTAAAAAAGTTGGAATCGTGGAACTGCCAAATTTGAAGTAAAGTTTATTACGTTTATTTATCTAATAAAAACTGAAGAGCTTTTTTGTTTGTTTGAATGCGAACTAAAGTAAATACTAATCGGATTTGAGATTTAGCTAATAATATGTATGATTGTATGTATACTAAATGCTACCTTCAGGGGGAAGATTCCAAGGGGTTTAAAAGGGTGAAACTGCAGCTTCCTACTAGTAATACTATAAACCTGAAAAAACATAAAATATTGACGGAAATAAAAGTCATCACGGACAGTTAGAATAAAGACACATTCATCTGCCCAAGCCAAAAGTAATAAGGAGAAATGCCATATCAATAATTAATATAAACACAAATGTTCTTCAGTTAATAATGATCAGCAGTTAAAGGCTTTAATATACAACCGACTACACCTTTCCCTGGATGTCATATACAGAAACCTCTCATTTTGAGTTCTAAAAGGATACGACGGTTTTACGGCCGTTGCCATATTGCCTTTATAATCTCATTAAAGTCGGCAACCGGTGTGTTGTACAGCTGCCTTTATGAACCTTGCGTAAGGAATATTTAATGATTTAAATTATATGTTGGAGACACCTTGCTTTTTTTACTTTAAGGGAAAGCAAGACAGGTAACTTTGATTGATTGAAGCTCTTAGGTCATAGTAGTAATCTTTACAATCTTTATCAGGAAAATCATCACTTCATAGTATAATACAAAGTCGCTTTCCGGTGTCTGTATGACTGTCTGTCTGTCTGTCTCTATGTATGCTTAGATTTTTACACGGTTTTTTTAAATAGATAGAGTGATTCAAGAGGAAGGTTTAAATGTATAAACATTTCTGAAATACCTACGAGAAGATGCACAACGTGGGTAAAACCGCGGGGCGCTGCTAGTATTCAATAAGTTTATATGCAATATATGATGCAATATTATGCAGTATAGTACGGGAGGCGAGGGCTAAGGATTTCGCTTATATGTTTCCCCAATCTAACCTAGTTATTATGAAAGTTCTAAGATAAGTACGCCTGAACGAGGCTACATGCATACACTATAATTACTGTGTTTACCGTTATACATTTTACTATAAAATACTCTTTCATTAATTAATAACTTTTCACATTGATAATTACTTTCATGCAATTTTTTCGACATAACGAGGCTTCTAATTGTAATTTATATCGAATTTTAAGTTAAAGTTATTAAAATTAAACAGGTACGTAATTACGGATGATTAATTTGCAATTCTCGTTAATAGTAATTAGATATGATTTTAAATGATTTTACTCATCTAAATCTCGATGATATTATGACTCATATTCTCGTTCAAATTGCCATAAATATTGTTATATCAGAATAATTAAAGAATCTATACTTATACGGAAGCTTAAATACAAATTTTAAATATCAAAATTGCGCGTATAAATGATCTGTTAGATATTGTTATAATATAATATTTATTATACTATCCACGCCCCGCGGTGTTACCCGCGTTGTACCCGTTCCCGCGGGAATTTTAGAATAAAATGTGATATTATTATAGATAACCTATATTACTGAAAAGTTTCATCCAAATCCGTCCAATCGTTTTTTCGTGAAAGAGTAACAAACATACATACATCTATCCTTACAAACTTTCGCATTTATAATATGAGTAGGATTTTAAGCCAGTTAAACGGAAGTTGCAGTTTATTAAATAACTATTGACAATTTTTAATGATTAAATAACCGTTCTTTATTTGAATTAGAATTACTATCGAATCACGAACCAGCGGCAAACGAATCAATCAATACATATCTTTTAAACGACAAAACTAAACATATTCAACAGGAAATCAATCAGTGTATTTACGTCTCTAGACGACTTTCAAATAAAGCGACTATCGAAACTTCCAACGAGTTTATTATGACTATATCCGATCGGACTTACTTTGATTTCAATCGTAATTACTACTAATATAAATTCGGATACTTATACCTCAAATATATCACCGCGTTCTCCAGTGTCGGTGACTGAGCATGATTCAAACTACGATTACATCGGTTAATAAATGATTTTTTATATTTATTTATTCTCATACAGCATGTTCACACAAAGTTTTCAGTCGAATTCTGAAACCTTATTCTTCGATATTTGACAGTTGCTATATGAATACAACGACCTATCCTTTTCTTTAAAGCACAATTAGACTAGGTCGCCGTCAATAGAACATGCCACTTGCAGCATGCGTTCGCAGCTATATTTTAAACTTGAAAAACTTGAAACTGCAGCTGACAACGCGTATTGCCATCAGTCGCCAACCTAGTCTATTTTCCACTTTAAAGTTTACTGCATTTTGTTTGCGGCGAACGACATGTTGTAACCGCGTCTTTATCTTTCATTTCCTTCGAAATTACTACTAATATAAAGTTCGGATACTTTAATAAAATGGTGATTAAGTTGAAAACAGTTGACAATTTTACTGTTATATGTATCATTATGAGGGGTTTGCTTGTTTGTTTATTAGTTCATTACGCGAAAACATTTTAATTTGGTTTTATTAGTGATTATGTTTGATTTTACTGCGTTTATGGATGTTTATGGAAAGTTTACTGTGTATGTCGATGTAGAGCAGCTTAATGGTATTGCTTGCTATTAAATCTAGATAGTTATTATACTTCTATGTTTGAAATTAATTTTAGAATAAAACTCAGTGGTATTAAACAACGGATACTCTTAATAATACTCTATACTAATATAATAAAGCTGAAGAGTTTGTTTGTTTGAACGCGCTGATCCGATTTGAGTTATTCTTTTTGATCTTGTTCTTCTTTATCGAATGAATGGTCAATCTGACCAATCCTGGTGTCAGAGTTATTGAGCCGCCAAAGGCCTCTGACATGGCTCATGTAACGACTACTATCCGTAGAAAGTAACCGAGACCGACGGCTTAACGTGCCCTCCGAAGCACGGAATCATCTTACTTTTCGGGCAATCAGGTGATTCAGCCTGTAATGCCCTAACCAAACTGAGGACAGTCTCACAAAGAAATTTTTGTGAGATCCATCGGGAATCCAACCCGGAACCTCAGGATCGTGAGCCAGGCGCTCAAACCACAAGACCACGGAGGCTGCTGTTCTTTTTGATAGCCACATTCAACGGGAAGGCTATTTTATACCTAAGGCTATTTTCCATCCCGAAATTCCTCCGCGATTTTTTTTACTTTACTTTTAATATAACTAGTTCAATTAAGAAATATTTAAGTACATCAAAGTTCCAATAGAATGATCGCCACATTTCTCACAACAATGTATCGGGATCGTATTTCATATCATTTCAATACACACAGCACAGCAAATCATGCGAGACAAACGAAACCTTTAGCGGAAAGCTTTCCCATACATTTTGTATCGGATAAACAATATATTATATAGGCCCTTTCATTTCTAACCACTATTTATTGAGAAGAGTTATTTCTTTATTGTTTTTTGAATGATTGAACGACTGAAGAGATGGTAGAGCGTTGTTATTGTTCATTTTTGATAGAAAACGTGGAACAATGATCTTGATCATTATGCAAAAAGTCCTTGATCAGAGTTGATAACTAGTCTGGTCTGCGTTTATGTTTACTAGCAATGCCCGCAGTTTTACCCGCGTTGTGTCCGTTTTCGAGGTTATTTTGGGATGAAAATAGCCTATAGCCTTCCCATTGAGTGTACCTATCCAATACAAAAAGAATAATTCAAATCGGAGTGGTAGTTTCTGAGACAAGAAAAAAAAAGAAAAGAAAAAACCAAAGAAAAAAAGATAAAATCAAACTCTTCAGCTTTATTACATTATTATTGATTGTTAGAGTGGGTACACGTACGTACATGCGCGACGAGCATGTTTCATCCGAGCATGACTATCTACAAACATGCTCGATCCTGCGTCTACACGTAAAAGCTTGCTCGAAGAACATGTTTAATGTGCGTTGAAACTCTCGTTTCAATCTTGTTCGAATCGAACATTTTGGTTGGCTTCGAGCATTTGTCTTGAGACTTGCATGGTACACACGTTCGTACTTGCTCGAGATCGAGCAAGTTTATCGAGCAAGTACGTACGTGTGTACCCACTATTAAAGTTCATTTAATTTCTTGAAATGTTTATTTGGCTATAGTTTTTCATTATGAAAAGAGTCAAAAGCAACTTCAGGTGATATTTTTTCATCAGAAGCTGTGAATACCATGTGTGATCCAATCTTGTTCTTTATTTATGAACTTGAAACAATCCTGTTTTTATTATACGGTACAATAATAATAATGAAACACAATAAATTAAAGAAATTGCTTCAAAAAGTGATAAAGCACACTGTCTAGACTAATTGCACTAAATCTAGAAAAAATTAGGTATACTTTCTTAAATTTATCTTAATTAGTCTCTTTCTGACGAAACCTAAACGCTATTACGCATTTGTGAAGCTGGGTAATCTAAAAGTGAGAAAAAAGGTGTAAAATATCTCTTTTTAACAGATATTAAAATGAAATTGAGTACAAGTATCGTGTAGAAAGTTGCTACAAGAATTATGATGCAAATGTGCTCAAGTATTTGGTCTATATTTTAGTAGCAAAGGTATTTAAATATGAATTATTAGAACTTAGCATTTTTATTTTGGTTTTTCATTTTGTCTCCTAACTAATATGTTTATTAGGAATGCTCCGCGGTTTTGCTTGCATTAGACTTGTTCTTTGGGAATTGCGAAATGTGTCATTAACCTATTACTTGTGTATGGCTAATCTTATTAAAAACTATCAAAACATTATATATTTGATATCATTTTTTTTTTTCAAAAATCATTCAATATATAAAGAAAGAAAAAGAGTTTTCTGGAAAGAGATATATGAAAAGGATTGCGGGAGATCTTGGACCAGCAGTGGGACAGCCAGGCTACAAAAATTTTTTTTAGAAATCTTATAGAAAAAATAATATTATGCATCTACTAATAACAGAGGTCCATTATAATGAATTATGTTTACGGTAGCCATTATTTGTAAATCAAGTACACTGGTACGTATCCTAGACACGCGATCTGACGTGTGATTTTACTATCTGTTCTAACACGGGTATGTTGAAACTGATCTTTAATTAAAGGTATGTTCTTGAAGCATGCCTTGCTTTAAGAAGCATGCTGAAAAACATGCCTTGATTTAAGAAGCATGCTAAAAAGCATGCCCGCGGAAAAAGTGGCTTAAAAGTTGAACTTGTTTTTTTTCTCTTGGCTAAATGGATGAGGTGTAAATGGATGAATATGTAAATATATAGACCAAAGCAAAGATAAAGCGGATCACTTGGATGATAATAATACAAAATTATTAATAATTAAGTTTTCATTGAATATTATGTAGAAACGTTAATTTGTCAACACCTTTACTGCGCACGGAGATTTTTGCAAAAACGAAAACCGCGGTAAACCTATTAGACTGATAACAGATACACCATAAAGTTAACAAGTAAAGTTTTAGCATTTAATCTCCTTCTGCCGATCAAAGGCCTCTCATCTAACTGAAAATATCAGTTCATTGAGGAGGATACACAGATACCTTATAAACAAAAAATAGTCACCACGCTTCAAAGAATAAAGAATGCGTGCAGATAATACACCATTGTCCGCAACTTACCATAATCACTAAGCAATAAAAAGTCGCACAGAGTGTCAATTACAGCAGTTCCTTGATAGAGCGTTATTACGGGCCTATGTCACGGTATATTTGCATTACCTTACAATACACTTACTCTGTGTTGCGCAATCGGGTGGATTATAATTACACCGTAATTGGCTTGCGACATGTTAAAGAGTTTTGAAGCATCCTTGTCTATACTATGCTGCAACTATAATAATATAGTCTTCCAGGTTTAGAAATAACATACCAATAATCCATTTTAATCAAAACTTCAACTTTTTTGCCAAGCTCAGCTATTTCACTTAAGTTTATTAGAAATCTTTTATACACAACAGTTGCATCGAAAAGACAATGGTATGTTGGTAATAAATTATAGTTTAAAAAAACTAAAAAACACGCTTTTATTGCAAATTGAACTAAAAACTAGAAAATAATTTTTCACCTCAAATCAAAATTATAATAAAATTTAAGTTATTAACACAATGATTCAATTCAGAGTAAAAAGCGTGGGGTGCTTAATATTTTTTTTAAATATTACAATCATCATTGGTATCTATGGGAGGATAGTTATGAACTACAGTAAAATGCACCCCACGCTTTTTTACTCTGAATTGAATCATTGTGTTAATAACTTAAATTTTATTATAATTTTGATTTGAGGTGAAAAATTATTTTCTAGTTTTTAGTTCAATTTGCAATAAAAGCGTGTTTTTTAGTTTTTTTAAACTATAATTTTATTTTTTATTTTTTAGTAAATCTGGCAAATCCATATAACATTATATGCAACTTTTCATCCCGTAATTCCCACGGGAACGGGCCCATCACGGGACGCTGTTAGTGTCTAGTATGTACCATTTAGTAAAATAAAACAGAACTCCCGTTCCGTCCCACAGCGAGTGCCCGTTGATGTCTTTTATATGAAGTAATATTTTTTTAGTAAATCTGGCAAATCCATTAAGGATAATGGGAAACTGTTATTAAGTTATTGCATTGTCATCGGTCCTTGATACGTATGCAAAGTTTCAAATTAATCAGACTTCTGGAAGTTGGTGAAAATGATGTTCAAAGATTCCATTACATACGTTCGTACCTACGTACGTACATACAGGCCAAGCTAATAAAAGCATGTTAATAATGGGAAACTGTTATTAAATTATTGCATTGTCATCGGTCCTTGATACGTATGCAAAGTTTCAAATTAATCAGACTTCTGGAAGTTGGTGAAAATGATGTTCAAAGATTTCATTACATACGTACATACATACATACATACATACATACATACATACAGGCCAAGCTAATAAAAGCGTGTTAATAAAGGTTAATCTTGAACAAAAGTGACTTTAATTTTTTTCTCAAATATTTAGAAATAGCTCGTGTAAATGCGACGTAATATAATACTACGAGATGTACCGAGTTAAACTTAAGTTTAATTTATGTCTTTTCGAATAATCCGCGTATGAGATCAACTCATTTACGTAGATATTTTACGAAAGTAACTTTCAACGCGATAGATAAACACCAATACAAAGTAGCACAAAATATTTATCTACGTCTTCCATAAAGGTACATTTCGCATGAATATTAATTCATTAAAATAAATAGCAGCAAGTTATTCCTTGCATACAAGAATCACGACGTAAGATGGCATCGTTGGTACCGTCAGCAAAACACGATCAATCATTGTTTATCGTCGTTTTGCCGACCGTACTGATTAAATTATCCGCCCGGTGGTGACTTAATGAAAGAACCGACTGGTTTGGTTTATCAGTAACTTGTATGATACTTATGGTTTGTTCATATTGGATGCAAAAATTGGATAAATTATTTTCTTCTTTGTTTAATTGGAAACAAGTATATCATCAGTATATTGTAATAGACCATCATCTGTAACCATCTTAATCACCAACGTAACTTCAACATCAAAAAGGCTAACCTAATTCATAAAAGTTTTGCATTGAAAAGCTCTCTAAAATACTTTTTAACAACTTTCCTCCTATAAAACTCTTCCTTCCATCTATACTAATGTTAAAAAGAGAAAAAATCTGCTCAACAAAATGCTTGAGCGCTACCACCCTAAATTTAGGAAAATAACATAAGCGTGATCTACAAAATAACGCCCTCTATTGAATCACGCTTAGAACCATCACAAGCATCAGCTAGTACTGAGCTATTTACCCATTCCTCTAACAATGCTTCTACTACATCACATACCACTATCAAGCTTCGCTCCAATTACTCAAGCCTTACAAAGTCGAAGCCCTATCGTATCGAAGCACCATTCAATCCCAATACGTTTATAATCATAACACCACTATCCAATGATATATGGCGACCAATTAAAATGCTTCTTGTTTTTGACATTACTTCACCGACACACGCATTGATTAAGTGAACGTATAGATAATTGGGAGTCAGTTATTAATTAGTTTCCTTTTGAATATTTTATTATTGATAGTGATTGGATGTAGACTATAATTTTTAATATGTTTATTAGTTAGACGGTGCTACTACTTTCTGTTGAAAAATATTATCTTATTAGTTTGTGAAGGATTGTTAATGGTTTATTTTTAATGTTGGATTTGATGCAGTTGTAAAATTGATGTTACTTTTTTATTACGATTTCTAGAAATTGATCATTTTCGACTGGAATATTCATTATGTCTTCTGTAAGAACAGAATTTATCTACCTTTTCTAATATTTTGAATTAATATTTGGATTTACTTGAAGTCACAAAAACTTAGGCTTTAAAGTTCTTATTAGGTCAAAGTGCCTCTCAACTTTGTCTGGGCCTCAATATAATCAATGATATCATCAGCATCAATGATAATCTATGCCAGCACACAGGAAAATAGTCTTTATAACATAACAAAAATAGGCGTCTTCTTTACAAAAGGCTACCTCTTTCCCACATTACCCAAAAATCGATTAACAACCAATCGATACAAAGTTGACAGCATAATGACGAATCAATAACTTTTGTTATCGATAACAATCGGTAGATCTCCCACGCATATCCTGACTGCCGAGAATAAACGTTAACGAGCAATACCGATACACACTGCACGCAAGACGCATCGATTTATTTAGTTAAATTAACCGAAGCACATCACATTTGCATACGATTTACATAACGCTCCGTATCGGCCGGCCATACGTCACTGACTCAAGACATCTACCGTAACAGATTGGTGATCAACTGTGTAATTCGCGATACGGTAACGATATTGAAATATTGCAGTTTTAGTTTCGTTTCCAACTGTTTCTCTTAGTTAAAGTTCTTTAGCACTTGTTTTATGAGCTTTTTCATAAAGATTGGATAATGGATAGTATAAAGTTTATATAAAACTGGAAAATAGCCCTTTTAAACTTTAAATTACGAGTATTTGTGGACATAAAATAAAACAACGCCAACAAACAATGATTCAAATTAAAGAATCAAAACAGTTTAATGTTTGAAGCCGTTTATTTAAATAATAAGTTTTAATATCGTTCCTTAACATAATAACATTGACCTTTCTTTTGTTTTACGAACAAAAATTCGGTAGCCAATTTTTTGCTTGTCATATTTTAAGGTTCTTAATTTAAACAATTTAGAGACTCAACTGATTTTGATTAAAACAGAAGGTGTTGTTAGAAACCAGTTCTGATTGGGTCCCAACTTGAAAATTATAGTTCAAAGTAGGCGGTGCAGAAGCTGAGCAAAAATTGAATGGGAGGGTCTTCTATATTGGATGAAAACATATTGATTATGATTTTAACTGTGAAAAGGGATGTATAACAGGAAATAATTAAAATGTAATTAATTATAATGCACCGCTTTTATTATGAGAAATGTTTTGTACGTTCATCTATCATTTTGTTTTTTTGGTTTAGATTAGAGATAAAAATAGAATTATCGAATTTCACAAAGTCATTTTTTATATGTGTCACACTTATCGCTCCACTCAAAGACGTCTATTAAATCGACGCCTAACTAATTGGTGTAATTTTTAATACATTACAATGTCAAAATCACTCATTAAATCTTTAAGGAGGCATTTGACGTCTCTACGGGTAAAACTCTGTCTTTACCTCGCAACTCACAAGCTCACTCAAAAAACAACGACGCTTTAACGATGTATATGATAATTTAGTACATTCTTGTATAACAGTAAAAAAAGTCAAAAACACGGTAATGACTAGAGATGGGAAGCCACAAAGAAATGACGATATGGTCAAAATAGTTTTATTCAATTTGTTCTACTTCATTCGTGGGTCATTAGAGGCATTTTATTTAACGTTCTAAAACAATTGGGATTTGGCCATTGTCCCTTTTGTTTTTTTGGGAAATGATCTTAATGTTAGTGATTGTATTGTTTTGTGTGCTAGATGTGGTCTGCGGCTTTGTTTACGTTAAGATTTATTTTTAAAATTTATATCCTACAAAAGGTGTGTTTTTGGTAGCGACTGCAGCAGTAAGCAGCAACTACCAACCGCAAACAGCAATGTCGCCGCGCTCGAAATTTCATAAAGATTCATAGAAACTTGTAGTGGTGCTTGCGGTCAGCAGTTGCTACTTGCTCCTGCGGTCGCTAATGAAAGCAGACCTTAAAATAACACATATAACAGACTTGAAAGTATCTGAGGAAGTTACGTCTATAGCTTAATGTTTGACGCTCTTTCACACCGAAAAAAGTAAAGCTTAATATGATATTGTCTTCTTTCAATTTTCTTTACAATTTCACATCTCTCACCATACGTTTATGTTAACTGTTTTCCTTGCATCATCTGACGAGAATTATAAAACAATTTCTCATTATAAATCAGGTATCTAAAAGATTACTTTACTAAATGTTTTTATACGACTTTTTTGCTCACACATAAATGCGATTCGATATTCACTGAATGCAATGTCATGTCTCTAATTACATGTCTAGATTACCCTTCGTTACCAATCTCATTGTTTCAATATAGATTAATTTTTTTACCGTCTACCTCGTAACAGTTCATCTCACAGTTATATTGTAATAATAATATGGAATTGTAAACTTTTATTAACGGCCCGATATTTATAGAGTAACAATTTACAACTGGCTACTAGGTTTTTATATCTATAAAAAATTAACAGCCAACAAAGTGCCGCAATATTTTTGAATAGGTTCTATCGGTAGCTGTTTTATTGAATTAACATTTCAATAGAGTTTCGTTTCATTTTTATTAGGTGTTAATGATAACACCATTGGGCGATATTATTTTGCAAATGGTGTTTTTTTATGTATGAAAGTAGGCTTAATTGTAAATCAAGTTAGCACTTGATTTACAATTAAGCTGCACTTAGAAACGTCCATTAAATCGACACTCAACTAATTGGCATAATTTTTCATACATGTTCAAATCATTAGTTAAATATTAATGAAAGTCTCAGATGCTGTCCTTCTGCCAGCAAAATACTGGACCGGAAAAATTTTAAAGGCCATTAACACGAAAGAAGAAGAAGAAGACCCTTCCGATGCAGCATTTTATGTATAAAACCTTTTAATTAACCAACTTTTCTTTTGTTCTCAGGAAAAGCCACACAAATGCAGTCTCTGCTCAAAGTCCTTCCCAACTCCTGGAGATCTGAAGTCCCACATGTACGTCCACAGCGGCTCCTGGCCATACAAATGCCACATCTGCTCCCGAGGGTTCTCCAAACATACTAACCTGAAAAACCATCTGTTTTTGCATACTGGTAAGTTTAAAGTTGTTAAAATATATATATTTAAGTGGGATATTACAAGGTAATACTTGACTTGTAATCTTCAATAATAAATAACATTAAAAGTCATTTTTCTGTCGTTTCGTTTGTCAAACTAGTCCTCATTGATATTACTAATATCTACGGAGACAGAAGAGTTTCTTCAGCAGCCTTCTCTCATGCCTGGCTCAACCAGTTGACTATGAAAATTTAGTTTCTTAAAATGCAGTGACATTAAAAAAAAAGAAAGAGGGTACTCATCTAAAAGTCTTACAAAAACGTATACAATGCGTATCGAATCGTAAAGCACTGCATATTTTTGATATATGAACTAATTAAAACCTCTCTTTGTTACAGCAAAACACCAAAGGAACAGCGCTAGAGACGCCACCTGAACAAAACATTTGTAATTCAAAATTCAAAGAAATTAATATAAAGTTTAAAAATGGGGCATTTATTTTATGCGAAGAATACAAATTGTAAATACGTAAAGTAAAAGTGTGATATTAGATTAGTTTTAGATGATAAGTGTTAATTTATTTGTAAACTGTAAAAGAAGTTACATGCTTAAAGATTGACTGACGTTATCGAAAACCTTGGATAATATCCAACTAGATATTATAGGATGATTAATATCTACTTTGAATGACAATATGGAAAAAGTAACTATAGACACAATCGAAAAAAAACCGAATTGTGAACGTTCCGATTAGGGATAACGGAAAAATGCTTTTTAAGTCACAAGACAACAAACGTAATTCAAAATGTGTATTATGATAATAATTCGCTCAAAAGTGCATAATATTATGATCTAATACCTATTTATTTCATAATTTCTAAGATTGTACATATATATTATATAACAATTGTTTTTTAAAACAGCTATCAAATGGGATTTGAATAAGTATTTATATTGTTGTAAATATAACTTTAATATTAAGATTTTTGAGTACATTTTTATGTATTTACAACGGATGGTATTAAATGGAAGTACAATCACCGACAAAACATACAACTCCTAATAAATGTATGGTTTATTTTATCAATGTGAAACTCTTTCAACGTTATAGGTATGACAGTATAATACTATCAAAACGTTTTTAAAATAAGAATACTTTTATTTAAAGCTTTGACAGTAATTTCAACTTTACCTTAAGGTCAAGTTGCACATTGAATAATTTAACCTTACATTACAAATAGTGTAAATGTATATATTGTACTTTTAGTACATAATATATTGAAAAGATTGTCGTCAATATCATCCGTCATTTTTGGAATAATATTTTTATACATTCAGAAATGTATATTTGATACAAATAGTTTATCTACATAGCATTATGTAGTGCACTGTACATATAAGCATCAAATATACGTACATTTCGTATGTATATTGTGATTTCATATTCCGTCCAAATAATTTGTAAAGAATACCTATTTGTTTACTTTATATAATTTAATAAATTATGATAATATTTATACGTTTTGGTAGACTTATTACATTAATAAAATAATATTTTAAATTACTTTGGTTTTCATTCTCACATAATATAATCTAAATCCTACCTCAATCCTTGATTCGTTAAATTATAACATTATAATACGCCAGACAAACATGAAAAAACAAAAAACACAAAAAAATACATTAGTTATCTCAAATTAACAGCAGTACAGACTAAAATAAATAGATGCTTAAATCTTAAAACAATACAATCTACAAATTAAACAAAAAACCATCAAACAATAACAGCTGCAAATCTCCATTCAAATTCCCACTGTCCATACAAAACACAAAACAGGCCATACATTAAATCATACCCATACAAATTCATAACCCATACAACTCCATACATCAACTACTGTTGAATCGTTACGCCTTCAACTAATTCACATACTTGTACTCCATAACTATAAAATACACGTAAAGGGTACAGTAGGCGTCTAACACGCGAATGCTGGACTGATTTGCATATAACAAGTCCAAAGGGAAGTATTAAGTCTTAATTGTGGCTGCTGTTGAATGGGTAGAGTTCTTTAGAACATGTACCCTCAAAGATAAAAGTAATTCTAACATTTTATTCCACAGTTTATTTGAAATTCTCTTTTTGAGTTCGACCATGAAGATTGCAATTTATTTTATTGGGTGCTGTTTATTTATAGCTCGGGTTTGGGTAATGTATTGTTGGGTAGAGTAAGTACATTTAGTTAAGAATAGAAGAGAATACGCTTTTTAATTCATCTTTGGTTTTGCTCTTATGCAGCACAGACTCTTTGACAGGTGTTGGACAAGGACAATAGATTGATCAAGATAGATCTAATGTTTGATAGGTACTGAACTTCAAAATATGAAAAAGTACCAAAGATGCATTGGCGGCGGCAGCAACTTTAACGTTTTCTTCTCGTCATCCCACTTTGGGGCATATCACAAATAAAGTTAACTTAAAAATCGATGAGAATACTCTCAGCAGTTAAAAGTTGTTTTATAAACCTTTATCATTTAACAACAAAACAATCGGCTCATAACCTTTCATTGGGTGGTCTAATTTGGAGCACCAAAACGTTCCCAATCATATTAGAATCACGATGAAACAGATCTCTTGAGGCACGATTATAGTAAGTCGTTCACTGGATGGAACATGCGGTGACTCGTAGCAGCGTACAAAAAATAGCAGGGTATTTATACAGTGTGAGTGACTGCAGCTATTAAAAACATGAAAAGTCAGCCGCGGACAAATAAACTAGTATGAAATTTGGGGACTGAAGTAGATTGAAACATAATCGACGACCACTTAAGCGAACGTAGAAGTGTATTTGGGACTCGTAGCTTCGAAACTGTTGAAGAAAATTAATGTCGATATAACGCCTACATAATTACGTACACGAAGTCACAAGCATGCGAAGACAATAAGAGGCGATTGTTAGAGCCACAATTTAACATGTACCAATACATTTATTCAATAGCCAAGTCGATTAGCTACTTTATAATTACGTCACTTTTTTGGTATCAAATGCCTTTGCTTTTTGCTTCTCATGTTTCTCCGAAGACATATTTGTATAAAATATGCCATGATGTCATTGACCGGTTATAATGGAGTAATAGATGGTAATTAATATTTATTTTATACTCTACCTAAGAAGAGTCGTTGAGGTTGAGTTAATTTACGAGCTCATCGAAAGACAATGTAATGTGTGACCCTCGCTTTCTATTCAACACACACCCGTACTCAGAGATGTCAAATGCTTCCTTAGTCGAGATTTAAAGAGTGATTTTGACAAGTATGTATGAAAAATCCCGTGCGACAGTTAATGTTAATGACAACTAAGAAAGAGCCTAATAAGTCTGTCTTTCATACAAAATGCATTATTTCCAGGTGAGCAATATTATCACGCACGAGACTATTAAACTATCACTAACAGCTTTTTTTTTAAAAACACTGAAAGGTAATCTCAATAGTTCCACATTCAAAATTCAAATGGTCCTTATAAAAAGCTATATTAAACCAACAATTGAGAACGGGGAGGTGTACAAAGCCATAGATCGCACTACGGGAGTCAATGTGTCGGCTACCTAAAACAACCAGCTTAACTTGATCTGTTATACCTAATACTTTCATACGTTGAAGAGTTTAGTTTATAATAGTCGTTTACAAAGAGCTATCAAAATCGGGGCGTACAAAAAATGTAATAAAGGCCAAACAAAATAGAAGTGTTTGGATCGATATGGAGTTTGGAAGTTGCATTGTCATAGGTAGTAATCGAGAGACGGTGGCTTCTTTGTGTTGGTGCCGTCAACGGCTTTTTGTTACCTTATCTGATGAATATTGCTCCCATTTCGTTGACACAGTATGGGCCGTGAGTCTGGGCACGATTCCATTACAAATTGTAACAATAAGTGCAAAGGTAATCAAGGTTGTCATTTTACTATCACAAATAGTTTTTGGGTGCTTCTCCTATCAAGGAGTACACAACAATGCTGCGACGACGCTGGCTATTCGTGATTTTTTAACACTTTATTTTTAAGTATTTTTTATTTTATAAAAACAACTATTCGCTTTTACTTTACCACGCTGTTGCATTCCCCTGTCACTAGAAGTTTAAACTATAGATTTGACTTCGTTGTATAAAGTACATAATATTATTATGCTAGCTTCTATCAGGCTCTTTCTAAATGGGTATGTTTAAGATTGTAGTTTAACATTGTCGTTCATCAAGTGTCGTAATTAAAACATGATTAAAATTGATATCAAAGTAGCAGCATCAGTATCCAACAAAACTATTTAATAAAAGGTCTCAAGTAAATTATTAACAGTCCATTAATGACCAAGCTAACTTACTTATGATTTAAACACTGTCGATTCTCTCACTCGTTTCGAATGTTTAATAATCTCGATTAAACTTACGGCCGCTGCTTGAATTAATCGATAATTGTTCATAAATCATCGATGTTCGATTTGCACAAAGCTGTATCTGGGTGCGAAGTGCAAAATTTATAGTTCCAACATAATACTACGAGATGGCGTGCTAAAGGTACATAACTCGGTATTGGCAATCTGAGTTTATGATTGCCAGACTCAGATCGGTAGGTGTGCTTAATTGCGTTACTTATTACTGAGTGCCGGCGAAATTCTAGCCTTTGTTGGAAATTATTGGAACGGTATTGTACAATTTACATTAGACGGAACTAACGCTGTGTTGGATTAGAATTGAGTTACTGATCCTTTCTGACGAAGGTCGATAGTGGTGAAATATGCGGTTAGACTGATAAGAACGGTAAGACTGAAAGTTGATACTTGTAAAATATACATACATCTTAGGATAACAATGTGTTTGAATCTAAAGGATGGCGTGCAAAAATATAGACGCCAGCATAGAACCTATAACATCTTAGTATATCAGGTCTCTTATTCAAAACTAGATTCAAGGATTTTTTTTCCATCTTTAGAACTGTAAATTTTCTTTACAACTCTGATAAGTCCCAATTATTCCCACTCGTGATCACGGTTCGGTCAACCCGTGATATGAATGGTATAATGCGTGCGAAACGTCTTATTTTTATTAACATAAATATTTTTTACAGATACAGTACCGGTTCATCCATTTATAATTAGTTCAAATCATATGAGTAAAAAGTATATAATTCCAAATTCCAAATCTTGGAATGCCCATCAAATTCCAAATCTATTTGATACCGCGAAGGCTTAGAAAAGCGCGTGCTACAGTTTATAGCAAACCAATTTCAATCCAATCGTGTAACAATCTTGCTTTTCAAACAACTCTATCTTATTCTCTAAACAATAAAGACTATTTTCGGCTCCTGAATACACTTTTAGTATAAGATAGTAACTTTACGTTCTGGTTATTCGTTCTAGGTGATGATTTGCTAAAGCATTGTTTGTGTTCGTAGATTGATCTGTTGGGAATTATTTATTTGAAATGGATTTTGTTTGTTGATGGAGTCTGATCACTGGGCTATTGTGATTTGTGGATGGTAAAACGGTTTCAAAGTACATGAATGATCAATCAGAAATCACGTTAAAGTCCTACTTATTATTATAAATGCGAAAGTTTGTGAGGATGTATGTTTGTTTGTTACTCTTTCACGAAAAAACTACTTGACGGATTTGGATGAAATTTTAAGTAAATATTGGTTATACACCAGAATAACACATTAAATACATTTTATCCCGAAAATTCCGCGGTAACAACGCGGGTAACACCGCGGGGCTATAGTTTTATTTATATATGAAAATGTACAAAAAATACCTATTTTCCTTAAAATTATCTAACATAATATAGTCTAATTCCATAGACCAGCAGAAGAGTTTGACAACTTAATAGTAGATAATGGAAAACGATTGCTACTCGTCCAGGGAACTGATTAGCGTGGTTTGACTAAGCGATGTAAGTATGTTAAACTATATCTGTACCACACTTAAATCAATTTACTTTAGTATTTATAATACTAGTAAGGATTCAACATCTCTTTGTGCCATACTAGTAAAATTCCTTTAAAAAAAATTATGCACACATTTTTAGTGCCATTTTACCCACCCATTAAGCCACAAATTCCAAGTAATTTCACACACATTTTCTACAACCTGCATAAAGTTCATAAGGGCCTAAACAAAGGGCATTGCTTGCCACCCTGCGTTACGTCACAGACCCAATCGCTAACGGTCGGCCGTTGTAACAGGTGAAAAGGCACCTGTCTCAACCGACGTTTCCTTTACGATGTTAGATCGAACTCATGGCTGTTTTTATATCAATTACCTTTAAAATAAGTTGGTTGGAGGACTCAGTAATCTTTGGTAAGTTGATTGTGATTTTATAGATACAATAATCGTTACTGTTGAGTAATAATTGTATTAACATACAGCTGTATGCTGTTTTCAGGCGTACTTTAAAGTATTAACTATAGGTAATTATTTATTTTTAACCCACATACTAAGTAAAATCAATAAAGATCAATAAAAAATATAACTAGAAACAAATAAATTAATAAAAAGAATATAAAATGTGAACTGGAAGAAAAAATGGCAGTGACTAGAAGAAAAATCATTTTATTGTTATAATGGCAATTGATTGATAAGACAAGTCACTATGGTACAGCACAGTAATTTTATTTCAAAATCAAAATGCTAAAAGTCCAAGACGAAACAAATGCAAAATATATTCCAAGAGTCCACATCAAAAATTGTCCATTACACCTTACATACACCTTACCTTACCTTACCACAAAATTCTAGAATCATCAATAGCTACAGTCGAAGAAATGCAGGTACAATGGTAACCACACGGCATAGGGTCGCGGGACAGGTGCTCTGCGCACGCGCCGCGACCGTTAGCAGTAGAAAGTGCGCGACCGCGCCGGCACGCGAATATTGTGACCATGATATGTTTAGTTATGGGTGATAGACGTTGGCTTTAAATCGGCGGTCTGTTTTCTTTTTAAATGTCCTCGTAAGGCGTTAATAAAGTTACATAAAGGAAAAAAAAACAGATTATTGTTTTTTTTTTTGTGCCAATGGTAAATAATGTATTGATGAGGATCGAAAAATAATATTTAGGGGATATTTAATAATTTTTAATGAAAATGAAATAAACATTCTTTATTTGAGTTATTCCACAATTTTTTAATTTCTACTCCTTGATAAGCAAAAATGAAGCGAAACCTAAACAAATCCTGAAACTAAATGAAACAGATCTGTATCGCGTTAGAAAATAAAACGTTTTTATTAAAATACGTACCCGTCGCTCCAGCCTATCATCCCGTGACCACGAGTGGTGTAATCAGCTTGAAACGTCGGGTACGTAGGGCAAATCAGTAGTCATTTAACTTTATTGAACGCATGAACGCTTTATGGCGTTCAATGACGATGACAATCTTCTAAAAATGTACCCAAAAACCAGAATATCACGGTCACCCTACCACCTTACCAAACATATTCATGGTGATTAATGTCTTAAGGAAATTTGACGGCTGCTGTTGTTTTATCTACTTAACTGCACGCCTCCTAAGTTTTTTGTAGCTTCAATAAGTAGAGCAGTTGCTAATGTTAGAAACATTATGATGTTATTTGCTGCTTGTAAGTGTTCTCGCCACTTACAAAGTGGCGATGTTTTGCTCCTATTAATAATACCTGTTTCATTAGACGGCATTTGGAGTTAGACTGTTATTAGACGTAACGACAATTTAAAAATGTAAGAATGTAATTAGACAATCAATACTATAAAAACGAAATGCCTGTTACTGACTGACTCATTGCTTATTTTATGTAAAATTTTTTTTATCTGGAATCATATGATTGGAGCTTATAAAAATTTGTTAAGAAATTAAAAATATATAACCTCTTAGAAAAAAGGGTGTTGGGACACTTTTTAGTTTCTAATTTTAAATTAAAATAAAAAGTTATTCACGTTTTCTACAATATTTTTTTGTATATAAAAAAAATATAAGCATCACTTTATTGCTACATAGAAAAAGTCGCGAACTCCAGCTGCCGAAATAGAAAAAGAAAAATACCATCCGTGTTTAAGATCTATTTTAAATTATAATTCGATCGTAAACACCTAGTGATATATTAAAGAAATAGCAGTTTCTCTACTTGCTATTATCTACTTTCTAAATATCCATTAGACACCTTTGACTCCTGTACTGTAAATAAATAAATACGTTAATTTTTAATAAGTATTTATTATCTATCATGTTAGTATATATCGTAAATTTTCCGTTAGTAAAGACTATATAAAACCATACGATGAGACATCCGTAATTTAAAAGCTATCAAAAGTGGGAGTTACTTGGCTTTAAATTATTTAGGAAGGTTATATAAGGAAGTAAGTACTTACATAGGCTTAGATATATATTTATTAATGGAGTTAACAACTTGAGCCTCACTCTTAAAAATATAATGTTTACATCTTCTATATATACCTTTAAAAACTGAGTGTCTTGTGCAGACTATGTTCATTGCGTAAGTATATAAGCAAATTAGTGTAGGCTCGTGGCTAATCCTGGTGTCGGAGACCGCTTAAAGGCTTCCGACATGGACTAACGATTGAAACAACCGGAACCGACAATATAACGTGACATCCAAAGCACGGTAGCGCTCAGATGAAAGAAATGCCACTATCGGCCACAAATCCATGTACGGGTCGAGCTGCAAGTAGCTTAACAATTGCAATGAGGTAACATCGCTTAGTGATACTACGCCATAAGCATTATTACTGCGTACTATCTGCGTACAGCGTACGCCTTCACTTAACAATAGTTGGCAACACACCTTCCTATTAACGAACACCACCTTTAAGTCAGATTCCTTTAAAAATCGAATTACGTGTAGAGCACGATCTTTTGGTGAACGAAATGCAGCGTAACTATTTTTTCGTTCACCGCTCGTGCCAGGACCACGAAATTTCCGTTCGTCATCGTCCATTGGATTATCTTACTTTAGGGTTCCATTTAAAGTAAATTGCATTAAGGCCCATTTAGACGGGGAGAGTTTCTCGTACGTTTCCTTACGAGAAACCATACGCTACTATCACAAGCAATAATCGCCATAACACAATCGTATCAAAATGTTTACATACAGGCAAGAACTAAAATCTCGCCTACGATTTTGTCATACGAGATTCGCATATGACTTATCGCTAGGCGATAATTACCTATGTTTGTTTACACAACAAAAGTATAGTAAGCAGATTCTTGCTTATGGGAGTCTCGACTTGTCTAAACACGATCTCGTGTGACATATTTTCAAGTTGATACGAGTATCGTACAAATCAGTTTG
This sequence comes from Cyclophora punctaria, assembly GCA_951394245.1. Classification (NCBI taxonomy): domain Eukaryota; kingdom Metazoa; phylum Arthropoda; class Insecta; order Lepidoptera; family Geometridae; genus Cyclophora; species Cyclophora punctaria. Next base: position 2,292,848 of record OX596174.1, on the reverse strand, counting down.
AATCGTTTTAATAAAATCTCGAAATACGATTATTGCTTTGAAATTCTGTTTACACGGACATAAAAATATTCCATTGCAAGGCAATTGTCGCCCAAGGCAACGAGCGAGGAGAGCGATTATTTAGACGAAAAAAATGTTTTATATTCCTTCGATAATCGTATCTTCGAGACGAGAAACTCTCCTCGTCTAAATGGGGCTTTAGGGTACTTTCAGGGTTACAAATCTAGAATAAAGAGCGATATATTGTTCTATAATTAGTAGTTTATAGGAATTTTGGGGAAAGGATACTAATAAATAAAACTGTTGTACTTAATAAAGTCCATTTCAATAGCTATTAAATAAAAAAAGTAACAAAACTCCTAAAATTCATATTCTTAATCATCCTTCAAAGAAAAGACATCAACGCGCGCACCTTCCCAACTCTACCAATCAATATTATTCACAATCAAACTTCTAGATCAGTTCAAAAGATACAGAACCCTTCCAATATACATTACAAAAATGTGATAAAAAGCAAGGTGCAGCGTACCGCGGTGAATCTGAACACGCGACACCGTGACGGCGGCGAGGCGACGGGTGCACGCTTCCAGAAAACCTGAGACAAAAAACATGGTCTATATTGAAACCACCACTCTGTACTTAATGAGATGTAATTTGGAAGGTGATGTCCAAAGGTAAGTAGAGAAGTGTCTTATGTTATGGTTTTAAGGAATGCAAAGCTTTACGGTTGATTACGTGAAGAAATATAGTTGGTGGTGTTAGATAAAAAGTAGAGCCGGTAATGTCACACTGTAGAGTGAAAATGTTTCATCTCACAGAAAATTATCAGTTTATACTGAATATGTAATACATAACAGGCTAAAAGTGAAGTTTATTGACATTAAATACATACGAGTATATTTTGCCTATTAAAAGAGATTCAAACCTTGCAAGAGATTCGAAAACTTGCAAGTAGCTTTCGCACAAAAAAAGCAAGGCTTCAAATGCAAAAAGGTGATGTAGATACCTACTACTATGTAACAAATACATCACATACACACAACCAATAAACTAAAAACAACAATACCTTCCGCAGTAGTAAAGCACACAAAAGCTTTTCAACTCAGAAACACCTGTCTGTCAAACATTACGTTAAAAAGGTCGAATAAAAATTAGTATTATTTCATTAATTGCTACAAAAAAATATGAATTCTTATCGAATAAACCAATAGCTATCAATACACCGTATGGTTCACTGAACATGTGTCGGCCATATGTTACCGGAATAACACTTACGTAAAAATCCTGTAATTTTACGTTGCTTTTTTAGTTTAACCCTTTTTGTTGAAGGACAAAGCGGCAATTGTTGTCTTTGTTGTTGGATTAGGTTTATTGTTGTTTATACTTTTGTGTTTTGTAGAAAATTGGGATTTAATGTGGGATTAATGACTATGAACAAATTGGTTTGGAGACGGTTTTGTTTGTATGGTTACATTGAAATCAATCACAAAATAGAATTAATCATATGAAAGAGAGAGTGTTGAAAAAATCATTATAAATGAATCCTATATATTGTACACTAAGGGTCTAGACAGACGGACTGCAATTCAACTGCAATCCGACTGCCAAATGGCAGTTCAGATGCAGTTTGAATGCAGTTGGCTCGACTGCAAAGGGTCTAGACAGACGGACTGCAATTCAACTGCAATCCGACTGCCAAATGGCAGTTCAGATGCAGTTTGAATGCAGTTGGCTCGACTGCAATCAAACTGCACGTCGACGGGCAGTTGGCGTGCAGTTGGATTGCAGTCTGAGTGCAGTTAGTCGTTGTAACTGCACTCAGACTGCAATCCAACTGCACGCCAACTGCCCGTCGACGTGCAGTTTGATTGCAGTCGAGCCAACTGCATTCAAACTGCATCTGAACTGCCATTTGGCAGTCGGATTGCAGTTGAATTGCAGTCCGTCTGTCTAGACCCTAACATTAAGAGGGCAAGTAAAACTGTCGGTGCCGGTTTTTTCAATTATTAGACCATATTGGAGACCTTCAGGCGGCCTATTACTCCCACACTAGGGTTGCCATTAACTTGATCGTACTTACCCATCAAACGTATATAATTATTTTTTTTGGCTCATGTACAGCAACATTTCAATAGCCACAGTTTAACCCGCTTTTTATAATAAGGAAGATCTCAATTTGCTAAGTACTGTGTAACTGAGAAAAACAAACAATTGTGGATTTTCAACAAAAAATAAGAGTTATTGGAACAAATCGTTTACATGAATCAATATTGTACCTGTTTCAAAGATAAACTTTTTTCAACAGGAAATTGTTTCTCAGTACAAAAAACAAAACCAAAACCATATTCCAATTGCTACCAACCAAACTACCGCATAATGACGACTGCTTCAACAACTTCGTTTTGATGTAAGTACATTGATTGGTTTGTTCCTAATGAAAAACGCATAAACATTTTGATACTAGCAATGTATGACCAATATAACAATTTTGTAGTAGCTGTATTGAAATACAATAAAAATATGTATTGGTTTTCTGTTGTAGTAAATTTTCTGGACGTGTGAATAAGACACGCCTCTTTGACACCTCGTTTCAAATGTAATTACAAAAACATTGTATTATAATAAATTATTTATTGAAATAAAAAGGCTAATTAGACTCAAACTAAGCTCTAGGCTTGTCTACACTAATTATAAAGTATTTGTTTGTTTGTATGTGAATAATTCTTTTTGTAATAGATAGCTACATTCAACGGGAAGGACATAGGCTATTTTTCATCCTGAAATTCCCACGGAAATGGGTACAACGCGGGTAAAACCGCGGGGCGCTGCTAGTACTAAATATTTTGGTAGAGAACTGATTATTTAAAGCATCAAACATTGTTTCATTAATCAGCGTTAGTAAATAGAAAGATTAAGAACACAAAAACTAAAGTTATTTATATTATTTACTTTTGTGAAGATATTTGGTCCTTCAAATCCATCAAATAAGTTTAATTGGCCACTAGCCTACTAGAAATGAATTAATGAATTTAATTAATCAGCACAAATAAATACATAGTTATACAAAATATAAACTTTAACATATCTAATGTTAGTTTTCATATGATATCTACTACGTACATATAAGACTAACGCCGAAAGAAGACATTTCAGTACAGTGATTGGTTACAAAACGGTTACTACTACAATAACTAGTTACAAAACGGTTACTAACAAAACAACTCGTTACAAAAATAACTGGTTACAGAATCACAATTTGGGGTATCAAAATACTTATCACCTTTTCATTAAAAACTTCTCAATCTAATAGTTAAATTAACTACACATTTTGTCATCTCTACCGACCAAATTAATGGTACAATCTTCATTAACTAAATTACTTAGTAAACACGTATCTACCAATAACCCTATTCCAGAGGTGGGTGTTAAAATAAAGTGACGTTGCGTAAACTTCTATATGACTCGTTCGAGTTCACAGTGATCGATTTCGTTATAAAAATACCTTTAATTACTTAGAGCTGATTCTTTATTCGTCATATAAGGTTTATTCGACGATTAACTTTACCCCACGTTTGCACTTTCTGAACAGACATTTTGTTATGATTAAATGTTTGTTTTGTTTGTTTTGCCGATATTGTAAAAAAAAAGCTGTTTATTCGATCATAACTGAATGAACATTCAAAACTGGTTACCATAGATTTTACTCAAGTATAAAACTAAGTAAATCTACAGCTTGATCTTAAAGGTTATTAATTACTTATCTCTCTGATAAAATTTAAACTATAGATTGAAGAATTGGCCCTTAGTCGCCTACGCTGAGTATAAAAAACCGGTATTCTAAACTGTCTGGTTATCAGAATCTGAGATAATGATTTATTGGTTTAGGGTTAAGATTTTTGAGTAAATTGAAGTGTATGGAGCACTTTTAATAAATGTTCAAGTTTGTTTTACTGCGTCTGATAAGGCACATTGCTTCGTTGTCCCGCTACAGTTGAAAGCTTTTGATGTTAATGGTCAAAATATGACGAATGAAGATTAGTGAAAGGTGTTGCAAAAATGACATATATTGATATTAATACAGAGAAGATGATAGAAAATTATCATAGTGCTTATTTAATGTGTCCATATCACATAAAAATCAGGGAATAAAATTGTCACTTTGACAGAAATGTCATAATATGTAAAAGTGACGATTTAAAGTTACTATTAATTACTATTTGTATTATTTTTTATTTCTTCACAAAGATGAGAGGCTACAATACTTAAATACTTATTAGTAAATTAGATTTGACTAGAAAGTTCCTACCCGCAAAGATATTTATCAAAGTGATTCACACACCATCAACACATCTTCAACTATTTTTAAATAACGAACATTTCATTACAGGTACATTCAAAACCCAAAATTAAACTATGTCAAAAAATTAATCAATTGTTAAATAAAACAAATTAATCTTTTAAAACTAAGTCAATTACTGTAACGGACCTGAGACCACCCAATCTAATAAATTAAGACTAGTTTTGAATGAGTCTCCTAGTTTAGACGTCTGTGTAATTAATCAAGTGTATTGTAAAACAAGCCGGTGATCTTGTTAATTCATTATTTTGAATCAGGACTAGTGTTTTGGTATTGCTTTGGTTTGGGTTCATCAAGATGAATATGAAACTGAGAAGATGAAACTTGAAACTGAGTTTTTATAAAATTTTAGTGGACTTGGATTGGAAATGTAAGAAAATATAATCAAATATGATATGATCATTTTACCCCTTAAGTTTGAGTTTAATGGGTAATTTTCATTCATGATTTTAATAACCTAACTCATGACTGACTTGTTTGGGCGATTCAATATTTACGCATTTGTGTGGGTTACGTATTGCTGTAAAATCTTCACTATCCTTAAAGCCCACTATTAAATAATGTTTATTCAGAAAAACTGAACTGAAATCAAAGCTACAGCTCATATTCAAACTTACAAACCTTATTTCTTGCTCTATATAATTGATGTTTTAGTATCATTTCTCTATCTTTCGATGAGCAATAAAGTTTTGACGTTCGTTGGCTTATAATAAGTATGTCTGCAATAATTACAGTCGCCATGTTGTGACAATTTAATGACAACTTTACGACTAGTAATATAGATGTTCTAGACAACAGTTAGGTCTTAAAATTTTAATCTAAGACCATCGCGATTATAGCAGATCAAGTAAAACGAGTAGGACGAGCTTCGCTCTAATTTTGAGACGACACTCACTTAAAAAAAGTAAAGTAGTTATTAATCTGTAATTTCCCACTACTGGGATGCGTAAATATCACCACAGTTACGAGGATAAGATAAAGTTTAAACACTTACATAAATCGATTTTAATAAAATATTAGTTTTATTTTATTTATTATTATATTATATTATTTACGCCTCAGTGGTCTAGTGGTACTCACCTGCCAAGACTGAGTTCTCGGGTTCAATTCCCGGGTCGAGCGGAAACATTTTTCCTACTTTTCAAATCTGGCTCGAGTTTGAGATCACCAACCCGCATTAGGCAAGCGTGGTGATTACGCCTAATCCTCCTCACTGTACTGATATCTTCAGTGACTTCTTTGCCCGGTAGTGGGACATTACAGGCTCACACTTCTTTTTTTATTAGTATGACATTTTGTACGGTATTGTTCTGAAAACAAAAATTGGTCAATTCGTGATATGTTTTTGAATAACGATCTACCTACCTACCTAAAATTATAATGCATTGCTCATTCAAAGTATTGATTTGATAAGAACTCAGCGGAACTTAAAAAGCTTATCAAATTGCTTTGCTAATAGTCTAAAATCTCAAGAAATAAACTCAAATACCCTGCAGATAATTCTAATTGGCCATCAAAAATATTTCACAGTGTCATTAAGATCGGTTTAGTTATTCCGAAGTCCGTCAAAGATTAAAGACCGCCGATATATTCAATTAATTAGAAAATCTTTTTATATCACATCAGAGTTTATTAATAAATTGCTTGTTAATTAAAACACAATTAGTTTAGGCTCGTGTTCGTCATAAAATTGATAAAACCGTTTAACTATTCATTAATTTTAATAAAAATATTTAATACCAATTAATATTAATTCAAATTAGAACATACCGTTTCATTGGAAGACTTATGGGTATTACCTCGAAATAAGCGCTTCGTTTTTCCGTGGGTATTACGGTGAAAGAGAAGGCAACTGGTGATTTTTTGAAAAATAAAAAATACAGAATTTGCTCTTACCCTTAAAACCTTTATACTTTTGGGTCTCTTAATCAAGAACTTCGCTTAACCATCGCTACCCTAAACCCTAGCACCCCTTTTATTTAAAATGAAAATATCACGTTTTAAAATCTGTATCTATAAAAGATTATCCAAAAATTACTAATAATCTACCTACATTGTCGATATAACTACGCACCTAGTTCCAAGAGTAGAACCTATCAAAAATAATGAATCTGCAAAAGTATAACAGTAGTTCCAAAACAAATTGCGCTACAATTAACAAAACATACGTATTCATAGCCAATAAGTAATTCGTTTTGCTAATAAACTTTCTAGGAACAAACTCGTTGACAGTAGAATATAAAGCAATGGCTGCAATATTTTACAAACGGAATCAAATTGTTGAAGAGGACGGGCGTGGTGGCCACAATATTGTTGGATATCACCTGCCATTTGAATAACGGATGGTACAAGTTAAGAACGAAAGCTTTTACCTAGACAAAACTGATTGAAGTCATGAATATAAAGGGCAGCAAACAAAGGCCAGTTATGATCTGACGATTCATCAATTTTAGCAAACATCTCGAAATCTAATCACTTACTTGTTGAAATTTTTTCAAACATACCATCATATCTAATGTAATAAATTATATATAATTCTAATATTCTAGTCCCATTTACAGACAGCAAATTGCTCACTGAAGCCAAGTTTGGACTAGAACTATTTCAGACAGGCAAGTCAAGGTAGCAAACACATTGGAGCCCTTCATTGATAATATTAACGCTGCAGTTTGAACTTACAATCACTTACTCGTTCTTTTTACTAAAGGTCAGATCCAGCACCAATCGCTTATTACTCAAACTCCAACAGAAGCCCTCCGGCAGACAACACCTGAACTGATATATAGCCACAACGGTATTGCGAGCCAAATTGTTGCTTGCAATAATGGTTTACTTCAAATAATGTATGCGGAGTGTTCCTTACAATGCTTATTAACTGTTTCTATTTCTAATTTCATTTTAAACACTTTGAGTGGTGCTGAGTAATGCTCGGCAATAATCTATCAACGAGTTCAAACTCAGTTTGTGTTTCTTACTAGAATCATAATATATATAGTATGATAATACAAATAGCATAGCTTTTTAAGCCCCATAGGATTGAACTTTTAAGTTGCTATTCGCGTTTTGTAATTTATTTATCTTGGTCCAAAGTTTTCCTTAAAGAATCATTACTTTCTTAAGAAGCCTTGATATCTTGGAGGAAATGTATTTGGCTTTAAAATGTCTATAATATCTTTATTTCAGTCCCTCAGCACGTTTCACCAGTAAAAGTTAACAATACTCCACTCGAGTTATTTTATCAACTACTAATAAAAAAATTAAGTTCTTTAAATCACACTTTGTAACGCTCTTATACTCCTTAAAACTGATTTCGGCTACAGCGACTGCGATTTCTGTTAATTAATGGACTCGATGTAGAATTGAGCGTCATAAAGCAACATCATAATATGTGGTCTACTAATATTATCTTCAGACCGAGAACTTACTTTTACATCTAAATCAAAAGATAAACATCTATTTAATTATTTTGCAGTAACCTCAACAGCCTAGCCAAGTATACATTACGTTAAAAAACCATAATTTAGAGACGTTATATAAAAAAATGTAATAAATAGTGGTCAAAATAAGCTCCCAGCTATTACGGTAAACAACAATTTCGTTTGAAGATACGATTTTTTTATTATTCACAATGAATAGTTATTACATGTAGATGAAAGGCGATAGGTATTCGCCGGTTGCGCACGCGCCGGTGTTAGCCAACGTTAGAATTATTTTGGAATGTTATACCAGATGGTATCTGTAAAGTAAAAGTTCGATATTTTTCGATTTATTGATATCGATGCTATTGATATAAAATAAGTTTGTAGGTGATCATTATGTTTTTGTTTGTCTGATGTTATGGAGTAGATTTTTAATACGAATATGTTTTTTTCTGAATTTTTAAACCCAAATACTTTACAAGTGTATAATAAGCTATTTTATGATTACCTATCTTAGTTAATGAACATAGAAACGAAGAAAGCGCTGTTTTGGATTCACACCTCTACTCAGCCTCTACTAGCCACGCCTCGCGGTTTTACCCGCGTTGTGTCCATTCCTGTGGGAATTTCGGGATGAAAAATAGCCTATTAGAGTACCCTCGTGAACACGGCCGTTGCGACACGACCGAAACGTTGAGGTATGCATTAATGTTTAATTCGCGATTAAGTCCCGTCTAGATTAGTGTTTACAATGTAGCCTATGTAACTCGTGGATAATGTAGCTTTCGAATGGTGAAAGAATTTTTAAAAACGGTCCAGTAGTTTTTGAGCCTATTCATTACAACCAAACAAACAAAGTTTTCCTCTTTATAATATTAGTGTAGATTTTGACATGTAATGTATGAAAAAAGATATTTATTCGATTTGATGGACAACTCTGAGTGGGACAGTAAGAGTAGAGTGAGTAGAAATAATATAATTTTAAGTTCTACCGCAAAGTGCTATTACTTTATACTACCATCCAATTTCCACCCATAACCGATACCATACCGAATCAAACCAAACACAAAAACAAAATTCCAAAATATTTAATAGAGAGAGAATCAATACGGTTTCAACATATCATTTTTAATTGGTAACTGATCTAAATTATTACTCCCGTCAACATCTCTTGCCAACACAATAAATAAGGAAAAAATAAAGTCTTCATTTTATAGTTTAATTTCTATTGGACTTTTGCCTAATACGGGCAATCATACCGTTGTTTTGTGAACATTAATAAATTGTTGCCTAAAGGTATACTAAGTGACCGGATACTGTCCAAACTCAACTTTTACAGCATATTGACCCTTATATGCTTAGGCAGATGTGTGTGATTCCTTTGTACGATTAACTGGTACGTACCCATAGATTCATTGACTAAAATTAAGGTAGTTTCCGATCAGTGAGAGCAATAACAATACTGCCTTAAGGCAGTCTCGTTCATTATTGTCCGCTTCCTTCTTTTATTACTGGTTCGGGAGTATCTATGCGATGAATTGCTTCTGGCGAAATATGTAGACTGGAGATGACGTCATTATCTTAATTTTTCTTTTTTACTTAAAGTTATACACCACGGATGATATTACTGTATGTATTCTCGCTTTCAGTTATATTCACCAACAAATAACTAAATGGATAGTAATGTTATGCAGTTTCAACTAACAAAGTTATTCATGATGTTTAGTTTTTGGTTAATTTGTATTTAATAACTATGGACGAAAACCTTAAATCACTGAATCAAAGCCTCTAGATGTCGCTAGGTTTAATTAGCTACCGGAACGATACATTTCTAAGGAGACTCACACTCCAGTGGGATCACAAAAGCCACGAATATTTTACATTTTCTTCACAATATTCAATGCCTTGATATCCTATAGCTTATATTTATAACCAGTAATATTTTACAATCAGACTTACACCAATAAAAACAAATTCAAAACCACACAGTACATCATAAAAATAGTACATCAAATTCCTATAACAAACATTTAATTTCCAACAGGAGCTGTATTGACCACTAATAACTATGCCTCGACAATGCAATTAAAATTAAACCTTATAACCTTTCATCAGGATTGAGAATCAGATCCTATTGATTGACGGAAGGTGTTCGGTAGGCAGGTTGCTCTTATAATTTAATGCCAGTAAATTGCATACGATGATGAAATGAACCTCGGTGGCTGTCACGTAACGTCATAATGAAACCCTCCCAATAATTATAGTCGGGTAATACTTTGGTAGGGACGGATTTAGGATGGGGCGAAAGAAGCTTATAGATATGAAAACAAAAGGTTTTTATGGATTTGAGTATATGGAAGATTTGTGATAGAAGTTTTTCGACAATAACCCTATTCTTATTGTTTTTTTTGCTAAAAATGCAAGAGAAAATTATCTAAGTTCTCGTAACTAGTCAATGCCTTAATCATATGTGAATTAAGAAACATAAATTAGGATAACATTATTACTTCATGTATAATGGTTATTTTGAAAGTAGAAATGATAATATCGAAAACAACAAGGTGGCCAATTAGCGTACAGGGGCTTATTGAAGTCCCAACCAACCATACTATTACATAAATACCCCAGCCTCGTCACTTTCTCATCGTAAAACCTATGTTGCCCCCCTTTAAATCTACATGCCCTGCTCTAATCCTTAATCCACCCCTGCGAATGTAAAACCCGTTCTGTCATCCAGCCTCCATTCACATAAGGCTGATAACGCGGTCCGATATTGAATAGATGGTATCAATAGATCGATTTGTGATTAGTAATATCGGGCGGATGTACCGATTGTCCGTGCGTACCATTATAATGATTGTAGGTTAATTTAGTTCTTTCATAGTAATTAGGGTTTTTGCATTAAGATTTTAGTTTAAGCGATTTATTTAGACGTATGTTAGGTTATATACTTTCTTTATTATTATACTTACTTTAGAGTATATTTACTCATACTTATTATTTAGGTGTTGAGAAGAAATGTTTAATTTTAATTTTTTCAGGATTCAGGACTCTTAATCATCTTTTGGGGGTGCAGGAATTTTGACCACTTAGACATAGCAATTCTGCCAATAAGAATACATTTGGTTTATGGCTATTACACAAGTTAATACTGTCAGCAGAAAATATTCCCCAGACTTCAAAAGTCTCTTTCTATAAAGTACATAAACCAATGCAGTTTTTCAAAGAAAAACAACGTAAATTACTTTCAAAACACAGGGTATTAATCTTATACCATACAGGACGAATTTCCTAACTCTACTTAACCGAGACGCCTCATCAAAACTTTCTGGACATAGCCTCGAGTTTGCATTAAATAAAACTCATACATATAAATCGTCGCATTATTCATAAAATAAACGGTAGTGAACCGGGTGCATTATGGTAATGACGTAAAAATGGGATGACGATACCTTTTTCAATATGAAATTGGTATGGTTTTTTAGGGTGCTCTAAATGGCATGTAGCCCATTTTGTTAAATTTAAAAATGATCAACCGGCTTCAAAAAACGTGAAGCGTTTTCACTTAGTGTTTTAACAGTTCTAAGCGATAATTAGTTTATTTTTAGCAGAAATAGAAAACAAGTGAGAGTGAGAGAGCGAGTGAACATATTATTTCAATGAGAACGATCGAACAGTGTTGTAAGTAACATCAGGAACACTGTTCAATATCTTATTGAATGAAAACACGTGCTTAAAACTTTGAGTGAAAATCGACAAAACAGCAAGGGGCTAATACTAAGCGAAAACGTAACTATGCAAACTTTCTTAGGTCAGCAAGTACTGAACCTGATCCGTATTTTATAAATAAACTTTATTATACATTTCCCTAACATTACTATTTGTAAAGACGTCATTAAAACGTAGAACTAAAACAAACACGTTTACAATCACCGGAACAATCATCAAAGCTGAACCGACTATTTAAAAAACGACATCAACCTAATTGCCGATTAAATTAATAATGATTAACTCAAAAATGCCTTCTAAGGATCATTTGAAAACCCAATTAGACCATAAACTTTGGTCTTATCATGAAGCCATTAACCGACTACGGACACTAAGGGAGGTTTATGAGTTTTACTACACAAAATCGTTGACTGCTATTTTCAACAATCAGACTCCGATTTACAGCCAATTAACTCAATAAATACGGGTGCTTGAATGTAACATGGTCTGGGGATATTTTGGGGCCATGAGTTTAGAGACATCGTTTTTACAGTTCGAATCGAAAAAAAATTAAAAGCTTTTTTACTATTTACTTTTAATATTAATAAAAAACTATATTAATTCGAAAAGGAACCAAAAAAAAATTTTTGAAAAAAATCCGGGCAGTACTGTATCTATAAAAAAATATTCTAATATCCAAGCTACTTGCGTAGTACATACACATTAAAAATGAAATTTTTGTGTGATATTTTGTACTCATATCCATTAAATTTATAATATTTCGTTTACTTTACAGCACTCTACAGTACTTTCGTATAGTTTACAGTAACTGTAGTAAGTAGTAGTTTTGTGTTTACCTAGATGATTTTAGCCAAGATACAAGTTATTATTTTTTTCTTGATACTGCTTGACGATTCTTGATGATGCTTGATGATGAGGTTTTATCTATTTTTTTTGTTTTTTTAGAAGTCATTTAACGTCTTAACGTCTATTTAGTGGCCACACTTTATGAATAGGTTGTAAAACTAATCAAATGTGAGCCGAATTGACGAACACGGTTCGTTTAGAGGAATTCAGTCGGTACACTCTAATTGAACATAAAATAATAAGTGTGGTTTCTTTCAAACACTAAACAGTAGCTACTTATGGTTCTTGCCCTATCTATTTAAACTAGTGAAGAGTTCATTAGTTTTATTGATGACGTAATCGTAAAGGAACTTCGGTGACTGTTATTTAATGTCTATTCGCCTAATTGATAAACGATATTTAACTTAAACAGTGTTTTAAAGTGTTCTGTCTCTTTCGCTCTTTGGCAAACAGCGTATGTCGGAAAGGGACAAACCATTTAATAGCTAAAGTGCTGTTAATAAGCGTTTATGAATAAAGGCCTAAATGTTTTATTTTTAGTTAACCTGATAAAATTATATAAAGACTAGCAGCGCCCCGCGGTTTTACCCGCGTTGTGTCCATTTCTGTGGGAATTTCGGGATGAAATATAGCCTATGTTACTCGTGGATAATGTAGCTTTCGAATGAAGAAAGAATTTTTAAAAACGGTCCAGTAGTTTTTGAGCCTATTCATTACAAACAAACAAAGTTTTCCTGTTTACACAATTACAACAGCATTACCGTGTTATAAATAAATAAGTAATGATTTCGCCAAATCCTCTTCAATGAACTGTTCACTTTTTGAGAGGCTTTTTGCCCAGTATTGGGACCCAGTAAAGGCTAATACTGTTTTATATTTTACTGATATCCTCAGTGAGATCATTGCCCAGCGGTGGGACTGATACTTGTTCAGACTTTCATAATAAAAGAGCAAATTCTAACATAATTGCTTGTAGTTATGTATTTTAAATATAAATAATATCTAACAATTATATACAAACAAATAAACCACATAATGTTGAACTAACTGTAACTAACGAAACAAAATAAATATTAGAAAATAGATTCCCGTCATTGTGTCTCACAAAATACATAATTTTCTACAACATTTTCTTTAGCATTTAGCACAAATAGTGGGCATTCTATTTCTTTATAATTATTTTGATAATAACACACGAGAATGTGAATGGTGCGGTCATATTTAGTATCAAATGGTTAGGGTGTGATTGTGTTGACGTAAACAAGCGATGTCAAAAGCAAATTGCTTACATGCGCTGAGTTGAGGTCGAGGCACGGGCGCACAGCGGTGGGCTGCTTCTATATTTCTTCAGGAGTAACTAGGGAGAGCATTCTCTGAAGAGTCAAGGTAGAGTCGCGGCGCGAACGCTGAAGCATCTCGACACGCCGAGTGGAGACGGGGCTGAGGAGTTACAGCGAGTAAACGACTTTATAAATGTAAAATACGAAAAGCGTTTTTTGAAATATCTGCACTAAGGATTGGTGATACTGGTGATTCCCAATCAAATGCAGTTACATATAATATTACTTGGGCTATGTTTGACGGATTAAATTAGGAACCAGCTTGTTTAAAGATAACATTAAAACACAACATCGTAAAAATTATAAAAAATCGCTTCGCTTAACAACGAATCGCGTCCTAATATTGAAACTAGTACGTGCTACATACGTAACTGAAATATAGCGTGATACCTTCCATTCGAGTAGACCAGATGTTGATGAATGCAGACGACAATTATTATTAAAGTAAAAAAAACTGTAACGACAGGTCGTTCTAATATCATTTCTGGTTTGGTTCCGTATGTAAATATTACAATTATTTGTTACTTGTTGTCATATACGTATTTAAAATATTTGACATCCCTCAGAACATTATAGAAATCTATATACTTAACTTAAACTTAACTGAACAAAAATGTATTGGTATTGGAGCTTTTAATGTTTCGGCTATGTTGTGGTATTCGCCTTCGGTTTTATAACCTGGTCGAACAAGCATGGTTTCAAAAAGTTGATACACATACTGTATTGATCTATATACATATTCAATAAACTAAACACAGTGGCATCAGTTGCAAATACTCATCAACTTAAGAAACGTTTGAGGTGCTTAAAAAGTCAATTTTTTTTACTGATATTCACTCGGATCACTGATTTGGGGGGGTCACGTGATACCTAATTACGGGCCTATAAAACCAATTACGACGTTGGTTGCAAACAAAACCAATATCTCAAGTAATTCTTGAAGCAAAACGAGTAATTTAAACCAGTCCATGTTTGCGAGAAAGATGTCTCCAACACTCATCTATTTTTAGATGTAAAATCTATACTTTTTTAAGGATCTCTAAAAACTGGAGACTTGCAATGAAACCAACTGTGATTACCATAATTTCATCTCTCCACGTGTCTTAAGTCTCGACCGTATAAAAACTGGTAATAATCACAGTACATTGCGGTACAGGTGCGTTTAAAAGTGTTGATAATGTTTTGGATGTTTAAGTGGACATACAGTACGGTGTAATAACAGGGTTCATTATTTTAGACTGGAACTAATTTTTACCACTATTTTATGTACTATTTTGATTTAAGATACCACTATAATGATATAAGGAACGCGCTGTCTTTACTCGTATTTTCTAAAGGAGATAGATTTTATAAAAATATATACATTAGCCAGTATAGCCCCGCGGTTTTATTGACATAGTACCTTTTTAGCTCAGGTTGGAATTTGGGGATGGTATTTATCCTCTAACTTTACTCTCGTCTGTGCCTATCTTATACAAAAGTAAACTTATAGGGTGCTTTCAAATTATGCATTTCGTGTCGGACCGCTGCGGTGCCGAAGCGGTGCGTTTGTCGTATTGTGAACGTACGATCGTGTGTTTTCATACAAAACGAGCAGTGCGGCAACAGTGCGGCGTCGGTACCGCGAAATAATTTTAATACGCACCGTTGCCGCACTGCTCGTTTTGTATGAAAACACACGATATCGTACGTTCACAATACGACAAACGCACCGCTTCGGCACCGCAGCGGTCCGACACGAAACGCATAATTTGAAAGCACCCATAGTTCTACATTTATTTAAAACGTTCAAGAAAACAACAAGATTTACCTTATCATATCTATTAAAGATGTCAGTCACTTTAAGGTCTGTAGCACTCGTGGCGTAGTTAAACTAAGCGATGATAGCTCATTGCGATTTTTAAGCAGCGTGCAGCTCGGCCCCTATGTGGATGGGATGCCGATAGCGGCATTTCTATCAGAGCGCTACCGTGCTTCGGAGAGCACGTTAAGCAGTCAGTCCCGGTTGTTTCAATCGTTAGACCATGTCGGAGGCCTTTATGCGGTCTAAAAACTCCAACACCATGGTTGGCCACTAACCGACTCGAGATGAATTAATAAATAAAAATCTTAACAAATCTCTATGTTGGCAAATATATGCGAGAAATACTATAGGACTTTTCATGGCAACAGTCCGCGGTCCAGTAGTCAACCCGCGATTCCTTGGGGCGAGTCGGGCTACCGTATGAAATAATAGCTTTTTTTCTTCCTAACACTGCCTTTAAATCGGTTGTCATATTTCGTACGTAAACACTGCCTAAGGCGAGCCTTTTTATTTAATAATTACAAGCGGTTTTAGTACAGGCGTACCATGACATTTTCTTTTCATAATTATTGTTTTCAAATACGTATTTAAAGTTGGTTATTCCTTTATAAATACGAAGCTATGTTCTTAAATTCATTTAAATAAAAAAATGCGTCCTAAAAGGTACCTCATCAGTCAAATGGAGTCATTAGTCGTTGCAGATAATCAATTAAAGCCAAGTATCTAAAGTATCTTTACAAATTGACAATATCGCATCAAGATCATATTTTCTTCAAGTTTTTCATATGAAGTGTGCGTTATTATGGTATGTCAATAAAAAAGGGTAGGATCTGGCATGTAATGGGATGTGCTGCAAGCCTCGTTCGATCGAGCTACCGATAGGGAACGTGCCCGGAGCGCGCCATTAGCGCTCCCATACCGGCTTCTGATATTACTGTTGGGGTGACCAGGCTTTCGCAATGTGGAGAACATTTTCTGCCACTAATGTGATAAATAATAATAATTACTTAGTTTACTGAAGAACCAAGAACAATTGTAAGTTAGTGGCTATGATGGATAACCGTGATGTCGGAGTATTATGATGGAAACCTTTGCTTAACCTTTAACTGTGGACGCGCGGTCTCACAGACCGCTAACGGTTTTTAATTTTCGAATTTATCCCCTTCCCGTTACTCCCCGAGTCTGTGACGCTCAGTAGCTTCAGTTTTAGTGACAAAACGAGTGTTGAAGTGTGAGGTTGTGTCGCCGGGTCCAAATTGGGTGAGTTATTTTACTTTAAACTTTAACTGCGGTCTGTGAGACCGCATGTCCATGTTTTTCATACATATAATAATTTTTGGCGTTTTGTTTTTTTTAGGTTTTTTGCTTCAAAATGTCGATAAATAACATCGAGAGCGCCAGTACTTCAAAACGAATATCAAGGTCACCGGTGCAACAGCGTGCTAACAAAATATTACGTGTCGAAAGCCCATCTTTTGAAAACGAGGTGTCTGAAGCACTTTTAGCGTCCAATCATTCTGATAACGAAGAAACTGTTGAGGAATGCTTGGTGTCAGAGGCTGATTTTATAAGAAATCATTTGAGTGACGACGAAGATAATGAAGAAGATACTGAGTGTTTAGATTTTTAGAGATTTATATTTATATAGGTCATATATATGCCTTCAGTGTTCGAAACCTCTCTGCAAGGAATGCCAATAATTTCACCCATATTGACCTACTGTCAAAATTTTTATATTTTATGTTTATAAGTTTTCTAGTTGATTTTTATTTAGTACATATATTAGATTTATAGATAAGAATGTTAATTTTTCTAAAAAGTTTAGTTAATTATAAGTTTTAGTCCTAAAACTGATCTCAAGTTAATTAAGACTAAAAAGTGCCTTTAATTGTTTTGAAACTTTAAATATGTGAGAAAAGATATAAATATTTTTATTAAACATATAAAATGTTTTAATTTAATATATATACATAAAAATAAAAATGATAGGATATCAATAACTTAATTTTTTTAATTTATTTTACATCGAAACTCATTGCGGTCTGTCAGACCGCTTGTCCATAGTAGTGTTACAAAAAAATAGTGTCCATAGTTAAAGGTTAAGATTAGATTGAGGGCGGCTACAAGCTGCGAATTTGAAATAAAAGTTGGAAATTTGACACATGTAACTTACCTGAAAAACTGTTAAACTCTACAAGGACTTATTGGTAAAAATGGCCCAAATTGCTCCTCTGACTATGCTTGGTTTGCGATTTTCACATATTACTCGTATATGAGTGAAGATCAAATATGAACTTTACGAATAATTAATATCCATAAACCTACCTAAATATTACTAGAATTTGTGTGTAATTTTCATACCTATCGCACGTTTCAAACTCAATACAAGATCTATTCTTATTCGTCCTACAATAAAAATATCCCTAATCATGTAAGAGCCATGGCCACCCGACTGGTACATTATGATTGCACCAAGAAACGACACAAAAAAACCTCGACTCCCTTGATTACTTCACAACTCATGCGCCGGATGATATTGTTAATTTCATTCGACATCTCCATGATTTGTGCTTTTTCGTATACCCATTATTCGTTTTAATTTAAATGTGTATGATGTATTGTGCGGCTCGGTGTTAAATAGATTTTGGTTTTATATCGAGTTTGGACGTTTGACCTATTCTGTTCTTAGATTCGATATTTAGCCATTGATTGCACTATAACCCAATGTTTAGCATGATTTTGAATAAAGCTTTAGATAAGTATATTTTGAAACACAGTTCGAAGATGAAACACAGACTTGTCTCTGACTTGTCATTGTACAGTTTGCAAACTCGATCAATATAAATGAACAGCCAATAATTTATTGCCATTTTTGGTCTGTAGACGTATATATGTCGTAGGATAATTTGATACTTCGAATCTTCGCGAAAATCCTAGGGGTTTTGCGAAAACGCGGATAATTAGACATAGGCGAAAAATTATCAAATCTTACTGGACAAAGTAAAAAAAAAATAACCCTAACCTACCGAATAGTAAGTAATTCGGTAGGTTAGGGTTATTTTTTTTTCATGTTTGATAATTTAATAATTTGATATATTTTTTTTATATTTTTTTGAATTTAATAATTTGATAATTTTTCGCCTATGTCTAATTATCCGCGTTTTCGCAAAACCCCTAGGATTTTCGCGAAGATTCGAAGTATCAAATTATTCTACGACATATACATCAGTAAGGACATGCTAACATGATAGACGAGAAATACCATAAAAATAACAATTCACCACTATTTCTAAACCCCGAGCCATTAAAAAAGCTATCAGGTTTAGCCATAATACCTCCCCTTTTGCTCAGTTGGGCAGTAATCACACGTCACTCGGTAACCGTCCAACCGCGTATCATACGCATAACTTCAATTACTGTGCCTTACTTAAACACACGGTGCGCTCGACCGGCCATAGATTAAGTAGATGTATGTGGCAGTAGAAGAGATTGGGACTAAGTTGCATTTTGTGTAGCTTGCGTTAATGTTTATATAAGTACTGGCTCCTGGTTTTAGAGATTAAAGGATAAAAAAATCGTAGCTACCGTGATTTGGAGGTTAATTTGTCGGTCCCAGTTGTTTCTTAATCGTTAGACCATGACATAGGCCTTTGGGCGGTCTTAGACTCCGACACCGGTATTGACTCTTTTTAAACTTACTTACTATCGTTTTTTATAAATTAGAAATTGATACTTTTTACAATTTATTGGTATTTTTATGGACCTGCAAAATAACAATGAATTCTCCTCACTATACTAATGAAAAACTTTTACTTTGCAGTAGGATATAATACGCCACTAGTTTACTCAATAAAACCCGTCTTTTGGGCTTTTCTGCATTTGGGTGAAAATATAAATAATATGACTACTTTCAATAGATATAACATATATCATTGATATGATAATTTAGTAGGAGTAATATCTGCGGGTCCATCTGACAAAACCTACTTAGCAAAATGACTAGCTAGCAATACGTCAGCACCTCATCTTCTCTTCATAGCATTTGAACGACATCGCTAAACTGACTTGGTAGCAAAAAGACTACTTTTTCAAAAGTACTGTTAGTAACAAAAACATTTTATTTAGAAAAAATATGTTTAATAACCAACAAAAAGAAAAGATTATTCTTGTTTTTATAACATAAAAATTACACTAAGAATTATACTTAAACATTAGTTTTAAACCCCTCATTGAAAGAGTCGTTTTTACCCTTAAATAAAAAAAAAATTAATCGGCTTACTAAAATTTAAAAAAAAAATTTCTAATGGTTCTGATGAAGAATTTGCTTTTTAATTTCAAAAATGTTTTCTAAGAACTGCATCTCATTGATGTGTCCATGTTTCAGTGATGTAATTTCATTTTTGAGCATTTTATCAAATTGTATGTGGCGACGCAACCGTCGTGATTTGTTAAAATAGTGCTGCTTGATAGCAATATCTTTCAAGCGTGATTCTTTATTAAAGCTAATAATTACCTTTTTGAAACTTCTGTAACCCTAGTACTTTTCAGAAACCGAATCAGGATGCAACATTATAATATATATATATGATATTTAAACCATAACCACTGCTCATTCTAACAAGTCTTAAAATTTCAGTATTTAGTAAACACGACATGATTAGGATTTCAACTTTTTATAAATGACTGTACCTGTTTTGAAAAAGTAGTCTTTTTGCTACCAAGTCAATTTAGCGATGTAGTTCAAATGCTATGAAGAGAAGATGAAGTGTTGATGTATTGCTAGCTAGTCATTTTGCTAAGTAGGTTTTGTCAGATGGACCCATATCTGCCTGCAATATTTTTCTGCTTGGCAAAGGCCTCTCATCTCACCAAAGATATCAGTATGGTGAAGAGGATACAATAAGATTATACTAAACTCCTCTTAGTTTAATATTTAAATAGTACTGTTTACTCTTTGGCATTTACATTATCTATACAAAAGTGATCAACCACTGAACGATCGCTAGAAGTGATAGTCGATCAACGATCACCGCTAATCACCTACGCACTGACGGGTTAAGAAGCCATTTCCTGTCCGAACCATCTAATTTACAGATCAATTTAAAGTATGCTATAATTCGGCGTCCATAACTCGGTATGTGAATGGCTTTCTTTTTCGACGTAATTGTAAATGTATGCGGTTATCATTAGATGAAGACAGGTGAGTTAAACTTTAATGCACTTGTTATATTAGGTGCTAGCCGCGCCCCGCGATTTCACCTACGTTATACCTGTTCAATATATGATAAAAAGTAGCCTATGTCCTTTCTCAGGCTTTGGACAAACTGTGTACCAAATTTCATTAAAATCAGTTCAGTAGTTTTGGCGTGCGTAACCAACAAATACTTACTTAGTAGGGATGTATGTATAGTATTGAACTTTATAAATCTAGGCACTGTTAAGACATGCAGTTAGAACTAAGCGACTGTACAAGCGAATAAATATAAAAATTTTTTGAAGAAATCACTTAAGTCGGGACCTAGGTAAAAAGCGGATTAAATTTTAATATTACAAACAGACCCTCTAATTTTATTTATTTGTATAATACTTATATAGATACTTTAAAACGACCGATAGACGAATAGGCTCAAAAACTACTGCACCGTTTTAAAAAATTCTTTCACCATTCGAAAGCTACATTATCCACGAGTAACAAAGGCTATTTTTCATCCCGAAATTCCCACAGGAATGGACACAACGCGGATAAAACCGCGGGGCACTGCTAGTAATATATAAAAGTCTTTCCTAAGTTGATCCAATTTTGACTTGGATCTTACTTATCCGTTACTTACGTATCCGCATTCCTAATAATTATTGTTTATGCTAGTAAAAGACTTTTTGATTTGCATAGAAATTCTACGGAATAAGCGTTTTGAATTACTGGTCCCTGAAGTAATTGTGCATATATTCTACATAAAATTGGTTAATTCTACTATTTGAGTCCAAGACGTTAATGCAACTTTGTAAGTCGTAATTTAAAAGCAACGTATTGAAATTGTATAGGACCGGATATTTTATAAATCTTATTAACTACTACATTGTTGTTTAATATTGGTTTTAGATTCATTAGGTATTGGCCACTAACTTACTCGAACACTAACTTACTTGGCCACTAACTTACTCGAACACTAACTTACTTGGCCACTAACTTACTCGAACACTAACTTACTTGGCCACTAACTTACTCGAACACTAACTTACTTGGCCACTAACTTACTCGAACTTACTTATACTTTTTTTTTTAACCTATATTGTCCCACTGCTGGGCAAAGGTCTCCCCCAAGCATCGCCAACCCTCCCTGTCTTTTGCGAGCACCCACCAATTACTTACTTACTTACCTTAATTTTCCAGCACATTATACTGGTTCAGGGTAAATTGAAATATAATTTCCGCAACATCCAATCCGATATGGTTTCATTAAAAAGCTGTCTAGACATTATTAATTAAAAACAGAAATTGACTCCAACAGTCTGAGCTCAATTAACCAACACAGCGTCATAACCCTTATCTTCTGTAATAAAATGGCAAAACTATATTCCATTATAAAGATAAGACGTTATTCTAGGATAGTTGTATAGAGTGGGAACTATCGTAGGTAGGATACCTAGGATTTATCACAGTTCTATAATAAGTAAGTAAATTCACGTAGGTAGCCCAACCCTATTGTTTTCTATTTAATTACTAACCACCTTATAAATAAACGCTCTATAACCAAAACAGTGCTATAAAGTATTTTGTCCCTTTTGCTCTTAGCAAAATTGCGAATGTTAAAAAGAGACAACCTATTTGATACATTCACGTAAACTTGGAACTTTGCGTAGGGGGTTAAAATGAAACAAACATGATATAATACACTAACAACCGATTCTAACTTGGTGATATAGACCGAAAAGGATTTACTTGATTTTTATTAGCCGTATGTCATTTTAATGAAAAGAGAGAGGTTAAACATGAAAAAAAAAATAACCCTAACCTACCGAATTACTTACTATTCGGTAGGTTAGGGTTATTTTTTTTTTCATGTTTAAACTCTCTCTTTTCATTAAAATGACATTTAAATGCACCTAGTTCTAACCGGCTAAAACTAGGTGTAGCCGCACTTCGGGTATTAGCCGTAACATATACATCCTTAATCTTAGTAATTAATTTTGAATATCTGTCTTTTTGTCCAAATCTCTTCGTATGCTCTGTGATTGATCAATTAAAATCAGCTTCGCTTCCAAACGCACCCACAAGCATCAAACTAAGCAGGGAATACCTAAATAATTCTACCTATACCTTAAGACCTAAATATTTTAAAGCATAGTTTTAATTCAGCTAGTTCAATAGTACGATAAACATAATATCGTGTTTTGTTCCAAGTAAATAAATACAGCGATGTTCTTAAGCAACTCACTGTAGGCACTCACATAAAATAAAAGCAAGCATCCTATCTAATAACATTACTTGTTCGTAACGTGGTCAGTGCACGGTAGCGGCTCGCTCCCAACTCGATTACTGTAATCTACTCGAACCAAACTAGGTTATTTTCTTCACGTTACATCAGTATCGATTTCATTAAATCGCCACGGATTTATTAATACACCGGATGGGTTTTTGTTCGATACAATTTTTATTATAGCTCAAAACTAGTCGGGTAATTACTAGGTTTAAGTGTAGGTGGTACCTCCAATATATTTAAAGTACGAACCAATTTTTAATACGGTTTGATTGATTGAGCGTTTCTTTGCCGCTTGTCTGTTATGAGCTGTCTTTATTAGTTTTACGTTTTTTGAAACGAGAACATTAATTAATATGTCTTGTTATGAAGAATGGTTTCAAAGATACGATATGATACAAAATTGTATGTTGATCAATATTTTATTAGAGTAACTTATGCGTTCAATTTGTTTGGTGTATATTTAGAAATTGAACATGAAGTTTATTGGTGTATTTGTAGGTTTATGGCCTGGCCTGATTAAAGATCGTGTTATGTTACTTATGCGCACACGCATATCATGAGCATATCTTCAATGCCTACTTTACTTTAATCATTTTATTCTGTGAACTAGAATTCAGGGTAAGACTTAAATAAACATTATATAGGTTAGTTCTTATTGAACTAGGTGATATTAACTAACCTACTATATAACAGATATCACGTTACAGGCGTCGCGTCGTGTCGTGGTTAATTTACACGTTGACAAGCGTTTAAAGTTTAAGTTCGAATTTATAGAGAAAGGGATCATCACATATATCAAATATATCATATACTACGTTGCCTCTTTCTTTACGCTGCCTACGTTGCTTTACGTTCCTATAGGTACGTTGCTTTCTTTTAAACCAACGATGCTGTATCAATGCTAGGTATAATTATAAACTAAAAGGGGATATAACTGAACGAATCCACGATAATTCTGTTGTATTACAATAAAGATTCCCAATTCTTTTGTAGATCGCCGGCCGCGTCGCCCCGGGTCGCACAGTAGCGGCGAACATTGAATACAATGCCTCACTTATTTATAGTCAAAACTGTCTTCGCCATAGCGTCCAGCCTGCTGACTTAGGAAGCCTTTACATTGTGCGAGTAGCGGCAAAAATTGTTGGGAAAGGTTGTGTGATTCAGTTGATTTATCATAGGATTTATATTATGTCGTAGTAAGTAGGTGTTGAGTTTGTTTAGGTAACCATAGCTTATTGTAATTAACAGAATGTCTTCTTTAATTTAAAAAGTCTTTAAATTTAAAACTATTTCTTAGAAAGGGAAAACAAAGATAGTTTTAAAGCAAAAAGTTAATAAAAGTAGGTTTTTCTTTCGAACTTTGACATAACAATATTGTGTTTAAGTTAGTGTCTAAGTTAGCCTAGATAACGATAGCTACGCTTAGGACAGCCTATACCTAGAATAGAAAAGCGTAGGTATACTCTGTTTTTTTTTGGATAGTCACAAAATGTAGACCAATGTCGACGTTTTTCAGCCGAAGACGATTGCTTCTGATGAGAAAAAAGGTTTAGAGATAATTATGGTAAGAATGAAATACAATTACTTAACCTTTTTCCTCTTCAGGAGCAATCGTCTTCGGCTGGAAAATTGTCGACATTGGTCCACATTTTGAGACTATCAAAAAAATAGGGTAGGTAAAAAAGTGTATATAAGTGAGAATATTCTTCCATAAAAAAGTATCAACAATGATCAAAAAACTCCAATCCCAGTAAGAAAGGACCTCTACAATACCTTATATCACTCCGTTTGTCCGCGGCCTAACTTCAAAGGAATAGCTGCTCCCTTATTTTTTTGAACAAAAAGCTCGCCCTAACGGTTCTTCCAACCGCAAGGTCAGTTAGAACTAATGATTTTGTATTCTTCTTTTTCTGCTTTCATTGTTCGTTGTGTGAATTTCCCTTTCGCAGTTTTACTGTATATGGAGGAGGAATTAATCATCTCCTCACTGTACTGATATCTTCAGTGAGATGAGAGATTTTTTCCCAGCAGTGGGACAGTACAGGCTAATACTTGGTATAAGGACTGAGTAATGAAAGTTTTTGAGTTGTCAAATTCTTATTGACGTTTAAGACAAATTAGATAGGTAAAAAATAAAGGGAACACATGCATGCTCGCGTTTTATCCGTACGCTAATATGTATTAGTATACTAGCTGCGCCCCGCAGTTTCACCCGCTTTGTACCCGTTCCCGCGGGAATTTCGGGATGAAAAATAAATGTTGTCCGATTCTCAGGCCTACTCGATATGTACACAAAATTTCGTGAGAGCCGTTTCAGAGGAGTTCAATTACGCACAACGTGACACGAGAATTTTATATAGGTACCTATTAGATTAGATATAAAACAGCCTGTTTCTATTACATAAAAGACTCTACGTCAACTGATTATTGTGGATTGATCCTCATACCTTACTCTTAACGTTGAAAACCGCTTGTTACGTTAGCAATAAATAAAACCATACCTAATCATATCATGGAACATACGAACTGTTTTCTACGATTTCAATTAGAGAAAAACTATTTACTTAACCTTTAACTAGGGACGTGACAAATTGAGAACACTATAAGGGACATGTAGTCTCACAGGCTACTACTTTGAAATTGAAATTGTGTCATAAATTTGCATTGTAATGATTTAAAATGCGATTATATTTATTTGTTGGAATATAATAAAACAAATAGAAATTAATTTAATCAGTTTTTATTATCACTTTAAACACAAATCAAAATTAACACTTACTTGTACTTTTCAGCCTTAATTGACATGAGATCCTTATTTTAACATTTTAATAGACCTTACATAAATGATATCACAAATGTAACTCTTTTTATGAAAACTTAAACAATACAAAGATAAAAAAATCATAAAAGTAACTTCTGAAAACAAAACAAAAAAATTCTGACACACACTCTGTTTGGCATAAATCATTGGCAATTTTTACACAAGGGTCGAGAACATTGTAAACATACGGGATTGCAACACCCGACACATGAGTACACAGTCATTCTATGAAGTTAAGGCGGACAAATACTGCATGCCCTTCGTTTGCCTTGACTAGTTTCAGGAGTTTGGGCATCTTCTTCAACCATATCGTCAGCCAGAACTCGTTTTATCACTAGGCGTAATTCCCTTGGTAAATGCCTGCACACAACACGTCTTTGCAAGTGGGGTAGCACTAGTGAACGGGCTAATGACTTTAGGAAATCTCCTCTATCTATATTTTTGGGTTGATGCATATTATATAATATATAAGCATTCATGCCGCTCAAGTCCACTATGCGGTAGAATACCACCATTGGCCACCTTCTCGTTCGGCGGCTGCTGGAATAAATGGAGCATTTTTTATCTGCTTCATCTACGCCTCCTTTTGTCATGTTGTAGTATAGTATAATTTCAGGCAATTATAGTATAAGTCGACGGCTGAAGTTGTCGTTTCCTAGCGATTTCTGCCATTTTTCACTAAAAACAAAAAAAATGTTCGAAAAAATATTTGTATGACAACTAGGGACATGTAGCCTCACAGGCTACAATCCGATTTTAAATTAAAATTACGAACCTGTTACATAACCGACGGCACGTCTGCTACCTTCAATCGTCGTTTTGGCACTAAAACAAAAGCTACTGAGACGCCGGGTCGCGGCAAGCGGGGGGAAATCGTTATTTTCAAAATTTACAAAACACACGACGCCTGTGGGACTACACGTCACTAGTTAAAGGTTAAAAATAAAAACAAGTTTTAATTAAAACTAAAATTAACATATGACTGATAGAGCTGATAGTGTTTGATTGACGTTTCTTATAATTTCGAAATTGGTTAATCGAAGCGCATTGGCCCTTCAGTAACTTATACGTAAAGTAACTGTGAACTCTGTGGTCGAAGATGCTGGGCTAGTTATTTCGGTTAGTTAGTAAAAAGTAAGTTCCAGTTGGTTTGACCAACCCTGGTGTTGGAGTTCTTAGATCGCTTTAAGGCCTTCAACATGGTCTATTGAAACTAGAAGATAACACCGAAGGAGGAGTAAAAGAAGGAAGATTGAATCTACCACCATATGACTCATAGACAGGAGAGAGATAGTGAGAGAGAGGCAGATAGAGAGTTACTAAAAATATGTATTCCTATCTTTTTCTATATTGTATGCCTAGTAGCGACCTTCTACACTTTCAAAATAAAGTTATACATATTATGTTTTGACTTGACACACCTAACTATCTCCCCTGAAGCCTTTAAAAACAAATATTCTAAAAAAGGTCAAAATTCACAAAATATCCTCTAGAACAACCATTAAACCTTATGGTTCCAAAACGTGTACCAATAACCTTATATCACAAATATCTATTATTATATACGTATTTAGTCTAATCGCCTGATCGTCATTCTCTTTGGCGACAGAATGGCGGATCAGAACCAACCCTGGGCATTATATACCTTAGCCAACAACTTAAACGATCACTACAAATATCATAAGAGCGAATTCTTAAACAAAATTCAAAGAATTATGACCTTTATCAACTTATAAGTTGTTTGAAAAGTTGTCAGGTAACGCCCTAATGATCATAACATTAAGGACTATAGTCTCGTTTACTAAGGATAATAAAACTCTAACGAGTTTTTTATTCGACTTTATTAACTGTTTTTGGGTTTTGAAAAACTGCGATCGTTGTCAAATTATTAGGTCTAGGATTTTTTTGGGATTAGCCTGAGGTTACGAGATTATGTTTTAGAATCAAACAAAATCAGTGTTTTATATTATACACTCTGGTGGTATCTACTTATAGACAGTGTGGTAATATAATTACCAAGATGGTAGTAGCAGTATCCCGCGGTTGTACCCGTGTGGTGTTACCCTTGTTACCGAAATAAACAATAATCTGTAACCTTCCTCTTGAATGTAAGTATACAAAAATAATTACTCCAATCGGACTGGACCTGAGATTAGTGCTTTCAAACAACGAAAAAATCAGTTCTTCGACTTATAATATTATATTAGTATTATTATGAAGATACAGATAATCAATTGAATCCAAATTAAATCAAATGAAAAACTTTCCAGAGTCACAAAAAAGTGTAACAAAATCAGAATTACTCTGCTATTGTCAACAATGCAATATTTCTAAAAAAAGTAAGATGAATAGTAATCTTAAACCGTGAATTTTTAACATTAAACGTATCAAATGTAAATGTAAAATAAAAGCTGCGCTTTTTATATCCACGTGCCTGTTTATAAAACCCCTTTAAGATGAAACTTTACGGTCGATTAAAAATCGATAAGGTACATAGATAGAGTATCGAACACAGTAGTCGATCGATCATAGATCTATTGTGTTTGAATCGATTTGATTCGAGTGCGAATTAAACTTTCTGGGTGACGAATTGTGATGGAAATCTTAGTTTTTTTATTCAATGTAATTTGATTTCGGTATTTGAAAAAGAAAATACCTATTTGCAGGTATTCCTCTTTACTACTTTGGTAGATAATGTACTAAAAAAACTAAGCATTAGCCTGTAATTTCCCACTGCTGTAGTGGCTCACTGAGAATATCAGTACAGTGAGGAGGATTAGGTGTAATCACCACCTAATGCGGGCTGGTGATCGCAAACCCGAGTCATGTTTGAAAAGTAGGAAACATGTTTTCGCTCGACCCGGGAATTGAACCAGAGACCTCAGGCATAGCAGGCGAGTGCACATACCACTAGACTACCGAGGCGTTCAGATAATAATAGGTAATGTTTAGTACATTGTACATGTATGTTTCTCACTCTTTCACGCAAAAACTACGGAAGGAATTTGCATGAAACTTTACAGTAATATAGGTTATTCATCAGAATAACACATGGGATACATTTTATCCCAAATTTCCAGAAAACCGCAAGACGCGACTCGTTTATAATATTAGTAGGATATCGGTATTTACATTGCAATGTTAAGCTATAATACACTAAGCAAAGAAGCTAAGTCAAATTAATGCCCCTGTCAGTAGTTTTATGTTTTATCAAGATGTGTATGACAGGTAAGTAGTGCGCGGTATTCAGATGGTGCGATATCCGAATGTGGAATTTGTTCTAGAGGTAATGGTATACATTAGATTTATTGTTATTCGGAAATAATTTGACTTTTCCTTTTAAATTAATTATCTAACCTAACGCGTACAGGCGGGCTTCAAGTCAACTTTTATTCTTAACAATTCAATTGAAAATTGTACTACAACCAAACAAAAGCTAATAACACACTTATATACAGCTATTTAAATTACTAAGTTCATGAAAATTATAATAAAACAATTTAATGTGATACTAGTAATAGTGCGCGTAAGCGCCATCTACTGAAACCTTTTGGAACATAGTTTACCCAACATCTACTTTAATATGAAGTTGCTACCAACTCATGATACCGGTTGAACGTTTTAACTTAGTTCGGAAGGAAATTTGTAGATGGCGCTTATTTAATAGTTATGAGATATGTTTAATTTGCATCTAGTACCTATCTATACTAATATTATAAAGCTGAAGAGTTTGTTTTGTTTGTTTGTTTGTTTGTTTGTTTGTTTGTTTGTTTGTTTGTTTGTTTGTTTAAACGCGCTAATCTCAGAAACTACTGAACCGATTTGAATAATTCTTTTTGTAATAGATAGCCACATTCAACGGGAAGGTTATAGGCTATTTTTCATCTCGAAATTCCTACGGGAACGGGTACAACGCGGGTAAAACCGCGGGGCGCTGCTAGTATAATATACATACGTACATCAATGCATAGTCTTTTTTTTTCTTTTTTAAATTAAAACTAGCTATTGCCCGCGAATGAAATAAATTAAAAAGTAACGGAACATTAATACGGTTTATAAATTGATGAGGAATTTTCTAACATTGTATAGTGTTATATTATGTCCGGGATTTTATTACTGACTAGCCACGCTCCTCGTTTATACCCATATTGTGGCCCTTCCTGTAGGAATTTGGGGATAAAAAATACCCTATAATCTTCCTCTTCATTGTAACTATGCAAAACACAAATAAACACCCAAATCGAACAGGTCGTTACCGAGATTAGCCCGAAAATACAAACAACATTGCAAATTTAACATCTTAATAGTATTAGATAGAGCATGTAGGCCAATGTAGCTATGTATATTATTATATGTATATGTAAATAAAGAAACTACTGCTGAATTAATGAACAAATAACTTACAAGTCTTAAAAAACTGAAAATACTGTTTTTGATCTTTTCTTGTAACTCGCCATTTACTTTTTTTGCATAGTAGATATCATAAAGCTACATACTTTACCGACGTTTTCTCGAGAACAGGAAGGCAGTGTCAACGCAAGTGAAATCACTGGGAGACATTAGTATTATAATATTTACTTATATTTATTATATCTATGTGGAAAAAAGCATATTTATAAACGATAGAATTGAGAAACCGGCTCCTTTTATGAAGTCGGTAAAAAAAACTCAGCAAAAGTGACTCGCGTGGCTATTACTAGGTATTCAAAGAATCTATAATTTATCTATCTGTTACCAAATTTTCATATATCTTTTTCACACAAGTGAATAAGTTCCTAGAAAACAATTTAAAATATCTAATTAGGCTAACAACCTAAGTTTTTTATGCCCTCATTTACCCACTCCAACCAAACCGTTACCTAAAGCACAAGATAATTACAAAGCCCTAAGAATTCATAGTTAAGTTCATTGCCTTGCGATTTAACAACATGCCCATTGGAAGCTGTAATAAAAAACACATTTTCCATTCAAAACTAACACTTACATCGCAGAAATACAGCCTGCATTTGCACGTCAAAATGACGAATGTCTCATCTCAAAGATTGTGGTAAGTGTTATACAGAAAATCACCGTTACTCCGACCTACTTCCGAACAGTACTTACTTGATACAGCACAGTGCTCTTCACATTACCGCACTGAGCGAACGTAAAAATGTTTTTCGAAAGTTTCCTTTTAAATATATTAGTTATTGTAGTGCTAATAGCCGCGTTAATATTCGATTATGTGACAAAGTACTTCAGCTACTGGTATGTGAGGCATATTCCTTATAAAACATCTGTGCCGTTCTTCGGGAGTGACTACCATCGAGTGCTCGCTCTCAGAACTACAACGGAGGAAGTCAACAATCTCTACTGCAAGTACCCGAGGGAAAAATTCGCGGGAGGCCTCAAGAGCAGAATGCCAGACCTCGTTGTTCGAGATCCCGACGTCATCAAGAGGATGCTGTCAACAGATTTCGCGAATTTCCATAGTAGAGGTCTCAGTCTCGACAAATCTCAGGATGTTTGTTTACGAAACAATTTGTTTTACGCCGACGGCGAAAAGTGGACTCTATTACGAGAAGGATTGGAATCGATTTTGAACAGATTGAACAGTGAATTCGAGAACGGTTTACAAGAATGTTTGTCGGGAACAAATGGAGATGCAAACGTACAACGGTTATTGTCTAAAGTATTGGACTTCGTTTTCAAAGATTTGCTTCTTGGTAATAATGTGGATGGATCGGTAATAACGGAGATCAGGACAGCGATTCAGACTAGATCTTTGACCGAAAGGTTAAAGAGTTATTTGAAAAACATATTCCCTTCGCTCTACATAATGTTTGGACTGGTCACTCTTCCCGGACAACCTTCCAAGAAATCCAAGGACATTTTACGTCATTCCAAGCTAATGAACTCTATGAACGTGGCTCAGTTATACCAGATTGGTTTGAAAGAGAAGAATAGAGGTATGAAAAATGACGATACTGATTACGCATTTTCGACACTATCCCAATTCATTACAGAAGGTTATATTCCATGTCTGAACATCATAACTGCATTACTTTATGAAATGGCAAAGAACTCTAACATCCAAACTAAAGCCAGGACTTCAGTATCACAGAACAACAGAGAAGATTACTTGGATGTCACGATAAAAGAAGCCTTAAGATTATACCCACAATACTCAGTTTTGACCAGACAGTGTGTAAAATCCTACCAATTTCAAGAGTCTAATCTGGTGATAGATAAAAAGATTACTATAAATGTTCCCGTAGATGCTATACATAAGGATGAAGAATATTACAAGGAAGCTGAGACCTTCAATCCGGATAGGTTCTTTGATGATGAAGGAGCTACTAAGCATTGTTATGCGTTTTTGCCGTTCGGTGCGGGACCTAGA
The DNA here is from genome assembly GCA_951394245.1 of Cyclophora punctaria. NCBI lineage: Eukaryota > Metazoa > Arthropoda > Insecta > Lepidoptera > Geometridae > Cyclophora > Cyclophora punctaria. The sequence goes on along the minus strand of OX596174.1, from coordinate 2,260,669 downwards.
AAATGTATTGGTGAGTTCAATTATTACAGATTATATTTATCTATAGTTCTGTGACCACGGTTCCTGTAAAGGGGCCGAAACGTCAGATAAAAATGTAAAAGAAAAACGAAGTGATCCGTAAACGTAGCTTCAATCCAAATTTATATATTTAACTAGCTGCGCCCCGCAGTTTCACTCGCGTTGTACCCGTTCCCGCGGGAATTTCGGGATGAAAAATAGATGTTGGCCGATTCTCAGACCTACTCAATATGCTCACAAAATTTCATGAGAATCGGTCGAGCCGTTTCGGAGGACTACGCGAACGAACACTGTGACACGAGAATTTTATATATAAAAAGATTTTCAAAATTAACGTCAAATATTTTTATTCAGTTTTGGCCCCAAAGATGTTAATTTAGTGGTCTATCTCATCTTATTCATTAAAACTATCTGAAAATCCAAACATCATAGTTGGCTTCTGACAATTAACCTACAACAAATTGGAACAATTAAATTAAAAGTAAAATTATATGTACAAAACTACATTTCTTACTTATGCTCGCGAAACTAATGAATTCTCGCATTAATTACAATAATAATGTATAATTACTAAACGATTTCTCAGGTATTTACCTTGCACATATAATTTACTTATCCATTATTCATTGCGATCAGCAAGCAACTATTAGCGATTTATATCTTATTAGACAAAGATACCTTTTTGTTAAATACCTTAAAATGATACAGGTATCATCTGTCTGTCCCTATGTATGCTTAGATCTTTAAAACTACCCAACGGATTTTGATGAAATTTTTACTCGTAGTAGATAGAGTAATTCAAGAGGTAGGTTTATGACTATAAAAATGCCCGAAATTCCCACGGGAACGGGCAGAACGCGGGTAAAACTACGAGGCGCTGCTAGTGTAATATATATGAGGTAGGTATTTGCCAACATTGTAACTGATAAATATCCTTTTTTAATGAAAACCATCCGAAATTAGAAAGAAATACGCATTTGCCATTACAAAGAACTAATCAGAAACAGTAAACAATACATCACATACTATTTAACCGGCCAATTAACTAATAATAACAGACGTTCAACAAGGTTCTAGTAGTTAATCATTCTTGGAACATAACGTTATTTTTGCAATAGGCACTAGGTATGGACAGCGGAAAAATCACTACATATTATTTAAAAAAGTCCCTGGCCGCGTCTGTCTGTCCGCGATAAACTCAAATACTACTGCACGGATTTTGACGCGGTTTTTTTTAATAGATAGAGTGATTTAAGAGGAAGGTTTATATATATAAAAACTCCCGAAATTCCCACGGAAACGGGCACAGAGCAGGTAAAACCGTGGGGGCTGCTAGTTTTAACATAAAAAGTATACGTTTTTTTATTCAATGACGCAAATAACTGTGCATTTAAAGTGTGTGGTTTGGTGATTTGGTCAAGCATCTTGACGTTCGGGCAATTGACATAACATTTTATTAAACTAGCTGTACTGTATCTCGCTGTATCGTTATTTTTTCTCGTTATTGCGTGTACTTAAAGCGCACACTTGATACCCATCGGAGATAATGTTACAGAATTCCATATTTAAAATAATACCTAGCACTTTTGTATAATGTTACAGCTGATGGTTACAGTATTCCGATTTTAAAATAATACTCAGCAGTTTTGTGGTTAAAACCTTTATGGGTATGATGCGCGCATTACAGCTTACCCACGAAATGATTAAGGCGCCCGAATTATGGAATGGAATGAGTAAACCTTGCATGTTCTATGGAAACTTTGAAAGATGTCTCAATAGTTTTGTGAATAAGACTTAAGATTATAAAGAAACATTTTATATCTATACTAGTTAGTCTTTACTAATATTATAAAGAGGTAATTTGTAAGTTTGTTTGTTTATTTGTTTGTATGTTTGAGCTAATCTTAGGAATTACCCGTCCGATTTGAATAATTCTTTTTGCAATAGATAGCGGGATCAACGGGAAGGTCATAGCTATTTTTCATCCCGAAATTCCCACGGGCACGGGCACAACGCGGGTAAAACAACGGGGCACTGCTAGTTTAAAATACTTTAAAAATTGTTTAAAATATGTTATACTATTGAATTGATAATCTTCATTTTATTAAAACATGCATAAAGACGTTATATCCGTCATACTCTCGAATATCCAAACAACGCTCAAACGATATTTTTAGTACCTAGTAAATAATTCAATTACCATCTACCATTATACATTGGACATCTACATTCCACATTGGTCTATATATGAAATTCAGAGCCGATCAATTTGAATGCGCTCGACTGTTTGATATTTATTCACAATATTATCATTCGAAAATTAATTTTCATGCTGACTCTACACTAACACGCGTCTACAAGTATAAGTACACGGTCATTGTATGTTCCCTCAATTTACTTCTTTAGATATAACTGCATATTATTTTATTTACTGTGTCCTCGTTATCAAGAGAAAGTTCATGCACGCATCGATACTTTGACCGTATGACCTTACGCTTACGGATACTCTTTTATTTTATATTTTTATCTGACGATTCGGCCCCTTTACAGGAACCGTGGTCGCTTTATAAGAATCGTAGTAGTTTCAATTTAAAATGAGTAGTGTTCGAAACCAGTATGACCTTACGGTTTTGGTATAGAGGTTATGTTTTGTAGAGATAACATTTTAAAGATGTAGTAGTACTTCTTTGTGAAGACATAAATACACCCGCAAATTACACACGGTTATTCAGACCAAAATGAAGGTTTAAGCTTGTTTTATGGAATCTAACTGAAACTAATAAATACACAAAATATACTTTATATCTTTATATTCTTGAAATAAGTTATATATTTAACTGACACCCAGAACCACCAACTAAGATCTATATCTGCACAAATTGTTGATTCCGGGCGGTAATTGAACCCGCCTTTGGCGGCTCTATAACTCTGACACCAGGATTGGTCAAGTTGACCATCCACTCGATAAGAAGAAGAATTGAACCCGCAACCCCCGACACAATAAGCACTCTCACGGGCCACTGTGCCAATGGGCTTGTCAATTATAGTGGTTCGGTGCTTTTTTTTGCGGTCAACTGAGCAAAGTAAACCATACCATACCATCTAAATCGATGGAAGTGGAACCCAAACGAATCGATTAAAAAAATCACTAGCACTAGATCAAACAGCGCTCTAACTATTGTAAAAAATGATAGTTATATTAGTCGCTTCAAGATAGATATAATAATTGCCACTAATATTTGGGTAGAACGATTTTCTAACCACAAAAGCATTTGGGAACTTCGTAAGAAGAAACAGATCGTTATTTTTAATATCACGTTTATTCCCTTCAAAACGATTGATAACGTTCTTTTTTTCAAATTACAGGAGAACAACTCGCACTGCGGATCATCAAAAGCGTGGCCCAGGTGATTTTGAAGACATATGACGTCACGCTTACTGAAAAAACACCTTCGTCACTAAACATGGTTGACCATAACTTTGGAAGAGTTATAGATAGAGATATTTGGCTCAGATTTAAAACTAGAGCTTAGAGGTCATATTTGATAGAATTTCTAAAGTAACAGGTTTTTGGAATAGGTCATGGTACAGACAGGGAAGTTGATAGTTTGCAGTTTTGTATGAAAATCACTTGATGTTCAAGAGGTATTTCATATTATTTATACTTTGTATAATAATGTTTTCAAATATACAAGTGATTTTCAATAAGCGATTTAGTTTACAGGGCTAACTAACTTCCCTAACTGTATAAAAAATATTTTCTTATCTTTTTCTTTATTATTAGTATTATTTCTTTAAGATTTCTTTAAAAGAAAAGGAAAAGAAATAAAAAAGCTTTGTAATTTAATAAAGTTATAAAGGCAAATTTAATTTATTTCCAACTTAACATAGTTTTAACAAACTGAAACTTTTATGTTTTTGATAATTTTTATTGGATATGGGTCAATCTGCTTAAAATTGCTCAATGTATATTTTACTATGGTTCTATAGAATAAATAAAATAGAAGGATGTAAACAAGAGTACAACTCGAGTTCAAAAAAATATAAAAATGTATATGTATTAAGCTATACTTTTTATACTTATGTTAAGTGTATCAATGATAAATATAAATTATATATATAATCTAAATATATATTTAAATTTTTATAAAATGCGTTTTTGACTCAATATTGGGCTTTTGAAGAAAAAAAATTGATTTTTTTAATGTATTTTAAAACTTTATTATTAATTATATTGATATTTAATGCAAAAAACTTTAAAAAATTTTTTTTCAATTAATTATAAACAATTAAAAATTGAATAAAAATCACGTGACTATAAACGCGCCATAATTGGTCACCGTGGTTGTGATGTGATAATGTTATAGCTATTTAACCATAAGTACGTACAGCGTTTACGGCTATTACACGTGTAACCGAATGGGGCTATCATTATGACGTCACACGCGCTCGGGTTTGTTCGGGAGTTGTCCGAGTGTCTTCGGTACTGGATTCAAAAATTAATTTTTATTTTGAAATAACTTTTGAATTATTGCGAAAAAAATAAAATAAAAATAGTTTTGTTATAAAACTAATATAATAATCTTTCCATTTATCACAAAAACATTTTTTTTTCAAAAGCCCAATTCCACTCCACTCACTATTTCACTAAAGTAGTGAATTAGATTAATTTCTCCTGTTTTGTTTAAAACCCTAATCGTTCCTATGAGACACTTTTGATTACTTGTCGCTTTTTATAAAGCAATTTTTTTTATTTTGCTATTTCATATAGACTTAAAAATGATTTTTAATATACGAAAGCCGAGAACCATACCAATAAACTGATAAAAAAGCCAATTAATACAATTTAATAAAAACAATTTTAAAATAACGGCTCACAATACTGTATAGGATATTATATTTCTGGCTGTACTATGATAATGGATCACTGTAGGGTAGCCATGATTTACGCAGCTACACGGGAATAGCCCGGATTATCAGTGGACCGAATATCGCGGCGTGGAATTGATATATAATGATGGATGGCGTTACAAACCGAGTTTCGGTATTATCAGCTATTTTCACCTTTCAAAATTAAAATTTACTGATTGGAAACCTTTTTGTCACTTTATAAAAAAAGAAAATTAATTTGGCTTTGTTAACAATTGATTAAGTTTTACTCATGTTTTATTGAACTTATTTCATTAAAATTTCGAAGTTGTGTAAACAATTAAGAGAAGTGTACAGATAAATTCATATTTATAATTCATTTGAATTTAAATAATACCAGCGGCTTTACCTTAACATAAATAACATTGGACAATACGCTCAGAACACGAAATGTACAGTGCAGGATTAACGTATTAAAAACTCGATTTTTAATCTCAAGCCTTTGGATCAGAGTAAGACAATATAATCGCCATTATCCCTTTAAGCTCCTTATTTATGGAGACCGTAAGCTAAACGTGTCCTGATTTATACGTGTATTGTAGTGTCCCTAGTATCCTGTGACGTCATTTATTATATCGTTTATAACATTGGAACAAAATACCGTAACATAACTCTCAGTCACTGTACTGGAAAAATGCCTGAAATAAGGATGGTATGATATGAGAGATTTTTTACTACAGAGCTAAGTTCTTGGGAGTGCCACGATTAAGAGTTGACGATGGCGACTGATGGTAAAAAAATATCTTTCAGTGTTATTAAATAAAAAGCACTAGACATTGTGGCTGCTGCTGCACCAAAACCCCCTCCTCTCACGCTGTCTCGCTCTCTCTCTCCCTCTCTCAGCTCACTAAAATATATCACTACATATCCACTCTATCTACCTGCTTCTGATTGGTGATCTCAAACCCACAACAGTAAACAATAAAAAAATCCTTTTAAACAGTACTCTAGAAATACGTGCTACTCCACCATACTGAAGGATACGCGACTCGTTTTATCTGTGTGTACCAACCTTTATTTAAACTTTTCGTTTGTCCAGTGTGATCACACCTTTCGTTTTTCACATGCATTGTTTGCTCTGACGCTCGTGATGAAAAAATCCGGTGTGGGATTTACAGGAAATTCTATTTCAACTTGATCAAACCTCATCCTGTGAGTTTGGGCCTTTTTGTTTTGAATTAAATAGGAGTTTAAGTGTAAAGAGAATGAAATGTTTGTTACCTCCGTATGGCTTGTTATCTACGTTATACGTATGACCTTCTTGGTTAATGGCCACCCCTCGTTTTGGAGTTTTTAGACCGCCTAAAGGCCTTACGTGCACTCCGAAACACTGTAATGCTCAGATTGAAATGCTACTATCAGCCACTTCCACAGATACGTGCCAAACTAATCGTTGCTTAACAATCGCAATGACCTAGCATCGCTAAGCCAAATTACGCCACCAACGCTACCCACGTGTGGCTGGTGAATACGGTGAAAATAATGTTTAAGTAAATAGTCTAAGGAATAAATATTTATTTCCGGACATAGAGCATGCAAATGGTACGTATCACAAACTAACTACTACTTAAACTACGTACTACGAAGGAAGTATAAAATCTTCAATTATATTATTCAGTGTTATTTGATAGTAAAAACCGAGAACCTATCTAACCGTTTATTTCAATCAATCTATGTTCAACACTACCCACAAATATATAGTAAAATATTATTCCATTAGTTTTCAACTGATCGAGAAATAAAAAACACACGAACAAATAATCTAAAGTGTTTACCTCTCATTTCTGAAGTAAGGTAAAAAAACATTAAAAAATCATTTCCAAAATTACGTATTCAAAATAAATTGATTTACGCTTTCCAATTTCCCGGATATCAAAAGATCCAATTAGGTATACACCCTGTGGATTATTTACATATTATAATATTTGTACAACATGATGTACACAAAATGAGCAATTCGAGTGAAAAAACACTCTGAATCACCCCGGGTGGTCCGAATTGTAAAACAAAGCGTTTGACATTTTGTTAATATTCAAATTACTTGTATAGTATTTTCAACTTTATCTTTTAACTTGACAAAATATGTTAGCTAGCTATTTTCCGCGGTTTGACTCGCAGCGTAAAAAAAATATAAAAAGTAGCCTTAGTCTCTAAAGTATAGTATGTATCTGTAAAAAAACCTTGTAATAATTATAAGACATGGTCAGATAAAGCTACTTTGATATATAATGAAGATTTTAGAATTAGCAAGTTTCATAATGTTTTTTTTACATTTACTCTTACCGTGGCATTCCCATATAACTATTATTCAACCCCTCTTATATCTAACCCTACATCACGCTCCCCGTCAAAGTCCTGAACCACACAATTACCTTAAGGCAAACAGCTCGTAAAAAGGCGTCGATCATAAAAATATTTGATTAGACTCGTCTCTCCCTACAACACCAATTCACCATGTTGAAATATTTATTACACGAAATGTAACGTTGTTGCGTTTGCAACTGTTGCTGGCCCTTTACTTATATAAGTTTTACTTATATAAGTGTTGGCTAAAACAACAACTATTAGGGCTATTGCAATCATCAATCACATTTGAGTAATTTTCTTTGTCATAGTGCTTTTTACTGCAACAGCTTCGATCAAAAATACACAACTAGATGTCGGGTCGGCAAAAAATACGTCTCGGTAAATAAGAGCGCACTTGAAACATGAGCTCTTATTTTGTTTTTAAAGATTTGCTACTTTATTGTTAGGTGTCATGGTTGGACTTAGAACTGTTTTAAAACTTTTGTCTCAGTTCGGTAGTAAACAAATTAAGCTGTCACTACGTCATCCACGCGGGCAGCATTTAGCTTTGATTTTGTACGTGACCCGATATCTAGTTGTGTATTGTTGATCGAAGTGCAACAGCAACTATGGATAAGCGCGCAGCAATTTTTAAAGTCTATTATTTCAGGTAACGTGTTACTACGAAGACTTTCATTTTCAACAGCCGAATCGACTCTACTTTCATTTTCAAAATCCGAGTCTGCTCCAATTGAGTGAACTCAGATATTTACTCAAACTTTTTTCAGCTTTCATAGAGGTTACAGTTTTGACTCACAACTAATTAACAAACCCTGTAACATATTACGTACTTTTGCCGTGAAACTCTCACGAGAACTAATGTGACGTTCACTAGTTATAACGTACTATGTTTGGAACAAGGAAGTTAAATAATACCCTTAAGGCAAGTTCAGCGTATACCTAAATACCTACGTGTTATCATACCAGCTAAGGACCTAAGGCTTTGTCCTGCATTGTACAAGTGCGATCATTATCCCCTACAATGCCCGAGAGAGTCAACTTCGTAGGTAACTTAGTTGGTGTCTCATTTCTCCGCAGTTTAAACATTAAAACTGCTTCAGAGATGGTATCTAGAGATTTATATTTTTAATTTAATCTTTTGTAACACTCAAAAGGAAGTGTTGAATTGTTTTTATTAAAAGGCAGTTAGGTGACTTTTTTAACTTTATCATTTGAAGTACTTTTAATAATACACTCAAAATATTTTTACAAGAATTTGTTTGCTAGACCAAATATCTCTTATTTTTAACATCCTGCGTTTCGTAGTTCAGAGGCCCCTTAATGTATTGCTTTCTTTAGCTCAAGAGTTGAGCTCTTCAATGGATTTCCTTCCACATTTCCCTCCCTTCACCAATCTCCCTTAATCTATTCGTATAACAAAGATTATTGTAAACTAAGCCTAATGACCTACGTTTTAAAAATCAAACTAAAACTCACATCAACCAAAAACCAGTTCATAATAAAATTATGGGTCGATGAGGCGTATTTTAATTAAATTCAGTAACAGTAGATCACCTAGCGACACCGTCCACCGCATTGGTTTCAACCGGTAACCACTACCGAACAGTGGTTACCACAGTTGCGGCTTTATTTGTTGTAACCACAAAATTGTGTTGCGTCCCTGCGTAATTAGTTGAATTAATGCTATGACAAGTGGTATGAAAATTATGGGAATAGGTAAGAAATACTAAATACGGTACCAACGAGCACAATTTATATCATGGTCTTGAGTGTTCATAGTAAGTGGTAAAATCATGGTATAGGAGGTAGATGGTCAATACGTAATAACGTAAGGTAATAAGGTAGATGGTAATAACGTAAGCTTTATCAACCAATCATAATTATGATTTTAAGTTATAAATATAATTAATTCTACAAACTAAACAACTGACGGTCAAGATATTGCTTCTTCTCGAATATGATGCAAGAAAATGTTAAGCACTTCAAAAGGTTGAAATGTCATTCCTTTATTTTCATAACCTTATCAGTAGGTACAACAAAAGTTTGAAAATGATAAGGTTATGAATAATGCATAAAATGAGGAAAAACGGCTTTATTATATGACGGTCATTAGATGTAGAACCTTTGAAAATCACAAAATAAAATACAAAATCTTGTCTCCAACATTGTCATACAAAATATCAAGAAAATTTTACATCAATATAATCTATTCAGAAAGCAATAGAACGTTAACTGCACGTAACTATACTCCCGGGACAACAAAATGTGGATCCCGTTCACTGTTTTATAACTAAACCAATTTGTATTCTAAATCCCTGGATACCTTTGTAAATACAGTTTAAAACGATACCAGGTTTAGAGTTTAAACTTGATAAAATAAACGTTGTAGGAAATTCTGGCGTCTTCGTCGAGTTTAACATAGCTTTGGACCTGAGACAATTTTGGGAGTGTCAGGTATCTAACGATCATAAAACCAAACCGAAATTGAAACCAAAAGTGATACTTAAAAACGTCTATAGCAAACGGTCAAAACAAGGATATTGTTTAGGATCGTTTTCAATTCTTGAAAAATTATGGCACGGAAAAGGAGAAAAGCAATGGGCTTTGTTCGGACTATTTAGTAGATGGTTTATGTAAAGTTTGCAAATACGGTCGAGCGGTTCTTAAATTCCCACGGGAACGGGTACAAATCGGGTAAAACCGCGGGGCGCAGATAGTAGATTAATAGTTTTAAGGTGCCATAAGTTTCCTTTCTATCTAGCTTTAATACCTAAAGCATACGCTTAACCAACTCTGATAACAGTCATAATGAGACATAGGAGTAGTGTATATTCCTTATCACCAATCTTAAACACTAGTTAAACAGTACAAAGTAGCATAAGTTGTAAATGTGGTCATTCTAATTCAAAACCAGCTGCATTAAGATTGTAATCCAAAGCATTGGAGCCTTCATTACCGTTGGATATAAAGCTAACTGTTCATGGAGAGTGTTTTATACAACTTGTTGCCAATGCGATAGTTTTGTGTAATTTCTAATGAAGTTTTGTCCAAATTAACGGTCGTTAAATTAATATTCTACAATATATTGCATACCGATTTCTTTAATATACTCTTTTGATACCTTAATGTGTCGTATTTTGTGACAAATTTTCATCTGTAGCAAATTCATTCAAGAAAGTACCTCAGAATAATGTAAGCGATATTATTATACAAGTATAGTCTACCAATTCCTATAAAATTAAGGTTGCTATTTCATTTTATATCCATTCTATTTCTAATTAGTACAGAGTCTCACACTGAAAAGCCCTAACACAGTTAAATATAAACAAAATGTATCCAATACTATGGAAACAGCAATAGGAGCAAATATACGGAATGTAGTTACTGCAGTTACCCTTAATGCAGTTCTAGCCACTTAACTCTATTGGCGGAAGAAACTTTGCAAGTAGCATTGAACGTGGTTTCTATTCAGCAAATAATATAAAGAAATTGGTTGGCTTCGGTCAAGTTGTAAAAATGCTTATATTTTTAAAGTTTGATGAGTTTTGGCTTAAATCCATTTAGCAAAGTTTTGGTTATCGAATCGTATGTTGTATGTAACCCCATAAATTTGTTTAAGACTACAATCAAGTCTTAAATTATGCCGAAAATAATAACAGTGTGGTGCCACGCTGAATGACTGACGGAAATGACAACTGCGCATGTTTTTTTTTTTAAAAAAGGAACTTATTATTTAGTGTAACTAAAAATATTGCCCAAAAACCGTTATCTATCCGAACTCTTCATTTAAAAGTGACGTACCCATCGGAACCTCAAAGCAGGATTCAAATTCTCTCTAATCACGAAATGAACCCAGATCAAATGATAAAGTAGTATCGACATGAAAGCGTTGGATGACTATAATCGGTGTGCCTTATTGCCTTCGAATAGGGTTTAATGTTGCAGTATTGTTGATGCCCGCGTCTAGTGACGGGGTAAAGTAAGTATTCTCGACTGGATACGGTTGAATGGGCTCGGCGTTACTACGCGACCATTTCACGTTGAATCAGACCTTGGATTAATGTGGTGCAAGAGAGAGACTTTCAGAACTTGCATATGAAATATAGGCGATAGGTAGCGTCATTGTAATTGTTGTTCCATTTTAGGTTTTCTTCTAAGTAAAATGATTGTTGTTGATTGATATTGATATTTATTTATAAAACAAGTACGAGCCTCTTATGTCCAATTGCTCATCTCACTGAAGATATCAGTAAATAAATATATTTATAATAAATTTATCAGTATACTGATTTAGTGAATATAATTCATTTAAGCTATCTTTTGTTGTTGAAGTAATATAAAATGTGGTTTTGATAACATATAAGTAATTTAACATCATCAAAAATTTAAATAAATTGGAATTGTTAATTAACTTCATAATATTCTATTTGAGAGGCCGTTGCCCAGCAGTGGGACAGTGAAAGCTAAAATAATAATGCAATTGCTTCACTATCACTACATAGTATAAAACAAAGTCGCGTCTGTTTGTCTGTATGCTTAAATCTTTAAAATTACGCAACGGATTTTGATGCGGTTTTTTGTAATAGGTAGAGTGATTCTAGAGGAAGGTTTTTATGTAAAAAATATCCCGAAGTTCCCACGGGAACGGGCACAACGCGGTTAAAACCGCGGGGCGCTGCTAGTAAATAATAATTATAACTTTCAGCTACTACTTTTGCATATTAAATAAGTATATTGTACCTGTTTAACATTTAATTTAGTTCAAAACACAGTCAGTTCATAAATTAAACCTCATTCGCATACAATCTACCTCTTGAGCCATGAGTAACGTGACAGACACTGGTATTTGACAAGAATTCAGATTCATATTTCAATTTTAACACGTATCCTTTGATCGGTGCGTGATATTGACTGCTAAAGGGCTGTTCGTAGTAAAATAATCATTTTTCAATTTAAGACATTGGAATTTATTGAATATAGTTTGATATTATTTTTCTGAAATAGTGACACAATCGTTTTAAAAGACTATTTTTGAGACTGTGAGTTATTGAATATGTAATCTATCACGTTCAGTAATGTAATAAAGCAGTTTTTATTTAGTTTGAATGTCACAGGAGTCAGTAATCTCTAGAACTACCCATCGGATTTTAAAAACCTTTTTGTTTATGTAAGCCGTTTTTATGAATTTGAGGCTACTCTCTTCGTAGGTACTACGTTTTCTTATGTGTACTTTATATTTATAAAACTACTAGCCGCGTCTCGCGATGCTACCCACGATGTACCCGTTCCCGCGGGAATTTTGGGATAAAATGTATCTCATGTGTTATTCTGTTATTCATTGTATTACTGTTAAGTTTCATTCAAGTCCGTCCAGCAGTATTTTCGTGAAAGCGTAACAACGTATTACATCCACCATCACAAACTTTCGCATTTATAATATTAGTAGGATAGTACGGAAGAGCGAAGTACATAAATACTGGTAATTGCATATAGTATTCTAAAATGCATAGCTTAAATATATAGGACAAGATAAGGATGAAACAGTTATGTTAACTTTCCTTTATATTATTTATAAGATTGCCACTTGATCGATTGCAGAGTTTGATTGCCCGCCGTAGATCGAAGAGTTTTATTAATCCATACAATTTTACGACTCATACAATCGAAATGATGAATGGTCTTCAATAATTGTAAAGTGTAAGCTTAATTAGAGATTAATGTGGTTTTGAATTTATTTGGTAAGTTTTTTCTAAAGATCATTATAAAGTTATGTCAAAAGGAATGACTAGATGAATTCATTCATTATAGTAGGTGGTCAATCCCTACCTAGATATGTAGTAAAGTTGGATCTCTCTCTCTCTCTCTCTCTCTCTCTCTCTCTCATTCTCTCTCTCTCTCCATAAACGACTTTTCTTCGAAAGAAATCTTATCGATGCTCATTGATACTAAAGTTTTATTAATAAATAATTGACTAAAAACCTATTGGTGAACATACAAATTTAAATTAAGTCCCGAAAGCTTCTCATCTCACTGAACTTATCAGTACAGTGAGGAGGATTAGGCGTAATCACCAAGCTTGCGGTGATCTATCACCTGAGCCAACATTTTATTATTTCCGAACCTATTCCAGGTTAATTTGCCATCTATTTTTCCCGCAGTTTACCTGAATCTACTCCTATCCAATCATGTGATGACTTCGCAAGTTGTTGCTCGTGATAAGTGTTCCTACCAAAGTGACATAAAAAAGCGTCATCTATCAAATTGGATTTGAAATTAGCCAAACGTATTTTCTTTCTAATCCGACAGGTGACCCTCGTCTTAGAATGATTGCGGCAAAGTACAGAGTGGTGGAATATAGGTCACTTTTAAATTGGTTAATTTATTGTTTGAATCGAATTTACCTTTTACGGGGTTCTACGAAGCAATAACGGTGGTAGCAACAAGCAAGATCTTTGAATATTGAATAAAGAATATTGAAGGTTAGGTCATATACTAGAAGTTCCAGGTAAAATAATAATATATCCCATGTGTTATATAATAAAGCTGTGAAGTGTTTGATTTTTTGTTTGTTTGAACTCGCAAATCTCAGAAAGTGCCAATCCGATTTGAAATTCCAAATTTGTAATGGATTGTTGATATTAAATTGTTTTTCATCCCAAAACTCCCGTGTAATTTTGTGTTCTTCTTCGATAGTCTCCCACCACGTAGCAACAGTCACCGTTGCTACGTGGTGGCCATTATTAAGGTTATATAAAGTCCATAATATTTATGAAAACATATTTATTTTACATTTTATAACAGCGCTTAAGTAATAATTTATAAAAAACTAACAAAAACCCGTACAAAATATTAACAATAATATCACAGCTCAGTGTTGGTAAATCAGTGTTTACCGTGATGGAAGCCCCAGTCCTTGTGGTCTTTGTGGCCTCCCTTCTTGCCATGGTCATGGTGATGATGATGGTGTTCTTCATGACCATGATGTCCCTTATGACCCTTATGGTCGGCATCAAAGTGATCCTTGTCATGGTGACCATGTTTGCCATGATGATGCTCATGGTGACCAGAGTCGTGGTGACCGCCCTTCTTATGGTGACCTCCCTTATGTTCATGATGACCGTGATGGTCTCCATGCTTGTGGTGCTTGCCTTCCTTATGATGGTCATCATAGAAGTGATGGTCCTTGTGGTAGGAATCTTTGTGGAACTTCTTGTGGTAACCATCGGTTTCCTCTCCTTTGTCATGATGTTTGTGGTGGCCATGTTTGCCACCTTTATGATGGTGTCCATGCTCGTGATGTTTACCGTGATGTTCATGACCATCCCAATGCTTCTTGTGGCCGCCTCCGTGTTCTTCGTGATGCCCTTCGTGATGATGTTTGCCGTGGTCACCATGATCACCCTTATGGTGATGATGGTGTCCTTTGTGTCCTTTATCCCCTTTTTCTCCATGTTCATGATGGTGATGAGCATGATGTTCCTTGCCACCTCCTTCTTCGTGGTGAGAGCTTTTCCCACTGGCTGCTGCGACTAGATCCTTTTCATCTTCGCCTAATTCTCTGGCGTAGACTGCCACAAGGCAGAATACGGCAACTGCTACCACTACCCTCATGGTTGTGGTTGTTCTGTCCTGTTGCTGTGTCGCTATCAGTATTTATAGTTAATTCTGTAGATGAAGAAAGTGTTAAGAAATGTATCGCAACACTTCAGGGACAAGTTCGCGGGCCACTGCCCGGTGGACCGTTAACTTGTTCAGTCACAATAATTAAATTGTGTTGTTATTTAAATTGATTTCGCGATGATGATGATATGTACAAAAAACAGAACTATGTAGTCCAAGCTGATTTGAAATAAGTGTGACTTGTGACTTGAGTTTAATATTACATAATTATTGGTCTTACTTTTTTAGTGTTCCCTATCCCTTCCTCTTATTTAGTGTTCCCAAACTAGTGTACTGATTTATTTGTAAAACTTGGACGGCCAAATAGGAAATATGTTTCAACAAACAGGAATATTATAAAAAGCACGTACGAAACATTGCTCGGAAGAGTTTCCTTCAAACAAACGTGGCCTGAAGTTAGTGCAAGCTTTTAAATTTATTTCAAAACTCTACATCGTGTTCGACAAAATACTATCTAGTGGAATTTAATAAAATAGGGTAAGTGAAGAGCCTTCGGAATGCTCTCCCACTGCAGATACTTTACTTATTGCTGAGGTAAGGATGTGGATTCCTATGGAATAAGTTTAACCGATTAACTGTCTTCTTGAACCTATTAGAGAAGTTTGGTTATCTCCCGAACTCAATGCATTTTAGACGGTTTAATTGTTATCTTGTATAATGAAGTAAATAGGTCTTCTTTACAAGTAACGTTTACCTTTTTACGATTAAATGTAATCAGCCTTTACTAACATAATCTTTGCTATCGGAATACGTAAAACATATACATTATGGTTAATCGTTGTATACAATAAAATTGTGATATAAATATTGTCCAGTTTTGTATGAAGACAAACCTTAACAAAGTTATACATACAATACCTATCTATATACGAGTATTTAAAATTCAAAGTCCTGACTGACTGACTGACTGACTGATAATCAACGCACAGCCTCAACCGCTACACCTAGAAACATAAAATTTTGCAGGAAGGTTCTTCAAGTGACGCAAGTGCACACTAAGAAAGGATTTTAGAAAATTCCTACGGGAACGGGCTCAACGCGGACAAAGCCGCGGGGCTAGTACTCTATAAAACTTTTTATGAGTCTTAACACCATTTTATTAAATTCAATATATTTTATTAGCACTGAATAAATCAGAAAATACATCAAAATATCATATCACTCCATTTTCCACTAAAACTTACCCTATAGTATTCCAAAAAAAAACTCTTTGAACCAATCTAACATTACGTCATCATCCCATTGTCGGCCCTCAAATTGATCTCTAAGGGTCACTCGGAGCCCTTTTTCCTCACAAAATATCAGCACCGTAATACATCAAGCTATTTATATTCCAAATGTGGTGACCAATGTAACCTAAATGTCCCTACTCACTACTTAGAGGGAATCAATCCAGTTGTCGTTGTGAGGAACGATAAAAATTGGGAAAAATACTTGGTTCCAAAAGGGATTGTGGCCGAAATGAGTATAGATATTTGTCATGTTTCCGATTGTATGTTAGTAGGGTAGTGCCGTTTGGGGAATGGATACGAGTTATGGGAACTGGTTTTTTTCTTCCAATGGGTTATGGAGCCTACTAGCATTTAATTGGAAGTAGAGAGTAAACATGCATGTCACCGGCAAATGCTAAACGCGCCGTAATCTCGCGAGTGAGATTGTGAATTTTACCAACTCACAATCAAATTGATCGCATTATTTTTAGACACTTCATTGTCTGTCCAGAGCAAACCTAAATTTTTAGCTATGACTTTGCATACACAAAACACATTTGTTCTGCAGGTAAATTTTATTTACGTCGTGACAATTCAAAAACAATAAAAGATATACTTAAAATAGGGGTTCATATCGCATATTCTTCAGACTAAAGTGCTTTAATACTCTCAGAGAGGGGAGATGAGTGAACGAAGCCCCTTCACAATAATAAGAGGCATCACACGTAACTCATACTTTCTTTCTGAACACTAGAATACGGATCGTGATATATTTGGATTCCTTCACGAATCGAACGAATGATTTATCAGGAATAAGAGGGAAAGTATACAGGGAGGTATTTGGTAGAAGGGGACACTTTATTGGGGGCAAAAGTTGGAAGATATCTTCATTGATAAAAGAAGCGTATTTCAAGAAGTTTTATGATTGGATAAGTTCATTTATGACAAAATCTTCTTTACGTTGCGCTTTTGAATATGATAATATTTTTATCTACTTTGCAATGTATTTTTTGATATAATATAAACCAAATATTAAATCGAAATTACAAAAAACAAATATTTATTTCACTAACATCCCATACATGACGTTTCATATTCTATCCTTATAAACATGAAAAGCCATGTGTGGGACTGCTGTCAGAGAGATTACTCTTAAGATATATAGGTGTTATTTTTTCCCTGAAATTGATAAACCTCAACAATAGTCCTGAGTACGTCCACCCACGCAGTACCTCAAGATAAGTTGTGACAAATCAAGGCCTCAACCTCCGACGTATCTCTATTTACAATTCCGTTGAGTTGACGACTTTTTCCTCATTCTTATTGAACTCCGAGGATAATCGAATAGAAAATTCTTTGGTAAAACGGATTTGGGATAAACTCAGTTGTTGATTTGTTTGCGTTGTTTGAATACAAACTATCTTGCGTGTGAGTGTACTTTGATTGAAATAATATAGGATTAGAAAGGAATATATAGGTTTTTAGATCAATAACACGTGTTACTAGGATTGTTCATCGTTGGAACGACCCGACAGTTTTACCGGAGGCTGTGCACTTTTATATTAGGGTGATAGAAAAATCCTGATAATGGTACGGGGGTATGAAAATATTTTGGACTTGACTTTGACCTTTTGTTAATCAGGTAAAAGCTTAGGCGATCAGGTCATTATATTGTAAGTTTCAAAAATAGTACATAAAACAATAACTTATGTAAACATAATCTTATTTGCAATATTATGATAAAATGTTTTGAAAAACAAAACATAACGTAATATCAAACTTGCCTTGGGTCGTACTTTAATATTTCACCAGATATTTAATCGTTTAGGAAAATAAATATCTTAAAGCTAGAAAAATATTTGCTCCGTCCATACTCTGTTGCAGGAAGGGTCCGTAAAAGCAAGTTTAAAGAATGCTTATTCTGGATTCGTTCACTTTTACTACATTTTTTAATATCATTTCATACAATGTGGACAATCCTGTTAAGATTTAGATAAAATTATTTCACTCAATTTCGACATAAAGTTCTAGATTTTACACTAATCTACCATAAAATCGATCACTTCATATAGCATACATGCATCATTAGTATACATTTTAAAAAAAATGGCGTACTGTAACCAAATATACTCGTAGCCAATAACCACCGTAAAAAAACCTGGCTTGAGAATGACAAAAAGATGTCACAAACAGACAGACAGACACACATCGAGGTTTCTCTTTTATAACAACCCAGTGTTTCAGTTCGGGGACTTAAAACTGAACAGCTTGCATAATACCACTATTATTTTGGTGTCGAATCGAGTGTGCTACTCAGCTGCGAGCTGCGTTAACTACACATTTTATTTGACACTTAATAAAAACGTTCAGAATAAGCTCTCAACTAGGGACCAACTGCGGACAATCCCTATTGTTGTTTTGATTAAATTTCGACAGCGTATTGTAGATTGTTCTTTTCATGCAACTCGGACTGAAATTGAACTGGGCATGGAAATATTTTTATGTCCTCAGCAAACCTTGTGGAATGAATGCGTATTCATATTTGTTCTAGACTACGTTTATTGGGAGAAGAAATGTTGTCGTAATGCTGTTTTACTCGTAACTGTGTTTTTAAAGAGCCAAATGGATGTTAAGGTTTCTTGGTTTTCATGTATGTAAAGTTCTACTGAGCAATTTATATAAACCTTTG
Source organism: Cyclophora punctaria (assembly GCA_951394245.1). Lineage (NCBI taxonomy): Eukaryota > Metazoa > Arthropoda > Insecta > Lepidoptera > Geometridae > Cyclophora > Cyclophora punctaria. The sequence continues at coordinate 2,241,835 of OX596174.1, read as the reverse complement.
GACCATCGTAGATAATGCTCCACTGATGTCTTACTATATGAAGACTAGACTACGTATGCCAATCATATGTGTGTGGGTTAACGTCCACGGTGATTATAGTTTTGATGACTTTATAATGAGACTTTATAGTGAGTTTATGTTAAATATTTTGGTACATATTTTATCGTAATAACCTCGTATTTACTTTACCACCATTAAACCAAAACTCTTTACAAGCAGAACAAACTTCCAAAAAGCTTTTTAATAATTCCCAAATCCGTAACACACGGAAAACCGTTTCATAATTTATTCACATTTCGAATATCCGTTGACGGTATCAAGTAAAATGAGCGTAAAATAAATAACTATGCGGTTACGGAACTTGAACACAAGTTTTGATTGTTTTTTCCGATGTTTCGGAGAGGGTCGAAAACAAAACAGAATAATAAAGTCTGTTGAAAAAGTTTGACTGTATATTCTTGATAGCGAAACCCTTTCTTCCACGCCATAAAACTTGTATAGAAAGTGACGTCCCCATTGCATAGTTTTGGTACCGTTTGGGAATGATAAAAAGTTGCAAACTTCCGAATGACTGAAGTGGATTAAAGTACTTATTTTTATGAGGTTGAGGGCGTAGGGGCTTTAAAATTGTTGGTAAATTTTAATGCGGTGGTAGTAAAAAGGGGAACAAAATTGTGGTTACATTGGCTTGTCTGTTCAAAATAAAAACTCGTTAAGAAATAGCGTAACACTTTCATGATATTGAAGCAAGTTGGTGATGATGTGACGGCCTACTCATATTTTCCTCTCCAACGTTACCTACTCTAGGCTTAACTTCTTCATTGTTTTCTTATTAAATTGTTTTGTGACTGAAATTAAGGACTTACCAACTTATTTTATTAGTATCTATATCTAGTATAATAACTTAAATCTGGGTTAACCTTAAAACTTTAGAAGTACTTGTATATTAACATTTTGTAAAATAAATTAGTACTTTTCTCTCTGGCAAATAATAGCAGATATTTTCTACTTCAAAACATATTTTTTTGACCAGTGGCGGATCAAGGGTTGGGGGCATCCTTTATCATCAAACATTCATCTTCATCATCATACAAATTAAAAGCTTAGCTCACATCGGGGAAACTGACGCTGGTTTATCCATTTGATTATATTATTAGCTTTTTATTTTTTATTTCTTTACAGCACTTTACGATAAGACAAACAGCCTATGTATTCATATTAATTATAATAATATCTAGTTCCAATATGTTTTAAAGTTGCAAAAAATCTCTATGGTTTTTAGTGCGTTTTGCAACTTTTTTGCTTTTTGCTGTTTTTTAGGGCTTTTTTAGTGCTTTTTAGTGCTTTGTGCTACTACTTTTTACTTTTTACTAGGGTCGAAGTCAAATATTCTTATTAAAATTCAGCCCCAAAGTGACCGTACCAGTGAAGCCCTCAAACTCAACTCCTGAATCCATTCCTGCGTATCACATGAAATCACAAAACAAGAAAAGCAACGAGAATATAAAATTTAATTTCAACGTGGACTCAACATAAAGACAAAGGTCTCTTGACAAAATAATATGATTTTTTAATGTAACGACAAACTCTTTGTGTTGGATGGGGCCACTTTATTAGGTTACGTTGGCTAATGAAAATAAAAGCAACAGGCTGTACTGTAAAGTGCCTTACTCTGCCGGGATTCAACCAAGGTTCAAACAGTTTTTGTTTTTATTACTATACGAGCTGCGCCTCGCGGTTATTTATATCCGCGTTTCGCCCGCATCCTATAACATTTCTAATTTTCTATATAGCCTATAATTTTCCCGTTGAATATGCCAATTCTTTAATACAATTATTATTCATTATTACGTGATAAACTTTCCGTTGAATGTGTCTACATATAACAAAAAGAAACATTCAAATTGGATTGGAAGTTTTTGACATTAACGCGTTCAAACAAAAACTATTTTTTCAAGGTTTACGTATAAGTATAGAGTTTACTATTGCCTGTGACTATATAAGTACACCCTGATTTGTTGTTCTAAGACAAGTATTTTTAACAGGACTTAATTTATAATATTTGTCTTCAATTAAGTTAAATAAGCAAAAATACAAAGAACCGAGGTACCAACGCTACGGAGTCGATGACAATCGATCTTTTTGCGAAGAATACTATTTATCATTAGAGCTTAAAAAATATATTTGTGTGGTCATATTTACACAAAGGAATCTTCTTAAAACACCCAAAAACAAATAGCTATCAAATAGTTTGTCACTTTCTGACATATGCAATTTTCAGAAGAGCAAAAAAGACAAAACATTTTATAACAGTGTTTTAGTTACATAGCATTAATGATAAGGCGGCATGTCTTAAAGCTCATCAGAACATACAAGAATTTCCACCTCTCCTCCGTCGGTTAAGAATAACAATAAAATAAACAAATTGTAATATAATTCGAGTGTCCTCCACATAATATTTCAGAGACACAGGTGTCCCCATCTAAGTGTACCCTCGTCAAGAGGTGATTATCCTGCTCGGTACCTCTGACCGGGGACACTTACTCTTCTAGAGGTGTTTGTGTTATATCTTGCTTTTATTTTGATCGTTGAGGAGGTAAAACTTTTTAACCGACTCGAATAACTTAAATAGGTTAGGAAAATTTTTGGTGTTTGTTACCCGATTTCGCCGCCATTTATGAACTGATTAAGAATATTCTTTCTGTATATAGGTGAGTCCCGTTTTAACCAAGGTTAAAAATCAGCTTGAAAAAGTTATTTGTTTCTAACAAACTTTCATCCGCTTTCTGTTAAGTTTCTAACTGTCACATTCGGAGACGTTAATTTATTCGACATAATTATTATTGCAATTGTTTACATTTTGAATGATTCTTTAAATTATTCATTACATGTCAAAAATCAGTGATTAACTTACTTAGTCTTCTAAGTAATTATTTAACTTTTAGTAAGATGGTGCTTTAAGAGAAAAACATAATTATATAAATCGGGGGTAAAACCGCAGGTTGCTGCTAGCTATTTATTCAAATACATTATTTATAATATCACTAGCTGCACCCCGCGGATTCACCCATGTTGTACCCGTTCCCGCGGGAATTTCGGGATAAAATGTATCCCATATGTTATTCTGATGTGTAACCTATATTACTGTAAAGTTTCATCCAAATCCATTCAGTAGTTTTTTGCGTGAAAGAGTAACAAACAATACACCCATCCATCCTCACAAACTTTCGCATTTATAATATTAGTAGGATTGCTCAAATGAACCTTCATTTTCTTAGATAATTCATAGATGCATTAAATTCCACACAAGTCCATTAAAAACTTTGCAGAATAAGCTTTAGACATTTCTCTGTGAAGTACAAAACCTTAAGTGCATAGCAGAATCTTATATAATATGTATCGTGTGTAGTACTGTTTTACCACAGATACTCAACTTATAGATGTGCCTTACAGCGTATATTAAATACTAATTGTTTATTTTATTAGTGGGCTTAACAATATAATTCATCTAATTAAATATAGAATCATACTCGTAATTTATTTCCATTAAATAATGATTATTATCTGCATCTATTATATTCAAGAGTTCAACTGTTAACGTACTCATATATAGGTATATTGTAAGACTAGCAGCGCCCCGCGGTATTACCCGCGTTGTGCCCGTTCCCGTGGGAATTTCAGGATAAAATGTAGCCTATAGCCTTCCTCGATAAATAGACTATCTAACAGTGAAAAAATTATTCAAATCGGTTCAGTAGTTTCTGAGATTAGCGGGTTTAAACAAACAAACAAACAAACAAAACAAACTCTTCAGCTTTATAATATTAGTATAGATAATTGCTCAATATCATACTCGTGTTACTAGACAGTATGAAATTTAAGCTCATTGAAAATGGGTAGAAAGGCATTTTATCCTTCAATGGGAAATTTATGGCTTATTATAATGTAATAAGAATATTCTTAAAATAAAAATAATGTCTCTTGCTTGAGTCTCGGAACAAACCCGGTTCTTGAGGGGATAAAGTTTTAACTCGTAGAGACCCTTTGGAGATGTTCAATTAGATTACAACTGTAGGGGCACACTTCTGACAACATTTTAAAATTTTATTCGCTATCGTGCGTCAGAGAGCACGTGAAGCAGTCGGTCTCCGTTCTTTCAATTGTCAGACCATGTCTGAGGCCTGTGGGCAGTCTAAATACTCCGACACCAGGGTTGGCTACTAACCTACTCGAAATGTCGTGATGAATTATATAAAAAATATATATTATTATATACTTGTACATTTCAGTCCCTTCAAATAAAAACAATTGCTCGTCTCGTAACTTATCTATATTTAATAATTCATTGGCAACACTTCGCAAGCTTTCGAGATTCAGCGTAGGTAATGTCAAAGTAAATCGCCTTGAATTTTTTATTAGCTATTCTGAATTAACACAATAAATGCATTAACCAAAGTTCGTGTTGTATTTTAGTTTGTATTAGTTTAGGGTCGGGAGTGTTTTGTTATTTTATAAGATTAAAAATACTACTTCTGTACAAGCTATTAATAGTATGAGTTATTTTTAGTGGAAATATTTGACCGTTGTTGCGATGTTTAAGTTTGTGTTAACATACGAAGGTAAGTATTACAAGCTGCAAATTCGTGAGTTTGATAGAAGGCAAGCGAGTTAGTAAGCAATTTATTATGAGATCTACTCTAAAACTCGCTCAATCTAAACGACACATTTAGTAACGAATTATTTTAAAATGAAAACAGACGTGAACAAGTACTCGTATAACATTAATTACTTACTTTTCCTTGTTTTGAATCTCTTATTTTGAATGCTCCTCTTATATGAATTATTAATATGATAGATACATCATTTCCTTACTTGAAGTTTAAAAAAATGTCCATAGTCAAGTCTAGTAAGTATTTCAAATCATACTACATTCTACAAATCAAAATCCAAAGCATACAATTTTAATCGGCTGTTACTACAATTACTATCCGTCCAGCCGGCTGCACAGCACACTAGATGCTGTGTTACCCGGTTTGTTATTGCAAAATTAATTGCCGGATAATTGGCCCCGGGTACTGCGTCTCAGGCGCTGCTATTGACTGCTAGTTAATTAGAACCGGCTCGGCACTACAATGTCGAACAAAACCTGGTACTGGGACCGGATAAGCGGTGTTAAGCAACCGGAGAGTTTTCAATGCGTTTAGTTTAGTTGTTGGTGTTTTTAAAGCTGTGAAAGGGAATAATTTAATTGGATTGTTTTAATGTTTGAGGTTTTTTTTTTTGGTGCTTTTGAAGACTTTGGAGTAAACATGTTGATGCATCATATTATTTTATTCCTCTTATTACAAATTGTTTCCTCTATCGTCGAATCAGTGTATCGAATTATTTATCTGACTAAACATAACATACCCGGACCCGGCAAATTCACATGCGGTTAATTAGAACCAAACTAAGCACTAAGATTGCATTAAGGAATCTAACTAACTGATACTAATACATGTACATACACAAATACTTTACAAGGATATATGATTAACACCCAGACGTCGTCGCCAACAACTATGTCTTCACATATTATTGACTCCAGGCGGGAATTGTACCCACAAGCCCCGACTCAGTAAGCGCTCTCACTGCCACTTGGCACAAGATATACCCATACACAATCCGTCGATGTAATCACCGTCTCGTTTTACAACTCAATATCGAGTTACCTAACATATTCTCCGTACATCCTATAGTATAATTGCAGCCGGTATTATCTTACCCGTTATTCAGTATATCCTGAAGGAGTCGCATTGCTATGTTTGATTAAATTGTACTGTTACAGAATATCGTCGATTATAAATGACTGGCGTTCGACTGTGTCAGCTGACACTGGTAATAATAGCTCTGTATTTAGTAGAGATTGATGATTTGCAATACATAGTTTGATGATGTCGTAGTTGTGATTGTATATGTAAATAGATTTTTTTGTAGACTGATTGTCATTGGTCTTGTGATAAGGCATGATAACGCCTTGGTAGTCTAGTGGTATGGTGTTCGCGTGGCAGGACTGGGGTCCCGGATCCAGTTCACTGGTAGAGCGAAAACATGTTTCTTACTTTTCAAATATGGCTCGGGTTTGAGATCACCGACCCGCATTGGGCATGCTTAGTGATTAACACTGCAGTGATATCTTTAGTGAGAAGAGAGGTCTTGAGTTAGACCAGTTACATTAGCATTAATTTAGCATTTTAATGTACGAAAAAAGTACCGAGTCCAATAAATGAAACCAAATCTTTTATTTTCAACATACCCCAAATACACTTCTATGTTTACTTAAAGTCGCGTATATTTTATCAATCCACTTAGGTTACCCAATGTCATTTTCTGTCCTTTACCACTGACTGCCAACACCTAATTATTTGACAGTTGCAGTCATTTGCTGAATTTGACTGACTATCGCATCATTAACTCTGTAGCGGTCAAAACCGAAGAGCGCAGTACTACTACATAAGTCCCTGTGTAGTAAGTTTCATGGCTATCACCGCATGTTGTATGCAGCGAACGCCTTACTGTAACCGTACCTCAAACTGCTCAATTGAAGCATAGAAATGGTATAGGGATCAGGTAAACGAACAGAATTAATCACACCTACACGCTAACGGTTCGAACAATAGTCAGCTTTTATTTGCCTGTGGCTGTGAAATACGAGTTTATCGAGGTTCATCTGTAAGTGGTACTGGTAAGTGGTTACAGCCTCCGTGGTCTTGTAGTTTGAGCGCTCGACTCACGATCCGGAGGTTCCGGGTTCGATTCCCGGTGTGGACAATATCTCACAAAAAATCTCTTTGTGAGACTGCCCTCAGTTTGGTTAAGGCATTGCAGGCTGAACCACCTGATTGCCTGAAAAGTAAGACGATTCCGTACCAAGATTGGTCAGGTTGATCATCCACTCGATCAGAGTCAGGGCTTTTTGTTAAGGTATTTGATAAGAAAATTATAGTTTTTTTAATGCAATATGTAGGTGAGTCAACATCCACAAAATTAATGGACTTTCAAGATATGTACTAATACATAGCATCACTTCATTTCAAAACTGTTGGTTTCGTTAGTTTCATTTATCATAATACTAAGTGTCAAATTTCCGTTTCTAAATCAAACCAGGATGAACTGAACTTGGTTTTGGTGAACAATTTTGAAGATTTGATCTCAGTTACGCTCGTGAACTTGGACTAAGATGATCATATGCAGTTGTAACGGAGAAATTAGCGTTTAAAGTATATTCACACCGAAATACTTTTCTCTAAGCTGCTGTTTCCTTAACATCTACGTCGATCAAAAATCTATATTCCATGTTCATGGCCACACCTCTCACACAGAGCTGAACCTTTTCACAGTCAGAATAGATCCTCATTCAATTATCTAAATGAAATCCGGATAAAGCTTGTGATCTCACGACGTTAACACAATTTGCGCCAATCCGAAGATAAGTCGAACTGAAGTTTGGCTCCCATGTAATTTGATCAAGTGGGCTTATACTGTTTATGGTTTATTTGGAAACTTCTCTATAAATATAAATAATAAATATATTTCATTAGTTTTGTATTTGGAAAGGTTTGGCAAGGATCGTTTCATTCGTTTTAGTTTTCCGTGTTAAATGATTTAACTTCGGTTGTTATTTGATTAACTTTGCGACCACACCGTTTTCCTCCTAGCTTTTATGTAGAACGTTACTTTTGCTTATCACAGATTGGATATACTATATTTATCTTTAAAGCGTGATTTCTGAAACTTGCTTGCCTAAATGCGTTTTCTCTAGAACTATAAAGACACGCTTAGTGCAGGTGCGACATCTTTCGTACAAATACAAGAAATACAACAAATACAACGGCACACGACTTGCAACCGGCCAGCATCCGCACTATGCATGCCTTGCGTTTAAGTCAAAAATAATAAAAAAATCATTTTTTTTACTGATAAGCATACTAAAAAATCTATGCATGTTTTCAGCTAGTTTTTATTATATTAAAATTTTCCCGACACTTCACTCCAAAACTTTGAATACCTTCCCGAAATTATCCAATAACATCAATTACCTATCCAAAAACGAAGTTTGTTCGTTGTTCTAACATTATTTCCTCAACATTTTTTCCTCATTAAGCAAAGAGTGTTCGGAAAACTTCGGTGATTCGAAGTACCGACGAATATGTATGGATGGAAGCTATTGAATTCATAAAGTTGTACGTAAGGGCTGTTGTAACTTAGAGTGCTTATTACTTAGCGAACTTTGGTATTTCGTATATTCAAAAACTTGTATTTCTTTTGATTATTTTGTAGACTTTTAAAAGTTAGGAGTTTTACTTCTTGATGTATAGAATAAGAAAGTTGAATAGCTTAACGATTTTCAGTTTCTACGTTAATTTATTTTTACATTTCTTCTACTTTGTTTATTTGCTGTTCTATATTATGTATTCGAAGTATTTCTTGAAGTTAAGCAGAAACTAAAAGGGCTTAAAAGTTATAGAACTTTGAAGTGAAACTCTACTTGTCTTTGATCGACATCGTTTGTACAGTTATCATCTTCAGTGAGCGAGAATTCTATAATATACTGTAATTCAACTATGACTTTGTTTATATTACGGATACTTTATATTACAAGCTCCCTTGAACTATGCTTGTTTAGATAATTGTATAGACACTCTGTTTTAGTGTGCGTTATGGTTCGCGCCAAAATCCTGTCAAAATTGTCTTTGAAGTAGCAACAGCATGGTAGGTCTGAGTTAACGGAGAAGTCATTCAATGGTTATTCCTAAAATAATATTAGAATAGATGATTATTCACAGTGGCATTTCTCGTTTCCTTTCTATTTATCTAACAGCTCACAAGCTTGTAAATTCACTCATCCTGAAAAAGACACCTTATAAAACAAGTGTTAAGTAAAAACCAACTTTAATCCCCCTTAATGTAAACTGAAATTTTCAGTAACCTCCTTTTTATAATAATATATTAAGATGTTAAAACAGTTTATTTTACTAAAAATACTGTAAAACGTTTTAACGTTATAAAAACGGCCTAGATATTTTTATTTAAAAAAGTCCAAGCAGACTTAATATAAAGTTTAATTTGTTTCGCGTGGCTCGGAGCAGTGGGTGGCGGAAGTGAAGGCACGCTGCCGGAAGTCACCGGTGTACTCCGGATATGACGTACAAATTTCTGATATCCTCTCGAAGCAGCAACAGTTATTTGTTTGATGTTACGCAGTTTATCTTGAAAATTTATCTGAAAATTGCTGAACGTCGTAATAAGTTGAATTAACCTGAATCGAAATGTAAACTATTTTTATTGCATCATCACCGTTACTTTACTTTCTACGGATAGTAGTCGTTACATGAGCCATGTCAGAGCCTTTGGTGGCTCAATAACTCTGATACCAGGATTAGTCAGGGTGACCATCCACTCGATGAAGAAGAAGAAGAAGAAGAAGAAGATTGCATCATCCCAAGAACATACGTACTCTTATCTTATAGTTAGAACGATATAATACTTATTTTGAATTTAAACTACGTTTACGGATACACTTCGCTTTTATTTTACATTTTATCTGACGTTTCAGCCCCTTTCGATATGAGTAGTGTTCGCTTAAACTTAGGAAACCCGGATACAATACTTACTGTTCCGCGCGGTGATTATTTTATTCCACCCACCAATTAGAGAATTCAGTAAGTGCTTCGCTCTTCCGTGGTTCCCACCCGTGAATCAAAAGATTCAACGTGATCACTTACCGGATATCATCACATTACCACAAGTAGTATAATCCACTCGAAAAGTTGCGTACTTATTTTAATAAATCTTATATATAAAATTGTCGTGTCGCAGTGTTTGTTGCCAAACTCCTCCGAAATGGCTCGACCGATTTTAATGAAATTTTGTGTTTATATCGGGAAGATTTGATAACCGGTCAACATCTTTTTTTCATACCCTGTTAATATGGCAAAACATTTGCCGGGTCAGTTATTACGTCATTCACTATAATTAATGCAAATCGTGTGCGTATAAAAAGTATATCAGAATAATTATCTCCAATTGGAATTTATACGCTTCACTGCCAATTAAACGATACCTCTTTAGCCTCAGAACAAATAACTTACCCGCAGAAAAAGCTAAGCTACTAATCACCGAATGTAAAGGCACATTTAACCGATGTTTACGTGCGAGGTAAAGGAGTATAACGCAGATCAATTCAACAGACAGTATTAATTAATCCTCTCTATTCTAAGAGGGTTGGATGGTAAAAAGTAAAATGTAAAACTGAACGTCGTTAAGCCGTCTGAGTCCGTTAATTATCGGAACGTTTCTACGTCTGGATTAGAATAAGACCTTGATACTACGCGAATATCAGATACTTCTAATGATCATTAGTGAAATTGAAGTTTTGTCGAGTTTAGTTTGGGAGTTATAGTGATAATGAAATAGAAAAGCTATTGAGTGTAGAGTTTTAACAATGTAATACTGGAGAGAGAGTTTTACTGGATTTATCTATACTAATATTACAAAGAGGTAAAATTTGTAAGTTTGTTTGATTGTTTGTATGTTCGAGCTAATCTCAGGAATGACCAGTCCGATTTGAATAATTCTTTTTTTAATAGTTAGCCACATTTAACGGGAAGGTTATAGGCTATTTTTAACCCGGAATTCCCATGCGAACGGGCACAACGCGGGATAAGATACGAGTAAATGGCACTATTGGCTACACATTCCATAAGTGGTCGAGATGCACGTTGCTTATAATCACTATTACGTACTATTATCTATGAAACTAAAACATAAGCGCTTCTACATTAGTACCTTGTATTACATTAACTCGATGAGATAATTTATTCTTAATTTTTAAAATAACCAGAACACGTTTTATAACCTTCAACAGGCCTTGAAAAGTTAATCTAGCAGAGTGCTAATTTCGCCATCGACCTATAAACCTATCCTAGAATTTCTTAGCGTGACTAATGAGTGGACTAGATTGAGTGATAGCCTGAAAGCTGGCGTATATCCAGGTGATATATCATCTAGATCTGCTATTACTATTGTAAAACGTACGTTAATTACTGTTTGTGTTTAAGTAGTTTGTTACTGTTTGCGTTGAAGTAGGTTAAATAATAATTTTAAAAAATCACAAAATGGTGTTAAAAATAGTATTATTTAAAGGTAAATAAAATATAAGAGAATAAATCCTTGTATGTATAAAAAAAATGTGCCAGTGACTACTATTTAGATCAGTATTACTTCACAAATATAGTGCGGTATACTCATAAAAAAAAAATCAATTTACAAGACCTGAAGGAGATGGACATCGGGACATCGATGAGGTAACAGCTAAAGATAGAGAAACATGAAAAAGACAGACTAAGTCTAAGGAGAAGAAGAAGAAGATTCAATGTAAAAGACTATTTTTGCGTTAACCTTCTATATTGAGATATGTATAAGTTATATGAATGCTCTACTTTCACCTATCTTCTACTATATAAAAATAAGTCGGGTTTTCCTTCCTGACGCTATAACTCCAGAACGCACGAACCGATTTCCACGGTTTTGCATTCGTTGGAAAGGTCTCGGGCTCCGTGAGGTTTATAGCAAAGAAAAAAAATTCCTACGGGAACGGGGGCGCTGCGGGTGAAACCGCGTGGCACAGCTAGTTTCTAATGAAAAAAAAGTGTTTCAATAGTGTCATTCCAAAATAAAACAAATGACAATCTCGACTTGCACACACATAACGTAAACCGTCGACTTGACACTTAATCAGGCAATCAAAACAAAACAATACTAGCTCCAAATCTCAAACATTCCACACACTTCATCTACACCGTTAGCTGTACTTATGTACCTACCGCCACAAAAGTGGTATTTGCCATATTCGCCCCAGCATTGAAACCGTACGCTGGTTCTGACACTTACCTATGATAAATAGTAGTGAAGTAAATCATGGGCCCCAGTTTTCCGCACATCAAATGGTAATGTATTGCACAGAATTTGCTTGGTTGAATAAAGCAACTTATTTGTAGGTAGGTTGAACAACATATTGATTTCTTTGATTCTTTAGTAGAATACTGGAAATCTAAAAGGGAAAGGAAAGTTTTAAGCTGTTATGTCCCACTGCTGGGCCTCTCGTCTCACCGAAAATATCAGTCTAATGTGGAGGGTTAGGCACGCTTGTTTACCTGTGTTTACCTTGTCGCTTGTAATCAACACGCTTGTTTTATTAAAGGCAATTAAGAAAAATACTGAAGTCATTTCAGTCTATTTAAGTAAATAATAGCGCGTGTCGTGTACTTCGACTAAGTGATGTAAACTCATCACCATTGTGCAGTTTAGCCACTACTTCGTCATTGCATTTCTACTGGAGCGCTACCGTCCCTTGGAGGGTGCGTAAAATGTACGGTCCAGGTTGTTTCAATCGTTAAATCATGCTGGATGCCTTTAGGCGCTCTACACCACTCCCGACACCAAAGCTTCCCGAGTAACCGAGTTCCCGAGTAACCGAGTAAACTAACCGAGTTTACTTTTTTAAACCAAATCTCCATTGCAGAACATTTAAACCAAAAACAAAACCAGAACGAAAAAGTTGCTCATAACAAAAGTCAAATAAAAAAATCCTATTACCTCCATTAAATTCAATTTTTACGATTCAACCTCTTGTTCTCAACCAATATTTTGTCCTCATTATCATAAAATGGTTCCCTTTTCCGGCAGCATCATGAACTAAGTACCAAACACTCGTATAACAAAGTTAACGGACCACGAATGGGTGCACGGGTATAGCCCAAAACGGTGGATTGCAACAATCGAGCAAAACGCAGTAAATTTTGTTCAGTGGTCCAGGTGGTAGGATAAGAGCGGTTGGATATAATCTATACAAATATTATGAAGAGTTTTGTAATTTGTTCGTTTGCTTATATGTTCGAGCCAATCTTGTAAATTACCATTTCGATTTCGATAATTATATATGTTAGATAGCCACATTCAACGGGAAGGTTATTTTTCATCCCAATATTCCCAAGTGGAAGGGCCTAACGCGGGTAAAACCGCGGAGCGCTGGTAGTTACTGATATTTGTGATATACCCTTATTTCTATTCAATTGTGTGACAGTATTTGTGAATATATTAAGAATGGTGAAATCAATGTGGAGCCTCTATTAAGTAGCTTTCTATAAAACCTTGATTATTATAAAGGCCACAAACATTATACGAAGTTCAATTTGGTTTGATTTGAACCATGACTTGAGGAAATTTATCTATTGGCGCTCTTTTATTCGCTATTCTATTTGTATAGAGGTAGCAAGAAAAACCTATTATGGTTCCTACTGCGAATGGTCGGACACTGCTAATATAGATAACAAGAGAGAGAGAGAGAAAGAGAGAGAGAGAGAGAGAGAGAGCTATGTTTACAAATGAAAAGATATAAGTTGTTGGACAAAATATTGATTTGTGACTAAAGCTTATAACTTGAACAATATTATTACAGAAGCCAACCGCGCCATTTGTATAAAGTTTCGTTGTAGAACTTTGAACGAATTATTCATTGGCATACCGGATGAAACGGTCATGACGCTCCACTCCACTCCGCTCCACTCCGTTCCAAACGTAGCCATCCGGTGATATCGTATCCTAAAATATTAATTAGATAGGGTTGCTAATGATTAGTTTTTAGGGTTCCGTAGCCAAATGGCAAAAACGGAACCCTTATAGATTCGTCATGTCTGTCTGTCTGTCTGTCCGTCCGTCTGTCTGTCTGTCTGTCCGTATGTCACAGCCTTTTTTCTCCGAAACTATAAGAGCTATGTTGTTGAAACTTAGTGTGTAGATGTATTCTGTGAACCGCATTAATATTTTCACACTAAAATAGAAAAAAAATAAAATTTTAGGGGGGTCTCCCATACTTAGAAATGAAAAAAATTTTTTTTTTTTTTCATCAAACCCATACGTGTGGGGTATCTATGGATAGGTCTTCAAAAATGGTATTGAGGTTTCTAATATCATTTTTTTCTAAACTGAATAGTTTGCGCGAGAGACTCTTCCAAAGTGGTAAAATGTGTGTCCCCCCCCCTGTAACTTCTAAAATAAGAGAATGATAAAACTAAAAAAAATATATGATGTACATAACAATGTAATCTAACACCGAAAATTGGTTTGAACGAGGTCTAGTTAGTAGTTTTTTTTTTACGACATAAATCGTAAACCGCAAAAAAATACTGATTATTCATTCAATAACTCAAATGTAAATAAAAAAACATTTATTTCAAGAACTTCTTTATTATGTTACTCGCTGCTACGGAACCCTTCATGGGCGAGTCCGACTCGCACTTGGCCGCTTTTTAATTCCATTTCAAAACATTGTCAATGAATAATGGTCAATGTGAACATCAGTTTTTAATGAATATTTTAAATACTGGTATAACCGATGATTGTTGAAATTAAATTATCCATAATATTGGACATCATTTTCTTCTTGAAAAATTATGTGATGGAACAAAATATACTGGTGTTACATATTCTTTAATAGCTTTTAACTACTTATTATTTTAAGGGTTTGCTACGGGGTAGCACGAAGGATTATTTTGAGAAAAGAACATTGAACGTCAAATGTGAGGTTCTAATTCTTTATATAAAAAAATGCTAGTCATTGGCGACATTATTGCAATAAAACTAGCTTCTATTTGTTTAAAACTATTGCATTGGTTTTATTCTTTTGTTTTGTTCAGTATCAGTGAGCATCATTTATTCTATCGGCCATAAACTGAAAGCAGGGACGCCTACTTTCTACCTCTAGGGGTATTCGATGCAAGTTTTACTGCTAACTTTGGAGCTACTTGTGGCCAAGAGAGCATATTATGAAATTCTCCAAGTATGTACATAGGTGCTGTGGTTTTGTTGGGAGTACTTTAAGCATTTCGTGGAAACTTTGTTATTTGTTGGCGTGGGTTCTAAATTGTTGACTTACAAAATGGATGTGATGTTTTAAATTATGTATTTTTAGTAACCATTCAAAATCAGTGTCTGTCTTCACAATAGGAGTTTATATCAGATTAGAAAACACATTTTTATTTTATTATGATTATGGCGAGGCGTAATTACATAAATGTGGTCGCCTAACTTGATTCAATTTATTTTGATAGCCAAACATCGTCTAACCTGTAGTTAGTAACGACGGACGGGCGAAGTACTTACCTCTATTTCGTGTCAGTAACTAACTCTGGTGTCAGAAGTGCCAAAACTTATAGACCAACTTACACCAATACTGCTTATAAGAAAGATCCTTGGGCAAGCACTAAATCCCTTTTTATAGTTACATCTTTACCAACTAATCCGTCACTTGAGATTTTTATATCATATCCGCTCTCGGTTCTGTAGATTATGTTGGATCGTAAAAAAAATCTGATTCTGCTGATGCCACAAGGAACTTATTTATGTATAGGAATTATTAGGTGTTAGGATAAAATAAGTCTTGGGAAAGTGGATTTTTGGAAGGGGAAGATTAATTTACTTTATTTAGTGAAATATTTTTTGAAAGGCAGTAATGTTTTATGCTGTGCAACGGTGACTGGTTGAAAAAAAGAACATTATATTTTAAGGACTCTAGAGAATTAAGAGTATTGTAATAATAAAAGTCATTTGGCGTTTAGGGCCGACACTGCGTTAACCGTGCGCACGCCGCGATTCCATACTAAAGTGAACCGTCGCGGGAGCCCGCGGCGTGCGCAGTGTTGACCCGTCGATTTCACCATGGCAACTCCTTAAAGTTAGACATTACATTTTTACTCTATGAAGTGTTTCGTAATTCATCCGTGTCTTGACCATAATTTCGAACATAGAATCAATGATACAGCTTGCAACAACATTTATCCCTTCAGAGCAAAGAAGTCAACAAACCAAATATTCCACAACTACATATTCCATAATTTGTCCAAGTTCCACTCGCAGGCTCATTCACTGTTCATAGTTACATAAATTAGTGTTCACTGCGGGCCCGAGTTTAATAAGACGCCACCTGTCTCCTAATACGGATCTTCTCTTAATTGCCTTTCAACATTTTACCGTCTGCAATATCCGGGCTAGTGACTTTATTAAAACTTTCGATGAATTTACTAAGACGTTTAGATAGTTTGCTCGAAGACATATTTCTTTGCGGTAAAAAGTTATCCTCGTTACTGTTTATAAGCTTATCGTGTGTGTTATCATCATTAGGGTTTATAATAGTATCATTTAAGTTTTAGTTGTCAAATTGTGTTCATCTATTATGAAAATTAGACGTTAATAGTTTATTTCTGGTGTAAAGCTCACTAAAATGTTCATAAAGGTGCAATCACAGCAGGTTGATCATCCTAAGCAACATGCATTGATTGGATAGCGGCAGCAGTTTCCTATTCAAATGCCCGCAGAAGGCAGACGTAAAGACGAAGATTGTTGACCGAAGTATATTGAAACAAGTTCGGCGACTGCATTAAGCAAACGATATTGTACTTAGAGCATTACTTGCAATACACTCACTTGTCCAAACTGTGTTTTTCAATAAACAAATGAATGAGAAATCAAGATATCCACATAAGTCTGTTCCAATTAAAGGTGTTACAGTAGATTTTCAGATTAAAACGATCGCTCCCCCCGGCCCAAACAAAAAGGACGTATTGTATCAAATTAATGGCATCTAATAATGGAGCACTGAAACAGGGGCGCTAAAATGTTGCAGATAACATTATCATTGCGTTCACAAATAAATTGTATAAGGTATTTTCACCAGGTACTTATTGTATACTTACAAACGTACTATTAATATATTAAGTTACCTACTTTACTTATTATCAAAATACTTTTTCATTTCGTCCAGCAAATAAATACGTGCATTAATAAATACATATTTTGGTTATTAAATACGTACGTTGAACACATTATTACTTATTGGGAATGGGTAAATATCGACGAGGAGTATATAGACATTGCCTAATATTTGTATAATAATTATACAATTTACAAACCATTATTTCTTACTCCGTCAATAACTCCACACATCTCTCCAAACTTCGCTCCACTGGATTCGATCTGAGACAAGCTGCACTCCAATTTGAATAAGGAAAGCGTAATTTTAGGTGCCACAGTCACACAATCAGATAGGTCAGGTCACATGGCAGGGACAAATGTGGCAGTAACTCAACGGTGAAGCCTCCCGAGATTTCTTATACTACGGTTATTACGCGAGGTACCAGGATAATGTCTTGGATATTTTTCCCTGACATAATACCTCGTTTTTATGATAACACACGGTGTAAATGTTTTTGACATATAATTTATGATGATGGAAATATTAAATAAACACTTTTAGGGTCTACCGTATCTGGTCTTGTCTTCTCTTGCTACAGTCTCACAGAAGGTGTCTTTATCCCTTTTGTCTGTCTTATGTAGCACAAAAAACACGGATCTTATTTTCTATGTATATGACTAATATTATTAAATCCTTTATAGTAAAGTTTAAAGGTACATATCTTGAATATATTTAAAATTGATGCATTTCTACTGAGGCGCTACTGAGTGGAGAGGATCTCAATTGAGCAATGGTATTGAATTGCAATGCTTGTTTATTTGCAATGTTTTATGATTGGTCGATTGGAATCCAGCTCAGTGGTAACGCACTGAAAGAAGCATACCACGTGACCAGGAGTATACTGATCTTTATACGCTGAAAATAATTGTTATCAAATTTATTCCTTTTTCGAATAATACGCAGTACCCCAAATAAACTCTTACCGCCCGTTTACTATGTTTTGTCTCTTTTGCTATTCAGAAAATTACGTAAGTCAGAAAGTGACAAACCATTTGATAGCTAAAATGTTCTTAATGCGCGTTTATTAATATGGCCCACAATGTTCTCAATTTGGGAGGAAAAATGAAGCCAATTAATCAGAACAAGGTGTGACATCATCAGTTGAAATTGAATACATTTGCCGATATCATTTCATCGCACATCTGTGTCTGAAGCCGTCAAATAAATTCCCCTTTAAGCACATTCGATAATACTTTTCACCTGACAACCTTTTAAATTTGAATTTTATTTTTTCTTTCGAACACCTTCCAATTTGGAAACAATACTGTTTCGAAGTTTATTATTTTCATTAAAGGAGGTTGATTTAATATAATTGAAGCTAAACCGGTCCGTGCCTTATCTTTGAAATTGTTAGGTTATCCTGGGTGTAATGTACTTACTTTATCTTATCCATCTATTGTCAAAGCTTGTTTTTAATCAGACTTTAAACTTTGTATTATGTGTTTGCCTAATTATTTCAATAACAGATTTATTATGGTTCTCTTTGTTTTATTCAATAAGGTACATTTTTATAACAGTGATAATGGGAATTGGTCTATCACTGTGAATGAAAAAATATGAAAATATTTTCTTAGATAAATATTGACCGTTAAATTAATTTTACGATATATAAATTCATTGGTACTTAAGCTGCTAATTTAACTGTCATGTCCAATAAATAAATTTACCATTGAGTTTAGAAATGTTGAACGAAGGAAGGCTCTCACAAGCAATAATTTTCAGACTTTTTCCAAGATTTATGTTTGAAACTTCGACCATTTCTCATGTTTCTGCGAGCGCTGCCTTACAGTGTGAACGATAATCATCCAGCTATTTTTTCTTTATACCCAAAAAACTTTTTGTCAGTTCCGTTGTCCCTCCGAAGAATGAAATAAAATACAGCTTTACTTTGACTTTTTTTATTGCAACTTTTTGTACATTTTGTAGTACATTTTTCAAAAGCTCAAATCCAGTTAAAATAGTCATGTCTTGTTTGTTTAGTTAGTTGGTTAGTCAAGTCATTAGTCATGGTCCGTCTCTGGAAGTAAACCAATCGAGCTGAAAGTTAGTACAACATATTTATGGCTTTATATTTTATACCTTAATTTTAAGGTTATCCTTATTTAACTAACGTTTCACCAAAGCTCAATTTAACACGACACCCCGACATATCATTAAACACGATTCCCCGAAATATCAAATGACCGATGCCTAGTTTCCTCGACGTTTCATTTGCCCTACGTGGTGAAAAGAAACATCACTAAAAAACGTTTCACTTATTTAATATTTGATTGTTTAAAAATAAGGGTAACCTCTTAAGGTAACGCTTAAGACATTATCAATACCCTCCCCTTTAACTCCTCTCAATAATGGATTACCTCTTATCTTTGTTCATCCTAGTATAATTACAATTTCTAAGGTAAACACCGGATATCTATATTTCATATCTGTCCTATCGGTTCACAAAAGTTCGATGACCTTTGAAATGTAACACGGTAACCATTTTGATACCAAAAACACAAACCCATGCTTATTTGTTCAGTTGGAAATTCTAAAATAACATTAAATATTTCGACTAGGTTATTCGTTGATTAAATTATTTCTATTCACAGATTCGTTGTAGTTTCGTGGGTTATTGTAGGTACGTTCAGAGTGAAATGTCTATTACAATTACAGTTCAGGGGGCCACCCAACTGGCCCTTAGCTATACAAATATTTGGCGACCGAAATTTTTCATCAATATCATTTTTCTTACCTCGCGGTATTGAATGTTTCGACGTATTGCTTCCGTTTTCGAACCTTAAGTCGTTGTTAATAAAGTCGTAGTTTCTTTGGTAAGTGTCGTTATTCCATTCGTCGTATTTCTTGTCTAGGTCTATGTTGTATATTGGAGGGTATGAGTTAGGTTCTGGACTCTGGTTGTTTGAGCTGAGCATGTCGTTGTTATGTCGGTGAGACATCCACACGTATCTGGCTAATGGTTCTTCGGGACCCCAAAGACGTGATGGCTTGAAAGCTGCTGCTATTTTCTGGATAATGGAATAACAATTGGTGAGGTTATGTTTATGTATTATACATTAGTTGTCAGGTGGATAAAGGTACATCTACACCGCTGTTAACTTTTGTGGAGCAACACTGTTCAGTGAATTTCTAAAATTAAATAATAGTACTTATATTACTATTTGCTCCTACGTATAACACGTAAAAGTATACGTATGACAACGATAAGCCATAAAATTACTATAGCGCTTGTGGCGTAATTTGACTAAGCGATGTTAGCTCATTACGAATGTTAAGCAACGTGCAGCTCGACCCTTACTTGGATGGGTGGCCGATATTGGCATTTATATCTGAGCGCTACCGTGCTTTGGAGGGCACGTTAAATTGTCGGTCCCGGTTGTTTCATGGTTGATCTTTAGACCATGTCGAAGGCCTTTGGGTAACCTAAAAACACCAACACCAGAGTTGGCCACTAACCTACTCGAATTTACATTTTTACTATAATTCACTGCATAATAAATATCTTCTTCATCGAGGGATGGTCAACCTGACCAATCCTGGTGTCAGAGTTATAGAGCCGCCAAAGGCCTCTGACATGGCTCATGTAACGACTACTATCCGTAGAAAGTAACCGGGACCGACGGCTTAACGTGCCCTCCGAAGCACGGAATCATCTTACTTTTCGGGCAATCAGGTGATTCAGCCTGCAATGCCCTAACCAAACTGAGGACAGTCACAAAGTGATTTTTGTGAGATATCCCCACCGGGAATCGAACCCGGAACCTCCGGATCGTGAGCCGAGCGCTCAAACCACTAGACCACGGAGGCTGTTAGGTATATTAATAAAGTAAAAAATATACTGATAACCTATAACTTCTATAACCAGTCTACGTTACAAATAAATACTTATACTCACATAAAACACATTATACTGTTCCTCCTTAGTGACAGCAATAATTGCCATCAGTAGCATTATGACTGCAATTATAACTAACGTGGCTATCATCGACCACAACACATGTAGATGTACAAAACCCATCTTGATCATGTATCTGAGCCACCAGCCCGTGACCCCACCAATAAGGATGGGGGTAGTCCACCAAGTACCCACCCAGAAACAAGGCAACTTTGTCCCTGTTAAGAATTCTATGTCTATAGAGAGGTGACACCACCCTGGAAATGAAAAGGAAAATTTTAATAAGTTACTGACTGATATTGTGTGGGCGGTCTTGTACTGGATTTTTGTTGCTAAGTCTCAAAATATAGAGAGTATTATGACTTTGAAAGTTGAAAAGGAAGATGACAAAATTTTAGGGAAAAATAATGATGCTATCACAATTTTCTGTCGTAATAAGATCAAATCGAAAGCTTTTTAATATATTAAACCTTAATTATATTGCGCATTAAAAGTGTGTTTGAATTTAACTATCTGACAATCGGAGAAATAATATACATATAAAGAAAGTTTAACATATTTTATGTTTTCGTTGCTATAATCTCGCCACGCGAGTACCGCATTCGGATATTTAAATAATAACACAAACTGATTATCTTGGAATTGATAAACTTACCGTAAATAAAAACTATGCCTATAACTTCGGTAGTGGCAGTGAACACAGTCAATATCGGTACTATAATGTCGTCCAATACTTGCACTACTTCTAAGTTTCTTGTCAGCGTGGCTACTGTTAGCGCAGTGCCAGCAGCTGATGATACTGTGGCAAAGAGTCGCCAATGGTCTCCTGCAAGGCGATGAAGCTTGTCGTACACTGGGTAGAGGAGGGTCAGCTGAAAATGAGATGAAATTCGAAAATACAAGTAGTGTACTGTTTCAAATATTCACTCGCTTGCTCTTTTACTGAATGATAACTTTTAATGCATGATGAGCGAGAAACCAATGTCTTCGGAATTGCATAGAACGGTGTCAGAACATAAAGAAAAAATCTTGAGAGGTGTTCTGGGACACCCAGATGGATCGAAGTTCAATGCGAAATAGAAAGACGAAACGAAAATATCTGGCTTGCTTTCTATAAGAGAGAGAGAGAGAGACAGAGAGAGTCTGTCTGTCTCTCTCTAACGCAAAAAGTGTCGTTACAACTTTTCGTCTTAATTTTTTCCGTCTAGCCCCCTTTCGCAACGCGCGATAAGGAACTTCGTTCCAAAAATCCTACACATTCTGTCATATTCTCATATTGTGATGAAAACTTGACCAAAGCTCAGTACATATCTTTACTTTATAAAAGAGTATCTGCAGCTACTCACCACTGTAATAACGCCTGATACGAATACTACAAACAAGCCAAGTATAGGCCACTCTTTAGTTCTCTTCTCAGTTATAGATGACTGATATATCAGGACTAGAATCGAGATGAAGCTTGAGTCTCTCACTGTGTCTCCTCCAATCGCTTCCCACAGGAGGACCCAGAGCCATCCAGAGAATATGTTTGACATTATCAAAAATGCTGCTGTCCTGAAAAGGAAAACAATGCAAATATAGTAAGTGAGTGATTCTATCGAATTTCTCAAAAGTTAATATTTTGTATTTGTTAGATTCTAATATTAACTATAATATTAACAACTCGCACCGCAGCAAGTTAAGAATAAAACATTGTATATTTCTTATTTTTATCTATCTATAATCAAATATTAACAAAATCGGTTTACGGGCCAACACTGCGTTACGCGTGCGCCCGTCCGGCGGTTCACTTTTGTATCAAACCCCACGCGACGGGCGCACGCGACTTGATTCCATATTACAAGCTTAGAGCTTACTTGGGTCTAATAAACCGTGTGTGAAATTGTCCGGGTATATTATTATTAATTTAATTACAATAACAATCTCTTACCATCTTACATCAGAGTGTCTGTAAACAGTTCCTCCGGCGCTAACCAAGTAACCTCCAAATACGTGCGTCGTAAGTAATGTCTGGACTAAAGCGCTGAACCAAATGTGAGGTTGGTAGAGAGGGGACCATTTCTCGCAGGATTCAAACAAGGAATCCAAGAGATCACTGTTCCCTAGTGATGTGGACAGTACGACAGCTAGGATTAGAACTGAAGGCACTAATATACTGAGCGATACCTTCAATGTTTTCCGTAGGCGGTACAAACTGAAACCAAGAATAGTAAAGTGTAATGCTCCACTGCTAGACAGAGATCTCATCTCACTAAAGATAGGCGTAATCACCAAAGCTTGCCTAATACGGGTTGCTAATCTCAAACCCGAGCCATGTTGATGTAAAACATCTTTAATATCCAAATTTTTACACCTGTACAAAACTTAGATTTTGATCTTTGATAGTTCAGTAAGTAGTTGAAGATATTGATTTAAGATTAAGATTGGAGTCAACTATTAGGTAAGTACTGATTAAGGGCTGACACTGCATTAAGCGTGCGCGGTTTCATACAAAAGTGAACCGT
The DNA here is from genome assembly GCA_951394245.1 of Cyclophora punctaria. Classification (NCBI taxonomy): domain Eukaryota; kingdom Metazoa; phylum Arthropoda; class Insecta; order Lepidoptera; family Geometridae; genus Cyclophora; species Cyclophora punctaria. The sequence goes on along the minus strand of OX596174.1, from coordinate 2,218,587 downwards.
CGCGTGCGCCGGCGCGTGCGGTGTGATACAACAGTGAACCGCTGTGTGCGCACGCTTAACGCAGTGTTGACCCTAACAGTGTTTTTTTACAAAACTTAGAGGATAAGATAACATTCGTATTACAATTAAATCCTAGTACACAGGTACAAAAGTTTTCATTGTAAGTGTTTGTGAAAACTAGGTCGAACTAGGACCCGCATTTCCACCGAAAACTGGTTATAACTATAACAAGTTATATGGAATACCCCACTTTAGTACCCCAAAAATACAAAGACCAAATTATTAATACTACAATGAATTTATAGCCATCGAATATTCGAGCCGAATGGTTTGAATTTCAGCAATAACATACTCGTAGTGCGGACATCTCGGCCGAATGACCCGCCAATTAACAGGTCAATTCAATGAACAATCATATGGCACATGTAATTGTCTCAATAACACGTTGTACGTGTTAGATTTATTATGGGCACTTGTAGGGTTTGTTAAAGGACAGATTTCCACGGATGAGGGATTTTGCCCATTTGCCTGCGAAAGAGTGTTGTGGGACAAATTGTATCGTATACATTTGCAGACGCTGCGAAAACTGGATTACGTACTTGGATTAGGAGAGGTAAAAGAGAAGTCAAAATAAATTGAAAATTATTAACCAACTTGAATCGATTTTCCCTTTAAAAATAAGTCTGGTTCATTCCAACTTTGAATTCGAAATTGGAACAGACGAAAAGTTATCTAACATCGTAATAAAACTGATGCAATCTCAACCTCTTTGTTTAGTTAATAAATTAAATTACTTACAGAATCGGCACGAAGAACCATAAAAAGAATATTAAAACAGTCATTATGCCGATATACTGGGGATGATCGTTGAACGCCGACAGAAATGTTGAACTGGAAATAATTCTCATATTAAATGACATGAAAACAATTTAAATAGACTTAAGGTGTCGCTTGGTTAGAGCGGATTTACAAGCAAGGCAAGTTTAGGTGAACGCGAGCTATTTTTGCTAAAGTAAAATACCAGGTGTTACTTTTCACTGAAGAAATGTTATACGTAAACTGTGTTGGAAATGTAAATTGGAAACATTCTTCACTCAACCCGGGATTTGAACCCAGGACCCCAGTCTTGGTAAACGGGTGCACATATCACTAGACCACCGAGGCGTTATGCAAGTTAGTTGAAAATAAAATTGAAAACGATTTATTGTTTAATCTTAACGACGGTGCCTAAACTTAGCTGATTATCACTAACGGCCTTTTGGATATCACATAACATTGTAATGATAAAAATCACCAACCAAACGTAGAACTTCCTTTTTTCAAGTCGGCTAAAAACGAAACTAAGCTGACACTTGATCTGTATTGTCCAAATCATTAATTACAGAAAACCATTACAATGCCATGTATATAATGTTGGTGTGAGGTTTTCATGAGCCATAGCATGTCGTCTTTACTGTTAATTACGGGAAGTATGGTAATGTAACTACAGTCTAAAACAATGGAACATCAAGGCAATGTCCTTTTCGTCACGTTTTATAAACTTCCTTCACTAACGGTAAGTGACCAATGACTTCGAGTTATTCGAAAGACTTTTTTAGTCATATCTTATTGCAGTACATCCCAAACTGCGACACTCAAAGACATCCATAGTCTATAGACGTCGATAGACACTTAAGTAATAGACGAAATTGTTCATACATTACATGTCACTCATTAAATGTCTACTAGGGATTTGACGTGTTTGAGTAAGGGCGTTAGTCATTGGAAAAAAAAATACCTACAATGGTTAAGTGACAACTTGTAAACTTTGATCCATCCTTTCCTTAAATTTGAAAGGCGTCTAAGAATATGGTATTTCACTGATATTAAAAGTGTACAATTTGAGACATGAATTTAATAAAATTACCAAAAATATGTATTATCAAAACTAAAATCAGAATCAAAATCGATTAAAAGAAATTATAAGCTCAGAAAGATTATCTCCTATCTCTTTCTTGCAAAACTATTTTTACGGGGCTACGAGCTTTGTGACGTCACAGTGCTAGTAGTGCTGTCTCTATCTAATCAGCGACTTTGACCGCCTGTAACTCTGGAAATAGCGAAATAAAAAAACTGATTTTAGTCTAACATAAGTGATAAAAAGATGAGTTAGTAGAAAGAATATAAAAAAATGGTGAAATACCCTATTGTATGTCAAATCCCTATTGCAAAAAGTAGAAAACAAATGTAATATCCATAACAAAGACTCACTTGAAACATTCGCTAGCATTCATTCTGTTTTCATATCCATTCTGAAAACACAAAAACAAATACATTTTCTATTAATAACATTTGTTTGGACGATCTTAAATAAATCATATCGTGTATATAGAGTATTAACTGAGACTGAAGTATTTTTCCTTGTGTAGGTGGTAAGGAAACAATCGTACAATACATGTCAACCCACACACGTCGTAAATAAATCTATACTTATAAAATAAAGCTCAAGAGTTCGTTTTTTTGTTAATTTTTGTTTATTTGAACGCGTTAATCTCAGGAACTAACAGTCCGATTCGAATAATTCTTTTTGTAATAGATAGCCACGTTTAACGCAAAGGTTATAAGTTATTAATGTTCCCGAAATTCTCACGAAAACAGGCACGGCCCGGGTAAAACCGCGGGGCACTGCTAGTATGAGATAATACCAAACAAGGCTCGAATGCCAATGGTCAATCTCCTAACATTATCATATTCAAACGATATCGAAATCGGATCATCAAAGTGTTTTCAACTTGAATATTAAACGATACTCGAGCACTATAGAGGTAGAGCGGTGCAAATATTATATGATAATAAACCCTGGATGGTTTAGATTCACACTAGCGACATCTATTGGGTCGCGGGTTGAACCACCGCGCGGGACAGCTAGTATCCTCCTATCCTACTAATATTATAAATGCGAAAGTTTGTGAGGATGGATGTATGTATGTAAGTATGTATGGATGTATGGACGTATATTTGTTGCTCTTTCACGCAAAAACTACTGAACGGATTTGGATGAACCTTTACAGTAATATAGGTTATACATCAAAATAACACATGGAATACATTTTATCCCAAAATTCCCGCGGGAACAGGTACAACGTGGGTGAAACCGCGGAGCGCGGCTAGTAGCTATATATTTGTTAACTTACAGGTGTTATGTGAAGTTTAGTGCAATCTTTCAAAGGAAACGACCCTTTCCCAATCCATATGAGAGAAGCCGTACTTAGTGATAAGTATACCATGTAGTAAATGCAGCACACGTATGACGTCAGCAGCTTTAAGTGACCCACGCCTGAAATAGACAAGTTTTACGGATTATCCTACTAATATTATAAATGCGAAAGTTTGTGAGACTGAGGATGGATGTATGTTTGTTGCTCTTTCACGAAAAAACTACTGGACGGATTTGGATGAAAGTTTACAGTAATATAGGTTGTACATCAGAATAACACATGGGTTACATTTTATCCCGAAATTCCCGCGGGAACTGATACAACGCGGGTAATACCGCGGGGTGCGGCTAGTAAGACAATAATGATCATGTGTAGTCTAATATAATAAAGACGAAGATTGTTTGTTTGTTTGAACGCGCTATATCAGAAACTGTCAATCCGATCTTAATAATTATTTTTGTAATGACATTCAACGAACAAAATATACGGAAACGGGCACAATGCGCATAAAACCACGCTGCTAGTAATGTATAGCGTGTATACTGTATGGGGATTATGTCGCTATAAGACATACATATTATAAGAAATGTGGATCATGTTTACATTTGTAAGCACTTTTTGTGTGCTGAGTATCTTTATTAAGGTACTTTTTTACTTTTTTGTATCTCACTGCTGGGCAAAGGTCTCCGTAGAGACTTTCAATCATCGGGGTTCTACTTGGTTCAAGAAAATGTCAATAGTAACTACAAACAAATGCACATCCCTCAACAATCTTTCTAAAACGACACCTTGCCTACGTTATAAAAAATGCAACTTTACAAAAATATACATTCAAAATATTCGTATTTAACATTTCCATTTTCAGAATGTTCATTCAATTTGATTTCAGACATACACAAAGAAGCAAAAGGCTTTGAAACTACAGGTGGGAACTCTGAACAGATTTACTGTAAGTCCGTATGTTTGCTTTCCTGGAGTACGGGATTACTATGTTGACGCGATATTCCCAAATCTCTAGGATGAAGTGCCGTACGAAAATGTATTCTGTAAACGTACCTACTGTTACTTGTTGATTGTTTTTACAGCGAAGTGATGAAGTTTGTGCGAAATAAAGTCCGTGATAGTGGACTTTTGTTAGTCGTCATTCATTTTAAGTACTGGCCATCCCTGGAGTACTCTCCGAAGCACGATAGCGCTTAGATAGAAATGCCAGTATCGGCCACACATTCAAGTACCTAGTAAAATTTAAGTAATGTATACTAATATTATAAAGCTGCAGTTTTTGGTTTCTTTGAACGCGCTAATCTCAGAAACTACTGGTCCGATTTGAAAAAATATTTTAATGTTGGATAGTCCACTTATCGAGGAAGGCTATTTAAAAGCTACGGGATGAAAATCCCGGAATTCCCACGGGAACGGGCACAACGCGGGTAAAACCGCGGGGCGCTGCTAGTTATATAAATTGAGAACTTCATTGAGAAGAAATATAATCAATTTCAAAACAACTGATTTCAGTATTCAGTCTCACAATAACATTCTTATCTACAAAATTCAAATACCTCTCAAAATAGGAACAGCTCTCCACAACCCCACAGGATCCTGTTGGCTCAACTGACCCAGAGCCAACTGGAGTAACGATAACGGCAGCCCCACGCTGAGGAGCCAGAACGTGTAGACCACCAGGTAAGGAACTGCTCCATGTTTGGACGCCTCTTTGGGTAAGTGGACCGAGCTGAACAGGGTGAGTGACAGCGCGACCGTGCATAGCTGTGTCTTCACGAAGTCCAATGTGGATTTGAGTGACTGGAATTAGATAGAAAATAATCGTTACACACAAAAAATATCAGACGGTTAAATAATACTTTAGTCTTATTCATAAATGTTTTTTAGCCAAACGCTGTTGAATTGAAACTACGTCGATGCACTTCGCTTTTATTATTAAGAATACAGGGTGAGCAATCCAAATGGGTCAGTATGGAGGTTTTGGAAACCATAACAGATAGCGAAATCTTGGCTTAGGAACCATGACATTGATTTTAGTAAAAAGAAAAACTGCATTCATATACTTACAAAAATACGTGTACTCGGCCCAGGAATCGAACCTGGACTTTTTGAAAAAATTAATTTCGTTATTTTCCTTTGAATATCGGTTATGTAGCTCTTAAATAGTAAATGTTACTAATAAACAAGATATCTAAAACTAATAAAATGCATTGTTTTTAAACAACGAAGTTTTATTTTTCAATACTTCAGTGCCGCCGCCGGCCCTTTGACTTTGTATGGGGAAGTTTTAATATTGTTTAAGTAATTGAACAAAAACACAACAATAGAATTAATCTTTGCATCCAGGAAAATGGTTACCATTTTGAACATTTACTGAAATAAAATAATTATCTTTTTGTTGTGTTTTTGTTCAATTACTTAAACAATATTAAAACTTCCCCATACAAAGTCAAAGGGCCGGCGGCGGCACTGAAGTATTGAAAAATAAAACTTCGTTGTTTAAAAACAATGCATTTTATTAGTTTTAGATATCATGTTTATTAGTAACATTTACTATTTAAGAGCTACATAACCGATATTCAAAGGAAAATAACGAAATTTAATTTTTCAAAAAGTCCAGGTTCGATTCCTGGGCCGAGTACACGTATTTTTGTAAGTATATGAATGCAGTTTTTCTTTTTACTAAAATCAACGTCATGGTTCCTAAGCCAAGATTTCGCTATCTGTTATGGTTTCCAAAACCTCCATACTGACCCATTTGGATTGCTCACCCTGTATAACATTTTTATCTGCCATTTGGCCCCCTTACAGCAAACTTGGTCGCTGAAGACAGGTGATTTACATCTGTACAAGAAAAAGTAAAAATATTGCAGCTACCAAATTATATTGTTAGTTAAGGAACGGTACGATTTAAATAAAAGTGAACCCGTAAACGTAGTTTCAATTCAAAATGAGTAGAACCGCTTAAACTTAAACTTAAGCTTAAACTTAAGAAACTAGTGTTTTGTCTCTTGATATTTGGAAACTAACGTATGTTAGAAAAGGACAACCTATTGAAAGCTAAAATGCTGTTAAAATATAAATAAGGCGGTGAGTCTAAAGTGTCCCATGGCTGGGCGAACAGCCTCTCGGAAGATATCGAGTGCAATGATTAGAATGAGTTGATAACACTTTGCTTGCTAACCTACTGTAATAGCAAATATGATAGAAAGTTGTCATTATTTATGTATATTAAGGGTCAACACTGCGTTAAGCGCGCGCCAGTAGCGTGCGCCCGTCGCGTGCGCACGCGTCGGTTCACTTTTGTATGACACCGCACGCGACGGGCGCACGTTACGGTTCACTTTTGTATGAAGCCACACGCGGCGGGCGCACGCGGCGGTTCACTTTTGAATGTCGGCCCTAAACGTTGAGACAAGTTAGTTATGTCTTCGATAAGTGATAACAATCTAAAATCACTACTGGATTAATGTTCCTTAAAAACAAAGTGCGTAATTGCATAGGTATAAAATAAATATGTTAGTAAAAATTTCAATATTAATATTTAATCTCATTCCAATGAGTTCTAAAATATTACACCAAATTAATTAAAATTAACAAATAAAATATGCACATCTACAATGGCGTTGAGAACTTCATTTCGAAAATATAAAATTCAATCTTAGTTTCTGACTTCTAAACTAATTAAAATATTCGTTTTTGCTAACAAAACTATAGATCCAAGGATAATGGACGAATTATTAACTTTAAAATAATAATTCTGATTCAACTGGCAGGTTTATTTTTAATTAAATCTTGAAAGTAATTAACAGGTCACAGTCAGCTGGTTTCAGATGTTATTTCTTATATTATATTTTTAAATTAACAAATACAATTTTCATTTCAAGCTCTTAATAAAATACGTTCTGGATTTATGATAACAACCTTTGTGGTTTGTATAAAAGGAGTAATCTGAGTTAGTTATGTCTGAAAACTGGTGGGGAGGTAGTTTAGAACCAGGAAACGGATACAAGATGCTATTTATCCCGTATTTCCCCGGGAACGGGTGGGCTGTGGGTAAAACCGCGGGGCACAGCTAGTGTTTTATAATATCTACAATACAAATATTAAAGCTACAATTATTGTAAAACTCTTTTTGTTTTTAAAAAACAAAATAATGACTCGTTAATTCCTACCAGTAATCATGACGTTCATCACAGTATGTACATAATTATTTCAATAAAAGATAAAATAATACTTGGAATTACCATATAACCCACAAGCTAACAACTCGTAACAATTTAATATGTTTTGCATAAAATAACATCTTCCATGATGATATATACCCAGAAATAGGTACCCGGACAAATTCACAAAGGTTAATTAAGCTCTAAGCTTGTATTATGAAATCTAACTCACTGATAATTAGCTACATATTATTATACAAACAAAAATACTTCATCATGACATAGTATAAAACAAAGTCGCGTCTGTTTGTCGTTTGTCTGTTTGTCTGTATGCTTAAATCTTTAAAATTACGCAACGGATTTTGATGCGGTTTTTTGTAATAGGTAGAGTGATTCAAGAGGAAAGTTTTTATGTAAAAAAATCCCGAAATTCCCACGGGAACGGGCACAACGCGGGTAAAACCGCGGGGCGCTGCTAGTAAGAATATATAATTAACACCCAGACAACGTCACCAACAACTATGTCTTCACTTATTGTTGACTCCGGGCGGGAATCGAACCCGCAACCTCCCACCCAGTAAGCACTCTCACTGCCACTGTGCCAACGGGCTTGTCGATTAAACATCACAAATTATAATATTGTTACAATATCTGACAAGCCCGTTGGCACAGTGGCAGTGAGAGCGCTTACTGTGTCGGGGGTTGCGGGTTCGATTCCCGCCCGGAGTCAACAATATGTGCAGACATAGTTGTTGGCGACGACGTCTGGGTGTCAATTATATATTCTTATAAAATATTTGTGTATGTATATGTAGTAGTACCAGTTAATTAGATTCCAAAACACAAGCTTAGAGCTTACTTTGGGTTCAATTAACCGTGTGTGAATTTGTACGGGTATATATATGTAAAGAGGTTTACTCTAAAGACACAAATAGTTTAGCTATAAACTGTTCCAACTGGCAAAGGTTAATAGAGAGTTCACTAAAGTAACAACAGACTTTAGACCATCTTGTTTGATAACAGGAAAACTGTCTTTTTAACAACAGTTGTCAATACAATTAGTGTAACGGATAAAAAAACATTGAGAGACAAAAACATTTATGAGACAACTTGTTTTTATATATTAAGCAAACAATACGTGACAAACTATTGTTTTAGAAGACTTGTGTCTAATGTGCGCCGTGTCATTTGTTTTCATAGATCGATATACTGTCTAACTACAGACTAAGCTGTCATAATCAAACTTTAATTTTCTGTTCATTCAATTATTTCGAGTAGTGTTAGTGATCAACCCTGGTACCTGTAAGATCCTACTATTTATCGTCTTACAAAAGATCAGTACAGCGAAGAGATTTGGTTACACCACAACTATCTACTCGCATATTCGTGATACTCGTATCAAAGCCGAGCCATGATTGAAAAGTGAATAACAGACTGTGCAATTTGATCTTTGATTTTGTATGCGAGTGAAAAAGACAACGATGTTTCTGATTTAGAACTATTAAGGGTCAATAGTGCGTTAAGCGTACGCCCGCCGCGTGCGCCCGTCGCGTGCGCACGCGGCGGTTCACTTTTGTATGGAACCGCGGCGTGCACACGCTTAACGCAGTGTCGGCCCTAAACATCAATGCAAGCGTTGCTTAGAACTATAAACACTAGAGTCATAACAAACAAACAAACAATCATGTTACTACATTAATTAGTCAAGCCAAGATCGGATATTGCAAAAACGTAAAATTACTGTTGCAGAACTGATTTGCAGATACTTTGAGTGCAAATAGTGGATGAAGCTTAGATTATTTTGTAATTGGTGAGGTATAACGGTAAAATGAGCGGCTCTTGTGATTTTGATAAGACAGACGAAGACTCATTTTGTACATTACTTTGTGGCTTAAAGTGTGTTACACTGTTTTTAAATTTTAAATTATCTTTAAGAGATGTATTTTAACGTGCATCGGTAGTTTTTGTCTGTTTGCTTAAGCCGATCTCTTAAGCGCTTAGACTATTGTCCTCCATAACAGAACCTGAAATAGTGGAGATATAGCATTATATTAAAAACACTTTGCAAAAATCTCTTAGTAAGTTTGTTCTGGTGGGTTAGTGGCCAACCCTGGTATCGGAATTCTTAGACCGCCTAAGGGCCTCCGACATGGTCTAACGATTGAAACAACCAGGACCGACAATTTAACGTACCCTCCAAAGCACGGTAAGGAAGTTGCTTATCAATAGTGATCAGTAATCGCTTAACTTAACTACGCCACGAAAACTAAAGCCTCTAAGAAGTATATTACGAGTATGTTCGAGTACGTTAGTAAGCATCTTTAAAGTAAAGTAAAGTAAGATATTAGCCTGTAATGTCCAACTGCTCGGCAAAGGCCTCTCATCTCACTGAAGATATTAATCAGTTCAGTGAGGAGGATTGGGCATAATCAACGCACTTGCCAAATGAGGGTTGGTAATCTCAAACCATGTTTGAAAAAATGCTTTCACTCAACCCGGAAATTGAACCTGGGGGCTTAGTCTTGGCAGGCAATTGCACAACCACTAGATCACCGAGGTGTTAGCAAATCTAGTAACGGAGTTCTTAGACTGCTTGAAACAGCAAGGTACTATAACGGAAGGAAGCCATAGTATAAACGCTTGCATGAATATATAGTAATGCTCACAAAAGAGATTGTTTACAATAACATCGAGACTATTAAATGTTTTTATATCACATAGTGAATGTGTCATGATAGTGTTTGTGTATTTAAATTGTATTTGAAAGTAGTTACCTAATAGATCATTGTCTTGTATGTTTTGTTTGACTAATCATTTCGTTTGATTGATTTGTCACTCGCTATGAAAATTTTACTATTGAAACCAGCAACAGAAAGTGAACACTCGCTTCATTTGCAGAAAACAAATGACAATTTAAAATCAGTAAATATACTGACATTGACAGTCGATTTATTTCAAAATGGAATTCGAGTAAAACCTTATCTACACGACAGGAGACTGTTAATTTAGTTACAAATAAAAAAGAATATTTTAAAATTGGAATACGAGAATGTATATTGAAACTATTTGGCAGAGAAAATCAAATACAAATAGCTTAAGTTTCAATCGATCAAACCTGTGATCGCGAGTTAATTGTATCAATTACTGAATTCGCTTCGTTCGAACACAATTAGTATCTAACATGGAACGGTCAATCAAGTGAATGTGTTGCGTGCTAATGCTCTTTAACGTTTTACTTTTCATTTCCTTATGATGTAGACAGTTTTATGAGCCTGAAGCCATCTATTTCAGTATCCACTTCACACTTTCCGAGACTAGTCGGATTGAATGAACTCCAATATCTACCAGGACTGTGATACTAGTTTCTGCGTCCGAAATCGTTGGAGATTATGTCTGGGCGGACTTGGAAGGTGTCATCCGGTTTGTAAAGGTGATGCAGAGCACTGACATCGTCGCCGCCTTTTGTTTTTTAAATGACACTGACCTCTTAGGTATCACCACATAGTATAAAACAAAGTCACTTTTCGGTGTCCTATGTATGCTTAAAAATACGCAATGGATTTTGATGTGGTTTTTTTAATAAAGTGATTTAAGGGGAAGGTTTATATATATAAAAATTCCCGAAGTTCCCACGGAAATGGGCACAATGCCGGTATAACCGCGGCTGCTAGCTTCTCTATAAAAAGTAACTACGTTCGAGTATGTTAGGTCTACCATAATGTTGGAATTTTTAGACCTCCTATAGCCTCTCTCATAGTCTGACAATTGATTTCATTTCATTTCTCTATGATATAAGACCTCTGTTTGCTACCGAATCGTTAGTCGTTATTGCGGAAGTCTAGCCGCAGTTTAACATGAAAATAGATATAAAAATCTAAATACGTTTCGACCTGTAAATATCAAGGTAAAATAAAATGGCAAAAGTTAAATTTTTCAACAGTAAATTGTCAAAAATCTATTCCTTTTTCAAATATTTATACCACTACAAAATACTTTATAAATTTTTTGCGAGTCAATTTTGTTTCAATTTAATTTTCAGCAAAAAATTAGAGCATCATTCAATTTGGGTGTCGTTTTTCGACTAACTGATCGAATCATAGACCTCTTTACAATGTATTAAATGTATTGAGTGGCCTAATTTAATATCTTGAGATCTAATAGAAAAGATCGAGAAAATAAAACCGAGGTTTGTCATGATATATGGATTTGTATTATTGGTTGATTTTGGTTTTTGGTGATTATAATGGTGTGATTGTATATGGGTACACAAAAACCCATCCAGCAGAAAATGATCCCCTTTATTTCAAAAAGTACTGAATAGATCTGAATGAAAAAGATCCCTACCTACCGACCTAAAAGATCAGTGAGCGAGTCTAGTCTAACATACAGACCAGATTTTATTCTGAAAGTCCTATTAAGGATTAGAATTCCCGAGATAAGCAAACAAACAAAGGTAGATACTTTACCTCTTTATATTATTAGTATACATTCAATTGTATACGAAAATATGTACAAAAATTTTCATATTCATATTAATTTATTTTACGAATGAAAGTGTATCCGTAAGCATAGTTTCAATTTAAAATGAGTAGAGTACGATTGTTATTTGTTTCTAGGAGATGGTCCAATAGATATAACAGTTTATAACCGTGATTGATTAGTTATAATGATTATTGCTATTTAGGTTACAACTTAATCAAGGTTAAATTCAAATCTACAAAGTCCAGCTGCGTTAAACTCTGCTTTAAAAATGTTTCAAGTTAATCAGCGATGATTTCTAACATCCATAACAAAGTATTTCATTAAAGTATTTGGGACGGAACCATTTTAATCATACAAGTTACTTTGCCATAAATAAAAATTGGTACGAGTACGTAACGCATAAACTTTCTCGTTAGTATGAGTTGAGGAAAACATAGTGGGTGTTTATATTTAGTAACGAGCTGTGCCCTGCGGTTTCACCCGCAGCGCCCCCATTCCCGTGGGAATTTTGAAATTTTTATTCCCTAAAAACCTCACGGAGCCCGAGACCTTTCCAACGAATGCAAAACCGTGGAAATCGGTCCAGCCATTCACGCGTGATGCCTTGACCAAGAAAAACGGGTTTCATTTTTATATACACGGTGAGCCTTAATAACCCGAAAGATTTAAACCAACGATTTTAGAGCCTAATTAGAGTATATAAAGTTATATAACGTATAGTCCAAAAACCCATATTTTAAGAGATATTAATTATTTCAAGTGAACCACAAGTAAGAAAATCTCAATTGTAACACACCCTAAAGGCGTGACGTAGCCACCTACTACTTTTACACGCAGACGCACTAACCGCAGGGTTGATGCATCGTATGATATCGGAGTGATTCGTTAAGTGTCATGCTCGCTCCTTGTTTCTCAACTGAGATTAATCAAAACTCGCTCACTCTCTGAAGTAAAGGTTTGTTTACAAAGAAGCGATCAATTAATATGATTAAATTTGTACTGAAATAGTAGTTTAATTAAGACACATAATTGGACCCATGTTGATATAGCATTATTTACTCGTACTGTCGTCACAAATACGTCGTTTAAATCTTTCGGGTTATTAAGGGTCACCGTGTATATAGATTTTACAAGCTAGGAGTTAGCAAGTTCAATGGTTGCAAAAACAAAAGACAAACGACTGAATTGAGAACCTCTTTCTTCGGTTTTTGGTCAAAAAAATAACGTGTTCTATTGAAACTCGTCGATTACTTTGATTTTCATTTGTCTTCAGAATTTTCTAAACCACAACTTGCTCAAAAGAAACTATAGTAAAGGAACAGTCTATTAAAATGTTACTAAGTTTGACCTTGATTGTACCTTTGACTTGGATATTACGAACTTGGACTTTTATATTGCTTACAAAATGAATAACGGTGAAATTAATTAATTATATGGAAAATATATGCCTTGTCTTATTGGTTTAGTGGCATGTGCATTTGTCTGCCAAGACTGGGGTCTCAGATTCAATTCCTGAGTCAACTTGAGTTAAGCATGTTCTAACTTTTTTTTCGAACACGCAGTTTAGATCACCAGCTCATAGTATGCAAGCGTGGTGATTACGCCTATCCTGGATTGCCAACAGTGTGACAATAAAGGCTTATACATTTTTCTTTCAAAATGAACATGTATATTTATCGGGTCAGTACTTACCGTACGGCATAGTTTCATTACACATTACAAGTCATATCAACGAGTTATAAATAAAGGTCAATTATATTAGCTCTCGTATTATCATTTTGTTTGATCAAGTGATCACTACCTATCGTATTTCTACACTTATTAATTTATGGATTTTTATACATGTGCTCCACTTACAAGATTTTGAATATTTAAATACTTCTTATCAAATAATAGTTTTTAAGCTATTGCATAGCTTCTATCGCGGGCCTTGAGCGCGGGGACCGAATCCAGAAATTCCGTAACGAAAAAACCTCACGCTCCCCACTAACGCCATCTAGTGATATAAAAAATAACTATGCAATAGCTTTACCGCGGCAGTCCCCGAGTGCCACACGTCTTGTTTTTTACATACCTTTTAAATGTATTATAGTAAATCTATATTTATAAAATTCAAAGTCCTGACTGACTGATAATCAACGCACAGCCTCAACCGCTACACCTAAAAACATGAATTTGGCAGGAAGGTTCTTCAAGTGACGTAAGTGCACACTAAGAAAGGATTTTCGAAAATTCCTACGGGAACGGGCTCAACGCGGGCAAAGCCGCGGGGCGCTGCTAGTAGTTTTATATGATAATATATTATCATTTTGACAGCAAGTTACATATGAAACAAACTTTCGATTGGTGTGCGGCCACAGTGAATGCGCGGTGGCTTACGCGGTGACTTACGCGGTGGCTTACGCGGCGGCGGCGGCGGAGGTGGCCACACTGAGGCGCGAGCTCTAGTAGCGATCAGACGTATATCAGGGGTTGCAAACAATTTTCGATCAACAATACACAACTAGATTTCGGGTCACGTACAAAATCAAAGCTAAAAATGTCCTCGTGAATTACGTGTGACAGCTTATTTTGTTTACTACCGAACTGACCAAAAAGTTTTAAAACAGTTCGAAGTTCAACCTAATTACAACCATGACACCTAGCAAATCTTCAAATATTTAAAATTACTACTGTCACTTAGAAACGAAAAGACAACAATTAGTGTGAAATCAACCTTAACGACCTACAAATAAAGTATTTTATTCCCGTGTTTACCTTCCTTTCGTTTCGTTTCTTTTAGAAGAACTACAGATGGAATGGAGTCGTGTTGAACACTTAAATAATTTCTAATATGCACGTAAAAGTTTACTTAAAATTATTTATGTTTTGGGCTATCTAGGTTTGATAGTATACATACTTGTTTTCATTACGATTTTTTTGATAAACTTGATAGTTTATCTCTGCAAATATAGATCCTAGCGTATATATTAAATAATAATGATCAAACTTACTGTCATTTTTGCTCTAGAGTTGAAAATTAACGAGTTATTTCAGAAAAACTAAAAAAAAATGAACTTAAAACAAGATGGCGGCGAATACTCTACCGGGATTAGTTATAAAATCGAAATTTATAAGTCCAACCACCCCCCCACGACATAAAAAAAAATCGCCCCCCGGATAGATAAATTATTACTACAAAACAAATCTACTCCATGTTTCTGCTGTTCTGTTTCACAAAATTTGCGCCAACGTTGGCCAAACATTTGTAGCGGTGACTTCAAATCAGTATTTTTTTTCAAAATTTGATATTATTTTGTTTAAAAGCTTAAAATATAACTTATTCTACATGTACTCACAGAAAGTAAGACACTGCGGCCGTTAAATTGTTTTTCCGGCCATTATTTTTGCAACTTTTTTGGCTGTGGTTCGAGGGAACTAAATAAAAGAGTGGCTCACTTTTCAAATGAGACCCTAAGCACCCAGACGTATTATTTGCGCTGACCCGAAATCTAGTGTGTATTGTTGATCGAAGCCATTTTACGTCAAAACGCCGAGCGGTAAGACCACTGGTTTGATACACCTGCCACCCGCTTGTTAAGTCGCTCGCCGCCTAGGCCCGCACTGTGGACACAACGCGCGGATCGGTGCGTTTGAAATCACCGCGCGCGGAGTCGCTCGGTTTTGTCGCGCTAGGCTTCCGCCTAGTCACTTCAGTATGGACACTTACACGCGTTTCATACGTTTGATATTTCGCGCCCGCCGTCGCCACCGCGCTAGGCCCGCAGTATGGACGCACACTTAGTCTTTTGAATGACATTTTTGACTCAATCTAGTGTCTATTATAAATAAAAGATCTCTTATGGTAAAAAATTATGTTAAGACGTTTCCTTTAAGACTCTGCCAAACTCAGAGACGTCCATTAAATAGACTAAAACTAATTGACGTAATCTTTCATACATTACAACAGCCTCCGTGGTATTGTGGTTTGAGCGCTCGGTACACAATCCGGAGGTTTCGGGTTCGATTCCCGGTGGGGACAATGTCTTACAAAAATCTCTTTGTGAGACTGTCCTCCATTATCCATTAATAGCAGCGCCCCGCGGTTTTACCCGTGTCGAACCCGTTCCCGTGGAAATTTCGGGATGAAAAATAGCCTATAACTTTGGCGTTAAAGGTGGTTTAGTATAGATAAACCAACCTGTCTATACCACGTTAGAACACACATTAGAATACGAGTTAATTATCATTTACATTCTCTGCACTAAAACATTATCATGTAGCCTAACCAACTTCCTCACTCGAGTGGTAACTTGCAACACACAAAACATAGTTTAGTTGTTACATAAAGTCGTCTTAGAGTGCAAACTTCACTAAACTGAGCACAGTTTTTGTTGTTAAATCTCTGGTCAACTTTAGGGGATAGTTTAACATAAATAACTTGAAAGTTTTTGGGTGGAAAGTTTGTGTTCTAGAGATACCTGTTTAAGGCGTGTGCAGGTGAAGGATTTTAGTACTTGTAGGTTAAGAGACCTTTAAAAAAATTGTTTCAGTATACTCTTTTTTTACGCGAGTTAAAATGTTGACTAATGCGGTAGATACTTCTTTCTTAAGTTTAAGCGAACACTCACGTGACGCGGTTCCTGTAAAGGGGCCAAAACGTCAGACAAAAATGTTAAATAAAAGCGAAGTGTATCCGTAAACGTAGTTTCAATTCACAATAATGTGGTAGACTTTCCACTAAAGACGATTCTTTATGACGAGGAAGAAGATTTGGTGATTACATTCCATTCTTTTCCCATCACACACGATCTCGATGAAACAAGTTGTCTTTGCTTGAAAAATCAGTCATCAGTCAAGAGAAGCGACTAACTAAACCATCAAAGAATCGAGCACTTACGCCTTCACTCAGACGTCAAATAGTTCCTTGGTAGAGATTTAATCAGTGATTTTGACATGTAATGTATGTAAAATTACCCCAATTAGTTAAGTGTCTATTTAATGAACGTCTCTGAGTGTGGCAGAAGGTACCAGTTTTTATTTACTTCTAGACAATGAATGTAGTTACTAATACATTCCAGAATTGAATTATGCGTAGTGGTGGAGACCCATAGTCGTTTCGCTTCAGTTATTTATAATTATGGACTTATAATATTAGTATGGAAGTGCGAACAAAGTGGTTTGTTCCGGATCGACTTTTGATTTTACAATACTTTTATTATATTGCTTTGATAATTTGACGTTTCAAGTACAGTTAAAGTAAGTTTGACACATAAGTCCGTCCTCTAGCGAATGTCAAATAAAAAAAACTGGGAAACATACACAGAGGGTAAACGATATTTTGTCTCTTTTAAGTTTTCTCGACAACATTGTATAGCATCCTATCCTACTAATATTATAAATGCGAAAGTTTGTGAGGATGAAGAATGGATTAGGATGGAACTTTACAGTAGTATAGCTTATACATCAGAATAACACATGGAATACGTTTTATCCCGAAATTCCTGCGAGAATGGGCACAACGAGAGTAACACCACGGGGCGCAGCTAGTAACTAATATTACTTAGATATTGAAGCTTTCTTGAGGTATAAATTACACTATATAATATATTATCTATTTAAAAAATAATGGCGTTTTAAAATTATAGTAAATTTGTGTTTTCTTCTACCGCATGTCATGGAGGAAACAGTGCAAATCGCGATGGTTCTAATTTTAAAATTGTGTGTTATGGTTACTTCTACTTTCGAACTAAGGTTACAATGATTTACATACTAGCGGCGCCCTGCAGTATTACCCGCGTTGTGTCCATTCCTGTGGGAATTTCGGGATGAAAAATAGCCTATGGTACTCGTGGATAATGTAGCTTTCGAATGGTGAAAGAATTTTTAAACACGGTCCAGTAGTTTTTGACCCTATTCACACCAAACAAACAAAGTTTTCCTCTTTATAATATTAGTGTAGACAATGACACAAAATGATATTTTATTGCACAAAACAAAATAAAATAGCGAATTGACGAGTAAGCGAGCGAGAGAGTGAATCATTTGGCATATGTGACGCTCGCTCTACTGAGCTCGTCAACTAGTGGTTTGTAAATTAAAACTATGTATGAGTAATTTGAATACAATAGACTCTATGTTTGTTGACACTTAGTATAGAGTAACGTTTTTAGAAAAGGCTGAACCGATTTTAATGAAATTGGAACTCAGTAATTTATGATCCGGGTTTACATGATGAGTTAACCTAGCACAAAGGATTCAACTTGTTTTGAACCTTGAAGTATCATTGATATTTCATTCATAAAATTCATATGTGATTAGATAATCTTATAACGAAATGATAAATAAGAAAAACCCATGAATTATTGTTTTTGTGGTAAGAATGTCTGAAGTTGTGATTGAGCAATTCTCTATGATACTCCTACATTAATATGCTTCACTACTTAACGATGCATTACTAATAAAGCTTAACCATTTCCTCGTTATTTTTATTACTCATCGCAAAAACTTCCTATTTTTTTTAAGTCTGATAAATACATTTTTCGCAAATTAAATCGAAGTTAAAGAAATCCAAATTACATATATAGCAACACCAAAAAAAACTGTAAATCATGCACAAATCGTTTCCGTACTTATGCGCGCACATGAGAATTTTGAAGCGATTCTAAGCAAGGTCGCCAAGGTCGTATCTAACAAGAAAACATCACAAAAACCTGTTATTAACAATAACCTGTAACTTGCAAACAATTACACATTATCACCATATAACAAGGTCAATGTGAAAATTAAAAAAATGAGGAATTACCCATCCTTGCTTCCCATTTCTCCTGCTACAACTGCTATATTTCAAACAATGGAATTCACCACACTGTCTTGTCAATACTGCCATAAATTTGTTCGATTTTTAAACTTAACGTCAAGCCATGAATTACACGATCGCGCGCCGGCGCATTGCTACCAACACTGAATTACTGTCAAGGAAGGCGCGTCACTAGAGATGGGTAATGCTATTGTATCGATAATACAAGGTTGCATTTGTTTCAGTAGTTATTCTTCTTTTTTATTATAAGTTGCGTGACTGAATGACCGACATTGAAAGGACAGACAACCTTATCTGTTATTTAATGGTGTTAAGATTCTGTGAAAAATCGGGATAGTGGGAGCTACACGATGGAATCACAAAACGACCAGTGACTATTTAAAAATAGAACACAAAATGATAGTGTAAGAGATAAAGTTTTAATGTTCTTTTTTCAAAACATACACGTTATTGTCTCTTTCGTAGTGGAAACCGTTTTCTTATTTTAATGGTTCTTATATATACTCGTACGTACCCAACTAGCAAAATTGTCCTGGAATACGATTTTATAATGCTATTTGGACTTATATAGCTCCGTTAAAGGTTTTGGTATTTGCTATTGCGCTTTTAACAGCATTAATGAATACCGTTTTTACTTCAGTACGATTAATCCTATAATTTGAACTTATATCGGTATATAGGATCATATTTCGTGGCCACTTCTGGGTTAAGACTCCTATAAAAGCTAGTAACAAAACTAATTGCACTCAGGAGTAATCAGTCTGGAAACTCAGACTTATATGCGCCTTTAAGATAACATCTTAGGAGCATTTAAAGCTTAAGACTCCTCGAGGAGCATCTACCAGGAATATATACACTGAGGCGCAATCACTCTTGTTATTTATACTTATAACCTCATCTAGGCTATTTTTTTATGGCCAATATAAGTAAATTTAAGTTAAACTACTGAAAAGCATTTAAACTTCTTATCTGGTTTTACATTACCCTAGAAGTGTATTTTATATCCGCGTTTCAAATATGTATAATTAAATCACTAATATTATAACAGCTCGCAGTAGGATAAAATGTTTTCTATATTGATTTATCGCATGCCATTATAAGCTTAGATACACTTATAAAGGCTTTCCATAATAGTGTTATAGTCTAAGTAATCTCAAACAATCCTGGTCAAAACTCTTATAAGATCACTTTTGCTTGAAACGACCAATATAGGCTAAAACACGCTTTATATAGTTTCGCAAATTCTATTATAGGATTTGACATCAGCCACAGTGAGCACTGATGTATTAAATTTAATTGGTGAAGAGCGCATCGCGAATTCTGATGAGGGTTCCGGATAAGATAACTGTAGTACTTTAGATGGAGGAGGTTCAGACTACGAAAGTTATAGTGAAAAATCATTGAGCGATTCTGAAAGCGATAATGAGGCAGAACTTTCAGATTACAACAAAGATTTAGAACTGCGTTATTCTATTAAAAACTGGGCCCTAAACTTCAATATTTCTCACGCTGCATTAATCTCTTTATTTGAAGTTATAAATGTAAGAATAAACGATGTTTTGCCTTAAGTTGCACGAACACTACTAGATACAAATAAAGAAAAGCTACACATTACTATTCATTACTATTTCACCCCCAGGGCTCCAGGGTATCCAGGAATATCATCATACTTTTATTTCGATCGTTGGGAACCTGAATAAAATAATTAGATATTAAATAAAAACAATGTTTAAAATAATGTTTAACCTAGCACGCACAACAAACCCTTACAATATTCCTATAACATGCTAAGCTATGAACATCAATAGAGTTTGTTTTTATCTGACAATGTGGAACCCTAATTGGTTACAATATGGCGAATTCTTCGGTTTTAACACTGGCCAATATAGAACCAATATTACTTATATTGGTTCTAAGTCACACTTGGCAATGCTCACAAAAAAAATGGTAACTTTTCATGATATTTTCATAATAAAATATTAAATATTAAAATGTAAATAAGTTAATTACAAGAGGCGCTTTAAAATTTTAATTAAAACCATGATAGAATTTTCGGAAAATTCACATTCCCCTACGAATATACACCAGACTAACAATAATAAGCTTTTGATTTCCTACTATGGTTGACATTCATTAATATTAAATTAAACTTAGTTATATTTACACAAACTATACCCTTAATCAAATAGTTAAAACAATTCCTGAACAGAATTCGAGCATTGCGAGGCGCGTATTCATCTCAAATTATCCTATAATTTACTTATATTGGCATTTGCAGGACTAATTGGATTGACGTAATTCTAATATAGGAGCAATATAGGCGTAAACGGCATTGAAGCGGTCTATTATAAACACGATATAAGTAAAAGTTTACTTATAAAATGGGCCCTTTCCCGGACTTATTAGCGGATATAAGTCTCTTATAATCCTACGGAATAGTGCTCCTGGAGATAGTAATGAAACCACTTTTTGCTAGTTGGGTATTCACTGTTATAATAAGGATACAGAAAAATAATTGTAACACCATGAAATTTGTACACATGTCTTTTGTACTTATCCTCCATCTAAACCAACTTATATCTCTACTGTTATCCTTTCGTTTATAGTACTAACGTTTAAAGAAGCCACCCAATGAATTATATCGCTAAATATAAACCATAGTAGATACCTCTAAGGTTATGTTAAAGCAAAGCTTCGCGTGACTTCTAATTAAATGGTTTCTTCTAAGTTAATTAATTTTGATCAAAATTGACTGTAACCAATCCTTAATCAGGACAAGGCTTCAAACGATCCGATTTTAATTAATTATAGAATGTACGCATTAATTTCAATAACAAAAGGAAATGATGGTTGTTTTCATGTTATTTAATTGAAATATTAAGAGACTAGCCGCGCTCTGCGGTTTCACCCGCGTTGTACCCGTTCCCGCGGGTATTTGGGGATAAAATGTATCCCATATATTATTCTGATGTATAACCTATATTACTGTAAAGTTTCATCCAAATCCGTCCAGTAGTTTTTTCGTCAAAGAGCAACAAACATACATCCATACATCCATACATCCATACATATCCATACATACAGCTATCCTCACAAACTGTCGCATTTATAATATGTATTAGTAGGATAGGGGTTTTGCACAAGAGGCGGTTAAACGATTTGGTATACTTTTAACTTTAGTAATTTTGAGTTAAACTTTCCATCTCATCCTTTATCAAAAACTGATACTTTTAAGATATTGAAAATAAGATCGAAAAATTATCAAAATTGGACTCCTCCTCATTCAGCGCTAGCAAATTTATCTCATTTTATTGAAATACTTTGAAAACATTTAATATTTGTTTAACAGTGAGAGTGCTAAGGTGCTGCTGCCATGTCTGACTCTATCCCACACTCCTTTTATACTCCATTTTGATACCCCAGAAACTCCAAGTCGTGATTATAACCTCTTCCGCAGAGCGAACACTTTGTAGCTCCATCTAATTACATAATGTTATCGATAAAGGCACAACACTAGATGCGCCGGAGCGCCACGGTACGCCGCGTGCGGCTCTCGAGCCGCTCGGTTATGGAAATTAACGTCAGTTGAGTAAAAATAAAAACAGAGAATAATTATTCTCTGTTATGGTCAGTGGTCACAACTAGAATCGGCCATTGAAAGGGTCTTCACAAAACTAATGTTTTAAAACTTTCTGTACCGGATGAGCGTATCCATTGATTTAGAGGCATAATAATACAATGTATTAATTATTTAAATTAAATACAAGTTGTGTAATAAAAAATGTTTTAAGAGTCTACTTATTCACAAGATTGTATGGCAATCACCATCCCGAGGCAGTACTATGTTTTATGATTACGTCGATAAAGGTGCAAGGCGAAGACGGACTGCAGAATGCAAGTTCTAGCTGCAGACTACAGCCGCCACCTCTGCAGCTTTGGTATCTTCGAATTTCTAAAATTGATTACAAGTGTTGCAGGTAAGTAAATAAATTCGAGTGGGTTAGCGGCTGTAATTTGCAATATGAAGATCATTGTATAGGTATCTTATTCAGTCTTCTATAATATTTACTCTTTCTTATATCTTTAAACACCTCGGTGGTCTAGTTGTAAGTATGTGCCTGCTAAGACTGAGGTCCTGGGTTCAATTCCCGGATCGAGCGAAAACATGTCTCCTACATTTCAAACATAGCTCGAGTTTGAGATCACCAACCCGCATTAGGCAAGCGTGGTGATTACGCCTTATCCACCTCACTGTACTGATATCTTCAGTGAGATGATAGGCCTTTGCCCAGCAGTGGGACATTACAGGCTAACTTTACACTTTACTATATTTCTAGTCAACTGGGAGTCTCTCATCCTATAAAATGAGCTAAAGATTATTTTTCGTTCATAACTACCGTTCTTGTTATGTATATAAGGAAAACTATCTGCTGTACTCATCGTCGTCAATGCTTCCTTAGTAAATATTTAATAAGTGATTTTCACATTAAATGTTAAACGTCAATCAGTTAATTGGCGATTTAATGGACATCTCTGAGTGTAGCTGTAAGAACTCATAGTGCTTACTTATAAACTGCTAAGAAATAATTGTTTACAAACATTTGAGTTTCCGCAACCATTTCTTACGCTCATAGTTTTCTTTTACATAAAGATTTGTAAACAAACGACACGGAGTCTTCTGGACGGCGTTGTGGAGTAATTTGAGTAATGTAAAAAGCATTAGCCTGTAATGTCCCACTGCTGGGCAAAGGCCTCTCAACTCACTGAAGATATCAGTACAGTGAAGAGGATTAAGCATAATCACCACGCTTGCCAAATGCGGGTTGTGATCTCTAACTCGAGCCATGTTTGAAAAGTAGGAAACACGTTTTCGCTCGACCCGGGAATTGAACCTAGGATCTCAGTCTTGGCAGGCGAGCGCACATACCACTAGACCACCGAGGCATGAAGGCGAGGAGTAATGTAACTTATTTCATTTTGGATAAGAAGACGCTATAGGATAAAATATCTTTTTAAAGTTTTGAGTACTTAAGATAAATAGGAGTCACACCCGTACCACAGGAGTAAAGAAACGGAACAGAGACAAAGCTTCATACAACCGCGCCGCCGTAGGTACACCACTACAAGCATACGGCGCATGTGTGCGTGTCAACCGGCCGCTGTGTCGCGTACACGCGCCAACGCGCCGCCACTGGATAAAACCGGTTTACGCTCACTCGGCTAGTTGACAAACGGAGGGCCTGCATAACGCGTGTTTTATTAGATTGTGTTCAAATAAAAATAGTTTTATGTTAAATATATTGGAAATAGTTATACAAGTGTAAATATTTAGGGTTGGGGTGCACTTAGGACTTGCAAAATGGTTGTGTATTGTACATAAATATTGTAAATGTTGGTAATGATATTCATAAACGAGTACAAGATTGTAAATTTAATATGCCATGTGATTGCTTCCCAATCGATTATTTAAAAAGACTTTTTATCAGATTCAGAATTTACCATTCTATCAAAAGGTACAACAAATTATTAAAATGCAAAAATTATAAAAAAAAAATATTTAGAGTCAGTAATTTGTAAATATTAATATCTTACCTTATCTTATTTAAATACCAAATATACATACCTTATGTATGTACATGTTTCTTAATAAAAAGTTCATAAAAGTTAGTTTATTTTATTTTATTATTTTTTGCCAACCCTACTAAAATAGGTAAGAATTTCGCACGCTCCCTAGAAGCTTTGTCTCAAAAAAATATTTAGAGTCAGTAATTTGTAAATATTAATATCTTACCTTATCTTATTTAAATACCAAATATACATACCTTATGTATGTACATGTTTCTTAATAAAAAGTTCATAAAAGTTAGTTTATTTTATTTTATTATTTTTTGCCAACCCTACTAAAATAGGTAAGAATTTCGCACGCTCCCTAGAAGCTTTGTCTCTGTTCCGTTTCTTTACTCCTGTGCCCGTACTCAGAGACGTCAAATGTACCCATAATGAGAGACTTCATCTATACTAATATTATAAAGAGGTAAAATGTAATTTTGTTTGGTTTCTTTTTGCAATGGATAGCCACATTCAACGGGAAGGATATATGCTATTTTTCATCCCGAAATTCCCACGGGAAAGGGCACAACGCGGGTAAAACCGCGGGGCGCTTCTAGTAGTAGATATTTAATGAGTGATTTTGACATGTAATGTATGAAAAATTTCGTCAATTAGTTAAGTATCGATATAATGGATGGCTCTGAGTGTGGCAGTTAGTATTTGATGTGTAGGGATTTACACTATTTGACTTTTGTTCTTCTACACTATTATAAAGAGGAAAACTTTGTTTGTTTGGTTGTAATGAATGGGCTCAAAAACTACTGGACCGTTTTTAAAAATTCTTTCACCATTCGAAAGCTACATTATCCACGAGTAACATAGGCTATTTTTCATCCCGAAATTCCCACAGGAATGGACACAACGCGGGTAAAACCGCGGGGCGCAGCTAGTGTTTTATAAAATGCTTCGGTCGGTTGTCCTCTGCACTATGGCACCCTGGGCGTCATTTAAAGGCACCATTAATAATTTATTTCCCAACTTATTAACTATTAAATTCATATTATTATTGCTGATTCCAACTCATAGTTCATACATGAAGTTATCAGTTTGTGTCGCAAAAAGATTATCATGAAAT
Source organism: Cyclophora punctaria (assembly GCA_951394245.1). Classification (NCBI taxonomy): domain Eukaryota; kingdom Metazoa; phylum Arthropoda; class Insecta; order Lepidoptera; family Geometridae; genus Cyclophora; species Cyclophora punctaria. The sequence goes on along the minus strand of OX596174.1, from coordinate 2,193,255 downwards.
ACGGGCTAATATGAGTTTAAAATGTCGCGTGATAGTAAAATGACAATATTTTACAACGCATTCAACTGCGCTACTGCGTTACCAACTTACAACTTACAATGACTCATAAATATTTGCTATAATTATTGTTAAAAATAGAAATTTACACGTTTCGTACGGAGCAAAGAATGAATATAAAAAAAACTATTTTTTGCGTCACAATCAAGTTTTATAATTATCGCTGAAGTAATTGTCGGTCATAATTATTAACTCGGCAATTATTTTGTACTGCTACTAAATTACTAATAATTAATATATATGTACCTATGTACATTTATTATTATTGATGTACAGCAAAGGGAGACATGACTTTCATTGTCTTGGTTTTTAACAGCGAGCAGACCAGTCCCGGACGTCATATCTGTAAGATTGGTTGTTTAAAAAGCTAGCTGGTTCTCTCCGAGTAATAGATATTGCCTAGGGTTCTACTTTATATAATTTGCAAAGCTGAATAAAAAGTATTTATTAAAACCTGACTATTTTATCGATTGTTTATCTATAGGCGTCTAGATTCTAGATAATAGACTAGGCGATATTACTAGCCTAATATCTATTATCACGATTTGTAGTTTATCTATGCCAGTCTAGACTTTGACATTAGACTTTGACCTCTAGGCATTGCTACTAAGCCCTAATATCTATTAACATATATAACGTGCAGCGGATTTTAGACTCCACATCTTTCCGATTATTAATGTATGAATAATATCAACAGTTACACGTAAAGTTATACTATTCAGTAAACATTTGAAATGTCAACATTAACTTTGATTCATAGATGAGTGTTATGAATCACTACAATTATAAAACAAAGTCCCCGGCCGCGTCTATCTATCTGTCTGTCTGTGCGCGATAAACTCAAATACTACTGCACGGATTTTGACGCGGTTTATTTTAAATTGATAGAGTGATTCAAGAGGAAGGTTTATATGTATAAAAATTCCCAAAATTCCCACTGGAATGGGCACAAAGCAGGTTCAACCGTGGGGCAATGCTAGTAAAAGATATTTATACACTTTGTAAGGCTGCAAAGGTTTTCGACACACATTCTGATGACCATGGACTATAGTAAACATTTTTATTCGTACGCAATGACTGGATGAAATGCCATTAACGATTACTTATTTAACCGCACTGTAGTAAGTAGTGGTTAAGTTGCAAGGTTACTTAACTAGTTCAATAAGTTAATACTTAGCAGTCATTATTTAATCATCACATTCATTTAACTTAACCGTGCTTCAGAAGACACGTTGAATGGTCGGCCCCGGTTGTTTCGATATCGGCAGATACAAATTTCCCGATAGAATCAAATTTTGATATGACTATGTCAGTACTCGAACTCGAACACTCGAACTCTGACATCAGGGATGGACAGTAATCTACTCGAACCGACTTACTTACGCGCTTGACCAGCTGTTCTTTAACCTCTTGAACGTGTATGTGGACTATACGTTGCCTCTCCAGTCATTTGGCTGCATTCTGTTCCCATGAATTGGGCTTCAAAGTCAAAGTCAAAAGTGAAATATTCAGTATTGGCCCCAAAGTGGTACTTTTGAACGTACCAACCACGGTTTATCCCACGCCTCTTCATAGTCACATTTTTATAGCTCAGAAATTGGCCTCTTGGCCGTGATACTAGTTTTTCTTTTTCAAATAACCTTTTTCCATACACGTTACGTTTAAACGTGAATCACAAATTAAACAAACTCTATGTAGCATGCTTACTACACTGAGTTAATCATCTGTGTCAATATTTACGAGCTACGTTAGAGTCTGAGCACACTATACTTACAACAGTTTATAGACTGACTTATTCGATACAGACAAACTCTTTTTTTAAGTTTTTAAGGTGGATTGTACAACAATTGTCAAATATATTTAGTACCTAAATGTTTCTTTGCATCAAATAGAACACTCTTTAAGCGAATGTCATTTGTTTTTAGACGTATTTAGTCACTAAACGATACAAAAGGTTTTTGTGCAATTTGCTCGAAGAAAAGTGATCAGTTCTTTAATCAAACATACGAACATAATACGAAATAAAAAAGTCTCTTAGGCGTACTGTATCTAGTGTGAGGTGCGCATTATTCATATCTCACCAGCTGGGCAAGCATATAAACGAAGACATCTCCTACTCTTCCTGAGAAATTTGGAAGACACTGATGTTACCAATAATATTACCTAATAATTTGACATTGCAACACCGGATTCATTCATTCAATTCGACTGGTTCATTCCACAGACCAGGAAACAAAGGTTCATTCCACTGTTATGATTGGCTGGATATGTAGTGACATGTTTGATATTGTTGCATTTAGAAATAGAGAAGTTTATCTAATAAATATAGATTAAAAATAGAAATTTTTTGTCTTGAGTTTTATGCTCGCTTCGCAGAAGTCTGTCTCAATACAGTCTTGACTATAGTGTGCGGACGCTCTTATAGAGGATATAATTTTATTACACTCATACTATGTACATTTTTCAGTCGTGATAATACTCATATTTATGACTCTCATGAAGGCTATCAGACTAATCTATAGTTTTTAATCCTTTTATTTGTTTAATATCATCATAGTTCTAGATAGTCTTCTTTGAAATTGTAGTCATTATTCGTAGACTTATATGAATAGGTCTCTGGGCCTATGGTATGTACACAAGGAAATATTGCGAAAGAGCGTAATACGAGTATATACGAAGATTAATACAAGGCTATAAATTATTTTGAATACCTATTTTTGAAGGTACCAACACCTGCTAGATAGAGCCAACTATAGCAAGTTTCGAGTGCTCAAAAATAATCAAAAAAGACTATCTACGATTTCATTGTTGAAAAAAAGCAACAAAATCATTAAAGAATAAAATAAATGCGAATAAAATCTACTCAACTGTTTCAAATAGCGTCTTATTTCTTTGTTTTACTTACCAAATTAATTATGTCGAGTTGTATAAGCCATACAATTTTGAATGAATAAAATCTCATTTATTTTCATAAAGTCACAAGGCGAGACCTTGTAACGGACTAATGAGCCCGCAAATTACTTTTATTTCCACTCAAAAAGAACAGTAGGTTCATCACCATTTTCTTAGCATTAGAAGAAATACTCATTTACATAATTCTACATAATAAAGCTACACGCAATTGTCTAACAAAATTACAGGTTTACGATGAATGCTAGATGTAATATCCAGTTTCCGTTTTAATAGAAGTTCAGGGGCAGAGTTATTGTGACGAGGTCAAATGATGTACAAGGACATTCAAACCTTAATTAGATCTATTGTACTTTTACATTTTTGCATAATAAATGTACTACAGTTTTAGTTAAAATTACACAATATTACATTAATTATATTTAAGGCCATGAATAAAACGATATACGATTCATATAAAATATAGCTTGCAATAAAATAGTAAATAGAAAATAACGACTTTCCACGACTGAAATAAACGAAGATTTATTTTAAACCAAAGAATCCCTATAAATAGAGAAATCCAACTTAAAACAAACACGTGAGACGAATAACAGGACTATTTACCTAAAACATGTTAAAGATTTTTTCTTAAAATTCGCTCGAACACTGTCCAGAAAAAGTAAAGTGGGTTCGCTACCTGAATACAAATTTTATAACATTGATTCACGACAAGCGATATTCTCCCAATCCAATCGAAAAGTTTCCTTCGGGGAATAACCTTTGGATTTAATCCATCGGTAATACGAAAATTGATGTAAAGACGTTCACCGCACCGTCCGTCGACATGACAGCCCGGGACCCATACAAAACGTAGAAGACTTAAGATTTTCTCCAAGAATCACTGCGGATTCACGACCCATGCCAAAATGAGACGTGTTACCAACTAAAAAGGTTTCAATTCAATTGGTTTACGAGATTATTGGAAGCAATTCCTTTCAGAAAGAAGTACGGCGCGTGACTCGAATGCTTAGCAGGTGACTTTAAGATGTGTGAGTGTAGAGGACAGGAAAACTGACAGTTTACCTTTCAAACTTCAAACTACATTGTCTGGCATTATGCATTGAAAACGAAAGAAGATTTTAGTAGGTACACTGCACCCATAGTTTCAATAAGGTGGAATATGCCAGTACAATTGATAAAAGTTTATGATTAAAAATAAATTATGTTTTGTTTAAAATCTCAATCGAATGCACTTGAAATTTGCCGCTTAAGAAAGATGGGACGTTCACACAACATTAAGTTATGAGTTGGATAATCGACTGCTGCAGTCGACTGCAGACAGCAAAACAAAGTTAAGAAAGAGTAAAACATGTTAAATGATCTTTTATTCAGCAAAGTTGCCGTCGTCATCGCTGCACTATGGCACTCCCATAACAATAATAAACGTACAAAGTAAGTATCATCTCATTACTTAACGCAGTATAGGTCGGCCTCTACTTGGATGGCCGATAGTGGCATTTCTATCAGCACTACCATGTGTCGTAAAATTGTCGTTCTTGGTAGTTTCAATCGATAGACCATATCAGAAGCCTTTTGGTAGTCTATAAACTCCGACACCAGGCTTGGACTTTACCAACACGAACTTACTATCTCATAACTTTAGCAACTTTTAAAAGTAAGTAGGTACATAAAAACCTTCATTAAAAACCGTTTCACTCGCTCCAAGTACCCAGTTGAGCTTTCTAAGTCTTCTCAGTACTTGTCAGATTTCCGCGGCCGTTCATTTTCTAACCGTTGTTAGAGGGTATCCTTCAATTACCGACCTTCACAGAAAATAATTTACCACAATTAGGTAGAGAAAAATTAAGTTATTGAACATCGGAATTGGGTTCATTTTCTTACCACTTTCAGAATAATTATGACATTTTCTTATTTTATGGTTATTTTACGTTTGTAGGTTTTCATTGGAAAATGTTATTGAAGGAAATTGATTAAGCAATAGTGTTACGTAATCTTGATAGCAAATGTAAGGGTTTGATCGAGTCAACTAGTTAACTATACTCAATTACACTAATAAAGCTGAATATTTGTACTTTATTGTTTTTGTTTGTTTGTACGCGCTCATCTAAGAAACTACATATCCAATTAGAATAATTATTTTTGTAATGGACAGTATTGGAGAGCCACATTAACGGAAAGGTTATAGGCTATTTCTTTCATCCCGAAATTCCCACAACGTGTGTAAAACCGCGGGGCGCTGCTTTTTCATTCAAGAGTCGAATAATAAAGGTTTTTACTTTCAAACCTTACTAAATTTATCATAATTAGTAGTATGGATTCAAAGAGTGCTTCACCTTTGAACATCAAATTATACCTATCGTGATAACAACGATAGTATTGCTACAATGACAGACAAATTCCTATCTAGCCTTATCTTATCCTATCCGGTATGAGTAAATTAATTTAATTTCCTGCAACACTATCGAGTGGCGACCCGGGCGTCTTATCACGTGATAACATCTCACGTTTGAGACGTATTGTCCCTAATCCCATTGTGCACAAACTTGGGAATTGTTCTACGGAGAATTAATAGAAGTTCCGTACCGCCGGGGTACCCTATTGTAGCCTGATTTATCGATGAAGAACAAGGATAAATCAAATAGATATTGCCTCCGCGTGCGTTCTTACGTTAACCGAGTGTTTTAGAGTTCTAATATTATTTGTTCTGAATTTTGTTAATCCTACGCCAGTTCCTCCTCTATATAAGTGGTTCCGTGCTTCGGACGGCACTTAAAGCGGTCTTGGTTCTTATAATTGTAAGACCATGTCGTAGGCCTTTGGGCGATCGAAAAACTCAGATACCAGAGTTGGCCACAAACCTACTCGACATGAATGAGTGCTGCTGTCCACTTGGATCCCCTGCGTGGATCCCCTGCGTGGATCCACTGCGTGGATCCTAGTACACTTTTTTGTCTACCTTTTCTTTTTCGGTAGGTTAGGGTTTTTTTTTTATACTAGATAAAAGTCAGGTGTAAAGCATAGCCTTTTAAGTCACAGAACTAAAATGTCTAACTAATTATGTCTTCTGTGCTCCTGGGGGATCTCAGTGGACATAAATAATCACTTGGGTGATCGAGCTCAGGTGATTAACGTGGATAACGTGGAATGAGTGATACCACTTTGTACTGATATCTTCAACGAAGCCCTTGCCAAGCAGTTCGACATTACAAGCGTTAGTGTAGATTTTTTAACAAAAGCAATTAAAAAGCTCTTTAGAAAAAGTGATTGTTCAAATATGGAGTCAATACGACAAAAAATTGGGAACTTCAACGTTCCATCTCTATTATGATAGCGAATGGGAATGGAAGAAATTTCTGTCCATCCGCTAACTCTATTTGATCAGGGCCGCTCAGCTTTGACACCCTTTTTATACTATTCGATATTATATTTTTGTACTTTTTTTGTAATATTTTATCCATCGATTGTATTAGTATTACTTCTTTTTTCCTAATAATTATTAATCCTTAACATAAAGGAATCAATGAACATTCCTCATGTTCAACAAAATGTTCATACTAGCGCCATTTATTAGATCGCGGGTGGAACCACCACGCGGAACAGCTAGCATATAATAGACAGGCTAAAATTGACGACGAGGACTTATTTCATAGTATGGTCATAATAGTAGTAGTATTAGCCTGTAATGTCCCACTGCTAGGCAAAGGCCTCTCGTCTCACATCAGTAGGGGAGAAGAATTAGGTTTCAACAATAAAGCCGAAACTTGACCGATATTATTAACTCTACAAAATGGTATCGAAAAAATCGTGTCGCATAGCAATCGGGTACTCTGAAGCCTATATCGAACAAAATCGCGTTGTACAGTGTAAACGACCACCTATTAGCAGATTGGACGTGGGAGGTACATCAATCAATGTTGAGCAGTGACCGCGGATCGTGATTTATTGAACTTTTCGACTATTGAGTGCATTGTGTATATTTTTTAGAACCATCCCTTTGTTTGGGGTTGAAGTGAAATGACATTACCGGAGATGAGCGAAAAAGACACGCGATTCACATTTGACAGATACTTTCCTGTACATTTTTCCTTTTTTCTATGAAAACAAATGCATTGTTTGTGTAACGTGTTTGGTGTTCATTTTCGAAACAATTATTTTAACATTATTGAGGCTGTTTTTGTTGTGTGACAATGATGTAATGTTTTGTATTAGTTATGGAGGTAATTGACTTTGATGTTTTCAAAAACTCTTTGTAAATGTGATTACACGGTTTTACGAGTGTTTCGTTGTTTTTGAACTGAAATTACATATTATTGTTAAACATAAGAGCTGGGCTCTTGTCAATGGAGTTCTTTCTACTTCTCTCTACCTTATGCCATTTTCTTTAACTGTTTGAACGATATTTGCTCTCTCTATTAGTTGGTTTACATCATATATCGTTATTGGCCGTCCTCTTTCTCCCTATAGTTTTAGTTATAAATAACGCTTTGTATTTGACGTACTGCATAAAAAATCGTAAACTCACTAACGAACGTACTCATATGTTACCTGTTTGAAACCGCCCATCCTTAGTCCTAACTAATATTATAAATTCGAAAGTAACTCTGTCTGTCTGTCTGTCTGTTACGCTTTTACGCTAAAACTACTGAACCGATTTGAATGAAATTTGGTACGCAGTTAGTCCAGAGCCTGAGAAAGGACATAGGCTACTTTTTATCGCGAAATTCCTGCGGAAACGGGTACAACGCGGGTGAAACCGCGGGGCACTGCTAGTATATAATAGTTTAAAAAGACTAATAGTAACAGTTACATATCCTTAACAAACCGTTTATCAATACTGCTAATAACGCATTTACATAATACAAGCCTCGCCCCGCGGTGTTACCCGCATTGTACCCGTTCCCGCAGGAATTTCGGGATAAAATATATACCATGATGTGATATTCTGATGTATAACCTATATTACTGTAAAGTTTCATCCAAATCCGCCCAGTAGTTTTGCGTGAAAGAGCAAGAAACATACATCCATACATTCATACATACATACATCTATCCTCACAAACTATCGCATTTATAATATTAGTAGGATTATAGTCAAATGTAATATACAAACATAACCAGTAAGTATAGAGTGGTTACTCTAAAAATGTATGCAAAGTTGTTAACTTATTTACGAAACTTTTACATAACCTCTGCAATGTATCTCAATTAACACGGATTAAAATAATAATGTAGGTTGTAATGTTTAATTTGTTTTCTGCATCAGTATATTGTGTTATTTTAGTAAATAATAAACGAATAAATAATAATTTTAAATATACTCGTACAAATTTACACACGGTTAATTAGACCCAAACTAGCTCTAAGCTTGTAATATGGAATCTAACTCACTGATATACATACTACTTCATATATATAGACGTCGTCGCCAACAACTATGTTTTCACATAATTGAATCCGGGCGGGAATCGAACCCGCAACCCCCGACACAATAAACACTCTCACTGCCACTGTGCCAACAGGCTTCTCAACTTTATATACTTCTGTGTTAAAATGTAAAATAAAAGCGAAGTGTATCCTTAAACGTAGCTTCAATTCGAAATCTTTCGGATTACCAAAAGATACGCTCAAACAAAACTCTAATTTCACAACAAATTTCCTATTCTCCTACCTGCATCAATATCTAATCCAAACTAGGTATCTCCGGATAAACTTAATTATGATTGATTCGAGCTCAATACAAACATAATCAACATACCGAATATTCCATATCACCGCGCTGTTGAGGTTAATTCAGGTACTAATTGGTATCACCTAGCACATCAGTTCACTATTATGTTGGCAAATACGACTGAAATTGTTAATATTAATTAAAGTGTTCCGGGTCAGTTAATATACTCGTACAGTTCATATTGTATAAAATATGATTTAGTGACTAAATTTTAGTCTGTATCTTCTTAGGCGCCCAGATAATCTATCTTAAATACTAATATGAATGACTTTCCAACTAAAGACTTATTTTCTCGATAAGTTTATTCTATGTCGAATAATCAATCTTGAATGTTTTGTAAATTATTTCTTATAATTGTATTAACTGGAGTGGCTCAGGATAGGGATGTATGGAGGGATAAGGGAAAGGCGTTTGCCCAGCAGTGGGAAATATTGATTATTATCAACTGGTATTCACTCATTTTGTAGTTAACTTGAATTAAAAGCAGACTTAGAATATTTGCTCTTATTTTTATGACAGGCGTTATATTATTTTCATAAAAATACAATTGCACCTGTCCCTAAAAATGGTCTTTTTTATTTTCACTCGATTGAAAAATGTCACTTGGAAAGCGTAGGGAATGACGTTTTCAACCGACATCAATAGAGGCTGTTTTAACATAATTCCATATCCATATGCTACGAAAAATGTATGTATAACGAAGTTATCCTCCAAACTTTGTCATTTAAGGATGGATTCTCAAATTGTATACTTTGTTCAAGCAAGCTTTAATCCGACATTGTCATCATTTCATTGAATTTCCTCTATATTATTATACAGTGCTTGTTATTTTAAGTGTAAGCATCATACTCTTCTCTTCATCGAGTGGATGGTCAACCTGACCAATCCTGGTGTCAGAGTTATTGAGCCGCTAAAGGCCTCTGACATGACATCATACTGCTATGATAATAAAATCATATCTTATGCGTTACAACGCCTTCATAGCAAGGTCATTAGGGTCCCCATCTCGACCTCCTAAATATAGGGTTGTCGAGATATGCCGTCCAATTAATCCGCCCACTTCCTACAACCAGCAATAAGTCCTTTATAATTACTCGTACAATAAATAGATTCGAACCCCTAAAATTATTATTGATTCCAAATACCCCTTATATATGGGGTGCTTAATTAGGATATGGTTCCGGCGAATACAGGGGAAAGTTTGAAAACTCCAGCGTTAGTTAAAATTTGTGTTTGCAATTTTAATACTCGTAGTAGTTGAAGAAATATTTGTTATTTTTAAATTGAAATTATGTTTATAAAAAAATATGTTTTATGGATACACTTCGCTTTTTTTGTTTATTTGACGTTTGGGCCCTTTAACAGGAATCGTGGCCAAGTCCATGTTTAATAGTACCACAGAGTTAATCTGACAATTAACTCTGTGGTGACCATCATCTCATTGTTAGACTGCATACTGCGCTACGTCTATGCAAAGGTATTCACAAACGAGGCCTTTAACTAGAAAACTAATTACCTAGGACTGAATAAAAAGGAATGCGATTCTAAAATTCAACATTAACAAAATTCTTAAGACTAGCCTTTTATAACTCGAACCAAAGCTATAAAAGTACACAACGTCCGACCCAAAAACTGAAACAAATAATTTATTACCAAACAATTTCACGTAAAATGTTCATAATGGAATTAAACACCGAAATTTATATCCAAAATAAACAATTACTCAAAGTTTTCTTATTGTAGCATGTCACATTAAGTGAACCCATTAACTTGGGGTGGAAACCGCGAATTCCTATAATTTCCAGTCAGTGTTTGTTAGAAAGCTTGTTAAGAGACCGGGACGGGGTTGGGGGTGTAAATTTCACCAACTACCTGCCATTGTGGGGCTATGAACCAAGCGAGTGATTCAGCTACGCAATACGCATCTTGGGTGATGGATTATTATGAGATTTTCTTATCGTGGAATACAATATTCTATATAAAGTCATAATTAGACTAGGTCATTCGCAGTATTCAACATGCGTTGATTAGGTAAAATTCGAATCTTTAAAAATGTACTAGGAAAGTAGATTTTTGGGATCAAATTGCATTTATATTTATTCCTTTTATGTATCCAATACCAAAAAGCAAATGATTGGTTTTAGAGCCTTCCCAGAAATCCCGCATGTGCTATTTAATTGCACTGTAGAAAAATCAAGATTTATATTAGACGCGATATAAAGGAAAGGATTATACTGTAATGTCCTATTGAAAGGCAAAGGCAAGGCATCTGGTCTTATGGAAGATATCAATACATTAAGAAGGAACAAGAATAAGTCGCTTGTCTACTGCTGGTTGATGATCTCAACTTTCGCCCATGTCTTGAGCCATGTTTAGGAAGTAAAAATGAAAAACAACAAAATAGTTTGTTCAACCTGGATATTGAACCTGGGACCTTGGACTAAGCAGTCTGCTGCACACACCATGACTGTAGCGCTCGTGGCGTAGTTTACCTAAGCGATATCATCTCATTGCGATTGTTAAGCAACGTGCAGCTCGACCCCTACTGGGATGGCTGGCCAATAGTGGCATTTCTATCTGAGCGCTATCCGTGCTTCAGAGGTGCTTCTTCACGTAAAATTGTCGTTCCTGGTTGTTCCTATCGTCAGACCATGTCGGAGGCCTTTAGGCGGTCTAAAAAGTCCGACAATCTACTCGAACTTAGTTACCATGACACCACCAAACTCAGTAATTAACAAATTACCTGATTACGTAACCCCGCTGACTCCATAGCTTCACAGCCGAAAGCGCCGTCTAATAAATTAGCTAGCGCTATTGTGTGGGCTCACTTACTGGCAGACTTATTTACCTGCGATACGAAGCGCTCAGGCCTGCTTCGTCTCGGCATAAGTCCAAAACTGTAGATACGAGAGTAAACCGTTCGTCTTCAGATACTACACTGTTGGCTACGATTTAGATGTTACTAATGTTGGTAGTTGTTTTTTTGACCGACTTCAAAAACCAGGAGAGAATGACGATGTATCGTTCTTTGTTGCAGTTTTGGTTAAAATTAGTAGTGTTAAAATTAGTAGTGTTCGCTTTAACTTAAGAAACTAATATGTGACCCCAAACATTTTATGAAAAACAACCCTTAAAACACATTTTGCAACAATATATTAAAAGTACATCCAAGTACACAAAACGTAACAATAGAACAATTAGGTAAAACATACACCGTACTCCGGATATAATCCGGTAACCAAATACATACTTTACAAAAGCATTCACAATTCATCTCATATACAACGCGATCGCATTACGTCATGTCTGTCAGTATTATGATTTTCAACCCCTAATTTTCACCCCATCAGTTTAGCAGGTATAATTTAGATAATGAAAGCGAAGGGTAAGTTGAAAGATTTTATCAGAGATATTGAAGTACCTTACCCTCTTTTTATGTTTATTTTGATGTTTATATCGAACAAGTCAATGTTTGAAGAAATTACTTTGAAGGCACTTCATTAGCTCTGTTAAGTACATTAAGTAAGCAAGTAAGTTCATGTAGGTAAGAGCCCACCCTGTTGTCAGAGATTTTTTGCGATTGAATCAACCGGGAACGACTGTTTAACGTGCCCTCCGAAGAAGGGTAGCGCTCCTTTTTCGTAAGCTCCAAAGCACGGTGGCGCTCTGATCGAAATGCTAATCACCCATCCAAGTAGGGGTCGAGTTGCACGTAGCTTAACGATAGGAATGAAAATCAAGGTGTCAAGGTGTGAAAATGAGTAAAGGACGTCCTATAACGTAAATTCATTTCAAAATGGAGTGGTACGAGTATCTATTATGATTTTACTTAAAAAAAAATACAAACATTATAAACAATACAAACATACAAACCGAATTGAGAACCTCCTCCTTTTTTTGAAGTCGGTTAAGAACATCATTAAGTTAATCGGATATACTGTAAAACCAAATCAACTTTTTCCTTTCAAAAATATCCAACTACACAGATAAAAACATACAACCCCACTTCTAAACTATCTGTAATATTTTAAGATTATCCCATCGAATGAAGAGAAAGTTGGTCCTCTGCAAAATTTAATCCCTGTATAAAGATCGGGACGTTTCGCTCCCTTAGGGTTATTTCGGGTATTATGCGAGTAATATTCCGTTGACTGGTCACAATATGAGGATTTAGTTGCTATAGCTGGGAGTATAACTTAATAAGTCGTTTTGTATTTTGGCTTAACAAATATGAGTTCTTTTTTCAGTTTATGTAGGCAAGTATGTATTCGCAAATGTTTTGAGGCTTTGTGTGAACTTTAAGGTGCGAAATGTGTTAATAATATAAAATTAATTGTAATTGCAGTTTTAATGTTGAAAAAGTATTCGCCTTTAATATTCTACTGCGGGGCAAAGGCCTCTCATCTCAGAAGATATCATTACAGTGAGAAGAATTAGGTATTATCACCTCGTTTGCTCGTTTGAGATCACCAACCGATCTCCATGCCATGTTTAAAAAGTAAATTGGAAAGACGTTTCGCTCAACCCGGGCATTGAACCCAGGGTCGTAGTCTTGGCAGGCAAATGCACTTGACCACCCAGGCGTTGCCAACAAAATAAAAATAATTCTAATTAATTTATTAAAACTAAATTACCTAAATTTTTGAAGCGTGGTCACAGAAGATCGTGTCATTCGGGGCAATTCAAAACTATAATAAATTATATTCAAATCTTTAGACCTAGATCTATTGATATTATTCAACGCAAACACAAAGGTTTGTTTACTCAAACTCAGAATTGAAGGACAATTTAAATAAAACCTTCATAATCTTCCCAACTTTACTGGCATTGATTAAAGTTAATTAATTTATACAAAATCAAACATCTCCCCGTAAAGTCAAGCGAGATCTTTTGATAATAACACAAACAAGCTTTGCAGAGTTGATCAAACCCTTTGATTTAAAGTTTTGTTTATCTGTTTCTAGTAAAGCAAACGAGAGGTTTCCTGTGTGGTACTAATCGGGGATAATTTGAAGGATTTAAAACCTTTACTCGTGTAATCAAAACTTTGTTGTGTTAAGTATAAATATTTGGAAGTAAATTGCTTTAGTACCCTGAGGAAGTTACCCTTTAAAGTTACCTTTTAGAAGTACCCTTTAGAAGTATCCTGAGAGAAGTGCCTTGGGATTTGATAATCGTTCATAGTTGACTGTTAATTTATAGCGGGTTTTTGTCAGAGGCCTTTGGCGGCTCAATAACTCTGACACCAGGATTATTCAGTTTGACCATCAACTCGATGAAGAAGAAGATACGCGCAAGAGTGCACACATCAAGTGCGGGCTGCGTGACGTTGTATACCTTGTACGAGTATTTGTATGAAAGGTCATGCTAGCCCCGTAAGATTTGTGTCCTGCACATTAGCAACTTAAGCTAAAAGTAACTATTTCCTAATACTTTCACAGATACCATACCCAAAGCGAAGAATAAGAGAGACAAAAGAACAATCTTATCGTATCCTACTTCCTATCCTATCCTACTTATATCCTATTAATAATTATAAATGCGAAAGTTTTTGAGGATGGATGTATGTATGGATGTTTGTTGCTCTTTCACGCAAACATTACTAAATGGATTTGGATGAAACTTTACAGTAATATAGGTTATACATCAGAATAACACATGGGATACATTTAATCTCGAAATTCCCGCGGGACGGGTACAACGTGGGTAACACCGCGGGGCGCGGCTAGTCAATAATATTTTAAAAATTACCACAAGAATTATTTAAGTCAGCATAAAAAAGGACACACGCAATCACCATACTTTGAACAGTTTTTTTAAACAAATAAAAATAATTTACGATGAGATCATCTTAGGATAATAATTACCAACTAATAATATAAATTGGCATAACTAGACCTCTTTATCCGGTAAATTTGAACTTATTTTCATAGAAAAAGGGGACCGAACATTTATTATAGCGATAAATTTTCGAGAACATTATTTACCCAAAGCTCGGTGGACGTTAAGGACCATTTTCGAAAAGCGCACAGGAAGAAAAAGATCTGTTAGACAATGAATTTTGTGTTTGTACCATACCCTTACTCTTGCTAGCAAACGTTTAAAATGATGCATTATCCAGGAATATAACAGTCGAGTCTCGCAATTTCATCTCCTTTTCTGTTACAATACAAATGAAAATAAACAATATAATTAATAATAATATTGAGCTCGAAATTGAGCAATTTTCTGTTTGTGACCCTTTGTTAATGCTGTTGTTGTAACATACATGTCAAAGAATGAATACACACTTACTAAACGCATCACTCTCCCTTTTTTATTTCTAAGGTTAATAAGCAACAAAGCAACGCATGAAAACAAATGCCAATCATAACAATTTCTTTTTTTCATAAAATCGATAAAAAGATCAACTTAGGAAAAAGTAGTGAAAAAACGAAGTTGTTTGAATTTGGAATGGTCATCCGAAGACATTCCGACTCGGCAAATCTCATAATTTACGTAAAAGAATCAAACATTGAATTCAAACGATTCAATTTTCGAATCCAAAACGATTATCCTCTCAGTCTGAGAGCCCAACAAAATGGCGTCAGTCGGTTCCAGTTGCCACTTAATGGTTATTTACAGCAATTTTCCGTAGAAAATGTCGGGTACCTATTGAGCAGAATCCGTCTGTGAATAGGTACATTACAACTGTTGTGGTGCTTTAATTACGCCTTTTAAATTTCAAACCACTTTGAGGTTTCTACTTTTTTCGTGTTTTACTTTCGCTAGCAAATGCTTCGTAAGCTTTTTGTGTAACTCAAACGTTAAATATCTTAATCCTTAGAAATTTTAATTAAGCGCAAATATTGAAATAAGATTAGATGAACAAATTCCTTAATAGTCTTACGTTAATTAGAGAAATGTTAATTCCTAATAAAAGTACTGTTGGACAAATTGCTGCGTTGAACACTAAAAAAAAGCCTTTACAACGAGCATCGCATTTTACATAAGACGTACCATAATGGTACAATCGCGCTCAAAACGTAATGCGACTTTCACAGAAAAATGGCCGACCACTAACTCCCACACCTACCGTTTTAACCCTAGATCCCTACCCATATTTAACATAGACTTTTCCTACCCAGGGTGACTGAGCACCCTGTAAACTGATGGGTCATATTTTTAAAAGTACTAATAAAAACACAGTGTTTTATTTATAAATGTGTTTATTAATTTAGTTTCAATGAATTTTAATAAGAAAAAGTAATCATAAATGCTTTATTGGCATTTAGCACAAATTTTTATTTGATGCTCGGCACATATAGGCATTTTGCACTTGTTGCAAAACGTCTTACTTTTTCTGTCCTTGGAGTAAGGACAGAATTTACAACGTCCTTGTTTCATCGCGCCAGGAGCTGGTCAATCAGGTTCATCGGGCGTTTTGAGTATACCATTTATCATTTGGCGAATATTACTAGTCAAAGTGGGCCAAATTTTCGCTCCTCCAAAAACGGCGTTATCAGTTGTAGTGACAATTTTTTCAAAAACGTGCGTCTGTTAGGCATGTTTTCTTTATTAGCTGATAAACTAAACACTTAACCTACAAATTAAAACAGAAATGTATTCAAAAAACTATACTTTGTTTACCTATAGTAGCATACAGATTGGGTTAAAAATATACGCATTTTACTACCCATGGGTGCTACAGCACCCAGTAATAAATATTTTAACAACTTACCGATGTATTTGCCGATTGACAACTGACGAAATGTCAATAGTGCGAGATGACAAGTAAATAGAAAAAAAAACAAAGCTCTGTTGCTACACATAAAAATATTACACCACTTTAAATAATGAGTAGGGTGCCCTAGCACCCTGGGTAGGGATCTAGGGTTAACGAACAGAATTTTTCGCTCAAAACCCAACTCAATAAACAAACCACGGCAACCGCAAACGCAAAAACTCAGTGAAATATGCTCACATTGTGTAATAATGATGTTTGCAAAGAAGTGAGATTTGTGCCACTCATTCCAACACTGGTGCTGGACCCAAGCCAAGTGGACACGCCAGGATATGTTGCAGTGTTACTTAGTAACGCTACTTTTTCATAGTTTCGTTTTGCAGGAAGTTATGAATTCATTCCTTTTTGCGATTTGATTTATGGCTTATGAATACGCTTCCAATACTCGGAAAAAGTTAAATAGTATTTTTAAAAACATCGAAATGCTTTTATGATCGACTGTCCATTTCATGCGATCTTCAGCTGTATTTCCTTTTGATGTCATTAGTCATTGCTCCTGTACTAACTTATTACTTAGTGATTTTGGACAGGACATCTAGAACCAGTTAATTTTCTTGACCTTTAGTATTAAAAAAATGTTTTCATCCAGAAATCTCTATAATAATTTATGGATCTAAATCAAGTATTTGTCTATTGAGAGTTTTGGACCGAAGCCAACAGGATGTTGTTGCTTTCTGATCGCTGTGTCCCGTTAGTCGATCGTTTTTCAAACACTCCGTATCGCCATGCTGTCAACGAATATTATCGGAAAATTAGAATGTTTTTCTTTCCCAAGGACAATGTGGAGATAATTCGGAAATGTCCTCATTTGTAGAAAGAAACAGTCAAAGAGAATATTTTTTTGAAGAATTGATATTATTTCGGCAATGTGTCAACAAACTGTTGATATTGGGTTTTTGTGAATGAAGTGCGAGTATCTTTTAATAAAATATATACAACATAATGTAAGTAATTGTTTTTCTTTCTTTAGACGTTAAATAATATTGAGCAAGTTTACAAGCTGTCGGCTAACAAGTCAAACCAAGCGTCTAATTATAATGTTGCTTGTGTCATACTTAGCTTAATTTAATAACTTTAAGTAATGAAAAGCATATATTTCTGACAAAAGAAAATAATCGTATGCTCAAAAAGGAACTTACACATATTGTTAGAAATGTAGTTATTTCTAATATCCAGAATGACCTTCGAAGGCACACACTACACTCCTATATTTACTAGATCTATTTTCTCTTATAAAAGTTGACTCACAGATATTATTTTTGGAATCATGGCGCCTCATATTATTTGTGACATATTATTTTTAGGATCTTCTGTCCAATTTTTATGATTAACTACGACATAAGGAGTTAATAAACAATATGATATTATTTTTATTGAACGTTTTGTGCTTTGCAATGAACAGTAGTTCCGACAACCGACGAGAGATAGATGCCTGTAATAAAGTGGCCATGCATGGACACACGCCTGGCAAAGTGCCAAACTGACTGCAAAATAAATTTGACAATATAGGCTAAAGATGTTATCCATGAATTATTTGAAGTAAGCTCTCTCACTTCAGTTCTACGAATTGTCACTGTTGATGTTTGGGTTTTAGTTCTAATATAAATGGTTTGGGATCATTCATTCATTCATTGGTCAAGTTGACCATCCACTCGATAAGAAGATTCATTAGTTAGTGGCACAGGTCAGTGGTACTTGTATGCTAATCTTCTCACTGATACTACTACGTATACATATCCAAATACTTTATAAGAATATATAATTGACACCCAGAAGTCG
The DNA here is from genome assembly GCA_951394245.1 of Cyclophora punctaria. NCBI lineage: Eukaryota > Metazoa > Arthropoda > Insecta > Lepidoptera > Geometridae > Cyclophora > Cyclophora punctaria. Next base: position 2,174,995 of record OX596174.1, on the reverse strand, counting down.
TCGCCAACAACTATGTCTTCACATATTGTTGACTCCAGGCGGGAATCGAACCCGCAACCCCCGACACAGCACATGACACAGTAAGCACTCTCACTGTGTCAACGTGCTTGTCTAATTATGTCAATTCAACTCTCTTAACTTCGAAATGTTTGATACCCGATACATTTTAGGGACCATGTTGAAGATCCAATCCATCTGCTGTATGAGGTAGAAAAGCCACTATCGGTCACCAATCCCAGCAGTACTAAGATAAGTTACTTAGTCACCTTGTAACATCGCTTTGTCAAAATTCCCTACGAACGTAACCTCAGAAAATCAACTATACTGATTCATAAGTTATGATTATTAACCCTGATACTACTATACATCTACTCCGTGAATACCTGGTCAGGTAACCAGGAATCCTTTTCATTAATACCAGTGACAGGTCGGACTATCTATGATAAATTACTTAGCGAAAGGATTTATATCATCCGCAAACTAGAAACTATGAGCTAGGGAAGACCCAAGCATTCACGAGAGCTTAGTCCGGAATGACCCCTAGTCATACCCTTTCAGACGCGTATTTCCTTTTCTCGGGATTCGGAAATCTTTTTAGCCGTCACAAAGGCCTTTGCACAGGACTTCTAATAACTTGGTATTTATGAACGGTATTTCTGCGTTGCTAGTTTTTTCTGACGAATAACATTCTGGCTGTCGAAGAATAGAGTAGATATTTTTATGAGAATTTTGGAAGGGAAAGTAATTTTATTAAATCTCTAAACAACGTTTTTAGTCAATGTTTATCAAGTGACGACTTTTGACAAACACGTTTAATGAAAATCAAAGAAGTAACAGCCAAAGATCTGTACTTTTAATGAGATGTGTTTTATGTATCTTCTGCTTACAAACGATACTACTTTAATTTTAGTATTATACTACAGTTTTCACACAAATAATAAAATAAAAAAAGGAAAATATACTCGTAAAATCGACCGAATATTCTAAACCTTTTCCAAACATCTCGTAAGTATAAAGTAAAATCACACCGAACACCGCATTCCAATTTCTCTGAACTGCACGAGCAATTCTCTTTACCTTCTAATAAGTAAGGCAGCGTTCACCAACATGCTCTTTGTGACTTAGTTCATTGTTTGAAGCCTTTAGAATGCGCCACCCAGTTCTATTTATAGTATTTATCGATGGACTCAGTACTGCAACCCTTTGTTTCGATGTGTGACTGGAATATGCTGGCTATTCTCAATGTATGCTCTTGAAACTTTTTATCGTTTTGATCTTTCTATTGTAGGACAAAAGCATTTATTGTGAAAAATTATCGAGGATCTGGAGGATTATTATTTATTTAAAACGGGAACTTACGTACGACGGAGACTACTGTCGAGAGTTCCTCGACACGTTTCGGCCACATACGGTAGCCTTCATCAGGAGGCGGGTGAAGCGCTCGCGACAGCGTCTCTCCCAGCACTCATCTGGAGGATGGTTCGCTAAGCAGTCGGTGCGGAATTTTTCAATCGGTAGACCATATCGGAAGTTTTTAGGCGGTCTAAAAATTCCGATACCAGGGTTGGCTCCTAATCTACTAATTATACACTAATACTCATATAAACACTAAAATAATGAATGAGGGGATGCCACGGTACAGCGTCAGCGAAGGTGGATGAGTACCCATCGCTGTCACTCTATATTACCACACGCTATAAGTCTACTATATGAGGAATATTAAGGCAATTAATACAGATGAGAGGGCCGACTACTAAAGCGTAGAAATGTATTAAAGTAAATAAGTCTGTGTAGGTCGAGCTTTTACGCTTAGGCCTCCGCCGTGGTCTACCAATTGGAATAACCGGGAACGACTAACCAAGGTACTTATTACAAGTAGCTTAGTTTTGGGAACCTATTGTAGAGTGTGACAATTGTAAGTAAAAGCTGAAGTGACCTCTACTCCATCTACATTACATGGTCAACACAGGTCATGCAATTTTGGCGCTATCACGGATACTGTGGTGTACCTAGGTATAGTTGGATGGTACACATTCCCAGTTGGATGGTACACATTCTCCTATGGGTAGTATTATGATATAAAACATCGGATAAAATAACTTAAAAAGCTTTATAATTAAACAACATTTATGTCCCAAACTACTTTATTCCAAATACCATCAATATAAGACAAACAAATTATTACTCGATTTTTTATTCGTCCATTAAAATAATGACGATGCCTTATGGGGACAGGAGTTCGGCTAATAGCTGTTATTATTGAATCGATGAGACATGTAGGTAAGCTGCGATTAGAATAGGGGACCAATACCCGTCGACGCTGTATTTTATTATTAAACGAAATATATTGATTTTGGTCATTTGCTTTCCGTCCTTTACTAACTGGTGATGTAGTTGGTTTTACATCGAGAGTGTTTGATATACAAAGTAATATCTCAGTATATTATAAGCCTAAACTTCCTCACTGTACTGATATCTTCGGTGAGACAAGGGTGTTTGTCCAGCGTTGGGATATTAGGATAATACTTAATTTATACTAAGTTATTTTCTTCTTTGTATTAGTTACTAGCAGCGCCCGCAGTTTTACCCGCGTGGTACCCATTCCCGTAGAAATTTCGGGATGAAAAATAGCCTATACCTTCCCGTTGAATGTGGTTATCCAGTTCAAAACGAATTATTCAAATCTAAATAGTAGTTTTTGAGATTAGCGCGTTTAAACAAACAAACTGTTCAGCTTTATTATATTAGTATAGATATTTCTCTCCATTCATAATGTGATAATGGTCACATTATATTGCTTCCAGTTTTATACGGAATATTACTAATACATAGGTTTTCTTAGCACAAAGATACTAGGTACATTATTTTTTTAAAGCGAGACATTTTCTACTGAATATCATATAATGTTTACTCATTCGGGAGCAAAGACATATTAATCTATATATATAAAAGAAAGTCGTGTTAGTTACACTATTTATACGCGAGAACGGCTGAACCGATTTGGCTGAAAAATGATGGAGAGGTAGCTTAGAACTAGGACACGAATATAGGATACTATTTATCCCGTATTTCTTACGGGAACGGGTGCACTGTGGGTGAAACCGCGGGGCACAGCTAGTAAAAACTAATAAACAACTTCAACCATTCAATCACTTAAATAAAGAATACAAAAAACGAACACTCGGTATTTGAAAAGCAAGCTTTCCACGCAGTGTGTACACAACTCTATTTCAGCTAATATTGGCTACGAGTTACCAAGAGAAATCAGAGAAAAATAATATTGGATCTTTATGAGTAAATATTTTACCTTAGCAAGGGTATACGCGACAAACAAAACTTGTATTCTCAACAATTTATTTTGTATTTTTAATTAATTAAATATAGGTTTTACCACGTTACACAATATAAGAATTTTAAAATTAATTATAATGTTAAAAAATATATATAATATTTGCAAAAAGTAGTGGTATTTACAAAAAACTGCACTATAGATTATATCGACACAAATACGCGCCACTGGCAAAATTTCAAAAATAGAACGTACACAGATTGTAAAAAAAGCATAGAATACATTCGCACTCCTTCATATTTTCTAATGTCTATGTGTGAGTGCATTAATGCGTTTGTTGTCTATGAAAATAAATTGTTTATAGTGTACGTATACAAGAAAATATATCGGTCAGTTGTCAGTTAGTTGTTGGTTGGGGGCGCGGTATGTGCCCGCGCGGGTTCATAATAATAAAATTGTTTTTCGCGCGTTTTCCTTCTAAATAGTTCGACATTGGACGCAACACGTGGACTCGGAAGTTTTGCAAACATTTTGGCTGATTAGTAAAGTTTCAGCAGTTTACTTACTTAATTGTGGATAGTGGGTGTTGTGTTTGTGTGTTTATCTGTGGTTAGTGTTAGTTGTCGGTGGTTAATGCTTCTTTAGTTTTTGGAAGGTAATGTGGTAAAGTTTTTTTTTGTTTTACTAGTGTTTATTGATCCGAAAAGGGGAAAAGTTTAACGGGCGTAGTACATGGCGTCGTTGTTTGGGTAAACTTACTTACAAGCTGCAAGCTAGCGAAACGATTTGAATTCAAAAGCTGCCAGCTTAGCTTGCTCATTGTGCCCTGATAGTGATTTGGATAGGTAAATCAGGAATTTCAATTATCACACAATTATTCAAAAAAATGTTTTAGAGGGTAGCAAAATATTTTAATTGTGGTTTTGATACATAAAAAGTTAATAAAGTGAGGGTAGACTGAAATAGTATTTCTATAGCTATTGACATTAAGCGAGTTAACAAGCTAACTAGCGAGTTTAAAAGAATGAAAGCTTGTTTGCTTAAAGTCAAGTTTGTCTTCTAAATACGCTGACTCGCACCTTATCGCTCAATGCTATAATATTCACTTATTTCCACCTTATTTCCACTTACGACCTTATAATTCCTTAATTAACATTAGAAACTAAATAAGATGTCAAAGCGAAAATGAATGTTATTATAAACAGCTATAGAGTTCAAAATTAAAATATTCTTTATTCCCCTATTAAACTGTTTTCAGTTATAATCGTAAACATTTCAATAAAATCCTCCTGATTCCGAGGACATGCAACATCGATAAATAATTTGAAACGACACAAAATGAGGTGATGACGCTCATATAAAAATTGATTTTATTTGATGAAATTGTGTGTTAAGATGTTTTAAAGTTCAAATGGTTCTATTTTTATTTTCCGGCGTTTTCAATAATTTAAAAGTTTTGAAAAATATTTCGTCCTCGTTATAAATTTCATTACTTTTAGCTAAATGGAAATAAACAAATAACTGGTCACAATAACTGATCTCGATTGGCAATCTAAAGGCCTGATTACAGTAACTCGTTCACCGCATGCAATAATAATATGACCGCGTTTTGCTTGCGACCACTGTAGTGTAAGAATGTGGTAGTCAGGTGAATTCGGCCGACTAGGAGTAAAGAAGACGACTAGGTTGGAATAGATAAAATGACAGTATTTCAAATATCAGATTAAAAACGTCACATTTCAATCTTTGTCACATTTCAAATGTCACATTTCAATCTTTTTCTAGCTGCCGAATAAAAACACTTAATCGTATCGAAAAATGGTCAAAATTTTCTCTCTTGCCGATTAAGATCGTACAAGTACCAGCTAAAAGGCTTTTAACAATGCACCGCTGCTTAAAAGTTATCTAACTTTAACTATAGCCAACGTTCTAACCAAACTACCTTATTCCAAAAGAAATAAAAATAACTGATCTCTAAAATAGCTCCTAACAAATCGAGCAAAAACCCCTTGAACGCACGCTCGATACATTTTCTATTGAATTAATCAGCCCTTTGACTATAGAGCAAAAAATAGCGTAATAACAAAGGACAGTATGCACGGTACTAAAGCGCTGACCCGTCTCCCATTAGGTTATCAGGCCCCAGCTCACAGTTCAACGCATTTCTGTAGATAGACTCAGCTATCTTTATCTCAACTTCTCGATCGTCACTCGTTAGTAAAGACTTTATTACGTAATACAGAATAGGTATGTACAGAATAGGTATACGTGTGTACTTCGAAAGGAAGGTTGTAGAATTAGGATGATAGGATTGTTGTAATTAATTGGAATTTTTCTGAACTTCAGTCAACTCAACTTTCTGAAAAAGGAGTTTAAATTGTATGTAAATACACTTAGATAAACTTAATTAGGTTTAATATACTGAGTGTGAATTCTCTGTACTTTTAAATCAATCTACTTTTTAAAATTTTTGACATCTACATAGGCCCAAAATACAGGAATTAGCTTTCAATCACAAAATGATATTATGTTTTAATGTTTGTGACTTAATCTTAGTTCAAAGAAAAATTACATTTATTGAATGTATCATTAAAAGAGTAATATTAGATCTTATAAACAATTCAAGCGATTTTACTTTGAAATTCGATCCAAGCATATGTACTGATTGAACTCAAACAATCTAAAAAAGCAAGAGATCAATCTCCGCAAATATCTACAGAAAAATGTAAAGAATTTAAATAAATACCCACAAGTACTGAGTGCGCACCTGTTACCATAATTATCCGTTAAATATTCAACATTCATCTTGTAAATGTCTCCGTATTAAACACCCTAATTTGCACATACATTGTGAAAAACAAAGCGATTTAATTGAAAGATATTGCAGATGTTAGTGCATAAAACTGTTTGAAATGTGGAAACGTAGGTGTGACCTCGCTTGTGTAATTATTTCGGTCTTGCAATGTGAAACGGTGAGTAAAGATAGGCTGTCACCAACGGATTGATACCAACCCAACATGTTTGCAATAAAAAAGTTTTCGAGAACGCATGGTTTGGCACGTGAAGATTTTAATGAGTATTAAACGAACATAAAACTAAAATTTAGAAAGAAAGCGTATTGTATCCAACTTCAGAAAGATGAGAATGCACAAAATATCAAATATATAGTTGGTTCAGATATTGCCGCAATTGAAATTCAAAGTTTAATCCGGAACCAAAATTAATTTTCAATTCTTGACCAATGTACGCCAGTAATTGTTCGGTTAATACACGAAACAATTCTCAAATGCATAGTGTTACGTCGGGTTGTAAGAGTGTATTTTGGAATCTATCCAAAACAATTAGTGGAGCAAGTGTGCATGCCAACGATTCGCAAAATTGGGAGAAATGTATTAAATGCACTTACAACGTTTGCAAAGTATTTTACACTTGATTGAATTATTCATTAAGCTAATACATTCACATTATTCAATGGTTAATTATAGAAGATTCTAGATTGTACCTAGGTTTTTTGCTACATATAACTTCTGTTGATAATAACAGGGTGAAAAGAATAGACTGGAACTTATGCTGCTTGCTTATATGATAACAACGACAATGTATTTAAATACTTTAAGTCAAATTATGTTATCAATTATGACAATTATGTCTTTGTTGATAATAAAGATCTTTAAACCTAAATAACGCAATAGCCAGCCCCAGGCAAAAGCGCTCGAAGTAAACTGATACATCTTTAGGTAGAAGACTTACACGACAATATATCTTGAAAATATAGACATTATAGACATGATATTATAATGCTCATTCGAAAAACCATCAGTACTGAAAAATTTTAGCTAGGATAGTAGGAGTTAGGTAAGTAATAATAAGAGTGATATTAAATTGTGCCACCTGGTTATCTTTCTGCACATTTTTCTTAGAATTTCTTATAAAGATTGAGGTAATTAAAATTGTATAATGTTTCTTAATTTTCTTTGATGTGCGTAGAAGTGCCAATAAACTGAAATTCATATAACATAACAAAAATAAATTTTCAAGATATCATGGAAAGTCAGAGTTGGAATATTAAGGTGAGCTTTGTTAAGATTGCCTTAACTATATTATAGTCTTGAGTCAATCTTATGAGTGATTTTGGCTTTATAAATCTCATGATGTTACACACACTAGAGACATTATCATACATTTTTCACCGGATTTTCGCAAAATTATTAATTAATAGTCTGCACATAGCCTTTCATACTCATGTAGGTATATACGAGTATATACTTACCTACACCTAGGAAGACTTAATGAAAGTCTCAGATGCTGCCCTTCTGTCAGCTAAATACTGGACAGGAAAAATTTAAAGTCCATTGACACGATAAGAAGAAGAAGAAGAAGAGCGGAGCTCGATTGACCAATCAAAATGCATTACGGAAAGTTTTTTGACAAGTTCAATGCGTTGTTATTGGTCAATTGAGATTGCTCCGCTTTTGTGGAAACGCAACCGTGTACATACTAGTTTACGCATATTATATTCATTGTTAAAATGATTAATAATGTTTCACTGATGTCACGATCCAAAATTCTTGTCCAAAATAAAATATTAAGTCAATTAAGGCCTTCACTCGCGTATTTTCCCAATTACTGAAAATAAATGAACTTCGTATAGGGACATTAATATCCGGTTATTATGAGCACTTAAAATCGTGTAATGAAAACGTATATGAATGGACAACGTTGTGTGACTTGGCAGGCGGCCTATTAGTACAGTTGTGCATACAATAATAATAATTATAGGGCGATCAACCTTTATATTTGTAGTTTTTTGCTCTCCAATTGGTTGGTGTTGAGAGATTTTGTATCGGTAAAGTGCAAGGTACACATAGTGCGGCTACGGGACGGATGCGGATGGCGTGACGTTATGTTCCTTGTATTTGTATGAAAGGTGTCACAGTGTCCCTTTGCGGGACCATTGGGGACCAGCGTATACACTAAATGTGGCTTGCCCTTAAGTTATAAATATAATCGAATACAGGCTTCGTCGCAGGTCACTTTTTAAAACTGTAACATTGTATTTTGAACGCTACGCTTTGGGAATAGACTTCATTTTACACCTAGGAATTTACCATCACTACATATTATAAAACAAAGTCCCGGGCCGCGTCTGTCTGCCTGTCTGTTCACGATAAACTCAAATACTACTAGTCGGATTTTGACGCGGCTTTATAAATAGATAAAGTGATTCAAGAGGAAGGTTTATATGTATAAAAATTCACGAAATTCCCACGGAAATGGGCAGAACGCGGGTAAAACCGCGGGGCGCTGCTAGTCTAAGTAAAAAGCTCGTCACAATAATTAGCACGATTCCTTATAACAATAATTTTACCTACTTACTTCCTGGGTCCATGATAATGTTATCTAGACAAGTTTATTGCAGTTGTCAATTACGTCATATAAACTACGAAATTAAATCAATTTAAATTAATCTTAGATGTTCTCTATGTTATGTTAGATACTATGTTAGTAAAAAAATAGATGTAATTCCTATATTAACAGTTTTTAACGTTATTATAAATACAATATTAGTTATCTTCAGAAGACGCTATCTATATGGATACGTGAAATTGTCGGTCCTGGTTGTATCCCAGACCTTGTCGGAGGCCATTTGGCTATCTAAAAATTTCGTCACCAGGGTTAGCCACTAATCTACACGAAATTACTTACTCTCCTAATGATCTACAATATCTTGTTTTCTTTTAAATATAGAACGTATGAACAATAATAATAAACCTTTCATCACTGTATCATTTCACTTGAAATAGGATACTAACACTCGTAATACGAAATTACTGAAAAGGTCAGTGTAAATATATTCATAGTTCCAAAATTAGTTAACCCAACCAGCTTTCAGTGAATGTTCAACACAAATATACAACGAATCAATTAGTCTTTGATAATTAACAATAATGCAAAATTAATTAGAAATTTGGTTTGTCTGTTTATTACAACTAAACAACTGTGGCGCTGTCCAAACCATGCCTCACTTGCTACAGTGTCCGAACAGCCCCGTGTCCTGCACTGTGGAGGATCTTTGGAGGGCAAATGACGTGGAGGATCTCTTGAGGGCAAATCACTATAAACCAATAGAATTGCATAAAATCTCCGGTCAGATATTTTATGCAATCTTATTGGTTAATATTTGTCCATTTCTCCGCTCCGCAGACCCTTAACCTGCGAGAGATTTTAAATGCTTCAAGCATTTCTAAGATAACATATTTAATTTTACGCACCATTTTGAAACAAATTTTAAATATTAAACGGTTCTGAAAAACATTTCAATTTCAAACACTTGCTGTCATCAAAAACACTTGTTTCACATTAAATTAAGATTTTGGGATTTTAAAAAGTTTGTAAATGTAAAACAAAGTAACTTTGACATAAACACATTAGTTAATCAAGATGACGTATTCTGAGATTAATGATTTGACGTAAATAACGTTAAGGTGTGTGCACAACTGTGAATATTGTAGATGAATAAAAGCGAAATAAATGTAACGGTTTTAAAGTTACTAAAACTCGAAATAAAATTATAATGTTGATGAAATTCGTTACTAAAATCTATGTAACCAGAAGTTTGTCATCAACTCAATACGCTTCTGCCTTCGATACAGATGAAATTCACACTTCTGTACGTTTTCAATATAAAATGAAAAGCATAAATTGAGGGAAGTAAATCGTCGACTCTCTGATGCCTTAGCGTAATAGTAAACTTAAATAACTAGTTATGTAGTAAACAGTTGTTCTTTTTATATAAAACAAAGTCGCTTTCCTTCTGTCTGTCCCTTTGTATGCTTAGATCTTTAAAACTACGCAACGGTTTTTGACGCGGTTTTTTTAAATAGATAGAGTAATTCAAGAGGAAGGTTTATATGTATAAATATTCCCGAAATTCCAACGGGAACGGGCACAACGCGGGTAAAACCGCGGGGCACTGCTAGTATTAAATATTCTTATCAAGTTATCAAGTTCAGTCAATATCACAAATGTGTATGAACCATAAGATCAAATAAATCTTGACCCAATTCTTCGAATCTAGTTCGTATAGCACTAACATGAGCTATAATATTTTGTATTTAATGCCTAATTATAATATAATTTGTCGGTCGTTAAATCTTATTTTGTATCAATTAACGGACTGCATCACGTGATATCGTTTTATTTGTCGGAAGTGAGAATACATAATTATCTATACTAATATTATAAAGCTGAAGAGTTTGTTTTGTTTGTTTGTTTGTTTGTTTGTTTAAACGCGCTAATCTCAGAAACTACTGAACCGATTTGAATAATTATTTCACTGTTAGATAGTCTATTTATCGAGGAAGGCTACATTTTATCCCGAAATTCCCACGGGAACGGGCACAACGCGGGTAAAACCGCGGGGCGCTGCTAGTGCAATAATATGTTAATAAAAATAAATAGAAAATTTTATTAGAAAATATCTTTGATAAGTTTCCTTTGTTGATTAGGCTGGGTATACCGTTCGCACAGGAGGCATTCACCTGGATGCCCAATGTGGACTACTTCAAATAACGAAGTCGGTCGCCCACGCTAGCTTTAAGCTTGTAAACTTGCTGGTTCGCATGTTGTGAACTCGCTCAACCACAACCACGGCTTCATAAAAAACATGGTTAACAAAATTGCTGTCCTATCTTTAAAACTACGCAACGGATTTTGATGCGGTTTTTTTAAATCCTAGATAGAGGGATTCAAATTGAAGGTGTATATGTACAAAAATTCCCGAAATTCCTACAGGAACGGGCATAACACTAGTAAAACCGCGGGGCACTGCTAGTGTTCAATAAAGCCATTCTGAAAACATACTTCTTAATCCACGTAAAACTTTCAGCTGTTCCGTAGAAAGTTCCACACATATCAAATATTAAATACAAAAAACTAAGTCCTACCTGAACCAATACACAGTGATCGTTCCATAGTTTGTATTCCAACCGTTTCTTAGTAACAGACTTCATCAAGTATTGAATGATATCGATTGCTCACATAGCGGTCACTTCGATTCGTATGGTAATCGAGTTGGTGTTTCTTTCTTTGTACTGCCACAGATTAGGTATTAGTAACTATGTGTTCTGTGTGACGTAAGAAGCAGTAGTGATGGAAGGATCGATGGTTACCATCTGCTTTAAGTAATGGAAGAATATGTAATGGAAGTTAGTGCGACCGTTCCAATATCAGTCAATGGTACCCCTGGTTTATGAACCCAATCTTTGAATGAGTTGTTTATGTTATATCATATATTCTTATAAAGTATTTGTGTATGTATAAGTAGTAGTATCAGTTAATTAGATTCCATAACACAAGCTTAAAGCTTACTTTGGGTCTGATTAACCGTGTGTGAATTTGTCCAGGTATATTTATTCATTTATTTTGTTAAATAATGTGACATCCCATAAAGGTTTAATGATTCATGGGAAAGCCGTAACTAAAAGTATCTGCACACTAAAACCAAACACGAAAGCGGTCCCAATTGTGGCCTCTATATTCTTGTTATTAGTTCCGACTGTCCCGAAACATATACAGTGGTATTCCAAAATGATTCGATTCATTGAACGTCGAGCATCTAAATACTTTATTAAGCAGTCAACATTTCAAAACAAGGATTAAATGATGAGCAAATGATATTTTGTCGATTTCTTTATATAAAGAGTTCAAGGAATTGGTCGAATCTACGTAATGTTACCAACAATATGAGACGCCAACTCGATTTTCAATTTAAATCGAACTATTTTCAGAATCGAGATGAAATTATATAAATGAACTAAGCGTGGGTTGTTCTAAAACCGGTGAAATTGAATGAGTATGATGTTTAAATATACATTAATATTTTTGGTTCATTTGCAAGTTTAAATATTTTCAGTGCTTAAGAAAAGTATTTGATTACTGAACTTTTATTATTATTGCAGTGTTTCTTTTCGGTATTTTGAGATAAGCCGGGCCCCGTTCCGTTGAATGTGGCTATCCAATACAAAAAAAATATATATCGGTTGGTACTGCTAACAAATAAACACGTTCGCGTTATCTTCTAATATACGAGTATATATAAAATTCTCGTGTCACGGGGTGCGTAATTGAACACTTCTGAAACGGCTCGACCGATTCTCATGAAATTTTGTGTGCATATCGGGTAGGTCTGAGAATCGGACAACATCTATTTTTTATCCCGAAATTCCCGTGGGAACGGGTACCGTGGTTGAACTCCTCTGAAACGGCTCGACCGATTCTCATGAAATTTTGTGTGCATATCGGGTAGGTCTGAGAATCGGACAACATCTATTTTTCACCCAGAAATTCCCGCGAGAACGGGTACAACGTGGGTGAAACCGCGGGGCGCAGCTAGTACTAATATAGATACTAATATTAGACGCTTTGTATTCCAAACTTCCTCAATAAACCGGTTCAAAGCAGATAAAACTGATGTTACCAGTCTTTTCATAATAAGAATACCGATATCTGTATGTTAAACTGTGAGTCGCTCATGTTAGATAAATAAGTAAATAGTTTGTGTAATGGAAAGTCGAAGCCGAATGGATACAGCAGTTTCAATAATTCAAGGCTTGTTACATCGACAATTGCGTTTCATTCTATGCCTTCGAGCCTTTTTAAAGAAGAGAAAACAAAGGGATAGGAACATAAGGCTCGTTGTGCTTGCGACTTTGTTTTATATTTAAGAGTTATATGGAGAGAGAAAGACCGCATTTAAAAAGGTATTCTTAGTCATTAAAACCATGGAAAGTTGGATAAATAAAAACTATGAAATTACTTTGATATTTGAATTACATATAAGCTCAAAATTACTACGCAAAAATCTTAAAACTTATTTCATAAAATCGCGATTCCAAATTCTATACAATAATGAACGTACTAGGTATCGATGTAATCGTAGATTGATATAGGTGTAATCATTGCTTCTTCAATTGTTAGTTCTTAAAATAGCCGTCACAGTATTGGGGCGCTGTTGTGCATTTCTTTATTGGATCCATTTGTTTGTTCACACACTAATTTCCTCAGTCGCCGTATTTCGTCGTAAACGGTATTTTATTCACAATTAAAGAAGACTTTTTGTATGCAGTATTTTTGAAGAAAAAGACAAAGAAACGTCGAAGTTTTAAAAGTAAATAGTTTACTTGCTTTTTAACTTTTTACCGCGACAATACCCGTGTGAGTCCGTTTTTTGTTAACATTTGCAAGACATAAAAAGTTAAAGTTAAAGCAGTATGTACCGTCCAATTACGTCTGTAATAATGTTATTGGTTTCTAGATTTACTTACATATTGTATTCATGAATCTATTAGGGCGTTCGATACACTTTAATGAAACAGATTTTCGTCTGTAAATTCATCGTATACTTTTGGCATAATAATTTTGAAGATTAGACGTTCTTGCTGATACCCTGAAATATGTTTAGAATTGAAAACAGTATCATTGAAAGCTTTCTAATTTATTTTACTCAAAAATGATTTGTAGGATTAAAACTTAATGGAGTTTACTTGAAAAAGTCGAAAGCTTTGTATCATAAACATTTTCTTCATCCGTTCATAAATTATTTTATTCAATTGAAAACATTAGCGGCAGTCACTTGACTCTCATTTATAATGCAAAATAAGGCATTTCATCCAAATCCTTTGAGGGGATTCAATTTATCACAACACAATCAATCTTTTACAAGACACGTCTTGTACCTAAGTGTTCTCTTTCAGTATTATTTATTCATGAACAATTTGCTATGCAATCAGGTCAGGTATGGGGCTGCGATGTCGAAACATGATTACTTTGATGAAATAGCATTATAAACTTCATGACAGACTTTTGCATTTTTATGGAGATGAAATACCTTTTGACTTAGATTGGAAAATTGAATTAGTAATTGTTTTTTCAGGACGCGGAATGATGTTAAAGGAAGTTGGAGAAAGTTGATGTTTTCTTTATATTTTGGGGGTGTTTAATAAACGTTAACTGTTACTTATAGTACACTAGCAGCGCCCCGCGGTTTTACCCACGTTGTGCCCGTTCCCGGAGGAATTGCGGGATGAACGTTAACCTATAACCTTCCCGTTGAATGTGGCTATCCATTACAAAAAGAATTATTCGAACTGGATTGGTAGTTTCTGAGATTAGCGCGTTCAAGCAAACAAACTCTTGCCCTTTATTATATTAGTGTAGTTTTCTTAATCGTTCGTTACTCATGAAATGTTCAAATTTATTTCCTTAAATGATAACTATTCCTGCGTAATTATGTTGACCGTGATACAAGCTACGCTTAGTAAGGTCAATCATGTAAAATGGTTGTAAAATTTTGGATTTAAATACAACAATATAACATAATTAAAAAAAATTATACTCATTTTCGAACAAGTATTTTAATAATTTATGGGCTTCATGTGTATGTTATATACTTTAGGGGGTGTTTTCTAAGATAAATTCCAATTAATTTCAATACTGAGTAAGGTTAATATTTTCATAAAGCACTAATAACACTAAAAGCATTAACATAAAAAAAAACAAAAACTCTTAAAGTACCAAAATTATTTTTCATTTTATATTACAAAAATATTTATGAATAATAAAATGGAACTTTACTCTGATGGAGTGAAGTCGGATTAATAACTAGTTTATTTAAAACTCAGTAAAGTTTTACTAGATTGGTTTTATGTTTCATATGAGTTGTTTTACCTACAAATAGTTTACCACTGTTACATAAAACCTTAATTGAGCGCACAGGCCACTAACATACAGGTGTCAATGTGTGAAACAATGACAAGTGACAAGTAAAAATTATGTTATACTTTTGACGTAGCAGCAGTGGGAGAAATGGCCCGAGCGATGTAACAAAAAATTTTAGTTTTCTCTTTTGTGTTGTGTGTTTTTATATTATTTTATGTAGTCTTTTGATCTGATTCTATGATTCGATTTTTGTACGAAATTTTTAGTGTTTAGAATAATCAAGTGTTGTAGTTATAAATCGGTACCGTGATTCTGTTTGAGTGTTTTGAACCCAATATTTTTCGTGTTTAAAAGGTAACGTAAAGTGTTTCATTTTGTTTACATACCTTCTGTTATTTCAGTAAAAATATCAACAATTTTAACGGATTACTCCGTTGTAACAGAATCGTTGAAATGACATTTGGTTCACCTCCTTCATTACACGTTCGCAATCTGGATGACAATCCAATTATGGAATGTCTGATTTTATTTTAATATTATATGTTTATTATCACAATTAAGTTCTTGACTATTTATTAAGAAGCATTTGAGAAAGTTCAAAAGAGAATCGATGGCCACCCCTTATGTTTTGGCATACTGGCCTGGAAATTTTCAGCTCACCTGAACTTCCGACATGGTTTAACGAGTAAAACGACAGAGACTGTTAATTTAACCCACTTCCATCAGTAGATTGGTAGAACAGTAGCCGTCAATAAAAAAACCACTAAATAAATAAAATAAATATACCCGGACAAATTCACCCACAGTTAATTAAACCCAAACTAAGCTCTAAGCTTGTATTATGGAATCTAACTAACTGATACTACTACAAATTCATACACAATAACTTTATTTAATTGGCATCCAGATGCCGTCGCCACCAACTATGTCTTCACATATTGCTGACTCAGGGCGGGAATCGAACCCGCACAGTAAGCGCTCTCGCTGCCACTGTGCCAACGGGCGTCGGGCATGTTGTCCACAATCCCATCCTATAAGAGTTCGAACTGCGCGTCCTACCTTCATACAATATGCTTGCTAGTTATAATTTTGAAAGAAAATTTATTAAAACTGCGTTCAAACATGAAAATGCAAGGTAACACAATGAGTTTAAAGCCGAACATAACGTATGGGTTACTTAAAGGAATAATAACAAAGTTTTGCCACTATGTAGGAATAAAGTCTGAACAATTTATGCATTATAATAAAATAGAGTTTTGTGGCACTGTGGAAGTAAAACCATTCTGAACCTATATGTTGGGTATATACGGAATGAAATTAGGGTGAACAATCGAACATTGATTTTACACTTTATTTTTTTTACAGTGTTATAAAATAGTACTGGTAGTACTGTCGGTGATTTAAATAACCAATATGTATAATGGTTCAATAGCATTTATTTAAGGTTCCAATGTATTTCTGTTGTATTGAACACAAGCAAAATCAACGCCACTAGTGGTTTAACCAGAAATAAGTTAGTATCTGCCAATAGTTCTAAAATACCGACTGATTCGTGCGGAGGTTCCATCCGCAATCCAATAGATGGCGTTAGTGCAAATACGTTATTTTCCCAGATTTTGTGGGGTCACGCCCATACATTTTATTGAGTAGGAAATCCCTTATAGATAGAGTTTAGATTGCTATCGCTTTTTAAATTTTACAAAGAATTTTGAAATGATGCTAGTTTTTCAAATTATGCTGTGATTTCCAAATATTTATACCACCATTGAAATTCAATTATACTTCATCTTTGGTATTAATAGCCTCAAAAATATGTTAAAATTAAATAAACGAAATTAAATATGATATAACAATACGTAGAGTTCGACAACTTCTATTCCTGTATATTCGCACACGTCTCATTGGGGATTTTAATCGGCTTACTTGCTTTCGCACCGCCCGCCCCAGTCGCTGGCGAAAGCTCCCTTCTTAAATATTACACCAAAGATATAATATATTTAAAAGATTTTAATATTAAATCGGCCATCAGTTTTGGTCTATATCCTTAACTAGCTGTGCCCCGCGGTTTCATCCACAGCGCACCCGTTCCTGTAAGAAATACGGGATAAAATGTATCCTATATTCGTCTCCTGGTTTTAAGCTACCTCCCCATCAATTTTCAGCCAAATCGGTCCAGCCGTTCTCGTGTTATAAATAGTGTAACAAACACGACTTTCTTTTATATATATAGATTACTTTGAAGAAATGCTTAGGGAAAATGTTAATCCGAAAAAGTTAATTTTCTCAAAATTACAATTTCATATTATTTTATAATCATTTTATGATTTCTCATATTTGTTTCTATTCCCAAATTCAGAGGATTACACGTAAAAAATAATGTCAGCGGTTTACAGTGCTACAATTGGTAAATAGGGTTAATATAACCGCAAAATACAGTATGTAGTAAAAGCTGGGCTCGTCTCACCGAAGGTATCAGTACAGTGAGGAGGATTAGGCGTAATCACAACGCTTGCCTGATGCGGGTTGGTGGTAGAGTAAAGTTAAGTAAGTTGAACTGCCCAACACTGCAGTGTATTGTATAATAATAGATTAATAAAAGATTACAATTAAAACAATGATTAAAATCCTTTTGAAAATGCCATTACAACACTTAAAATACATTAACCAACACCCCGTTGAAAAATTGTATATATCAAAACCTCATACTCAACTTCAACATAGAAAAATAGATCTTAAAGTCATTGTAATAAAAAAGAATTTTCTGCTCACGGTTACCCTCCGTAGTATCTTGAAAACTGACGTATGTTTGTTATAGATAACTATTTTGCATCCCCCCATTCCTATTAAAACCTCTTCTGTAGACGTTTGAATGTGAACAATCCT
The DNA here is from genome assembly GCA_951394245.1 of Cyclophora punctaria. NCBI lineage: Eukaryota > Metazoa > Arthropoda > Insecta > Lepidoptera > Geometridae > Cyclophora > Cyclophora punctaria. Next base: position 2,157,105 of record OX596174.1, on the reverse strand, counting down.
AGTAATTATAGTTTGAGCATGCAGCTCGCGATAAGACGAGAAGTCTTTCAGTTGATGTAACTTAAGCTCTAAGTTAATTAGTTTAAAGTCTTCATTTGAATGTGGTGATGTAATTTTCTTTGTTGCAGTTGAACGCTGAAACATATTTTTTTCTTCTTTTTATTGTGAACTGGAGTAATTATAATGAATAAATGAAAAAAATTAAATAAAATGAATGTTTAACATATCACCACATAGTATAAAACAAAGTCGCTTTCCGCTGTCTGTCTGTCCCTCTATGACCCTCTTTAAAACTACGCAACGGATTATGACGCGGTTTTTTTAAAATAGAAATAATGATTTAAGATAAAGTTTTATATGTATAAAAAGTCCCAAAAATCCCACGGGAACGGGCACAACAGGATTAAAACCGCGGGGCGCTGCTAGTCGTAAATAAAATAACACACACAATACTGAAACAATACAGTTTCTTGTTGAAAGACATGTCAGGGAAGTGAAATCTAAAGACGTGAACACATTCCCGTCAACTGTTGTCAACGCTGTTGATATTCTGTTGTACATGAAAATATTTTCCAAGTTTTACCTACTGTTGCTTGGCAAGATCAGGACGAAAGCGGTGTACCACTTTGAGACGATATTTGTTTGCCCGTTGCAAAGCTTGGTAGTTGTAACTGGTTAAAAAACTAGTGTCATAATAAGATGCACTTTTTAAAGTTTTAATACAATCTTTTTTAATATAATGAAACTAAAGAATTTGTTTAAACGCGCTAATCTCAGAAACTACTCGTCCGATTTTAATAATTCTTTTGTAATTGATAGCCACATTCAACGGGAACGTTATGAGCTTTTCATCCCGAAATTTTCACGGAATCGGCCACAACGCGAGTAAAACCTTGGGGCGCCGCTAGTATTTAAAACTCGTACTGCATTTCAGTGCTGAAACTGAAATGTTGTCAGCTATCTTATAATTTCACTGGAAGCTTAACTTCTACATTTAAATTAATTAATCACCTCCACAAAACCCCACAACCTAACGACCATCATTTTTTGGCTTTCAAAACTGCACAAACATGCAAATCCTTCTACCAAACGTGCTTTTATCGCGGCATATGTAAACCATGTTCAAAGAAACACGGTCGAATTTCAACCATGGCGCTACCCACATTTCACAATGACATATCTGGATGAGCGGTGGTTTTAATTTCACGTCTGCAATTGTGTCCTAACGAGGGAGATGAAGTAGAAACGCTGACACTAGCGCGTGGCAATCATTCTGTATAGGCGACGCGATTGGCACGCCACGAGCGGAGCGGGTGCGGTTGTGATAGCGAATTTGGTAGTTCAGCGTTTACTTCAACTTATTGTACCATGTGGTACGGTAGGTCTAAATAGGCTCTGAAGCTATGAATTTAAAGCTAAAGCAGTTTTCGTATGAATTGTATAATTATGTTTTTACTAAAACTTTTGAAACAGCAGTTGTTGTCTATATTTTGAAATTTTATAAAATATTATTTATATAGGAAAGTATTGTTTCACTGCTGGGAAAAAGCCTTTCATCAAACCGAAGACATCATTTCAGTAAGGGGGAAAGAAAGGAATATAAAAAGCATTTATATGGAAATCATTTTTTAATCTCCGAACTTTTAGATAGCTCAGAAGAACTTAATGTACTTACTTATGTTCCATACTTAACGTATCCATATAATCTTGCCAAACCGTAAAGATATTATGTTTTAGTTTTATAATTATGAGATTGAGTCGCACTTCTTCGATACCTGTTCAAAAGTAGCATCTTAACCTAATATCTAACTTTGACACACGCCACTTCTTATCACAGGAAGCGCATTACAGAAGTGGAACTGTGCGGCAGGGAACGTATCAGCCAAATTCAACTTTTCTCGTTAGTTCGTACAGGGGTGAAAATGCCTTAGTCTTGGCTTTTATTCATTATTTGATTTACGTCAGCATCTGTCATCTATTCCCAATGTTTGAGATTGGGCGATGATTACTTTGAATGAAGGGTACGGCAGCTAAGGGTAGTTTTTTAAGGGTGTAATTTTTAAATAATTTATATCTTTACTTCTATACTAATGTTATAAAGAGGTAAAATTTGTAAGTTCGTTCGTATGTTCGAGCTAATCTCGGAAATTACCAGTCCGAATTGAATAATTATTTTTGTAATAGATAGCCACATTCAGCGGGAAGGTTATAGGCTATTTTTCATCCCGAAATTCCCATGGGAACGGGCACACCGCGGGTAAAACCACGGGGTGCTGCTCGTTTTGATATAAATGTGCAGTTGATGTTAAACGATATATAAAGCGTAAGATAATTATTGGAAAGTTGAGATCGAAGAATATAATGATTATAACTTCTGATTTGTTTTTTCTTATTTCAGTTCTTCAAAAATCGGCAAGCTGGAGCACTTAAGTGAGTACTTTTATGTTTATTTACAACAAAATAAATAAAATAAATAAATGTCTTTATTCACTCAAAGATTTGTACAAACAGGTTTTGTATGGATAACACATTTTTATTACATTACTTAGGAGTACAATTTTTTTTTAAAATTACCCTGTTGTATTCCATGGAAACGCTGAGCCCTGTTTTAGTTCATGGAATCGGTTGATAGGATTTTTATACCTTCTGAACATAATAATATTTTCGTACAATAGTAACAAGTCAAATCAGCTTAGCATTTTATGAGTTTAAGCAAGAGTGATCTACTGAGGCTGACATAACATCTTTTTTTAAGATATTAGTTTCCATATTATAAAAAAACGCCTTTACTATTAGCATTAACCCCGCCACATTAATCCTGATCCAAAACACATAGAAAGTATCCCATTATTACAACTAACAACTTTCTCCTACGGAGTAGTAAAAGTTTTCCCATATCCGCTCACTCCCATCCAAATATCGCCTCTTTACATGAAGCTGAAACGACAATTGCGATTGTTGAAGTTATTCTCTATCGATAGCAACGTATTTTTATTGAAAACTGTTTGCTTTTACAGTTTAATAAAGTTTGAAATATGTACTCCGTATATTGAGTAGAAAACTTAAAGCGTAATCTTCTTTTTTAACTTTTGATTTTCTGATATTTATTTTGGTGCCTTATTTTCACTTCATTCATTAAACACAATACAATGTCCATTACGTTAACTATGATAACTTTAAATTGTTTAAATTCAATTAGTTTAAGTAAGTATTATGTAGGTTTGTTGAGATTAAATTTATGGTGATATATACAAGATACACAAAAACTTTAGTCTTCTTCTTCTTCATCGAGTGGATGGTCAACCTGACCAAATCCTGGTGTCAGAGTTATTGAGCCACCAAAGGCCTCTGAAATGGCTCATGTAACGACTACTATCCGTAGAAAGTAACCGGGACCGACGGCTTAACGTGCCCTCCGAAGCACGGAATCATCTTACTTTTCGGACAATCAGGTGATTCAGCCTGCAATGCTATAGCCAAACTGAGGACAGTCTCACAAAGAGCTTTTTGTGAGATATTGTTGTCCCCACCAGGAATCGAACCTGGAACCTCCGGATCGTGAGCCGGGCGCTCAAACCACAAGACCACAGACGCTGTACTTTAGTAAAAACAAACAATTAAAAATCTAATTTTACCCTCAACTCTTAGCCCTATAGTACTCGAAAAAAAAGACTTCCATTGTGCTTGAAAGTTCCTAGTTTCATTGTTAGTAATTATATTTATGTTATATCATGAAAGCCAGTCGATTTTAACCGGTCCCCAAATATTTCCCTCATTTATTCAACTTATCTTGACGGTTGTTGCGGCTGCAACCAAATGTGTCTTTGTCACTTGAAATCACTAAAGTTTGGTTGGTTTACCGTTATATATTTTATGCAAGGGGAAAGTACTGATGGCATAGTAAACTTAAACTATAGTGTTTATTAATATTTTATTTATTTAGTAAACGTAGTCACACGGTTTTTTCGCGTTATAAAGTTTATAAAGCACTTACTTTTTATTTACTTGTTGAAGGCATACAAGCTTTCCATTACTTATTCTGAAAAGAACAACCAACGTATTTCAGAAGCCTAATAAAGATCCTTAATCTTAAAGTAAAGGCCTATAAATGGCTTTCTAAAATCCTGAGTGCCTATGTTATGATTTATTAAATATTAGAAAGCTCTCAGAATTTCGAAACACTATTTCGTAATTGACTCTAAAGCATCGAAACAAGGTACAATATTAAATATCCAAGTAAGTTATTACGTATAAAATGTTTCCACGTAAAGCCATTTTCGAGCAAACGGAATGTTGTCAGAAAATATCCAAATTACGCAAAGAAGTTTTAATAAATTTACAAAAAAATAATAAAAATAAAATTGAAACACATTTGCGCCGAGAACTTTGTACGTTCTCCCGAGCACCTAATCTCCAGAAAGCGATACCCTTCGCGATATTAAACTCGAATAGTATTTTGCATAAAGTTGTGCAAAAACGTACCACCTGTGTATAAGTGGCAGTCGGTACAGGGTGAAATCAAACCGAAGATATCCAACTTTTCACGATTCCCCGCGAATGAAAAAAGTTTACCAAGACACCCTGACTTCGGAAATTGTCGCGACATTCGACAAGAGAAGAAACCCCCTGATTTCTTTATTTTAAGCTTCTTATATTCTTAACACGAACGGAACGACAGAAAATATTTTGTCTTTTTTTACTGGCGAAATGTAATTTTGCCGCTAACTTTTCACTTAGGTAACTCCGGAACTCGGCAGATGGGAATGTAAGTTTAGGTTATTTTGAAAACTTTTTTGGAATATGTCCAAATGTACCGAGGATGGGGTAGCAACGTCCGGTAGGTAAAATTCCCCCCATCGCGATGGTATTTCATAAAAATGCTTGTGCACAGTTATTTTACGGAGAATTTACTGTCAGTGTCTTTGGCTGTATAAGAATTTTAATGAAATATTCAACATTTTTCAGTCATCTTCAGTTTAGTTTTCAATGGACTATTTTGATTCTATCTTACTTCGTTACAATGAAATAGGTTTATCACTACATAGTAGATTAAAAAAACAGATCCGCTCTCCGCTGTCTGTCCCTATGTATGATTAGATCATTAAAACTACGCAACAAATTTTGATGTGGTTTTTTTATAATAGATAGGGTAATTCAAGAGGAAGGTTTATGTGTATAATCATTCCCGAAATTCTTACGGGAACAGGCACAATGCGGGTAAAACCGCGGGGCGCTGCTAGTTGAGAAATATAATGAAAAAATATCTTACGAAACTAGAGAAAACATAAAAATATTCATGTTTAAGGAAATGTTAGAGCATTAATACTATGTTGAGATGTGAACGGTGTACATTTCCTTTTACTACGACAGTTTGGCTTTATCTTCATAAATCATTCAACAAAATTTACATTACACGGTTCAGGATTATGGTGTTTATTTTGTCACGAGGAAAAAATACGATAATATAGCTTTCTTAAGTAAATCCATATCATTATTATTTTCGTTGGGTTTTTATTTTGATTGACAGATTTATAATTATATTTTTATATCAAATATGAGCAACACACTGTTGCTTTGCTTCGGTTGCAATTTTGGTCCCAATTTTTTTAAAATTATAATGCATACATAGTCTATGTGGCACTGACAAATCGGAATTTTGTTTATTTGTAAACCATTTTACATAAAAAACAAAATTACAAATTATATTGTTTTAATATTAGTATAAATAAATAAAAAGTAGGTCAACCCTAGGAGGTATCAGATGATGAAAGAACTCATATGCTAACAACCAATTTTAAGAATAGTTTGAGTGGCTTTGACCTCTTTGTACGAGTTTAGATAAAACAATTGTTAAATAAGTATAAAATAGGTTTAGTTAAGTGTCGTTTGAGCATTTAGGGGTTATAATATATGTGCAGGCTGTCTTAAACCTCCAATACCAGAGTTTGCCACTAACGTGCTTGAATTAACTATAAATAAACATTATATATTATTTTCCATTCAGTTTGACTCGAAAACGTGGATAAATAAGTTGATCATAAAATAAGAGCTTTTGACGTAAGTGTATTTTATTATTTCTCAGCTTCCAGCATATTTACAAAAAATAAACCTTATGAAGCCAAATAGCTCTTCTATTAATAAATGTAATTCCTGGAAACAATATCGAGACCTACTTGAGCTTGAAATTCGTACTGAAAGTAACGACGTTATCAATTTACTTTGTAATCTAGTTTTTTGATGTTATTCATTATTCAAATAGGTAGCTGGAAAAATAAGTATGACGATTTCAACACTAACCAAATAAACAATAGCACCAAGCGCTGCAAACAATGAAATGAAGCATGTGAAAATTACACCCTGTGCAGTTTGCACACGCGGCCACCAAGTTGATTCGTTAGAGTTAATAAAGCACGTAACACATATATTTACGGAACCACCTTCACCTACTCTTGACAGCGCCTTGAGTGTTAAATTTCTTTCGACATTTCAACCATTTGCAAATTTTAAAGAGTGTTTTTCTTGTTCATTTCGCTTTAACCCCCGAGGGCGTGACTTTTGCTTCTGGCATCCATGTTTGATCGTTATTTACAAGGCGGGAAAAGTAAATTGCGTTCCAGCTTGGATTGATTGTTGTTCTGATCCTTGGGGATTGGCGCAAGTTGCGATTGCAATGCGAACGACCGAAGCGGCCTGCAACGCGCTCTCGCTGATTGAAACCGACTTGCAGAAACATTTTTAAGTTGCCACTTTCTTTGTTGATTGTAAATGTTTGTTTTGAATGTACTTGCATTATGAATGAAGAAATGTTTGCGTTTCAGTGTTCATATTGCATGAAAAGTCTTAGCTGTGGCATGGTAAAAGCAAATATAGTTTTACGAAAAGGTGATGCTTGATTGGTGCAGTTGCATCTACGAGTATTAGTAGGTCAATAAATTTTAGGCTGACTCCACCACCATGTGGTAAACATAGCCAGGAAGAGAGAGAGAGCGAGACATTTTAGGGAGACATATAACTTTACCAATCTTCTTCTTCATCGAGTGGATGGTCAACCTGACCAATACTGGTGTCAGAGTTATTGAGCCGCCAATGGCCCCTGACATGGCTCATGTAACGACTACTATGTATTTTTGATTGCAATATTACCATTAAATTTAATCGATATAATTCCTTCTATTTTACCGCGGAAAGGCACATTACTTTTACCTATGAAATCAATATTGCATTACTTATTCAACTTTCCCCCGGTAAGTAATAGACTCGAAGTTTTCTCCAGTTGGTTCCATTTATTAGATCGAACACTCTAATTTAAGTAGACTAACCTGAACTTATACACCGATTGTACTGTCACCAGCACAAAGTTTTCGTTTAAAATAGAAGTTATTCATTAGGAAGTTTTCAACTATCTGTCGATTTATGAATTAACTTTGAATTCGTAGTCGTTTGAGGTGGTAATTTAATGCTCTCAGCAAATAATAGTTGAAAACTAGATATTCGTGATGATCAATTTAGAGTTTCGTGTATACATACCTTCAATTCGGTCATATTATTGTTGAAACAGTGACTATATTGACTGTAGTAATATACACAGTAACTGTACGTACGGTTAGTGTAGGTCAATAATTGACCTACACTAATTCGCGAATTATTCGCGAATAGGCCCGATATGAACAAACCCTCTATTAGAACAGTTAGTGTAGGGCCATTCGTGTAGAAAACTCATAAAAACTGTACCAATACCCCTTTCCAAAGTACTATAATACATTTTATTAATACGAAATAGTCCACATCTAACAGTATTCCATCGTCCACCTCGAGAAGCCCTACAAGTCTTCGCAACGGGGTGAAGCCGGAGCGATGCTCGCCTCCGTACGCTAATCATAATTACTGACCGTGCTACGCTATGTATGTACATGTGGAATAGTAAATTGATGATTGTTTGAGTGAGTTGTTCCATGTTTTGGGAAAGAGTTTCTCCGTCTATAGGATGCGTGAGCTATTTAGTGTTGACGAAATGTCGGTAGAATTATAAATTACTAGCAGCGACAGTGGTTGTACCCGCGTTATGCCTGTTCCCGTGGGAATTTAAGAACCGCTCAACCGATTTTGTGCAAACTTCACATAAACCATCTACTAAATAGTCCAAACAAAGCCTAAACATTTGGTTTGGATAACTGAGCCCAGTCTTTAGTTTTAAAATTACACCGAAAAGTGACATTGATTTTTATATATAGAAGATATAATTGACACCCAGAGGCCCCAGACGTCGCCAACAACTATGTCTTCACATATTGTTGACTCCGGGCGGGAATGAAACCCGCAACCCCCGACACAGTAAGCGCTCTCACTGTCACTGTGCCAATGGGATTATCATTATATTATCAAATTTAAATTATTTTACATCGAAGTATAAAAATGAAAAAAAAATACAATAACAGTTAGACTGCTCTCACTGAACTCACAAGCATTCATTCTGAAGAAAAAACAATTTACCATCAAAAAACCTGACGAAAAAACATCAGAAACAAAACCAAACGTATCCAATTAAAAACACAACAATAATAAAAGGCAAATGAAATAAAATACCTTCCAGCATAATAACCATTAATAATACTTCAATTTGAACACGAGAGCATTGGCGGTGCAGCTGAAACGCTATCAGTTTCAATAAAATGAAGATGGGAGACAAAAAATGACGTACCATCAATCACTTGACGTCATTTGACGGAAGGGTGCGGTGCAATTCCCCGTGAGTCGCAGGTTTTTGGGATATTGTGTGTTTATTTTGAGGGTAATATTATCGAGTACTTTTTTGACAGTGTACACAGTAACTGGAAGAATTTTTTGCCCGTGACCTTTGGAGAGTTGATGGCTAGTTTTGGTTATGAAATATAATTACCATTCAGCACTCTATAACAGTACTAGCAGCGCCCCGCGGTTTTACCCGCGTTGTACCCGTTCTCTTGAGAATTTTGGGTTAAAAAATAGCCTATAACCTTCCCGTTGAATGTGGCTATTTATTACAAAAATAATTATTCAAATCGGACTGATAATTCCTGAGATTACCTCAAACATACAAACAAACAAATAAACAAAGAAACAAACAAACTTACAAATTTTACCTCTTTATAATATTAGTAATAACCTGATGTTTAACCTCACATTTGAGTAATTTTTGATCGATATAATGTCTAATAAGAAATACCACTAGGACTTGGGATTTGACTCCTAGAACCGTTAGCCCAAATACTTAAGTAAGAAAGTATTAGCCTGTTATGTCCCACAGCTGGGCAGAGGACCCTCATCTCACTGAAGATGTCAGTACAGAAATACAAACAAAATAAAAAATACTTCATGAAACCCATACTAAGCAGTACTTTCATACGTTGTCATATTGTGCCGTCGAGTCATACATAGTATAAAACAAGGTCGCTTTCCGCTGTTTGTCCCTATGTATGCTTTAGGTTTAAAGATCTTTATTTCTCATAAAAACATAGTGTTCATTTAAAATGAGATTTAAAAATAAAGTGTTAGTATAGTTACTGTTATAGTGCTTTGATCTTTAAAACTACACAACGGATTTTGACGCGGTTATTTTTAATAAAAAGAGTGATTCAAGAGGAAGGTTTATATGTCTAAAAATTCCCGGAATTCCCACGGGAACGGGCACAACTCGGGTAAAACCGCGGGGCGCTGCTAGTTTATTATATAAGTCGATGAATAAAAAGATACAAAATTCAAGCAACATTGACTTCTACCATCTATCATTCAAACACCAAACACAATTTGATTTCCCCACCGACGCTTCCAAATATTATATTATAATAGATTAATATCGCCTGTGCCTACCTAAGTACAATAGTGTCTGTCAACTATGAAATTCCATTACAAATAGATGGCCAGCCAAACATTCTGTAATAATCAATACCGGTGGCGATGTCCGTAGTGTACGAGTATATTGAGTGTAGTTCGTTTGGCTGCGGCTTCGATGTTGTATTGAATTTTTTGTCCATTCTTTTCGATATTTTCATTTGGAATTTTATGATGAACTTCATAATATGCCCCAGGGATGTAGCAAGGATATACTATTTTGCACTGAATGATGTATTGAACCTACAACGAGATTTTTTATTTTTTTCTGCTATATACCTACATTGATTTTAATGATTTAAAGCTTCTGAAATCTACAATAGGTCTGGATACTATGACATTTCTTTCCATGATAGTTCATTCCTTCATTTCAAGTAGATTAGTGACCAACTCTGGTGCCGGAGTTTTTAGGCCTCCGACATGGTCTGACTATTTAGACAACCGGGACTGACTGCTCCAAGGCACGGTAGCGCTCAGGTAGAAATGCCACTATCGGCCACCCATCGCTTAGTCAAACTACGCCACGTAGTCCCGTCAACGAAGTAGTTGTAGAATGCGTGAGAGGGTACCTAAGCGATTTCTTCAGAAACGTATTCAGGGTGCTCAGGGGAAAAACATACTAAAAGTCCTGACGTCTGGGAGGTGCGCCGGAGGGAAGGGAGGGTGACAAAGGTCTCAGTTTTAGGTTATTCGCGAATATCTCAAAAACGGTGCAATGTAGCAAAAAAAAGTGTATGATAAAATGAAAGCTTATATAATTCACTATAACTTTAATTCTATCCACTTTTTCCATATTCCCAACCGTTATTGAACTACACGCTCCAGAAATGTCAAAATTAAGGAAATCGGGCAGGTAACTATGGAGCCTGCCCCAATGCTCAACAGTGACATGACTTATGTCATTTGAAAGGTCTTGAAGAGTTGTACAAGTTGCTCCTAGACAGTTATATCGAATTCGATGGCAAACTCGGTGTTTTCGACCACCGAAGCATTACCACTGGAGGTGCTGTGGAGCCTGGACGGAATGCTCAACAGTGACATGACTTACGCATTTGAAAGCTCTTACAAGTCACTTTTTAAAAGTTATATCGAAATCGACGCCAAACTTGGTGTTTTCGACCACCGAAGAAAAAACACTAGGTGTATGTGCAGTTGACCCTGATCGTATTGCTCAACAGTGATATGACTAATGTCATTTGAAAGCTCTTACAAGTCACTCCTTCACAGTTATATCGAAATCGACGACCAACTCGGTGTTATCGACCACCGAAGTATCGACACTGATCGTATTGCTCAACAGTGACATGACACAATATCATTTGAAAGCTCACAAAGAGTTTTATAAGTCACTCTTTGATAGTTATATCGAAATCGCCGTCCAACTTAGTGTTTTCGACCACCGAAGAATGGAGTTGGGCTATGCCATACCGAAGTATCGACGCTGATCTTAATGCTCAACGGTGACATGACCTATGTCATTTGATAGCTCTTGAAGAGTCGTGCAAGTCACTCTTTGACAGTTATATCGAAATCGACCGCCAACGCGGTGTTTTCGACCACCGAAGAATGACACTGGGTTTATGTGCAGTTGACCCTGATGGTATTACTCAACAGTGACATAACTTATGTCATTTGAAAGCCCTTGAAGAGTTGTCCAAGTCACTCCTTGACATGTATATCGAAATCGACGGCCAACTTGGTGTTTTCGACCACAGAAGAATGCAATTTTCTCAAGGTCCTTTATTCAGCGTGTTTAAGCCCGCCCTTGCATCAGAATAGTATAAAAGTAGTGCGCAAAGGAACTCAATAGATGGCATTACGATTTAAAAAAATCTAAAACACGCGTAAGTTGTGTTCCCGGCCTGAAAGGGTGTCGTATTTAGCAACCATGACATATTTGAGTTAACCTAAACATGTGCAGTGACAGTGAGTGATCGCTTATGTTGCCCTTCAAATACTCTATAACTATTTTATGAATTGAACTAATGTGTATATATATATATTTTTTGGTCAAAAACACCGAGTTAGCTGTTGATTTCGATATAAATATCAAGGAGTGACTTAGACAACTCTTCAAGGGCTTTCAAATGACATAAGCTATGCCACTGTTGAGCAATACCATCAGGGTCAACTGCACATAAACCCAGTGTCATTCTTCGGTGGTCGAAAACACCGCGTTGGCGGTCGATTTCGATATAACTGTCAAAGAATGACTTGTACGACTCTTCAAGAGCTTTCAAATGACATAGGTCATGTCACCGTTGAGTATTAGGATCAGCGTCGATACTTCGGTATGGCATAGCCCAACTCCATTCTTCGGTGGTCGAAAACACTAAGTTGGACGGGGATTTCGATATAACTATCAAAGAGTGACTTATAAAACTCTTTATGAGCTTTCAAATGATATGTATCATGTCACTGTTGAGCAATACGATCAGTGTCGATACTTCGGTGGTCGATAACACCGAGTTGGTCGTCGATTTCAATATAACTGTCAAAGAGTGAATTGTAAGAGCTTTCAAATGACATTAGTCATGTCACTGTTAAGCAATACGATCAGGGTCAACTGCACATACACCTAGTGTTTTTTCTTCGGTGGTCGAAAACACCAAGTTTGGCGTCGATTTCGATATAACTATTAAAAAGTGACTTGTAAAAGCTTTCAAATGCGTAAGTCATGTCACTGTTGAGCATTCCGTCCAGGCTCCACAGCACCTCCAGTGGTAATGCTTCGGTGGTCGAAAACACCGAGTTGGCCGTCGAATTCGATATAACTGTCTAGGAGCAACTTGTACAACTCTTCAAGACCTTTCAAATGACATAGGTCATGTCACTGTTGAGCATTGGGGCAGGCTCCATAGTTACCTGCCCGAGTTCCTTAATTTTGACATTTCTGGAGCGTGTAGTTCAATAACGGTTGGGAATATGGAAAAAGTGGATAGAATTAAAGTTATAGAGAATTATATAAGCTTTCATTTCATCATACACTTTTTTTTGCTACATTGCACCGTTTTTGAGATATTCGCGAATAACCTAAAACTGAGACCTTTGTCACCCTCCCTTCCCTCCGGCGCACCTCCTAGACGTCAGGACTTTTAGTATGTTTTTCCCCTGAGCACCCTGAATACGTTTCTGTAGAAATCGCTTAGGTACCCTCTCACGCACTCTACACCCTCCTTTGAGTTGTTCTTTAACGGGACTAACGAGCGGTGCAAAACGTGCTTACTTCTGGAAAGAGAAATATTATACGTTAATTTTTATCCTGAAATTCCCAAAATAAAATGTACTCATGACCAAAATATTGTATACAAATATAAAACCCACTATGAAACCAACAGAGTAATCATACTGGTAGACTATTAAATAAACAGGGGAACTCAAGATCTGAAATCTGATATTTTAATAAGCACGCCGCCCACTACAAACAAACAACTTTGTCTGCAGCTTCGTTTCATATTTAGTTCGTCTGAATCAATCTATGAATAAACTATAGGATTACATATTAAGTACCAAACTTTATAGACGGATTGGAATTGTTTGGGTGAATTGGAAAATGTTTAGGATTATGTGAAACTAGCCGCGCCCCCCGATTTTACCCGCTTTGTGCCCGTTTTAGTAAGAATTTCGGGATAAAAATAGCCTATAACCTTTTTGCTGAATGTGGGTATCCATTACAAAAATATTTTCTCGAATGGGATTGGTAGTTTCTGAAATTAGCGCGTTCAAATAAACAAATTCTTCAGCTTTATTATATTAAGTATAGATTCGAGTATACACTAGAGTATAGTTGTCCCCTAACACGCGGGAACAAAATGGCCACGGACACGGGAACAAATAATCAAGTAGTTGAAGAATTTTTTTACCAAAAAATAATGACCATATACAAAATGGCGGAGCTTACTCCCTTGCTGGCTGGGGGAGAATAAGATACCCCATGACGTCTTTTATCTCTGGCTTTCCACTTGACTTTCTTTTTTATCCCAAAATTCCCAAAATTAACAGGACGAAAGAAGAACCAAAGACGCTGGTACTATTTCGTAAATAATGTAGATGTAAATGTATGAAAATAAAAATATGATTGGTATATATGACTATGTTATAACAACTTTTAATAAGGAACCATCATTTGCGAAAAATAATTTGAATAAGAAAGAAATAAAAGAAACTTTCACAAAAGGCACGTTAAGCTTTATTATAATAAACGACATCATCTCTCAAAACACTTCTAATTAGAAAAATAAATACTAATTAGCGAACAAGTAAGGGAAAGTTTATAATTTAACGGCCGCTCCCGCTTCCCGCCGCAGTTTGTTTTGATTCAGTTATGGTAATAAAGTACCAAAAAATATCGTATTGAACAAACAAAATGATCAGAGTTTTACGGTATTTATGTTCATATTATTTGTTTAAACGGGAACTTACATACGACGGAGGTTCCCGTTTGAACAAATAATAATGACATCAACTTACGTTTCAATTAATAGTAAAATGGTACTTATGTTCGTTCCGTTTTACTAGCTGCGCATCGCGGTTTTACCCGCGTTGTACCCGTTCCCGTGGGAATTTAAGAATCGCTCGACCGATTTTGTGCAAACTTCACATAAACCATCTACTAAAAAGTCCGAAAGCCTAAACATTTGGTATGGATAGGTGAGCCCGTTCTTGAGTTATACAATTACAACGAAAAGTGGCATTGATTTTTATATATAGGTCTTCTAGCTTTATATTGTAGGCTTGTGTTGAAATTTTCTATTTTAAAGGCAAAGTACTTCCTTTTTTTGTTACAAACCTATCGTGTCCCACTGCTAGGAAAAGGTATGCATTGACTTCCAATCATCTTAATCCAAGACCAATGATGATGTGGGTTATAAAAAATGAAATTATTTCTCTTCACTAACATACATTAGTAGTTTAAACTGTCAATCTAAAAAAAATAGTTAATCAACTAAATTCTGTCTATATATTCTACTTTTTGAAATACCACAAGCAACTTTAATCTCTAAGTCGAAAACAAAAAAGTAAAAAATCCGATAACTTTCAAAGAGTACATACCATTGTTCTACCCTTCGTATTATATATTAAGGGGGGTAGTAGCGGTATCATAAAACTATACGCACGAACGATACACTGCGACCAAACGAGCGAAGTCGACCAAGAAATTGATTCAAAAATATCCCGTCAAATTGAATAGCCTTAAGTGAGTTACGCCCTTAGGACACAGTGTAAATGATAGTATAAAATATAATGATCGTTTTTTGATTGTGGAGTGTGGACTACTTAAATTGCTTTTACTTAATGTACCGTACTTCGGAGGGCACGTAAAGCAGTCGGTCCCGGTTGTTTCAATCGTTAGATCATGTCGGAGGCCTTTAGGCGGTCTAAAAACTCCCAACACTAGGGTTGGCCAATATTACCTACTCGAAATTAATGATTGACTTAATTTACTTCTCATTTGTTACTGTTTGTCGATATCTTGGGCCTTTTAAATCTATTTGATACCTTAGCAGGTTTAAGAAAGAAAAGCTGATCCTTTAAAATTGTATTTTATTGTGCATCAAATAAAACACAATTTAAAATGATTTCTGATGCTGATTTATAAATTCTATACTAATACATACATCCGATTCTCATAAAAGTGTCGCGGTTACAAAACATCTACTTTCTATATTGTTACACTGTGACTCTCAGCGTGTAAGGTCAGCATTTTGCTTCGAAATGATTGTATACTTTATCCAAGTATTATTTGGAATTGTAAACATTTTATCTGTTTGCTGAATCTTCTTATTGTAGCGTTGATCCTTTTTACAGCTGACTTAAAATATTTACTCAATTCCATGGAAGAAGTTTAAATAAGTACTTTCTTTACTACCTAAAGCTAAACCTAGATAACTAGTTTTTATGTTTTATTATTGGAACATAATTTAACTGTAGCGTTTTATAAAACTAAATATATTTTGAGTAAACGCAAAAGTACATACAATTATTTTGAGGTATTTTTTGAGAATTGAAAGATTGTGTGATTTTTGACAGGTTTAAAGGTATAAAACTAAAACGTCGGGAAATAAAAAAGTATGTAGTTTACTTGCTTTATCAACTTTCTACCGCGAAAAAACCCGTGCGAAAACATTTACTATACGCGAATTATTTCTGCCTCGGGTTCAATTTCCAGCTCGAGCGAAAATATCTTTCCTACATTCCAACATGGCTCGTGTTTCCGATCACCAACCCGCACAAGGCAAGAGTGGTGATTACGAATAATCCTCCTCACTGTACTGATATCTTCAGTGAGATGAGAGGCCTTTGCCCAGCAGTGGAACATTACAGGCTAACACTTTACTTTAATTGTAATCTCTGAGCACCGTAGTTAGTTTCAGGATAGTTATATTAAGATAAATTAGTAGTAGATAAATGAAGTGCGTTCTCAATTCACATACTCAACCAACCATTATAATATGTCCGCGCACTAAATAATAATGTTTATTACCCTGGACATAGTAAAGATAATGCACACCCTTCGAAAGCATATTGACAATCGAAGACGCACCCCAAACAACCCTCGCGATGCCAGCGAGGGATGGAAAATCGATATACCTTTGGAAAATTTAAACGAGTAGGGTTACTATGGATTTTAAGGGACCAGAAATAAATTGAACGTCTATACTTGTTTTATCTATAACCGTATGTTAAAGGTATTTTTAACGTTTGAGGGTTGAAAAAAATGTCGGGTATTGAGGGGGTTATTTGTTTATTTTATCTCAGAGTTTAAAATAAATTGAATCATCAAAAAATCTAAAATGGAGGTCGAAAAGTGTCAAATTTTGTTGTTAAAATGTGATTACATTTTTTTTATATAGGTAGAAAGCTACTTTACAAAAATTAACATATTGAATAAAATTAAAAACGATTTTATTTGCCGTATTTTACTTTCACCTTTCTTCTACTTTAACTTTTTTTCTCACGGAAAAATGAAAATCCATAACTTTATTTACATTTGAGGTAAGGTTTTCAATTATAGAGATTCCTTTTTCAAGAGACAAAATTAATAAATCATCCTTTCGAAGGTTTCACAATGCTACGGGTCAGATTTTTTACAATAGGTACACTTATCGACGTAAGTGTTTGAAAATCGGGTCAAATAAAGCTTAATAGGTACTAGGACACCAGTAAAAAAAGGTAATTAATATACTTATTTATTAAACATTAAATACATTACTAAATAGGGATTACCAATGACTGGAGTATTAGTAATGATTTACATACATTTTTAACATTCTAAGACAAATCTCTCCAATCTTATCAATAAATAATTCAAGGGCATTTTTTCAAAAAAATAGGAATGTACAAAGATAATTTGTATTTAAAGCAGACATTACGATTTTAATTAATTATCAATGTAAATATAAAATCACTGAATCAATATAAAATTAATAACGTTTCAAGCGAATCAACTGGAATGATAGTTTAATTTGATTATTTTGTTTGACTACAACCGTTACACTCCGCTAATTACACAATTCCAGACATTAATCAACAAATATTAATATTACACAACGTTAAACCGTAAATCGAAATGTATTTAGTCCAAAAAATATTGTTCAAGATATTCCCCAGCCATTTCGTAAACAATACAAATAGTTTGAGCCAGTCGTGAAATTTATTGTGACATAAATAATAATATAAGTTTAGGTTACGACTGTACTCCGACATGAATAGGCCAGTTCTATAGGACTCAGCTCTATACATCCGAACGATATTGGAATTTCATGACAAAGGATTGGTCAAACCTTTTTAGAGGTACTGCGTTATATACAAATATAATGTACCTTATAGTTGTGTATGATCATGCTTTTGTGTTTAGATGAATGTAATATGGGTTCGAAGGTTCTTGAAAATTATGATACGGACATCCCGTGGATGTAGCAATTTGTCTTTCAACTGAACCGTAAGTTTACGGGCGTTTTAGTTCACTTTTTTCTCTATTACTGAATTTGATTGAATTTTTTCTTTAGTTTAGGAAGGGTCGAACGGAAGAGTAATATATAATAAACCTTTTATTTTTTCAAACCTTTGATTTTTTAACCTTTGATCTATATGAATATAATAAACCTTTGATTTTTTTAACACGCTCAGTCAGCCAATCCGATTGGAATAATTGTTTTGTAATAGATAAATAGTTACCTTTTAACAGCCTCCGTGGTCTAGTGGTTTGAGCGCTCGGCTCACGATCCGGAGGTTCCGGGTTCGATTCCCGGTGGGGATATCTCACAAATATCACTTTGTGAGACTGTCCTCAGTTTGGTTAGGGCATTGCAGGCTGAATCACCTGAATTACCAAAAGTAAGATGATTCCGTGCTTCGGAGGGCACGTTAAGCCGTCGGACCCGGTTACTTTCTACGGATAGTAGTCGTTACATGAGCCATGTCAGAGGCCTTTGGCGGCTCTATAACTCTGACACCAGGATTGGTCAAGTTGACCATCCACTCGATAAGAAGAAGAAGTTACCTTCAACCGAAAGGTTAGAGGCTATTTTTCATCCTGAAATTTCTGCGGGAACGAGCACAACGCGGGTAAAACTAAGGGATGCATCTAGTACAGTATGTTATATAAGATATTATTCAAATTATATTACAACTTTCTTCCATAATTGAATACGATAATATTCAAAAAATCCGAGATTTGAACATTACTGCCTGTGGTGGATTAAATAGCTCGGTACAAAGCTCCCGAGCGATTTAATCCACTCATAATCTCGGAAAACAAAAAAGTAATTAATAGCTTAAACACTTAACCGGGAAAATACCGTGTTTAGATCTAGGGCGGGTTATACAAGCATTCTGTATTGTATCATTTAGCGCCTAAATATGTTTATTAAATAAATGATGTTTATTTTACGTGTATTATAAAGTACTAGCTGCGCCCCGCGGTGTTACTCGCGTTGTACCCGTTCCAACAGGGATAAAAAGTATTCCATATGTTATTCTGATGTTTAACCTATATTACTGTAAAGTTTCATCCAAATCCGTTCAGTAGTTTTTGCGTGAAAGAGCAACAAACATACATCCATACATCTATCCTCACAAACTTTCGCATTTATAATATTAGTAGGACAATTTTGATCAAACAACTTTTTGTACTTAAACATGTTTAGGTCATTAAATAGATTTAAGCCTTCACTTGTACACGCCGCTCTTTGTTTCTTATGTAACAGTAAATGCATTAAATAGTTACTTTATGAATAAGTTCTTTCTAGGTAAATATTCACAATCTTCTTTAATTTATATAGTTAAGCGAATCTCTACAATATAAAGTCGACTAGTATTTTCGTAACAATTTATTACTAGCAGTACTAGCAGTGCCCGCGACTTCGTCCGCGTAGAATTTAACAAAAAGTAGCCTCAGTTACTTCAGCCTTATAACATCAGCTACCTCATTATACTAAATGAAACGGGTCTGTATCGCGATAGATAATTAAACGTATTTTACTAAAATACGTACCCGACGTTTCAGCTACCTGCTAGTAAAAGTCCCGTCAAAATCAGTCCAACCTTTTCAGAGATTAGCCTCAACAAACAGACAGACTGACAAAAAATTTAACAAATGTTATTTCTGTATGATGAACCATAAATTATATATTTGTCGGAATGGCGTCCGCCATTATATTGAAAACACCACTTAAGTCAAAGTCAACTATCTTTATTCAGGTTTGAATTTACCACCCATTCGGAAGAGCATCAGCAGAGAAGAATGGGCAAGAAACTCTGCTGTCAGCTCAATCTTTTATACACTGGCTTATTTCATAACAATCATAACGTGTGCACCGGGCAACCGACGTCGAACGAGTGAGACGTGTTTCTGTTCACATCGCCTTATATAGGATCGAAGTGGTGGGGTTAACCGTTGCACGTGTTGTTTTCATCCGATGAGGTTAGGCGCCGTCAAAACGTCCATCTCCGACACGGCCATCCTGCTAGCACACGTCCTCGTGTGTTAATCTGCAACCAAAAATCACGAGAGAACAATTCCGCTCGGCCATACCTCTTATTCATGGCCAATCTTGGGGATCTAGCCTTCATTGGCTCTCAATTTATTAATTAAAGGACCTTACTCATGATTACTAACAACTCAAATTCAGATTAATAATATGATCAAATAGCGTAAGAAATCACAAAGTAAATTATGATAACGTTTCATCTACCAAAACCCTGAGGCCAGTAACAGTGACAGACTCTGGTTCATTATTCACACACAATTAACAATTTAATCACAATTGATTTACTACTGAGTCTTTGTTCGTGGTCACAACACAAGATTTAGCAAACGCATTTGCCCTTTATGCACTTCCATTTCGGAATGCCGAGTCGTCCCATGACTCTACGGTCTTCGCTACCAGGCAAGACCCGACCACACTACCCAGGGCTACCGCCTACTGCCTACCCACGGACTACTACAAGTAGTAGACACCGATTTCTAACGGGCTACAGCTACGGCACCCTGGTGCGGTCTCAGACTGACCCACCGACATAAAAACCCAGTAACAATCAATAGCTTAATCAACCTCACTGTCTCCACCTTCGTCTGAGTCAGCTGTTACCCGCCCCACAGGCATCTTCCTAACGCGATCATGTGCATACTTGTAAGTACGTTTAGAGTTCAAAGCTTTTCAACGTGTAACGATCACCATCGTTCGCTCACTCCTGACCTAAATAACTCTACTTCAACAAAAGACAACAATCTTAACTATCTCAATATTCATAATCACATTGCTTATCTCAACATAATACTAGAACATCGTCAGGCACAAGTACCCATTAAAAATCAAATTAATCTCAAATCAAAGTAAAAGTAAAGTGTGTGTGTCTCCATTGTCCGGCTATCCCCGTAGCCCTAATACGCAGTCATCCCTGTGACTAGCTGTGATCATCCCAGTGATCACCCATAAACCTGATCATCCCTGTGATCAGTCACTCCCGTGATCATCCCAGTGATCACCCATAACCCTGATCATCCCTGTGATCAGTCACTCCCGTGATCATCCCAGACTCAAGAGGACACGCACAACTATACCACACAGTCAAAAGTGACTACAGTTCATCATCACAAGGCTCAGAATTACTAACAATGGGTACTTGCCCTTCAGGCATTTTCCTATACCAGTCAATGACACTATATTGTGTACTCGTTCTCCTCTAAACCTCGCGGCCACAGTAATTTGCACTCGCTCGGTCAACCTGACTATTAAGAAGCTAGTTCTTCCTTAAATTCTTGATTTCAATCAAAAGTTAATTTCAATTATTATCAATCGGGAATCTTCAATGCTATGTAACACATGAATACTAGGTACCACGTCATTTTCAACTTTAACTTCAATAGACTATTAATCTCAAATGCACATTACAATATGAGCCATGAGTAAGTAACAGTAAGCTTGTCTAGTCACGTCTAGTCACGGCAACCAGCCGACGAGCAATCACATTGCTCAACAACACACGGTCTCAGCAGACCACTCCACAGTACGGTCAATCCAGACCACGACCATCGCCGAGTTTGAACATTGAACTCAATAAGTCACATAGTCACATGAAACCCTTACTCATACTCTCATATTTTACAACGGGATAAACATCCAAAATACTTTCAATAAGCTTTCTACTTTATCAAGTGGTACGAAGATTCACTACAAAACTCAATGTTAACTGACTCAAATATCACAAAATAGCTCACCGGATATTTCCCAACAAACCAATCATTACCGCAATACATCACCGATTTAACATCCAATGTGAATTTGTCGTGATAGATTCTTGAATAATTTGGAATACCGCAATCCCTCATATTCCTCAGGTAACAGGATTGAGAAGAGAACCACGTTCTTCCCTGGACGAGGTTCATCAATGCTCACAATAATTACCAGCATTGAACCAACATGAAAGTAAGAAAACATATTAGAACATATCACATTACATCACAAGATTACACTTGACTCATAATTACCTTCTTAACTCCACAATAGAATAGAGTACTAACTAACTATACTCACAGAACATTCCAAGTTTTATTACCAAATCATTGACCAATTCAAACATTCTCTACTGGTGGCTCAGTGGGCAAAATAGCGATCTTGATCATTCTCTGCTGGACGCTCGGTGGGCAATAGCGATCTTGATCATTCTCTGCTGGACGCTCGGTGGGCAATAGCGATCTTGATCATTCTCTGCTGGACGCTCGGTGGGCAATAGCGATCTTGATCCCACTTCTGATGTCGGAATGGCGTCCGCCATTATATTGAAAACACCACTTAAGTCAAAGTCAACTATCTTTATTCAGGTTTGAATTTACCACCCATTCGGAAGAGCATCAGCAGAGAAGAATGGGCAAGAAACTCTGCTGTCAGCTCAATCTTTTATACACTGGCTTATTTCATAACAATCATAACGTGTGCACCGGGCAACCGACGTCGAACGAGTGAGACGTGTTTCTGTTCACATCGCCTTATATAGGATCGAAGTGGTGGGGTTAACCGTTGCACGTGTTGTTTTCATCCGATGAGGTTAGGCGCCGTCAAAACGTCCATCTCCGACATATTCATATGTATGTAGTCAAAATAAGTTATCTATATTCTATATTATTATATAAAAGAAAGTCGTGTTTGTTACACTATTTATAACTCGAGAACGGCTGAACCGATTTGGCTGAAAATTGGTGGGGAGGAAGCTTAGAACCAGGAGACGAATATAGGATACTATTTATCCCGTATTTCCTACAGGAACGGGTGCACTGTGGGTGAAACCGCGGGGCACAGCTAGTCTTAACATAACAAACAGACACTCCAATTTTATTTATATGTACAGATTACTTATCTACATATTGTAGTCGTACGCACATCTCACATGTCGAAACGGCTTCTGTTAACGTACAACCAATTAGCCACTTTATTTATTACAGCTTAGGTACAAAGCTTTTGAAAATGTAATTACAACACAAAGGTTTCAGGCTGTATCGATGTTTTGCATATTGGTATTTTGTAATTAATTTGTTTCGCGTGTTTACACAAGCGCTTTGGGTGTTTTTGGTAGTAAATATAAATTGAACAGTATGTTTTCTATTGCGGTATGTTTTATATTTGTGGTTCTTATTTGTACCAATTAAATGTAGCCGATTATTTTTTTGTTGTGAAGGCGCTAATCTCTAGTAGCGCCTATGCTTATGCGCCTATGCCTATGCGCCTATGCCTATGCCTATGCCTATGCGCCTATGCCTATGCCTATGCGCCTATGCCTATGCCTACGCCTAATCGGATATGCTATATTTTTTTTAATAATATGATAGTCATTTTAGAGGTTACATATTGTTACTGTTACAACTCAAGCTACTGCACTGGAATGCATATAAAGCGTATCGATACACGCATTCAACGCAACCATCGCGAGGTGCAAAGCACGCATCAACTAATATAGAAACGAAGACATATTATATATCTACTCTTCCCGAGAGATTTGGTAGAGAAACTGATGTTACCACTTATATATTGCCTAATAATTCGACGTTGCAACACCGGATTCATTAATTCAATTCGACTGTTCATTCCACTTGCTCTGTTATGATTGTCTGGATATTGTATGGCAGTGACATGTTTGACACATTTTTAATGCAATTATGACGTTGCATGTAGCTATAGAGAAATTAGTCTAAAAAGTAGAGATGAAACAACCTTTGTCTTCAGTGATATGCTTACCGGGCAGCTCTGAGTCACCGCGCGCTCGCTTGCCGGAACCAGTTCGCCTTACACAATTCCAGCGAGCGAACCATTAAAACCGCGGGATGCTACTAATATTTTGATATGATAAAAGTACCTACATAAGTAAAACGTCAAGTTTTTGTCAAGTTCATACTTAACATAAGTCTAGGTATTAAACCACGACTACGGCACTGCGACAGAATTTGAATAAGTAAAAATACGACGATTCAAAGCCGATGTGGCCACGAAGTTTCTTAAATGACGTGGTCGCTTTGTATTTTGACTTTCTTTAAGCTGCTTGCACATTGTCCTTTATGATTTAACTTGGTTTGAGTTTAAATTGGATAAGTAGTTTTTAAGAAGATATGAAATAGATGCTTTTGACTGAACTATGTTTTATGTAATTGATGTTATTTTGGATGGTTTGTTTGGGCTCGTGTTGCCACTAAATGTTTTGTATCATTGAGAGTGTTTTTCTTTGGAGCTACTTTTATGATATATATTGAGTTTCGACCAATCATATTACACGTAGCATAGCATCGTAGTAACGCATAGTATAACTGATTATTTCTGCTCCGGACTGCCCCTAACCCAGTTCTCGATGTTCTATTTTTAAATACACCTACAGAAGTATTAGCATGGTGTTTACACTAATTATACCCTGTTTCATTCTTATCGAACTTTTCTCTCACCGGAAACGGACAGAGGCATAAGCTGAGAGGTAATGTGAGTGACCTGTTCATATTCTCATACTGGCCACTTCTTTGCTCACTGTCCTTGCCAATAGGGTTGACTGGAAAAGCCAAATTCAGTTGACGTGCAATATTGACAACATTTTGTTCTTAATAGTACAATTGAATACAATTTTCGTTAGCTATTTAATTCAGTTTCAATTTATTTTGTATTCAATTCAGATCACTGTTCTTTAGTCCGTCGTAAAGTTTTAATTCAGTACCATTGGTCTAAAACTCACATGAGTATTCGTATATACAATAACACCAAGCAAAAAATTCCAATACAATAATATATCTTCATTTTTTCTCCCATTGATATTCCTCTCTTGTAACGTTATCGCAACGGCAACTCCAAATGAAAGGAAAAAGCCTTTGCCCATAACGTTTTATACAATAATACAAACACTAACAAACATTTACTGGCCTCTGATATTATGCTATAAACACAATTCTTACTGATGCTGGGTGAAAATATTAAAAGGAATATCTCAGTTAGTCTGGTTAGTGTACAATCGACTCTAGCCATCTGTATTCAGCCCGCAATGTGCTCGCGCAATGATTACAGTTCAACCGCGTCTTTATGGTAATGCTCGGCGAAATTCACTTGCGTTGATTTTTTCTCTCTCTTCGCCCATAACTACTTTGGGGAAAATTGCGTGACAGATATAAGCCTGTTTCAGTTTTTATTTGGTGTCAGGTTTTTTGTACGTTTTATAACGAGTTGGTGTAGATATAGTAGGGTCTGGCTTTGGTTGTGTCGTTTTGACAAATAAGTTAATTTAGTAAATATGTATTAGTCAATGTCGCACTGCTGGGCAATGGCCTCTCATCTCACTGAAGATATCAGTACAGTGTTGAGGATCAGGCATAATCAACACGCTTGCCAAATGCGGGTTGGTGATCTCAAAAACGACCCATATTTGAAAAGTAGGTAACATGTTTTCGCTCGACCTGGGAATTGAACCCGGGTCCTCAGTCTTGGCAGGCTCGTGCTCATACCACTAGATAACCGAGGCGTTAATATACGATACATGTAGGTTAGTGGCCAACACTGATGTTGGAAGTTAGAGACCTAAAGGCCTCCGACATGGTCTAACGATTGAAACAACCAGGACCGACTGCTTAATGTGCCTTTCGAATGAAATAAGACTGTTACAGACAGTACATACTGTTGTGGCAATGTAATAGGTAGATTGGTTTTATTATAATGGCAACACTTTCTTCTCGTCATGGCCGCCAACGGCTCTAGGTGTGCGTTGTAATAGTTTAATATAAAGAATAAAGTTTGCGTTAAATTCCATCGTTATTTTACTTATAACAATAGGTTATGGGCCCAGGCACATCGGTGATAGTAAGAAATAATTGTTCTTCGTCTTAAAAAGAAAAAATACTGCCGGTGAATTTTGGTGCTTTTGTGGCGTTCAGAAAAGATGGCCGACGATAGCATTTTCAAACTCCAGACGCACATAAAGCTCGAAGGAGCATCAAATTGGAATGTTTGGAAATTCCAAACTATCGTTTTATTACGGAGTCAAGGCTTACTAGAAGTGGCAGACGGAAGCAGTGTGAAACCAGAGGCAGCGGTTGAGAAAGCTGTATGGGAAAAGAAAGACGCGAAGGCTCAGTCATGGCTTGTTACGAGGATGACAGAAAGCGTGATGATGCATATCATTACATGTAATACTTCAGCGGAAATGTGGAGAAAACTAGCGAGTGTGTATGAGCAAAAGTCAGAAACGAGTATCCATATAATACAACAACGTTTCTTCCAATACAAGTACGAGGAGGGCACCGCGATGTCTACGTTCTTGTCTAAAATAGAAGAAATAAGAAACCAGCTTAAACAGATGGGAGAAGAGATTTCAGATAAATTCGTCATAACGAAAGTGCTAATGTCACTTCCAGATACATATAAACATTTTGTATCGGCGTGGGAGTCCGCGCCGGACGAGAAACAAACACTAGATAATCTCGTTGCAAGATTGTTGATTGAAGAAGAACGTATTAACGAAAAGGAACCTCAGAATTCGTCAGCATCAGCGTTTGTAGCGAAGAAAAACATTAAGTGTTACAAGTGCAATAAGCTAGGACATTATCAAATCGAGTGTGATCAAAAAGGGGGCTCGAGAAATGACAATAGACCGGTTAAAAAGTGTTATTTCTGTAAGAAAATAGGACATACAAAAAGTGAGTGTTATTTCAAGAAGAATCGGGAAAAGGACAGTAATAGTAACGCATTTATTGTGATGAACTCAAATAGACAAGTTCAACAATCAAAGTGGTTAGTGGACTCGGGCGCTAGTCAACATATGTGTTGTGATCGTAACTTATTTACAACATATTTGTCGTTGAACAATAAAACAGTGATAATTGGAAATGGTGAGGAAATTAGTGCGCTCGGGTGCGGACAGGTGGCGGTACAGGTCTATAATGGCCACAGATGGGTGAATACAACCATAGATAATGTACTTTTTCGTTCCGGAATTAAAAACAAACTTGTTTTCTGTCAAATGCGCGACAGAGAGAGGTTATGTTGTGAAAATGGACAATAACTTGTGTAAATTCTACAAGGAAAATACGGTGTGTGCCGTGGCGAATTGTAACGGAAATATGTACTACATGGACGTGCGTTACAAGTGTGAGATAGCGAACGCGACTGAAGTGAAATCTGGACTAAAAGAGTGGCACGAAAGACTTGCTCATCAAAACTTACAATATGTGAGAATGGTGCTTAAAAACAACAACATTGAAGTGAAAGACTCGGACTATAAGTGTGAGGGTTGCTTGGAGGGCAAAATACATCGTTTACCTTTCAGTGCCAGTGAAAATAAAACAAGTAGACCATGTGAATTGATACACGCAGATACGTGCGGACCCATGGAGGTGCCGTCCGTGGGAGGCTCCAGATACTTTGTGATTCTGAAAGATGACTACTCCAACTACAGGTCAGTGTACTTTGTTAAAGGCAAAGATGAAGTGAAGAAGTGCATTGAGAACTTTTTGTACAAGGCCGAAAACGTAACCAAAAACAAGGTACTGACATTTAGAAGTGATAACGGATTAGAGTTCGTGAACAAAGAAGTACAAAATCTGTTTGAGAAACGTGGAATAACTCATCAAACCACGGTGCCATATACACCTGAACAAAATGGCAAGGCAGAGCGAGAAAATCGAACTCTAATAGAATCAGCACGTACTATGTTGTGTGCGGCAGGTCTACCTAAGAAGCTGTGGGCAGAAGCTGTTCATACTGCGGCATATGTACTAAACAGAACAAGCAAGAGCAATGAAACTGGAAAGACCCCATATGAAACATGGACTGGCAAGCAATTTGACATAGTGGCTCTTAAAATCTTTGGAAACCCTGTGTATGTCCATATTCCAAAGGAGAAGAGGAAAAAATGGGATCCTAAAGGAGAGAAAGGAGTAATGGTCGGTTACGGTGAAGATGTCAAGGGCTACAGGATATTTTTCTCTAAAAAGAACAGTATTGAAGTGAAAAGAGATGTTGTATTTCTAGAAAGAGGTGAAAATCAGAAGGAGCAGTTAGTCATGCTGGATACTACAATAGAGGAGAAGGAAGACACTAGTTATCCTAAAGACAGAGAGGAGACGGCTGAAGATGGCGAAAAGAGGATGGAGGAAGAGCAATCACAGCCTGAAGAGGAAGAGGAAACCATAAATGTGTCTAGCGATTGTGACAGTATCTACATACCATGTTCCAGCGAAGAAGAATCTAGCAATGATGATAAGGAAGAGGTACCGGCACGTGAGAAGAGTACTCGAACTAGGAAACAGACTTCATTCTACGAGTGCCATCATACCTGTGTTGAGGGAGGTGAACCGAAGACTTACCGAGATGCCATGCAACGAAACGACGCAAGTAAATGGCAAGAAGCAGTTCAGAGAGAATTGGAAACCCTGAAAGAGAATAATACTTGGACTGTTTGTGACGAACCTGTAACTGAAAAGACTGTAAGTAGTAAGTGGGTGTTTAAAATAAAAAATCCTAATAATAATGTACAGTATAAAGCAAGGTTAGTGGCGAGAGGTTTTGAGCAGTGTGATATAATGGACTTATGTGATATATATGCACCAGTAGCTAAATTGTCAACATTCAGGTTATTTGTTTGTATAGCAACTAAGTTAAACTTACCGATTATTCAAATGGATGTTACAGGAGCTTTCCTATATGGAGACATTGATGAAAAAGTGTACTTAGAATTGCCAGAAGGTGCATATAGCGGTGATAAAAAGATTGTTAAGTTAAATAAATCACTGTATGGTTTAAAAAAGTCGCCAAAATACTGGAATGACAAATTTAATACAGTAATTATAAAACAAGGTTTTGTAAAATCAAAAAGTGATTCTTGTTTGTACATAAAATGTGAGGGCAATGCTCGAACATATGTTTTACTGTATGTCGATGATTTACTAATATTTGGAAATAATGAAAAACAAATATGTGACCTTAAGTCATTATTGAATGATGAATTTAAAATGAAAGACTTGGGATTAATTTCAAATTTCTTAGGTATTCATGTAAAACAAGATTTAGATTCAGGGGTTACTGAATTAAATCAAAAAGAGTATTTGGGAAATGTATTACAGAAATTTGATATGCAAAACTGTAAAGAAATATGTACACCAATGGATCTGAACTTTAATACTAAAATATTAGAAGAAAAAAATGATTCTGTTATTGATAAAAACATTGAAAATAAATGTAGACAAATTATAGGTTGCTTGTCTTATGCTGTATTAGGAACAAGGCCTGATTTGTGTGTTGCTGTGTCAATGTTGAGCAGGTACCAAAATAATGCAAATAATGTTTTATTAACTGCATTAAAGAGAGTGTTGAGATATGTAAAATATACTATTAATTACCAACTTGTTTACAAATGTAATAGCAATTTATTAGTGGGATATTGTGATGCAAATTGGGGAGGAGACTTGAAAGATAGAAGGTCGACAACTGGCTATTGTTTTATGTTTGCAAATTGTTTAATTTCATGGTCTTCAAAGAAACAGGCCAGCGTCAGTCTATCTTCTACCGAGTCAGAGTACATAGCAATTAGTATGGCTGCAAGCGAAGCGTGTTGGCTAATTAATTTGCTTAAAGATTTCAACTTTGTAAAATTGTGTCCTGTCACAATATTTTGTGATAACCAGAGTGCTATAATGGTAGCGAACACTGAGAGTGTTAAAAGATTAAAACATATTGATATAAGATTTCATTTTATAAAAGAGTTGATTAAAAGAGGAAAATTAACTTTAAAGTATATTAAAACTGAAGATCAAACCGCAGATATGTTTACAAAAGCATTGAATAAGAATTTATTGTCAAGATTTATTAAAAACTGTGGTTTGTATTAATAAGTTAACTTCTTTAAATATAAAGTTTTAAATACCTAGATGTAAGGGTGTATTACATTGAGAGGGGGTGTTGTGGCAATGTAATAGGTAGATTGGTTTTATTATAATGGCAACACTTTCTTCTCGTCATGGCCGCCAACGGCTCTAGGTGTGCGTTGTAATAGTTTAATATAAAGAATAAAGTTTGCGTTAAATTCCATCGTTATTTTACTTATAACAATACATACATTTTGAGTTTATTCTGTCTTCGCACTATCCTTAACTGTTTAACCATTACTAACCACTTACGTCACACAACGCACCGAAAACCACTTCAAACAAAAACCTACCACGAAAGTAAATACACATAAAACTAAAGCAAATCATGAAAGGATCTAAATCTTGGGCTTACCGGCGGCACTTAAATAACCCACTGTGAGGGCCCTAAAATAATGCAGTCGACGTAAAAAGATTAACAGCTCACCCACTTTTGTGCGGGCGACAGGGATCAAGAAATATAGTCGAGAAGAAATACTGTAAAGGTGAGATCAGCTGTGATCGGTCACAATTATGCTAGTACCTATTTGACTGGTTTATTTTTACTGGTTTTTAAGTTTAAGCGGACATTACTAATTTTGAATTGACTTTTTCTTGTATAGACGCATAACACGTCAGTCTAATGTGACCACGGTTTCGTCAGTCTAATGGGACCGAAACTTCAGATAGAAATGTAATAAAACCGACGTGTATTCGTAAACGCAGTTGCAATTGAAATAAGTAGTTTTTTAATTTGATGCATAGTTAAGATGATGTCATAATGTTTTCTATTATGTACGTTTTTTTTTGAGGTGGTGATTACGTCTAATCATCGGTGAGATGACAGGCTTTTGCCATGCAGATAGATATACCGACAGGCTAATTGTAGACTGTTAGCCTGACTAGAGTCCTTCTTGATGTCGATGAGTCTGCTGTTTTAAAATGATTAATCTTCCTTCTAACTCTTAAACCTGCACCCTAAATGAAGCGCGTAGGGGTGGTGATGTGCATCACCACCCCTAGCACTAGTGCTAGTGCGGCCTCATCTAAATTGTTTTTGAAAAAAGAAGATGTCGATGATTCATTAATTTTGGCAGACTGATAGTTACATAAAATATGGAAATAGTTATTTTATCTCATAAATAAAGTATAAACCTGTAATTTTCTTCTCTAGAGCAAAGGTCTCTAATCTTAATGAAGATATCAGTACACTAAGCATGATTACTTATAACCACGCTTGTTTACTGTGAGTTAGAGCTCTCGAACCCGAACTTTGTGTGAAAGTATACATATTATGTCTTCTGTCTTCTTCTTTTAAATATTAAAGTCAATCGTGGTTCGTTTTCCTCACTAAAATTCTAGAACGGCTGGACTGATTAAGTTGAATTTGGTTTTGAAATGTTTGTTCCTAGTCCAGAGAAGGTTGTAACGGTGATGGAATAAATACGGGTAAAACCGCAGGTTACATCCAGTCAAATAATATTCCAGCATTGTTAAGCAAACTTCACCTTAAAACAGAGATTTAAAAGGTAAGACCAAGGTATGCGGTTGAAAGGCAAACACAAAGTAGCGGAGCTTCGTATAAATCATCGGAGCGCAAAACTAACCGAATTGCAACTTTGACGGTTGACCTTAATGATATTATATACTTTAGCGGGATTAACTGCGATAATTGAGGATAGTGATGTGGAAGCCGCATTCATTCTTGGCGATTTCAATGCTCACCCCGGGACTAGATTTGGCGCGGAGCTGTCGTCATTTAGTAACGACTATCAAATGATCAGAACAGATGAACAGCTACTTCCAAAAGACACGTACACTTATGTTAGTGAAATCAACGGAGCAAGACGATGGCTTGACCACTGTCTAGCTACGGAGGCGGCAAACAGTGCTATTGTTGCAGTAGAGGTCGACTACGGTGTGTACTGGTCAGACCACTACCCCCTACAAGTGACATTTCAAACAAGTGCTGTGAAAGTGAAAGTGCCAACCACCTCGAATGATCCACTAAAGAATGTCAAGTGGGGATATAGAGAAGTGAATGATATTAAGAGATATACACAAATGTGCAATGATAATTTAAGTTCCCTTAAGTATACAACTCAATGTGATAAATGTATTAACTATAAAATATGTAATGAACACTTATATACGATAGATAATTTTTATACGAAAACTGTTAAGATTTTGCAAAATGCAGCCATACAAAGTGTAGATATACAAAAGAGCGTTGTACATAAAAGAGGTAAATGCATATTAGGTTGGAATTACCATGTTAAAGATAGTCACAGAATAGCTAAGATGTATTACAATGCATGGCATATGGCTGGTAAACCGAAAACAGGCAAAGAGTTCAATATAATGAATGAAAGTAGAAAATTGTTTAAGAACAAGCTGAAGTGGTGTCAAGACAATGAAGATAAAATTAAAATGGACATTTTGGCTACAACTCATGATCGTAAACATTTTGGTAAATTTTGGAAACAAACAAACAAACTGAATTACAAACCTAGTAGACCTATCAGTATTGAAAACGTAAGTAACCCTTTCGAAATAGCGCAGTTGTTTTCACACCATTTCAGTGTCAAACCTCTGGAAACCGAATCAACCGATACTTCAGTTCCGGTAGTGAAGCCTATAGACGATGAAATAATTAATGTAACATCTAAGGATATTATAAATATATTTAAACATGTCAAAAGAGGTAAATCTCCCGGAATTGATGGGCTCAGTATTGAACATCTTATACACGCGGGATATGAGATCAATAGAGTACTAGGCGAATTATTTAACATGTGTCTCAATGCGAGCTATCTTCCAAGAGATCTTATGCGCACAGTAGTCATTCCAGTGCCCAAAAACAAAACCGGTGATCTCTCCAGTATTAAGAACTATAGACCGATCTCACTAGGTACAATCATCGGTAAAACTCTGGAGAGGATCATATACCCTAAGTTGAAACAAAACATAGTTGTTAGTGACGCACAGTTTGGTTTCCGTTCCGGTGTCTCAACGGACAGTGCTATTTTCAGTATGAAGTCTACTTTATGGCATTACATAAGAAGAAGCACATCTGTCTATGCCTGTTTCTTAGATTTGAGTCGTGCTTTTGACCTAGTAAATTATTGTTTACTTTGGCAAAAGTTACATCAATCTAATGTCCCGAAGAAAATAATCTGGCTGTTGAGATACTGGTATGGAGAACAAACGAACGTGGTGAGATGGGGCGACAGCATCTCTAATGAATATAGATTAGAGTGCGGTGTACGCCAAGGAGGGCTGACTTCGCCGGACCTTTTTAATCTGTACATTAACGAGCTGATTGAGGAACTGAGAAGTACCAGAATAGGATGTTACATTGGAATCACCTGTATGAACAACTTCAGTTACGCTGATGATATGGTGCTTCTCAGCCCCTCAATCAGTGGACTCAGAAAGTTACTAAACATCTGCGAGGCATTTGCAAAGAAACATGGTTTAAAATACAATGTACAAAAAACGGAAATGATGGTTTTTAAATCAGGTAAAGGTCCGGAGAACGTACCGCCAGTTTTTCTTGACGGTGTTGCAATAGCAAGGGTAAAAAGTTTTAAATATTTGGGTCATATTTTAAATGAGGACTTAAGGGATGAGCAGGACGTA
This sequence comes from Cyclophora punctaria, assembly GCA_951394245.1. Lineage (NCBI taxonomy): Eukaryota > Metazoa > Arthropoda > Insecta > Lepidoptera > Geometridae > Cyclophora > Cyclophora punctaria. Next base: position 2,123,735 of record OX596174.1, on the reverse strand, counting down.
GAGCGCGAACGCAGATCGTTGGCCACGCGGTGTAACATGCTTGGGCGCAGATTTGCCAAGTGTAGTCAGAAGGTGAAGCTGACATTGTTTAGGGCATTCTGTCAATGTTTTTACACATGTCAGCTATGGACCAACAGCACTAGGCGTGCATTGAGTACCATTCGAGTGCAATATAATGACGCATATCGCATTTTAATGAAATATCCTCGGTACAGTAGCGCTTCAAGCATGTTCGCCGAAGCAGGAATACCCGACTTTTTTGGCATTATGAGGCACCGAATCTCGTCTTTCTGGATTAGATTAAGAAATTCTGATAACTCGATCTTAAAAATGTTGACTGAATATTGGGACAATCCCATTTTCAAATATTGGACCTCTGTACAATGCAATGAGAACCGAAAGTGATTTATAATAGTTTTTGGCTTTCATCAAAAATCATTCTTTATTTTATTGTATTATTTTATGTTTGACATTTTATTGATATAATTAATGTATAATGTATATGTATGGCTATGGGTTTTTTGCCTGAAATAAAGAATTATTATTATTATTATAGTGTTTCTCCTCGGAGTCACGGGACAAGCTCGGTCTTTTTGAGAGGCATGCGAGGGGATACAGATCCAACTCGTAGAGGCCCTTTGGAGATGTTTAATGTAATGGATTACAACTGCAGGGACACACTCCCGACCACATCAGTACAACATGTCCGGGAATGTGTACCTGCAGAAGTAGGGACTATTGTAAGTAAAAATGAAAGAAAAAGACTGGGCTATGGAAATGAAGGTTGGATGGACTGGAAATGGGATATTGCAAAGAGGTCGGCACCTGCCATAACAAGTGGTGAACAAGTTATCGGCGGCAGGCCGTGGCTCGCCGCCCGCTGGATGGGCCCCCCGAAACAGCCGACGTAGAGACGGCAAGGGGGCAACATCGGCGCGGGCGACTCGGGGGTGTAGAGAGGTGTGCTGCGCTTTCTCTTACGTTACTCGCGGCGTTATGCCCTTTAACACTTCCACCCCCGGATCACACAGCCGATAACGACTGTGCCTCTAACGACCCCCCTCTGGCCGGCCGGTGAAGGCAAGCCAGAGCTGAGAGTCCTGCGGGCCCCCTTGGGGTCCACTCCGACCGGTGAAGGCTCGCCTGAGACGAGGGCCCTGACCGACTCTCTGGGGCACTCGGGAATCGCCCGTGGTGTCGCTACTCACCAACAGCTCGCCACAAGCTGCCCTGCGGGCTTTATTATTATTATTGTGTTTTTATACAATGTATATCTCTCCCAAGGGAGGTTATGTAGAGAGCACGGACCGAAGCCAAGTGCCATAATTATAGATTGAGAAACTTGCGGACAAGTCTGCAAGTATTGAGGATGACGGCTTTTTGTAATAATTTATATATATTGGGGTTCATATTGATTGTTTCTAGGCTGCTGTGTAGGGTCTTGGGTATGACGCCTGTGCTGGAGATAACAATAGGGATGGTGCGGACTTGATTTACCTGCCATTGTGTTTTTATTTCTATTGCTAGGTCTACATATTTTGCTATTTTTTCTGTATGTGTGGTTTGGAGGTTATGGGTATTGCAAACTGCTATGTCTATTAAATATACGGTTTTTGTATCTTTGTTAAGTAGCGTTATGTCTGGTCTATTGAAATGAATTGTTTTATCAGTCACGATGGTCCTATCCCAGTAAAGGCGGAATTTGTGGTTTTCTAAGACTTGTTCTGGTGTATATTTGTAATAAGCTGTTTTTTGCGGTATGAAGTCACATTGCTGTGCTATATTTTGGTGAATAATGGAGGCAACTTGGTCATGTCTGTGCTTATAATCAGTTTGGGCTATTGCTCTACATGCTCCTGTAATGTGTTGAATTGTCTCGGAAGCGCCATGACAGCGCCGACATGTATCTGGGTGGTTAGGTCTGCGAATGATGAATTTTCTGGATGGTATTATATTGCTTAATGAATTATGACTCTTATAAATTTTATTGAGAATGCGCCAAGTGAAATTTTAGTAACATGTTTTTGTCATTTTACTTGTTATTACAGACTATCATTGGTCTACGGTTTCAGCCATGGTTTCGCTTCGTGGAGAAGAAAGTGACCTTAGTACGTTTAAAAAATATGGTTCGTTCCTACATGCGTGTGTTTAGGTGAAGAAATAATATCCTTTAATTAATAAATTAATATACCCGGACCGATACACACACGGTCAGTTAGACCAATTTAATGTTTTTGTTTGTTTATTTGGTAAGAATTTAATTTATTTGTTCACTCAGCTTGTTTCAAATAAAACGTTTTAAATTTATTTAATTCTATAAGCGAACCAATGCCCTAAATAACAATAAGAATCACGTACAACTTACCAAGTGATTTATCCCGAATCCCCCAAATCCAATGTCATAACTCTTTCTTAACATCGTTAAACTTGACAATTGGCAATTTGAACGTTCGATATTCAAATTATCGTAACATCATCGTCGCGCAATTTATAAAGGGGAACGTTTATTTCGGGGTGCGGGAATGAAGAAAAAAAAAACAATTTCGTAAGGGAATTTAAAAAAGTTTCATTCGCCAGGTACCTTCAATAATTTGACACGTACGCTTGTAAAGTCGAGCAGTCGTGAAGCGATTTGGTAATATTACAGTTTCGAATTGTAATTTATTCTGCGCTTATTGGCGTTTTGAGAAAATTGCATGCATGGAGTTTTGTGTGTATCGTTTCCTTTTTGGTTCTCATTTGGTTTTATGTCGGTTGTTTTACTTCGAGGATCTGTTGCGTTCTTATTGAAAGTGCCCTGAACGTACATTAAGTTTTCAAAACGTTCAAGTGGCATGTACCTCGCGTACCTCGTATGCGTAACTCGCTCGCCAGGACTGAGATCCTGGATTCAATTCCCGAGTCGAGCAAAACATGTTTCGTTAGTTTTCAATCATGGCTCGAGTTTGAGATCGCCAAACCGCATTAGAGCATGGTGATCACGCCTAATCCTCCTCACTGTACTTATATCTTCAGTGAGACCCCTTTGCCCGGCAGTACGACATTACAGGCTAACTTTACATTTACTTTTGTGTACCACATACTTTATTGTTTGACATTGATATTTATAACCACTAAAAACGAAACCCGATTTTCTTTGTTCTCTCTAAAAACGGTACAAATATATACGAGTATAACCGGCGACCTTTACCCACAATAGAAGCGTAACAATAAGTCTTTAAATCACAATAAATATAGCAATTTACAAGAAATTGTTCCATTTATCGTGGAAGGAATACAGCAATATCTTTCTGACAAGAGCTGAGCGGCGAAAATAAATTTTCAAAACATCATTATTCATCGACTTGGAATATTATGTTGCCGAAATAGATGACTGCCATCAAATATTCGTTAGGGGAAGTCATAGGTCGCTTGACGCGTCCTCTTTAGATAATTTTTTGGCACATTATGGTATAAAAATGTGGCTTATATTATAATTTCATTATCTATTCTTAGATATTATCATCATATTTAAATCTGAAAGCTATTTTGTTTACTTAACCTTTACAGGTAAATTGTTTGAATAAACTTTGATACAAGAATAGCTCACAATATAATCATATTAACGATATGAATAAGGTTTGCGAAAATAATTTCTAGGGAGGTCTTAAAACATTTTAATTTTACCAACATTAAGTCCTTAGGTCCATTTACATCGAAAGAGAGCTGCGTAATAAACATTCGTAATAATGTCGCTCTAATTGCGTAATTTCATATCCAGAAATAGCCGTAATTACAGAAACGCACTCGAGTAAAATAAAAGATGAGGGGACGCCATTAAAACGCCAACATACTTAACCGACACCGTCTTTTAAATTATGTGAACAAAAAATTGACGGTCGCAAGTGTCACTTTTTCGTTCTGCCTCAATTAATTTCGAGGACTTTTACATGAAGTTTTTCACAAAATTCCTTTTCCCATTACCGAAAATTCCCTTCATCAATTTTCGGTATTTTCTTGTCTAAAAGAACTATACAGTGTCGCAAGATGTCAACGCGGGCATTAGTCATCGGAATAGCAATCATCTTTGCAACCCCTTTTTAATTATGCAAAATCTTTGCCATTCATTAACCCCACCGAACCGCCCGCCCGACTCCCTATAATTTTGCTGGAATGGACAAAATTATTTACTCGGAAATTATGAAAAATATATAAGACAGATGACGCTATCTGTTTCAATTCTGCTTGGATGGGAACTTGAGGTTTTGTCCCCCCAACAGGGGGACTTTGTCTTGGGTTTTAAATTGGACAGGTGCTCTCAGATAAAGATATCTTCGGAAAGCAAAGCGCGTCTCTTATTATTTTGTCGTTGAATGATTGTTATTATCCAGACTCGTTTATTCGATATCGAAAATGTATTTCTTTCCGTTTGTGATGGCTATGTATAATGCGCGGAGATGTTTAGCAATATAAGGAGGTCGAATTTTGAATGAATTTGCAATCTTAACGAATTCTACTCTACATATTTAGATTTAAGTATACTTAAAATACCATTCGAGATATCTTATAATTGACTTACTTTTTCCCATATTTTTTTGTTAATGATGTCAGAAGTTGAAAAGTATTGGTCTGTAATGGTCCACAGTTATACAAAGGCCTCTCATGTCACCAAAGATATCAGCACAGATCAGAGATCAGCGATGTCAGAAACCAAAAAAAACTTAAAGTTATTGTTCTTCATGGAAATCCAGTCATGCTTATCTCATGTTTCGAATACCTTAATCGAATAATCTATCTGAGTGTAGTGTAAAGTCTAAGTACCAAATATAGGAATCTCCTCCTCTCTCCTAGTAATGCTTTCCCGACATGGTCAATAATTGTTCCGTATCTTTAAGTTAACTACCTAAATATACATTATGGAGTGCAATAAATTTCAATTGAATTGAAGCATTAATTTCAGCATATTGTGAACTTCAGAGCACAGTGTCCACCTCGAATGAAAACACAAAACAGTGATTACAAGCGATTATCAATTCAACCCCGTTCCCGTAGGGTAGATGTCAATATTCATTTAGTCTGCGGCCGACGGTTTGCGCGTGATTTGTCGTACGCTCGCTGTTCGAACCCTGAAAGGGAGTATCGTGTAGCGAATACTAAAATGTGCCGAATGGAATCCGGTACGGTACTGTTTCGTTATATTATTTGATTTTGGTACTTATTTTATTGTGATTTTGTGGGGATTTTATTGTATTTAAACTCTGTACTTAATAGCTCGAACATAAAAACAAACGAAATTTCAATTTTCACCTCTTTGTAATATTTAGTATAGATAATGGCTATTATATGAGTAATTGAGAGAAGTAAAACATATTCGAGGATATACGCTCGTTGCGTAGTTTGACTAGGCAGTCAATAAGTGACAATAGTGATGAGATCATCACTATTGTTATTGACTAAGCAACGTGCAGTTCAGTCCGTGCTTGGATGGGTGGCCGATAGTGGCGTTCTTATCTGAGCTACAGTGTTTCGGAGGCACGTTAAATTGTCGGCCCTGGTTTTACCAATCGTCAAATCATGTGAGACGCCTATTTGGCGGCTTAGACCTCCCGACACCAGGGTTCGCCACTATCTACTCTGACTTTTTTTACTTACTTTTTTTAACGCTATAATGATCTTTGTGATAGCCTTGCTTTACATTTTAAAAGATAAAGAGAAGTAGATTGATAAAGTATTTTAATTACATAAGAACTAACACAAAACCATAAAAAATATAAAGCAGTAACGTCCCACGAAAATCATACCAACAATAAAAAACCAATAAGAACAAACCCATATTTGATCTAAAGGGGACCACATACGCAATCGATGTTGAAAATCATTTTCAGAATTATTAATTCTCAAACTGTTTAGCGAATACCGAATTCTGCGTGTCTTTGATGTCGCAGATGGATTCGAAATTTCCCCTCTTACTCATTAGAATAACGACTGTCTGAAATTATCGTATGCGAGTTTATATAGTTTGTTTGGTAACATGTTGATTATAAATAATAGTGACTTGGCTCGAGAGTTGCTGATTATAATTTGTGTATTTCACCTTATTGTTGGAAGTTTGTTATGTTGGTTTATAACTGAAACTGTTTCGGTTTTAAGACAAACATTAGTTTGTTTTTTAGCGCTATTTGCTCCTTACAATATCATGTTTATATATTATGATTTCATTGAACCCAATTATGGCGCTATAAACCTTCCCTAAATCTTCATATATATTTTATATAATATATAATTATATAATAAATGATTATTTTTTTTTATTTTTTTTATATTTTATTTTATTATTAATCGTATCAGTTTACCCTTTTTCGAGATTTTCGCCTTAAGAGTTCTTGGGCAATCAGTCCTATAACTTTTAATAACTGTATGTATCACCTTATTAGACAAGTGTGGTGATAACACCTAACCCTCTTCACTACTGTTACATATAGTAATATTTTTCATTTACTTTGTTTTAGATTTTTCGCAGTTCATGGGAGACATGGATATCCAAGAATACAAGACGATGACTGGCGGGACAGACAGGTGAGCGTACGTTTTATATTTTAACAAAGTTTTTTGATCTTAAATTTTTTTGTAAACATAAGTAACCAAAATGGCGGCGTTTGCAAAATGGCGTGCCGAAGTCGTGCTTTATAGTAACATTATTCTATTGGGCAAAATGTAATCATTTATAAAGTATGTAACATAAAAAAATAGTTTTTTTAATAAAACGAAAAAGCGTTTAAATGATATGATTCCTAACCATGGCTAAAGCCGTAAAATTAAGTGTCGTGAAGCAATGAAAGAATATTGTTTTACATTGTTATTTAATACTAGTTGTGCCCTGCGGTTTTGCTGCTTACAGTTTCAACCTTCCTTAAATAACAAACATTATAAAACTAAACTTAGATGTATCAACCCAGCCGTACTCGAGTTTAAGCGAGACTAACTAACGGGTTAGGAGCTTTACGACTACATCTCTATTTGACTAGGCAGCGGATGTGACTAGATCGCTTTGGGACTAAATCGCGATATGACCATATCGCGTTGGGGTTAAATAGCTGTTCGACCATATATGCTTACGTCCTATTATCAGTTCGACGTAATATCGATATGACGTACAGTTGTGTTTAAAAGTGGCACTTCAGTTCAACCTCATACTTCTACAAATTTTGCAGAAATGGAGGCATTTACAAGTTACTTTCGTAAGCAGTGGCTGAAAAATACACATCTTGTTTCTTGTGCGTATGAAAAGCATAGGACAAATAATAGCTTAGAAGCCTGGCATCGTCGCCTTAACGTGCGAATGCAGCACAAAAGTACATTGCTGCTATTTTTGTTCAATTTGAGAAAAGAAGCACAGATCCAAGATAAAAGAAGTCAAAATGCTTTATTTGAAGGTAACCGAAAAAGGAACACCATACTATTTAACCGCAAATATAAAAACGAAATAGGCAAACTTGAGACACAGGAAATAAAACCTATCGTATTTTTTAAAAATGTCAGTGCTTTACAACTTAAATATAAGTTAAAGTAACATTTTGTTTATAATAAAGGTACCTAACTACTTAAAAACTTCAATGTTTTGATTTTCGCCATAGTTGTACTTTCGAAAACAAACGAGGATTAAGTCAATACGCTTTCTTGTCCTTTGGCGATGTAGTCCAAAATCAATGTAACCCCAACGCGATATGGTCATATCGCGATTTAGTCCCAAAGCGATCTAGTCACATCCGCTGCCTAGTCAAATAGAGATGTAGTCGTAAAGCTCCTAACCCTAACTAACCACGATTTATTTTTATATAAATAATAATAGAAGATATTATAATCTACTTAAACTAAAAGCAATACAACACTCTAACGATTTTACTACCATCAATCCTCAAAAAATCAAATAAGTAGTTTTCTTAGAAATTATCTTGAAAAGTGTAGCAAAAAGTCAGGGGTCGCCAACTTTGACATTTTGCGGCAAAATAAAAACTTCATCAACATGAAAGCATTGTGCGAGTCGACCCATGGAAGTAAGTGACGGTTTCACCTGACGTTTGTCACGAGAACTCAACATTACAAAAGAGGCTGACGTATCCACTCAACCGAAGGTTCGCTAGCCCTTATTTTTTCTTAACATGCTCTGAAAGTATTTTACTTGGAAAGAAGTTATCATAATTCAACTCGTGTGTAATATTCGTGATTTTTATACAATTGGTTTTCTGAGAAAATATTTTAAACTATATTCAGAAAAAAGTTATCCTTCTACTAATATTATAAATGCGAAAGTTTGTGAGGATAGATGTATCTATGGATGTATGTTTGTTACTCTTTCACGTAAACACTACTGGACATACTGGATGAAACTTTACAGTAATATAGGTAATACATCAGAATAACACATGGGATACATTTTATCCCGAAATTCCTGCGGGAACCGATACAACCCAGGTAACACAGCGGGGCGCGGATAGTTTCATTTATATAAAATATTATTATTAATATAAATCTGCGTTAGTTTTATAAAATCTAACTTTATCATTCAAAACATGCTGTCTTTAAAAGACACTTTGTAAGTATTAATAACTAGCTGTGCCCCGCGGTTTCACCCACAGCGCACCCGTTCCCGCAGGGAATACGGAATAAATTGTATCCTATATCCGTCTCCTGGTTCTAAGCTGCCTCTCCACCAATTTTCAGCCAAATCGGTTCAGCCGTTCTCGAGTTATAAATAGTGTAACAAACACGACTTTCTTTTATATATTATATAGATATACAAAATAACATTGTTTTATTAGCAATACAACAGGTTTTTCCACCAATCCGTTAAAAGGAAAACCAATGCTTAACCAAGTGAATCATAGAGGGAAAAATGGGTTTTGTTTTATGTCCATTCATCTTATTCGTTTTGCACGAGAAGTGCAGTGTCATCAAATCAGTGAAGTTTCATGATTTTTCTGGGGCCGGCGGAGTTTTTAGGGGATGGTATATTGCAGCCAGCAGTTTCTTTTGACATTCGTTTTCGGTAGGTTTTGTAGTCGTAGGTGCACTATAAAAATATTAACCACACTCATGTAATACACCGAAAGAGTTTGATTTTTGCTTGTCTGGTAATTTAACCCAGTAATTTCAAAATACCAATCCGATTTGAATAATTATTTTTGTAATAGCCACATTCAACGGAAAGGGTAAAGGCTATTTTTCATCCCTAATTTTTGGTGAAACGCCTGAGCCTTGCTAGTTCTCTGCTCCACTCTCTTTCCGCACTTCTCTTTTACGTGATCATCACCAGTTCTGCCGGAAGAAGTTTTTTTAATTACTATTCTTCTTCTTCTTGGGGTGCCTTTTCGACTAGCAAAGGTTGGTAGTCACTTAACCATATTCGTATTCGTATTATAAATTCATGTAGTAAAATATATATTATTGTACGCCAGAGCAAAATACTTCTTACTCAAAACTATAACTTGTTTAAGCGACTTTGTTTTGTAACTAACATAAGCAAGACGAATTTATTCACCAAAACTCAATTATCTCTCCCCGCAGTCGGGTAATAAAATAACATTGTATTTTACATCTGGCAGTACACGCCACGCCTTAAGTACTAAGGAGCCTCTCCTGGTGTATTCTGTCGACTCACTCTAGACGTATTTCATGGTACGTCGACTCACGGAATGATATTGTCGGGAATATGATTTGAGAGTGTAACAAATATATCATTATTGTAAGAAATTGCATTGTTCTATAATGGTTTTGCTAATGATCTCGTTTTTGATATTTGTAGTTGGCGTATATTTTTTTTATCTTTAGATTTTGGTTCGACTACGGCTACGAGTCTCGTAGCAGACTACGAATTATTTGTAGCATGCTACGAGACTAGCTACGAGTACAAGACTAGGTAGTACTAGCTTCGTAGCACGGACATAAAATACTATGCATCTTTTGTCAAAATGACTGTGGATTTAGAATCGAATTTTAAATTTTCTAGATAGATAAGATAGTGCATACAAGTAATTGGATTGTTTAACCGCACGGAGTCGCAAGCATTGGCTAGTAAGCTGTATAATATAATCGGTCCGCCTGTTCCCGTGAACAACTGATGTGAACGGAGGTGTGGGCCGGAGCGACCCGTGTTGGACGGTAGAAGGGTTAAACGGTTCATGTAGTCTCTGCTCGACCATAGTGTGGCGTCGTTCTCGCGTGTAAGGGTTATGTTTTGTAAGTTATTAAACAATGAAGTTAAATGGGTTATATGGAACATTGGCTTAGCGTGTTAGTTTTTATGTTCTTGTAAGTAAAATATGTTAGCAGAAGTGTCATAAGGTTCGCTTCTTTTTAAGTGTAAAATATAAAACTATAAATATAGTACAAATAATTCGAAAAACTCAGTTTAAATTGAAATTTCTATAAAGGCACTGTAGCAAAGTTTGTCACTGACTTCGTTCTTTATTATTCTGTACTATTTTTATACAATGTAATATTTTTTCTTGCTTTATAAAATGTATGGGCGCGACCCCACTAAATCGGGTCAAAAAACTTTCGTCAAGCGCGATCTAAAAAATGTTCACACTAATGCCATCTATTGGATCCCCAGGGGAACCACCGTGCGGAACAGCTAGTGCTGGTATAAAGTACTAGAGCACAATTGCAAATGAGACCAATATTTTCAAATAATGGAACAACCCGGGTATAGGCGGGTATAGGCGGGCGGGTATAGGCGGGTCCCTGGTAGCATTTTCTAAAAAGGCAACCGACCGTTGTGGTGAGTGTTGAATTGGGTGTGAACCACGTTCGTAAAGAATAATTACGAACTCTAAACTCCAAAGGAAAAGAGTATTAAAAAAAATATATGTTATTGTCATTTTTTGCAAAAGATATGTTACAGAGGAAACTAATGGAAGATTGGAAGATAGGAGACCTTAAATCATGCCCAGCTCTGAGATTATTTATTTGTTGTTAAAATATATTTCTGAAAAAAAAAACTAAAATAATCTTAAAATGTAAGGCTCATTTGTTAATTATGTAATTAACTATTTATAACACAAAAAGATAATCTTCATAACTGATGACATTTGTGTTTTAGAGTCGTGTCGTGCCGAATAGTAATATATTTATTAAAAACCTTGTTCATAATCGCTTACTAGCATCATTTTAGCTATCAAATGGTTTGTCCCTTTCTGACATACGCTATTTTCCAAAGAGCAAAAGAGACAAAACACTCACTAACAGTGTTTTGGTTAGAGAGCGTTTATGACAAAGGTAGTAAAGCTACATCGAATGAAACCGCAGAGAAATGCTAGTGTCTTATAAATATTAACCTTAATAATTTCTCCTTTAGTAATTTCAATTACATTTTAATTTGCACATTTTGACACAAGCGTTTATATTCAGAGCTAACCTGTGGGTGCGCCGTGGTTTTTGTATTGAAACATTGAAAACAATTTCAGTAATTACAAATTTATAACTGTTACACAAAATATTTTGTTTATGTTTGTAAAATTATTTCATCAAATTCATTATTAAAATCACTACATAGTATAAAGTCCTCGGCCGCGTCTGTCTGTCTGTCTTTTCGCGATAGTCTCAAATAATACTGCACGGATTTTCACGCGGTTTTCACCAATCGATAGAATGATTTTTCCGGAAGGTTTATATTTATAAAAAATCTCGAAATTTTCACAGGAACGGGCACAACGCGGGTAAAACCGCGGGGCGCTGCTAGTATACTCTAAATAATTAATTTAAATTGTGTATAAACTACCTTGATATTTAAACCAGTATTCATTACTTACATAGATGCAATCTATTCGATTGATTTACAAATGGGACTTCGTGTGTCGAAGTGTGTATTAAGTGAAATATAAATGAAATGGCTTGCTACTTTAAACCTTAAACAATGGAAATTAAGTTTTATTTACAAATTCTACTGAAACTTTGTTCTTTTAATTTCTAATAACGTTACATGCCGCATTAAATGTCATATAACTTTTTAACACCTGCATTATTATTTTTTATTTATCTATAATAGCCCACTACTGACCAAAGATCTCCCTCAACATCTTCCACGCATCCCTTTCTCTGAGCTAGATTAGCCCTCAAAACCTTCCAAGCATCACTGTCCTGGGCTAGTTTAGGTCAATCCTTGCCAAAGCGATAAAGATCGTCACGCAATTTAACTTAGTTTAAAATTTTAAAATCGCTCCCTTCACTAGTTTGCACCACAACCGTTTGAAGCTCGTAATTCATCACCATCATTATGTTTGGTCAGTCTGTCTGGTAATTTGACTCCTTGTAGACAGATGTACCGACATTAGTGCTAAGACCGAACTCTGTACACTTAATATAGGTGCGGAGCAATCTTGTTTAGCGTCGATGAAGCGAATAACGAACGGTATAATTACTCTAATAACTTGGACGATAATTAATTTTATTTTATTTATTTTATTTATTTTATTTTATTTGGAAAATTTACAGCTAGGTACAAGATTATATATATGAAATAATGTTGAAGGCCAATTACAAATTTTCACTAATAGGTAAATAACACTTATAAGAAATACAATACTGTGGACGTTTTACAATAAAAGAAAAGATAATCTGAAATGACACAAAAGACTAACAAAAGAAAAATACCTACATTAAAATTACACTTTACACTTTAAAAAGAGAAAAAGTTATTACACATTACCTGCTTAAGCCTTTTCGTGGACGTATTGAACAAGTCAATATCGACGCCTTCGTTGATTAATGAGTTGAGTGAGTTGCTAGCTCTTAGTATGAAGGAGTTTTGTCTATAATTTGTTTTAACTACCGGAATGTTAAGTAATTGAGGGTTTCTTAAAGTATGTGCGTAAGTGCGCAGACCCAGCAGGGCCAAAAGTTCGGGGCAGTCCACCGAACCGTTCGCCACACCAAGTAGGAACCCAATATCTGCTATCTTTCGTCGCTCCGACAAGGGCAGAAAATGGAACTTAATGCACCTCGCGTTGTAGTCGGGCAAGTAAACTTTAGCTCGGTACTGCACGTAACGCAGAAACCTCTTCTGTATTTTCTCCAATCGTTGCTCGTACTCTTGATATCGAGGGTTCCAGACTGGTGATGCGTATTCAAGAAGACTGCGCACATATGAGCAATATAAGATTTTAATTGTTTTGACATTTTTGAAGTCGGTAGACATTCGCATTATAAACCCGAGTGCTCGTGAGGCTTTAGTCGCAATGTCATCAATATGCTTGTCGAATAGAAGTTTGCTATCGAATGTTACACCTAAATCTCTAATCATGTTCACCCTTGCCAACTGTGCACCGCCTATAGTGTAATTGTGCATGATAGAAACCGGCTTACGTGTAAAAGAGGATACATAACATTTAGCTACATTTAAGTCTAACTTATTTTGCAGACAATAGGCTTGAAACCTACACAGGTCCTCTTGTAGGTTTAATGCGTCAATAATTGAGCGTATTCTGCAAAGTATCTTCATATCATCAGCATAAAGGAGTATTTTAGAATATACAAAACACGAGGATATATCATTTACAAAGATAGCGAATATTAGAGGACTGAGAATTGATCCCTGTGGAATTCCCGAGGGAACCCACATAGGCTTAGAGGAGAAGCCATTAAGGACCACTGTCTGGCATCTATTCATAATCCAAGATATAAACCATCTGAGCAGATTACCCCTTATTCCAAGTCGTATTAATTTCATAATAAGAACTATATGATCTATGCGGTCAAAACACTTGCTATAGTCAGTGTATACTACATCTACTTGAGAGGGTTCGGACATGCAGCGTGTTAGATATTCCGCGCATACTATAAGATTGGACGTGGTGGACCTACCTTTTAAAAAGCCATGTTGATGCGGCGATAAGTCCTGTATAATGGCTGGATATAATTTACTAAAAATTATTTTCTCCAGTACCTTGGCAAAGATACATAATTTTGATATAGGCCTGTAGTTCTCTATATCTGAGCGCGGACCTTTCTTGTGCACCGGCGTGATCAGAGCAGCTTTCCAGATTGAAGGAACTAATCCCTCCTGCATCGAGCGTTCGTACAAGATTGCAAGCGGCACGGATAGGCTTTTTGCGCAATTAACAATAAAGCATGCGGGTATGTTGTCCGGACCCGCCGATTTATGGCGGTCCAAGCCCTTAAACAGTTTAAAAACCTCATCCTGGCAGATGTCAATCGTATGTATGTCTGTGTTGAAGATATGTGGGAGAGACGTATTAGCAGCGTTTAAGAAGTCATCATGTGTGTAGTTGTTAACAATAAAATTAGAATGAAAATAAATCCCAAACATGTCACATATCTCCTCACCTTTGTCTGACGTCATGGAGCCGTAATGCATGACTGAGGGGTATGCGTTGGACTTCTTTTTCATTTTTACAAATGACCAAAAAGCGCGAGGATTATCTTTGATGGCATTTTCTATATTTTTCATAAACTCCTCATACATACTTGATTCCAGTACTTTTGCCCTGGCTCTTAAAGTTGTGAAAGTGTTTTCATCATTTATGTTTCCATAATTCTTAAATTTATGATGGAATTTAGACTTTTCTTTTATTAATTTTATAAGAGGACGTTTATACCATGGCGGGAATTTATCAGATGGGGTAACTTTTTTGGAGGGGATATACGTATCACGCAATTTGTATAGACTATCATACAAGAACGCCACAGCGTCTTCCAACGAACTTGTAGATAGTTTCTCCCTCCAGTTCACCGCATCCAATTGTGCATTAATCGCTGAGTAATCGCCTTGTCCAAAATTGAATCTTGTGAAAGACAAGGGCTTTAGTGTGTGCAATTGCACGAATTCTGCATGGACCGACAAAGATGGATGATGTAGGTCCTCAGGCACTAGGGGACGAACACTTGCTTGCACAGATACTTCATTGTTAGAAAAAACCAGATCCAACATACGACCGCAACTGTCATTCACAAAAGAGTTATATTGTGACAAATTACAAGTAAGCAAAGTGTCATAAATGTCTACTTGAGGTCCTTGCAGGTTGCTGGGGGTAAACGACACTCCATCGTCGCACCGCGACCAAGTTATCAATGGCATATTAAAGTCACCTAATATAATAAATTTGTCTAACGGATTATTCTCAATTATATGGGAGAGGTTATCGATAAAATTAGATAACTGTACTTGCATCGAATTACCTAATTTTTCGTCGCATACGTAAACCGTACAAATATTTATTTTATAGACTGATTTACGGTGACGTACCGAGAGTGTGACCCATATGTCCTCCGCACCCGAATACCAGTCGCAACGACAGACGGCCGCCAGTTCCCGGCGCACAGCTATCAAAACACCGCCACCTTTGTTTTGTTTTGTACTATTGTAATTACGGTCGCGGCGAAAGACTATGTACCTGTCATCAAATAGTTCACTGTTTAGAATATTTTCGTTAAGCCAGGTTTCTACCAAACAAATTACGTCATAAGAACCTAAGCAGACATTCCTGTAAAATAGATTGGTTTTGGTTCTCAATCCTCTCACATTTTGATAAAATATATTAATACCAGACATTAAAAATATAAGAGACAGTTATTGAATAGTATTTGCGTAGAATGTCCGAGTTTAGAATAGTAATGATTGTGAACCAAATAAAATTAACAATTAAAAATAACACAAGTTCATGGAAATAAATAGTGGGTAAATAATATAATGATCTTAAATAATACAAATTAGCAAAATGTCTGTGAGTTAATATAATTAAAGATAAAAAGTTGTTTAAACCGTTCGCCGAACACAGGATCGCCAACAAAAACAGCTGATCGTGATATAATATCTGTATATTGTGCTGTGGCTGATAAACAAGAGAAGCGATAAAGTTCAAGCTCACTGCGGCACCGAATCCCATCCGATAACAAGTGCGGTTTACTAATTTGTAGTTGCGCAAGTGGAAGTGATAATAATTACTAAACATTGTTGTAATAAATAGCGAAAACATAATCGTTACAAAGTTATAAATAGTGAAATGTGAATAGAAATAGAAAATAGCGGGTAGTTTATAAACCGTTATTGTTATTTCACGGTTCAGAGAGTAATTTAGACACAAAGATATACAAATTATGAATAGAAAAGATAACAACTTACTCCCCTGATAAGAAAGCGATAAGCAGGCAATTGTGCAATTTATAAACAAAGCAGAAAAAAAGGGATAATACATCTTTATTACGAGTATATGAACGATTATAGTATTTATGTATAAAATTATAAAAGTTATTGAGAACCAGACACAATATAAAAATAAATAAATTTCAAGGAGATAAAAAGAAGGTAAGTAGTAAATGGGTACTAAAATATCAAAATCTTCAACACAACAGTGACTCAGTCCGATTAAAAAAGTGCTAGTAACAATAGTCGTATAAATAATCATTAATAACAATAACAGCTGATAATATATCCGTATACAAGAATGCGGGTGATATAGTAATATCTGCATAGCGACAGTGGGTGAGCTTACTGCAAACATAAATACCGTCCCATAACAAGAGCGGTAGGTAACTTGGTATTTATTTAGATGAGAATATCTGTAAATACAAAATAATATAGTAGGATAAAGCGTTATAATACCAAGATTGTAAATAACCAAATATAAATAGTAAAAGTAGGGTAGTAAAAAAGACGTTAATGTTTTGTTACGATTCATAAAATAGTTTAAGAAGATATATAGTTTTACTTTGGGAGCTTCGGGGCGACTTTTTAAAAATTAAAAATTAATTTAATATTTCAAGACAAGTTTATTATTGAGTAACGTACAAAGGAATGAAATTAAAATCTAACTTAAAGTTCTACTGGGCTCGCAGGCCGCCCACAATGACCGTCTTATCGCTACCGGGTATTCGAGCCAGACGCTCAGTCAGCTATTCTGGTGAATACAACAGGGCCGGACTCAGGTCGCATGACTTCTCCCCCCTGAGATTCGAGATTATCCGAATTTACCTGATTCGGAGAATTTCGAAAGTTACATTTATAACCTAATTTTATTAATTTAATATAAAACATAACTCCTGCAAAAACTGCTATAATAAAATATAACCCAATGGTCCAAACACTGACACTATTGACTCTCACTATTTCACTTTCACTATTGGTATCGAACTTTACGGAATTCGTTATTTCTTGTATGTTATCCAGATTCATTTCTTCTAGTTCTACTGGTTTTCTCTGTTCCGCCTTTATCTCGCTGATGTGCGGTAGGTTTACAGTTGGCAGTTTTTCGTAGTTCAAATTTGTTATCCGATGAGGGCGTGATTTTAGTGAGTATTTGTCTATTTTCACTTCACATGTATCTTCTGTAGTAACGATGTATGTTCCTTGGATATTCTCTTGGTTTACTTCGTTTTGACAAAAACTGCGAATTATTGTCTTTCCTTCAGAAAATACAATCCATTTATTATTTTGTAAGCGCTGGACAAGGACACCTTTGTACTTGACAGGTATCAACGTACAGGAAGAGATGTTTTTGGCGAATTGCATCAATTCGGAGATGCACGGATCTTCATTTATTTTATCAAGGTAATCTTCGAAGCAGACGAATTTGTTGTTATCTGTTCGCTGGCACGGTTTGGCTAGCGGCTCGGAGATAAGTCCTTTCACTATGAGGTAAGGATATTTAGGAAGGATAATGTATGTCATATGATCATGGATAATAGGGATAGGATACAATTTATAGTAAGTATATGTTTCTTTACATACTAATGGAATTTCCATTACAAATGTTAACTGGTTTTCTTTGATAAAAGATTTTACATTAATGTATTGTTCAATTTTCACAAGATTTTCAGGCTCAGCAGGGAA
Source organism: Cyclophora punctaria (assembly GCA_951394245.1). Taxonomy (NCBI): domain Eukaryota; kingdom Metazoa; phylum Arthropoda; class Insecta; order Lepidoptera; family Geometridae; genus Cyclophora; species Cyclophora punctaria. The sequence goes on along the minus strand of OX596174.1, from coordinate 2,105,911 downwards.
AATTAATCTTTCAGTAAGTTCAATTTCTTTTAGTAAAATTAACAAGGTATCAGAGTTTATTATAGAATGGTGTAGGGTTTCAAGCTTACTGAATGACATTGCTGTTTCTACTTCATTTAGCTTTATAATTATAATTTGAAAATTGTGTAAAATCATAGAATACACATTAATTATTATATTATTCAAATAATGAATCTTTTCTGTTTCTTTTGCTTTATCTATACCATTCTGAAACTCTTTCATTCTAAGATCAATTTGTATAACATTTTCTCTAATTTTGTGTGTGGTGTTATATAAATTTTTAACTACTTCGGAGACCAGGGTCAGTTTCTTACTCAAAAATTCTTGTTTTAACTGAGTATTTTCTATAAGCTTATCGTATTTAATCGCATCTTCGTTATCTAGGTTTCCAGAAATAAGTTTAATAATCGAACCCAGTGGGTTGACAAGACCTCTTTTGGTTCTATATCTAGGAACTATTTGTTTAATCTTATTTATAGTTAAGTTCATAACAAATTCGGTTTGTATTTTATAATCAGAAAATATTTGATTATCTGTAACGGAATTACCTCTTATAATTCTATTAAGGTCACTTAATCTAGCTATATTAATGTTTATATCGTCGCAAATTAAATTTAAATCTAATCTTTTAATAATTGTCCATTTTTCAGAACTTTTAACAGCTGTTCCTTCCTTTATAGGCAAAACACCTGGATTTCCTTCAAGGGGGTGCAGCTGAAGGGCCTGGGTTGCTGCGGCTAGGACCAGCCACAGGACTGTGCCGATTCTGTGGAGGACGTTTAACATCTTTAATGGGGATCCTAGATACGCGATTCTTTGTTGCTATTGTCACTACATTTCTATCTACTTCACCTATAACTTTACCTTTGTTATATCTAGGTTTATCTTTACCTCTTCTTACATTCGTTCCTCTATAAAAGATGTCATCATCTAGTTGAATATTAAAATCGGTCTCACCGCCGCGCTTATTTTGAACATTTTCTTTTAATTGCAACATTTTATCAGTTAAGTATTTGTAAAGATATTTAGTCCTTTTCTTATGATCTCGAATAAGTACTTGCATATATTCTTTGTCGAAATTTACGTTAAAGGGGCTTGCTGATTCGGTATGGCCGAATACCACCTCAAAAGGTGTAAAACCTGTTACTGAATGGATACTATGGTTATAGGCTAATACAGCAAAGGTCATAATTGATGAAGCGTCTGTTAACTTTTGCTCGTACTTAGCCAGTCTATATGTCTCTATTATAGTAGAGTGAAATTTCTCAATTAAACCCATTGAATTAGGGTTGTTTGGGGTTCCTAGATGTAACTCTATTTTATAAAAATCTAGAAGTTCCTTAATAAGTGCGTTGTTAAATTCTGATCCTGAATCGGAACTTAGTTTACTTGGGCATCCATAGAAAGAAAAGTATTTGATAAGTGCTCTGACTACTTCTGGAGCAGATTTGTTAGGAATCTCGAAAGCTTGACCAAGTTTACTAAAAGCGTCAATAATTGTTAAAAATGTTTTACTTTCAATTGTGAATAAATCTATAAATATCTCTTGGAAGGGTTTGTTTTGGGTTTGTGTTAATTGAATCTTAGGTTTGAGTGGTTTTCTGTCATATTTTAACTTTTTGCACGGTTCACATGCATTAATGATTGCTGCTACCGTTATGTCCATATTGTGCCAAAAATACGTGCGCTTTATGTGTGCTACAGTTTCTTTGATACCCCGGTGGCAGTTTTTACCTACATGATATTTTTCTACAATTGCTTTCTGTTCGTCCTCATTTTCTACGTAAACTACTCGCTCAGTACATTCTAATATATTAACGGTTCCCTTTTTAAAAAGTGTTAAAACAGCATTAGTAAATTCTAACCTATGCTGTGGGTCTTCGAAATAGATAAAATATTTAATTTTTGTACGAATGTATCTTTTCACAAAGTCTTTTATTAAATCAGGTCTTTCTAATGGTAAGTGTACTTCCAATATTTTCTGTTTAACATTAGAAATATTTTTAACTGCTATTTGATCTCTGAACCAAGTATATACCAAAATTTGGTTTGGTTTGGTATCTATTGATTCCTTTAATATTGGAATTCCTGTAGAATCCATATTATGTGCAGAGTGTACTGTTTCTGATCCTACGTGTAATTCTGACTCAGAGGCAGTAACAGTTCCGCTTGAAAATTCAGTGATTGGAAAGGGTGAGCGCAAACGTTTGGGGATGCTAACGGTACGCTCAGAGTCCGATGAAAGTGATATGGGTTTTTCCGATTCTGATGAAATAGAAATTGGACTATCTGGCTTTTTCTTTGCTTTTCCTTTCTTTTTACCTAATTTAGTTATTTCTTGTGTAATTTGTTCACAGTGCCTTTGTAATTCTAAGTCTTTTTCATCTACGTTTACTTTTACTGAACTATTATCTTTAGCTCCCTTTCTTAATGCATTGATCTTAACCCTCGACAACGCATCGGCGTTTGTGTTTTGACGTCCGTTTTTATAAATAACGTCATAATTATACTCCGCTAATCTTAATCGCCATCTCGTGATCTTACTATTGGGTTCTTCGAATGAATGAAGCCATGAAAGTGGTCTATGGTCGGTGTAAATTGTGAACTTTTTACCATATAGATACGGGCGGAAATGTTTTATAGCCCAAATTATAGCGAGTGCTTCTTTTTCAATAACGCTATACCTGCTTTCCGCATCGTTAAGTGTTCGTGACGCATATGCCACAGGACGATCACTTCCTACTGATCCTTGTGATAATACCGCGCCAATTGCATAATTGGAGGCATCGGTTGTCAGAATAAATGGCTTATCGAAATCTGGGTATTGTAAAAGGGGTGCGTTTGTTAGTAATTCTTTGCATTTTTCGAATGATTCTATAAACTCTTTATTGATTACTACTTTATGGTTTTTCTTTAGACAAACGGTTAAGGGTCGTGTGAGTTTAGCGAAATCCTTGATAAATTTCCTATAGTACCCTACTAAACCGAGGAAACTTTTAATCTCAGTTTGGGTTTTTGGAAGCGGAAATCTCAGGACTGCATCTATCTTGTCATTGTTAGGTTTTAGCCCATCACGCGTGATTGAGTGTCCTAAGTATAGAACTTCTTTTCTTAAAAACTCGGATTTATCTAGCTGTACTTTTAGATTCACTTTTCTGAGTGTTTCGAATATTTTACGTAGTTTTTCTATGTGTTCCTGAAGACTCTTAGAGAATATAATAATGTCGTCCAGGTATACTAAACAATGTAGCCCTATTAGTATGCGATCCATGGCCCTCTGGAAGGTGGCAGGTGCCGTTTTTAGGCCAAACGGCATGCGTAAAAATTCAAAATGCCCTTTTTGAGTGCTAAACGCGGTTTTCTCCCTATCAGCTTCGTCAATTTCGATCTGATGGTAGCCACTTGCTAAATCTATTGTGCTAAAATAATTAGCGTTTCCTAATTGGTCAAATAAGTCTGATATATTCGGCAATGGGTATTTGTCATCGGTAGTCAAGTCATTTAAACGTCTGTAGTCTATCACCATTCTGTACTTTTTCTCTCCCGAAGCGTCCAGCTTCTTTGGCACAAGATGTACAGGAAAGTTCCAAGGAGAAAAAGACTCTTGGATAACATTTTCACTTAGTAATTTGTCAACTTGTTTATTAATTTCGTCATTTATCTTTTGGGGTTGTCTGTAAGGTCGTATATAGATTGGGTCTTCGTTTTTGGTTCTAATATGGTGCTTTACTTTGTTTGTAAAAGATAAGGGTATTTTATCGCAGTAGAAAATGTCTCTAAATTCGTAACACAAGGCACTGATTGCTTTATTTTCCTCAGTGTTCATGTGTTCAAGTCTTAATTTCTCTAGGTTCTCTATTAAATGGTCATCGATGTCAAGGTCGTTATCAGGTACCGTATTAGCATTAACTTCACATTTATCAGGTGTGTATGGAGTAACTGAAACTAATTTGTTTATTGTAAAACAAACAGGTGTTTCTAAACTGTTTTGTATAAATGTTTCAGCATGACCATTTTTACAATTAACAAGTGCAGAAGGCATTCTAACACCAGGTTCAAATATATGGTAATTAATAATTCCAGTACCATTAGCAAGATTTGTCGGTAAAGTAACTTTAGTCTCGGTACGTGGTTCTAATTTAATTGTAACTTGAGGATTATATACGAAAGGGATTTCAGCATCGCAAGTCTTTAAAATCAAATTTTTCATGTCAATGTTAGCGTTAAGTTGTGATAATAGATCAGATCCTATAAGTCCGTCATAGTCTTTGTCTACTTCGTAAATATAAAATGTGTGTGAAACTATAGATTTAAATGTTTCAGGAAGTGGGGCGTAAATTGCCTCATTATGTAAGCTTCGAGCATGTGTACTTATTACCTCAAATGGAGCTGGGAATTTATATTGGTTGTAATATTCATTCGCCTTTTTAGGGCTGATAAAGGAACGAGAGCTGCCTGTATCAATCATAAACTTAGCGTTGATTTCTGGTAAGTAAATGTACGGAAGTTTTGCAACATTTTCGCAATTTAAATTAATCAATTCGGTCGATCCGTATCCGAGGCTATCTGGTAAAAATTTTCCACTGTCTCGTTATTTACCTCATGTGTGTATTCCGGTACTCCACAGTTACCGTCATACAGGTAGTCATCTATGACTACGTCCTGCTCGTAATAATCTTGATCTGTCTCATAGGGTGAGTTTACGTGTAACTCGTTATGGTGAGCCTGATTTCGATTCGGTAATGCTGTACGCATAGTAACATCGGTGTCTACCTTTGGTTTATTCTGATGTGTTGGGGGTATCCCGAATTTAAATTGAGTCTGAGGGTTGACATTTGGTCTAAAAGATTGTCCAAACGAAGGTCTATAACCTTGAGGAACTTGTGGGTTCACAAATTTAGGCTGATTAGTAAAACCTTGAGGTCTAAACTGATTATGTTGCATTCCAAATTTGAATTGTTGATTAGGCTGTTGCTGAACATGAGGGCGTATTTGATTCGGTATACCAAATCTGAAGCCCTGATTTTGTTGTGAGTTAGTGGTAAAGAATGGTTTAAGACCAAACTTCTCTACATAAGGGTTACTCGTAATAGCTGAAGGCTGTGAAGGGTTTTTATTCATTAAAGGTCTCATTATTCTATTGCGCGACTCGTATTGAAATTTAAAATTGACTTCTTCCAGAACAATCTTGAGGGCATCTTCCAGTGTGTTAGTACCCTTAAGTCTCACTATACGAATAAGATCTTCCGGTAAATTATATAAAAATACATTAAGTGCCATATTGTCGTAAATAGTGATTTTACTTCTCCTAATGTGATCATCGGTGATTAAATTAACTTTTGCCAATAAAGAGCTCTTAACCTGTTGAATTCTGTTACAGAAATCTAGATAAGATTCGTTAGTATTAATTTTTAATGTCTCTAGTTGGATGGCTATACATTCTTCCGAACGCGGATCTCCGAAATGTTGGGTTAATACAGATTTTAATTCGGTCCAGGATTCTATGTCTGGGCGCTCACTAATTAAGTGGGCCGCTTTGCCAATTAATTTGCTCGACACTACATGAAACACATATAAATCCTGCGCCGGATTGTTTTCCCGTCTATAACACCTTATAACATATTCACACTTCTTAATATATAAATTTAGGAGCCTTTCATCTCCATCGAACTTAGGTATAATAGATGAAATTTCTTGTGGAATTGACACCAGTTGTGGTTGAGTCATTTTACAATTTAACTTAATTTAGCTTATTAAAATAAAATTGTACACGATGTACGCTATAGATAATTGCCTATTTTCTGTGCAATTACCTTGAAAAGTTAACTAATAATTATGAGGTGATTTTGAACCTCTACAATCTAGTTAATTAAATAGGAATAGAATATGAATGGAAAAGGAATAGTGAATTTGGACTACTCACAAGCCAGCCATAATCCTCCAGTGGTGATTCCTCTGCAGTTCACTAATATCTTGTTGCCCGTCCCGGAAAACTTATTTTCTTTGGTTCGAGGATACCGAACACAGTTTGCCCAAAACCCGATTTTTGGAGTTTTTCATTAAGCAACACGGTTTACACGGTATCCTACCGGCTGCGCCAGTTTTACTTTGGGAGCTTCGGGGCGACTTTTTAAAAATTAAAAATTAATTTAATATTTCAAGACAAGTTTATTATTGAGTAACGTACAAAGGAATGAAATTAAAATCTAACTTAAAGTTCTACTGGGCTCGCAGGCCGCCCACAATGACCGTCTTATCGCTACCGGGTATTCGAGCCAGACGCTCAGTCAGCTATTCTGGTGAATACAACAGGGCCGGACTCAGGTCGCATGACTATATAGACAAATTAAGAAAAGCGGAAATAGCAACTCACTCACCTGATAAGAAAGTGATAAGCAGGCAATTGTGCAATTTATAAATAAAGCAGAAAAAAAACAATAATACATCTTTATCTTCGCTAAGACACCGACGCCCAATCGCGGGTCGCGGTTATTATGATGTTTGGAGATGTTTATTATAAAATATAAAATTATAACTTTTTTAAGTCCTCTTCCGACTTTATTAAAATAATAGGTGAAGTTGGGTTTTTCCGAACAAAAATCTTGCATCCCTTTACCCATGTGAATGTGTATCCGCGCTCCTTGGCCAAATCTTTAGTTTTGTTCAAGAGTAATTTATTCTGCAATGTGAGAATTCTGCAAATTGAAGGAGTATGTAATATGAGTGTATTTGTACTTGCTGATCTATCTATGTATGTATATCACTACATAGTATAAAACAAAGTCGCTATTTTTGTCTGTTTGTTTGTCTGTATGCTTAAATCTTTAAAATTACGCAACGGATTTTGATGCGTTTTTTTGTAATAGGTAGAGTGATTCAAGAAGAAGGTATTTATGTAAAAAAATTCCGAAATTCCCACGGGAACGGGCACAACGCGGGTAAAACCGCGGGGCGCTGCTAGTACTAGTATAATTAAGCTGAAGAGTTTGTTATTTATTTGTTTCAACGCGCTTATCTCAGGAACTACCAATCCGATTTGAATAACTCTTTTTGGTATGGATAGCTACATTCAATGGGAAGGTATAGGCTATTATTCATTAAAAAATTCTCACGTGAACGGGTGCAAGGTGGGTAGAACCGCAGGTCGCCGCTATTATACAATAAGAAGGGAAAGTTGACTTCAAACCAGGTTTTTGTAAGAACTGCCGCTATAGTTACACAGTTAAACAGTTGACCTGAGACCCATACAGTTGAATTGAAAACCTTCTTTGGTTTTAGTAGTCGGTTAATTAAATTAAATAATTACCGAAATAATTATTTTTCTCTTTAAAAGCCTTTTCTCTCTAAGAGGATAATAAATTTAAACATCCCAAAAGATAATCCCGTGTTAAAACTCCAATAACAAGAACACTGAACCAACACGACCTCGAACATCTTATAATCCGTGAGCAAATTGCTCCTTTACCACATAATAAAAAGGCCATTTGAACGGTTTTGCGAAGCTGCGAAATGGACCATAACTCCTGTCTTCACCGTTAAAGAAACCCATTTAGTTTTGCGCGGTTTTTTTTTCAATAGCGTCCATCAATAACAGAAACTATCTTTAGTTGGAGGCGGCATTGGATCGATATCCAATCAGGGAGCGCGAGAGTCGGCCGGCGGAATTACCTGAGCACTGATTAGGTGCCCGGTAAGCAATGTTAGTGTACTGAGACGGTCAATAAACTCGCTTCTCATCGAGTCCGCGCTGACGGTTATCGGCTTCCTTGATGCTTTCTCGATAACCCATTAGGGAGGGATTGTTTATTAGGTGTTTGTACAACGTGCGATGTCTCGGCTCGTATTTGTCGGGATTTGTTTGTGTAGCTGGACTGGTTTATTGGAAGCCTTCATGATAGTGTCTTGAGGTTTTTTTGTGGGGTTTATTAGTCTTTGTTGTTTTTGCCTGTATAATTCTACTGCTAAGTAACACACTTCACTATATTTAATTATATCTGAACATGTTTTCATCTTCGGAGATTTTTTTAAATTATATTAAACTATAGGTGTTCCGCCCGGTCGTTCCATACGCGATCCAATAGGTGGCGTTAGTGGGAAAACGTCATTTTTCTAGTTAAAGTGTGGTCCATACATGTAGATAAGTAGGATAAAATCTTCCTCATAGTATAGATAAAGTTAACTCGAGTAGGTAAGTGACCAACCATGGAGTCGGCGTTTTTAAACCGCCTTAAGGCTTTCAACATGGTCTAAGAAGTGAAACAACTGGTTAGACTTTTAAAAGTAATTGTAAAAAGTATTCTTAAGTCTTAAAGATAGAAAATAAATCTTAGTTCTTACTGGTTCACCTTATAAAAGTATCTTAAAACATTTCGAATCCGTCTTAAAACTGTAAATTAATATAAAAGCATCTTAAGACAGTCTTAACACGAAGGTCCACCGTAACCCTGTTGAATAAAAAATAAGTACACAATTGTAGTCAAACTCGAACATTTTTATGAGAATTCATTATACGAAAGTATAGATCATCGTTACTTTCAGTAGATTAAACAAACATACAAACGTTAGATGTAATAAAATGTATTTATTCACTGTCGTGAATCGGACACAATCGAAATGTCTCTGTGCATCGGAAGAGAGACTAATAAATATATTTCGCCCTTCGTTATATACTGTTACGTGGAGAGGGTGCTATCAAATTTACGTGAGATGTTTTTTGATTTTGAGAAAATATAGAAAAAATGCATTTTTGTATACTGTGATGGTGAAGTGTAGTATATAATATGTATAAGTTTAGGGAAGAGAACATTTTTTTTCCATACAAGAATGATTAAGTAGGTATTTGATTTTTTATTGATAACAAATAATTGTGATCATATTAATTAACCTGTCATCATTAGAGTCACTTTTAATAATATTTATTTATATCACGTTTTCTAAGATTTCTAAGGCTCTAAGGCAAAGGCTTTCCTAAATAGATTTATTAATCTTTACCAAAATGATTATTCTCAAGAGTATTTTATGCATAAATTTAGTGAAGAACCATCTTGCGTTTTATTGCCTTATCAAAAACTATTCTCTGCCCTCGGGTCACAGGACATCAACCAACTCAAGATGTCCAACACAATAACCAAAACCAAGAATACTCAAACAAAACTCATTGGAAACATTCGCGACGACTATTCTACTTTGATTTATATCCACGCAGAATATAGGCGACGTTTGCTAGCCAAGTTCACTCATAAATAAGTTGTAGAGAGCCCTTGGCTTCGCTCGAATACAAGTCCGAACAAGATGCCTTTGACAAGTTCCAGCGAGACGCCCCTCCCTCCTAGCTTGCAATTTATTTCGTTGTTGCTTTGATAACTTATGAGAATGGCACCAGAGAGGTTAAGTTATACTGAACGATGCCGGAATGCTAGTCTATTGGTAGATGCTTGTAAAGGGTAAAACAGGAGGCAGTGTTCTTGTTAACTGTTTAAGAGAGACAATTTATTTTTAAAACAGCAAAGTTTAATCGTCTTTTAACTGTTTTTTTTAAACATTACATTTTAAACGTAAATAGTCGTGAAGTTTCCGTAGATTCAAATTATGTTTTTGTTTGTATGTTTAAAATGATAAGTGAGCCAATGTTGATAACGTGTGCTTTTTGGAGTTTATCCAAAAACGTTATCTTGTTTAGAATCAACACCTAGTGAACTTTACTTTGCACTGAAATCTTACTCTAAGCCCTTACTTTACTCCAACGCTATCCAACACACAGCAGTGTGTGAATAGTTTAGACACCGACCCCTGCAGTCCTTGTTATTTGTTATCTCCTCGTTGTGACATTTCAATTGAAAGTCCTCAAGCTTCCGCGGTAGATAGTGACGCGAATGTCTTTTACTATCTATGTGTGCTTGTAGAACTGTATGTATGGGATACACACATGTAAACGTTATTACTTGGTTTTTTTTTATAACAACAAATATTAGTGGAACGCCTCGGTGGTCTAGCGGTATGTGCACTCGCCTGCAAAGACTGAGCTCCCGGATTCAATTCCCGGGTCGAGTGAAAACATGTATCTTACTTTTCAGACATGGCTCGGGTTTGAGATCACCAACCTGTATTTGGCAAGTGTGATGATTATTCCTAATCCTCCTCACTGTACTTATATCTGCAGTGTGATGAGAGACCTTTGCGCATCTGTGGGAGATTAAAGACTAAAGTGAACGAAAATGAAATAAGCAATTGATTCGTTTCTTAACAAAGTAATTTATTTCAAATCTATACTACGACTTGAAACGTGCTACGCTACGTAGCAACGACTACGGCGACGAACTCAACTACAATACGCCCTAGCTACGTGAATTCTCAGAAAGCAATATTGATATCAGTAATTTATCGGTTACTTAGTATCGGTCTAAGCTTTCTAATATTAGAACTTTAAATACTCGAAATACGAATAAATATTCACTCAACTGCAAGTCATTGTACAGTAAGCAGAAATGACGTATCAATTATCAAAATAGTAGGCATTATTTTCGACTCTATTCACTGTATATTTAGGGTATAATACAAAAGTAGGTGTTGTAAGCGATAGTGACTGTGCATAATTGAAAACTGTCCCACACCGCGTTTTCGAGTGTAGTTAAGATTTAATAAAAGATAAGGTCTCGAACTGCTACAGTTTCAGCGTATAATAACCAAGTTTCAGGTTTCAATACCTTTGTCTACATTTACTAGAAGCGAAAGTGAGGCAGACAACAGAACCAATTCTGCTGTTTAACAATTTAGTTGTTATCTCCTTCGCGTCGGTTTTGTATAGATTTGTGGGCGAATTGAGAGTTGAAATGACTGCTACGTAAACGTAAAAGGGTTGTTTAAACTTGAGATAATATTGTAAAAGATATTTAAGCATTTTTATTGGGCAGAGAAGGTGACCTCTTTGGCTGTTGCAGATGTTTGTGCTACAAATAATTGATAAATAAGTCGAATTAACTGTTTGCTCGTGTGCCAAGATTTGTACAGCTTCTACCATTCAAGATGTAATGTTGTTATTTCGTTAAGTTGACGTCAGTATACACTTGGTGTCATTGCATATCTATACCAAATGCATCGAAGCTGAAAAGTTTATTCTTTGTTATTAAATTTTTTATTTAAATTACATATTATATGTGTTTTATCATATGACATAGCATGTCTTTTGGATAATAATAAAGATGCAGAAATCGATTTTACGTTTGTTCAAACGCGTTAATCCCTGGAACTGTCAGTCCAGTTGAAATAATTCTTTTTGTAATGGATAGCCACATTCAACGGGAAGCTTATAGGCTATTTTTCATTCAGAAATTGCCCCAGGTTAAGGCGCTGCTGGTGGACGTTTATAATAGAATAGGCTTAAATTGATAAAAAAATTGACACATTTTATAATCTTTACTAGCTGTGCCCTGCGATTTCAGCCGCATTTATTCCATCACTGCTTCCCGTTTAAATCTTTCCTGGATTCGCATCCACATTAACAAAAGTCAGTATAATCATGCTCGAATTTTTAATTAAAGATCATATAATTCACACATACGCATGAGGCCGTTGACAATTTATTGTGTAATTAATTAAAATGACGCGGTATTGACGTGTTGTAAAATTAATAGGTATTCGTATGTATGTGTGTGTCTGTCTGTGTATTTTAACAGCACGGAATATGGAAACAATGTTGAATGATAAATTGATGTGCCATCAATGTGAATTGATTAATTTGTTTTCGTATTGTTTAAATTGTAGTTACTTTCTGATGTATTTAAGTGTGGCAGTTGTCGGGGTCTTTGATAGCTATCTATATATATATACTTATATATATATTAAAGAAAGTCGTGTTAGTTACACTATTTATAGCTCAAGAATGGCTGAACCGATTTGGCTGAAAACTGGTGGGGAGGTAGTTTAGAACCAGGAGACGGATATAGGATACTATCTATCCCATATTTCCTACGGGAACGGGTCGCTGTGGGTAAAACCGCGGGGCATGGCTAGTTTTTATATACAAAGATTAAAACATGGTCAAAGTTTTAAATACTTTTATAAATATTTCACGTTCTCTCCGCTTCCATCCTTTGAGACTAAAGGAAGCACACTGCACTTACATTTTTCACTAATGAATCAGATACACAAAGTTATGTTACATAGTTTTTAATATCAGTAATGAGAGAAGCAAATATGATGCGAGAGCTGAGCATAGCTCTCGCGTGAGGCGCTAACTCGTAAGGGTGCGGTTTTGTTTGCAGAATTAGCGGTTTTAAAGTTCGGTTATTGAGTTGTAATTGCCTGAGATGGCTTGTCAGATTAGTTGATTAGAGTGACTGTATAAGTTAGACTTTATTATTTGAACTCAAAGTTACTTTATTAACCACTAGCAACGTCCCGTGTTGTGCCCGTTTCCGTGGGAATTTCGGGATGTAAAATAGCTTATAACCTTTCCGTTGAATGTGGCTATCAAATACATAAAGAATTATTCAAATCGGACTGGTCATTCCTGAGATTAGCACGAATATAAAAATAAACAATTTTACAAATTTTATCTCCTTATAATATTTGTTTAGATTAAACAGACAACCAACAGGCAACAAATTTCGAAGGCTGCAGCTGTCACTACTATTGACTAAGTACCCTTCATTAATGGAAAAAAAATGTCGTCAATTTAAGATGAGGTAATCAGCTGTGGACGTCAATGTTGTTGCCACTGCTATTAACAATATAATACGCTCATTCATTTCGGGTAGGTCAGTGGCAAAAATACATAAATAAAAAAGAAATACAAATACATGATAAAGTGATACTCTCTGCCGCTTTTAATCGAAGCCACACCCTAAGGTTTCATTTTCCAATGCAAAACGAAAGTACGCGACGTCGACGGGGATGCATTAGTAAATCACTCACGTACGCCAAGTCTATACAGTTTACTTTCGAAACTTTGGGTTTGTCAACGGATTGCTGAATGGAAAACTAATTTTGTATAATTTAAATAGTGAATATTAATTTGAACTAATTAAAATACGCTGAGCAGCTTTTGCAATGTTTGTTGCATGTTTATTTAGACACTCGCGATGTTGTCCGTTGTGTACCCGTTCCTGTGGGAATTTTGGGATGAAAAGCAACTAGAATACCTTTCAATGAATTTGGCTATCATCTGTATATATAAAAAAAGTCGTTTTAGTTACACTATTTATAACTCGAGAACGGCTGAACCGATTTGGCTAAAAATTGGTAGGGAGGTAGCTTAGAACCAGGAGACGGATATAGAATACTATTTATCCCGTTTTTCCTACGGGAACGGGTGCGCTGTGGGTGAAACCGCGGGGCAGCTAGTATACAAATAAATTAAATAAACATATCCGGACATAGAACATATTCGCATACCTACTAATTAACCCAAGTTAATTAGATTCCAACTAAAATCAAATTCAAATCAGATTGATATCTTTAGAGATTACTGCGTTCAAACAAACTCTTCAGCTTTTGTATATAAGTATAGATGATATCATTCATTCTACATACATACTGTTTCACCCACAATACTAAAAAATATATTATAGTTTTGTGTAAAGTAATATTCCCTTCCTGTTTTCATACATTACATTTCATCTTGCCACCATAAGCCTTAGCCATGGGCGATGATTTAATGTTAGTGCAAAGAGAAAGCGAAGATATACGTAAAATATTCATATTGTTTCACCTGAGGGGTATGGATTTCTTGTTATGCAAAAGATTATTTTTTTCTGAGTTGAGTGTTCTATTTATTTTTGTCAGTTAAATATTTTGTAGGAGTTACGTTCTACTAGTTTTTTTAAGGTTAAGCTAATACTAGTCAATTTGAATTGAAACTACGTTTACGGATACATTTCGCTTTTATCTTACAGTCTTATGTGACCACGGTTCTTGTAAAGGGGTCGACGGAGTTCTTTTACTATTAATTGAAACGTACGTTAATGTCATTATTATTTGTTTTAACGGGAACTTACGTACGACGGAGGCTACTGTTGAGAGTCCCTCAACACGTTTCGGTCAGTGCGGGGAGAGACGCTGTCGCGAGCGCTTCACCTACCTCCTGATGAAGGTCACCGAATGTGACCGAAACGTGTTGAGGAACTCTCAACAGTAGCCTCCGTCGTGCGTAAGTTCCCGTTTAAACAAATAATAATAATGGAGTTCTTTCCACTTTTCTCCATCTTCTGCTATCCTCTTTAGCTGTTCGTACGACACGATATTTGCCAAGTATAAAAAAAAACTAAAAGCTTAAATTAAACCTAACTCAAGGCACAATTAGAAAATCATATTTTTCACATGATTAATACATTTTATAGCATCTTATATCTATGCGTGTTTACCCTGATCATATTCGAACCTTGTTATCGCTACGGTAGGTGCCTGAGGCAAATACCTCTATTTCTTCAGGAAATTGTTTTTGCAATAAAATATCGTTAAAAACTGACGCCTTTTCTTGTTATGTTAGCACATTGTTTTGATTTCCTATACTGAAATGAAGTAGAAAGTTGTGGTTAGGAAATAGACATCTTTTTTATGTAACAAATTGTGTTACATATTATTAAACAAAGTCCCCAAAAGAAACATTTGAACTGTTCAGTGTAAAGTTCTTACTCACTGAAGACATCAAAACGGGTTGGTATCTATAGGACTTCGTCTCGATATGACTAGGTAGCCGATACGACATTATCGTAGTTTGACTAAATCTCGATTGGACTTGATCGTTATTTGACCAGATCTTTGTATGACTATTTATCAGATTGACCACATATTTATATGACGTACAATTGTATCAAAAAGTATTAACACGATTGGATTATTTGCCATCTGATCCTACATAAAAATCGTCCCGCGAGTTATTATATTCGGTAGGTTAGGGTTATTTTTTTTTGTAACTGATACAAAAAAAAATAACCCTAACGTACCGAATAGTAAGAAAATTGTTTTTACGCAACTGGTTACAAATCAGTGAAGAAAATTGTTTTTACGTACTATTCGGTAGGTTAGGGTTATTTTTTTTTTGTAGTAGTCGTCTAAGCCCGCGGGCCGAGTAGACCCTTTAGTTGAAAGTAGTAGTCGTCTGAGCCAGAGAAATAAAATATTACATATCATCATATTGAACACAACTGTACTCCCACAAAACAAAACACTGAGTAGTCATAACGCTATCTAGTCATACAAAGATCTGGTCAAATAACGATCAAGTCCAATCGAGATCGAGTCCAATCGAGATTTAGTCAAACTACGATTATGTCGTATGGCTACCTAGTCATATCGAGACGAAGTCCTATAGATACCAACCCATCAAAACGTCCAAAACATCAAAAATTTCAAGGTGCAATACTTTAAACCACCTAGTGGTTGATCCCGGTCAAGAGGTTTGGACTTTCTTCAATGTTAATTAGTTTCCAGTTTTTGATAAATATTATAATGATTTTATATAAATGATTGTTATAATGTCAAAACTTATGATCCTTCGATTGATTGAAAGATAAGATATGAACGGCAATAGCACGACTTTTCATTACTTAGAAAGATAATTTTAATACTATGCGAACTCTCACCGAGCCTTCTCACACACACACACACACACCGATTTTATGTGATATAATTATAATCATGACCCTTGAATTTTAAATCTTAATCACTGACATAATATTTCACCTGTGAGACTTACTCGTATGTTAAAATTAATTGAATAAGTCACCGAATTCCTCTGATGTAAACCTCCATAAATAATAATCATAAACGAATGACAAATGTTCATAATATCGAAACGCGATCTCTTTGCCAGCTGTGCGTATCCATTAAGTTAATTTGTACGTTTAATCGACGTCTGAAGAAGGCCCCCGGAGAGTCGTTTACCTGCATTTAAGGTGAAGTTTGAGTGTAGGCCCATCTCGTAGCCAGATTTGGTAGCTAGCTACGAAATGAGAAAAGTGTTTTCCCATCTTGTAGCTAGCTACTAAATGGGAACGATCTATTCGGTAGGTTACGGTTTTTTTTTTTTTACTAGTTAAAATCCTAAATCTTGGACTTTCGAATTCCTATTTCGTAGCCAGCTTCGAATCAGGATTATTTCTCCCATTTGGAAGCTAGCTACCAAATCTGGCTACGAGATGGGCCTAAACCGAAGTTTGGTGCAGGCCATTGTAGCGTTCGCGGCATAGTTTGATTGAGCGATGTCAGGTTGCAATTGTAAAGCAACGTCTAGCTCGACTTCTACTTGGGTGGTCGATAGTGGCATTACTATCTGAGGTCTAAAGGGCACGGAGGGGCGCACGTGCTTCGCAGGGCCAAAAAAAAATTAGATCTCCGTAATAGATGGCCTACGACTAGGTCTATCGATTGAAGATAGACCTAGTCGTAGGCCTTAGGTCGTAGGCCTTTAGGCGGTCTAAAAACTCCGACCCCAGGGTTGGTCACCAACCTACACGAGATGAATGAATAAAGTAATGTCATAATATTCAGATGCCGGCTATGGGACAAGGGTGGCCACCCCACAAACTTGGCCAAACCCTTCACTGAGCCCCCCACACATAAAAAAAATAAAATTGCGTCCTCAAAGAAACGCAAGGTAAGGCCTAAAAAATGTAACATTTCAATGGACTATAAGGAGATCATTCGTTCGCATCAACGAAACAGTACCTTTAACTCATTTAACCGTTACCTGTTAGTGAAACCCAGATGTTGTGACAAGGAACGCTCGAGCTGAACTCAAACATTTGGATAGTTTATTTAAGCTATTACGCCAATTAATAACGGAGTATATGAATACGTTATGAGTGGGAAATGATTCATTTGAAGCTTTGAATGTAATTTTCAGTGGTTTACTTAAGGGCTGTTTAATGAACGTGAAGCTAATAAGAGGATATTAAAAGCTGCGCCCCGTAGTGTAACCCGCAATGTTCCTGCGGGAATTTTGGGATAATTTTATCCCATTTGTTATTCTGATGTATAACATTATATTACTGTACAGTTTCATCCAAATTTGTCCAGTAGTTTTATCGTGAAAGGATAACAAACGAACATACATACATGCATCCATCCTCACAAACTTTCGCATTAAA
The DNA here is from genome assembly GCA_951394245.1 of Cyclophora punctaria. Lineage (NCBI taxonomy): Eukaryota > Metazoa > Arthropoda > Insecta > Lepidoptera > Geometridae > Cyclophora > Cyclophora punctaria. The sequence continues at coordinate 2,088,803 of OX596174.1, read as the reverse complement.
AATGTTAGTAGGATTATGATAGAGTATAACTTTCCTAAAAGTATCCATTTTGATAGAAGAAAATCAAATAGTCCTAATTTATCTTTACGCCAAATTATATTTCTACAAATAAACAAATATGTTAATAAACCATGTTGCTTTTCTTTCTATAAAGGTCTTTATATTTTTACAGTAGGTATAAGCATATACTGCCTTATTATAAAGTAATTAATTAACATTTGTCCTGGCGCAGCGTAGCGTATGTGTTTTCACCCTAACGAGGTTTCATTCTCGCTAATTAGGTATCCCTTGTGTATGCTGGGTGCTTGTGCATATACGAGTATCACGTGCATAGATAGCTGCGTCTTGTTACTAAGTGCTTACCATATTTTACATCTATATTTGTGTTATGAACTAACGCCCCTGGTTTTACCGGCGTTGTACCCGTTGCTGTGAGAATTTTTGGGATGAAAAATAGCCTACGATCTTCCCTTTGAATGTGGAATCAATTACAAAAATAAATATTCATATCGGATTAACAACAAACAAACTTAGAAATTGTACCTCTTTTTAATAGTTTAAAATATAATCTACACTTCTACACTAATATTACATATAGGAAAACTTTGTTTCGTTGTAATGAAAAGGCTCAAAAACTACTGGACCGTTTTTAAAAATTCTTTCACCATTCGAAAGCTACATTATCCACGAGTAACATAGGCTATTTTTCATTCCGAAATTCCGACAGGAATGGACACAACGCGGGTAAAACCGCGGGGCGCTGCTAGTTATTTATAATGTCAACTTCCACTTTTTCTCAGTCAACAATTTTCAAATTCCCCGATGATAACAAAAAACGTGACTTCACAACAGACGTTTCAAGTTCTTTAGATAAAATCCTATCAATATTTATTAGCTATTTTGTATCGCGACCAATATTTAAATAATCAGCCTGTCAAAAACCACTGAAAGTCGATCACGAGAATTTAGATTAAATCCTCTCGCGACGAGAATCTGAATTACTTGAAAACAAGATCAAAGAACGGGTACGCTTTTTTTGTTTTATTTAATAATATATTTTGTAAGTATTCTGTGATAAGAATTTCATAGCCAGTTTTTTTTTTTTCAATATAAACGTCGTTTTATTTGGTGAATTCAATTATTAATACGAATATTGGCTACCACTACAGAGAAAAAATCTTGAGGGAATCCACCGGAGTCTGCAATAACCTTTCTTTCCTGAGAACACAATGAGAACAATATGGTCAATATGGTATGGTAAATCAATCAAAATCAGTCCTAAAGTAATCGAATTCAATGGCTACAACTATTTGAACTACAAATTTTAATACAAACCTAGTCTCGTGATAAAGTTTCAAACTTCTTGATTGTGATGATTTTGAACTTAAATATTGAAATAAAATTTGTTATAGAATGTTCGTTTTAACGATCCGACGAGGAAGTCTGGTGCGGTTGGGAACGCGTCTTCACCGCAAAATTTCCATAAATCAATTTCAATACAAACACCTCTTAGTGAACTCTGTCCGCAGAAACTAGGGTGTACTCGGAATACCAGCGGGATTAAGATTTTCAAGTGATGCGATGAGAGAGTTAGTAAAATAGTGTTTTTAGTAGGTAATACAGAATAGGGCATCTAAGACGCTCAAACGATTAAGAAGAAATTGGTACTGAGTTCATAGTTAAAGTCCTCATTTTTTCGATACGATGTTGTCGTAAACAACTAAAGCATTTATATAATTATGTATACCTTACTTACATTCACCTTACACTTCTATCCTTCTTGACATTAGCACACAATTCTCCAAAGTTCTATTTACTCTTTCATGCTCCTACAAAACTCTCCACCCTAATTCCTTGAGATCGCTAACAGTGAGGCTTCACCGAACTCCGTGACTTGGTTCGAGAGCGGTTTCTCCGTTAGTGGGCGACAGTTGGAACACAGTTATACTGATCAAATTGAGTCACCCGCCGACGAACGCTGCACCACCTGACACCGGCACCATTATGATAAACGTTTGTATTAACAGATGTAAGGACCCTTGATTTTCATTTATACAGAGTGTTTGGACATGAGGAAGAATGGGGAAAAGAAAATCGATGATTGGAGAGATTGAAAGAATACGGTGTATGAATTAATGTCTTAGGGGTAGATATTGTATTATATTGTACTTTTATTTTGCAAATTAGTATTTGTCTTTCATTTTTTTATCTTTATCTTAGAACAGTTTCAAAAATTTCTTAAGGTACTATTAGGCGGTGAGCATCGACCACAACCGCAAGCGGTTTGCAAAACATTAGTGTTACTGATTTGTGCCCAATGCAGCATCTTTTAAGGAACAATGTAATTCTTTGTTAAACAATCGCAACAATGAAGTAATTACATAAGTTAAAATCGTCTCAGTTGTAATTTCTAAAGCTTAGCGTCTTATTTTGTAATAATTCGACAAGAATACAGAACTATTTATCTTTAGTCCGTCTTTTATCTATTTGCAAATCTTTTGCCCGGGTGAAGTTGGGTCGGTTTCAATACTAACTTTAGCGTCCAAATGCTATTTAGACGCAAATGCTAGGCCATACCGCTATAGTAACTTACCTTGATTTAAACCTGTCGCATTTCTGTGCCAAGTTTCTGCTCGATTGTGAAAGAAATGTTGCCTCTAGCATGGCCCGTATATTTTACGGTATGCCAGTATTTGTAGGTACGTTCAAGTCAGACATATTGAGGTGAAATACGAAATATTCTTGTCATTATTTGAAACTAGCAACGTCAGGCGATTTTACCCGTATTGTGCCCGTTCTCGTGGGAAATTCAGAATGAAAAAGAGCCTATAAGCTTTCCGTTGAATGTGGCTATTTATTACAAAAAGAATTATTCAAATCAGACTGGTAATTCCTGAGATTAGCTCGAGCATACAAACTATTATTTCTTTTCTCTTCTTGATATTAGTATAGACGAATAATTTAAATGAACAAATGAAATATTTATAAAGACAGAGTGTGGACTAACATCTAGACATTTCCATTCCGTTGTCATTTCATATTCATCACCTTTTTTGTCTTCAATAAAACGTTGTTTGTAAAATTCACAGTTCATTTTCCACCGCACTTTGTTTCCACAATAATACTCGTATAAACTAATTTTCTCGAATTGCATTCGCAGTATGAAGTACCCGTAATAAGTTTTGAACAAAATAAAGGTGGAGAATAGATACAAAGGTAATCCCAAACAAAACCAAGCCGGATCCAATCAGAAAGTTTGCGAAATAAATTTTGGTTTTCGCATGAAGTTTAATGGACAGGGGGTGTATTGTTTTATATTTATATCGCCTTCCAAGACTAAAGGGTCCCGTAATTTAGCCCTCCCCTGAGGGAGAACAAAACATGTGGGGTTTTGTGAACGCCTAAAATTTACCTGGCCACTCATACATACAATACCATGTACAGGCAACAACAAAATGTATACTTATGGATTTGTTTTTCACTTTGTATCATGATGTTTCCGATTATTTTTCCTTTATTTTATTTACTTTAAAAGTAATTAACGTTACAAAGCTAAAGCTTTTCATAAATCAAACGGCAATCAAAATGAAATTTCCAAGAGAAATATTTAATTAAGAAAACGTCACGATAAACATTTGATTGCAATTCAAATTTAAACAAAATCAAAATTAATTTTAAGTAGTAACTCATAATTGAAATACTCCAGTGATTTAAATTAGTCTCCGGATTTAAGTAATAAGTTATCTCACTCGCGGTAAATACAAAATATAATTTTATTTGTGTACGTGTCAAAACGGAACATTGATCAAGATAAATTTGATGTTGACAAATCTCAAAGTTTGAAATTAATTTAATTACTTTGTGAAACAATGAACGTTTGTTGTTTTAGTAGCGGTTTTAATGATCCGCTTTCAGTATATTGTTGTTTTATTTAATAGAGGGTAATTTTCGTATGGGTAATAAAGCTTTTCAAACAACCTTAGTGTAAGTTAAAATTAAATTTACACATCGTGTTTAATTCTAATGATATCTAAGCGCCCGTGTAATTTCATAATATATATTATTAATAAAATGTTTTGTCTAATTCAATTCAGTAGTGTTTGTGTAAAAGTTTAACACACTTATTAGCCCCCCTTTAATTTCAAGTTGGGTATAATTTTTGACACTTTTTAACTAATAATGTTGTACGTAACTGTACAGGTGAGCCCATTTGGCTAGCGCGGAAAGATCTCACGATTTACGTACAAACACGTCACGATTTACGAAACTTGGCTGAAGTTGTTCGGATTTTGAGAATTGAGGCCAAACTTATGTTTGGACAGTAACGTATTTATAAAATCAGCATTTTTTTTATTTTGGTAAACATAAAAAGTAAATAAAAAAACAAAGTCTTTTTTCTAAGTGTTACTAATATTAATGCGAAAGTTTGTGAGGATGGATGTGTATATCTATGTATGTTTGTAACTCTTTCACGGAAAAAAACTACTCGACGGATTTGGATGAAATTTTACAGTAATATAGGTTATATATCAGAACAATACATGGATACATTTTATCCCAAAATTCCTGCAGGAACAGGTACAACGCGGGTAACACCGCGGGGCGTGGCTAGTCTTTGAATATTTTCTGATAATGACCTTTACTCCACAGCTAAGCAATAACAAAGGAAAGTAAAATTATATAAAAAATAAGATAATTAGAAAGTTTTATTTTGAGATTTTTTTAGCTAAAGCCATTTTTGAAACGTTTGAAATGTAAAGAATATAACTAAATAAAAATAATTAAATCACTTTTTTTTTCATAAAAAAAAATTTTGGTTTCCAAAGACCTTGATTTATTTATATTCTAATTCAATTTAGAACTGTCCTTCAAAACAAGCCACAACGAAGATTGATGGAGGTCTGAAACAAAGGTGTTTGACTTTCAATTATTTTTGCACCCCTACTTGATGTCCTAACAAAACAAGAGACCGGCTCCAATAATGATGTAAATTGCCTGTCTCATTCATTAGATTGATTTATTGTTTGTTAATGGCGGTGTGGTAAGTATGCGTGATGTGATTAATTAGTATTTCTAGCTTACAACTTAGTTTAAGTGGGCTGACCGAAGAATATCAATTGAAAATGACAAACGGAAAAAAAAAGATAAGTTCAACCTATTATTGATTTTTGTTTGTTTGAATTTTAGAGACTACCAATTCGATTTGAATAATTCAACGAGAATGTTAAAGGCTACTTTTAACTCCGAAATTTCCACGGCAACGGACACAACGCGGGTAAAACCGCAGGGCGCTGCTAGTTTAAATTACAATCTATAATATAAAAATGAATCGCTGAATCTGTTGCTAAGCGCATAACTTAAGAACGAATGCACCAAATTGGATGTTTCTTTTTTTAATGTCTTCCTTATTGTCAGGACAAGGTTTTTATATAAGACAAATAAGGAATAAAAATCTCAAAATTCCCACGGGAATGGGGGCGCTGCGGGTGAAACCGCGGGGCACAGCTAGTTTACAATAAACTTGAGTAACTATTTACTCTCTTAAGTACATAGTAAACTCAATACGTTCATTCAATATTTGTCTACTAAAATATTGTAATTAATTTACAAACAAGTCTTGCTTTTAAGTAGAACCTAAATAAATCTGACTCAATTTATAAAATCAACCTTAGTAATTGGTTGTACTAACTTGACCTATGTTAAAGTAGAAATAAAGTGCTATATTGATTGATTCAATTAAGCAACAGGTTCAGCTTAGTTACTCAAACTTAGGGTTTGTTTTCGTTTCAGTTTACTTAATTTTTGAATTGAATTCTAGAGTTTCTTAATTAGGTTATTAATTTTTTGTATCAGTTAACGAGAAATAGCATAATCATTTTACTGTAAAGCTTTAAAATGTGCTTTGATACCGTTTAGTTACTTATATCATCCCCTTAGCACGTGACTTCATTGACCATAAAATTTATCTTAATATTGAAGCGCTCGTGGCGTATTTAACCAAGCGATGTCAGTTCATTGCAATTGTTAAGCAACGTGCAGCTCGCCCTCTACTTGGATGAGTGGCCGATAGTGGCATTTCTATCAGAGTCCTGACATGCTTTGGAGGGCACGTAAAGCATACGGTCACGATTTTTTCAATCTATAGACCATGTCAGAGGCCTTTAAACGGTCTTATAACTCCCGACACCAGTGTTGGCCACTAATCTAATCGAAACGAATGGATTAAATAAGTATTGGGTTTCTGCTAGAAAAATATGTGTTAAACTATTCCAACGAAATCCGATGAAAACTCTGTTGAGAGTTTTGACACACATTTCATAATTTGCTAGGAATCACAATATTTATCGCGATCTAATGAAGACCCAGACAGACAATCTATCAATAAACGGAATAGTCCATGTTTCTACTGAAACGTTTCATGATATACCTGAAAATATATTCTACTCCATAGGCATGTGACCTAAATGACTATAAGTTCAGTATTCACGAGGTACTCAACAATGGATAATCCTCAGGTGTCGTTTATTTTGCGTGGTAAAGGTGACAAGAGATGAACAATTAGGCTGGCGTTACGGCTATATTGTTACCGTGCGAAGGTGTATGAAATTTTGTAATCCATTGGAGGGAATATAAGATGGTTTGAGCAGCTTTACGCTTGTCATGTTAAGGTACGTCTGAGATGGTTTGACGTGTTATAATAGGTTTGAGGTGCTGTAGTTTTTTAGGGCTCGTAAAGAGAGGAAGGTGTTACGCGGCGCGATCGTGTCGTATATTCAAATGCACAAACACAATGATCTATACTATTAAAAGAGGTAAAATTTGTAATTTTATTTGTTCAGGGTAATCTCGAAAATTTTCAGCCTGATTTTAATATTATTTTTGCATTGGGTAGTCTTACTCAAGAAGAAGGTTATAAGCTATGTTTTATCCCAAAATTCCCACGGGAACGGGCATAACGCGGGTAAAACGGCGGAACGCTGCTAGTAAATAATAATTAGAGGTTTCAGTAAAGCGCTCTGTCCACGAAAATAAATAATATTCTTCCTTGAATTTATTCAAGTGCCAGTGCATAATGTATTTACGCATTTTCAAGTCTTAATGGGCCACCATAAAGATTATCATTGCCACTTTTAATATTAAGTACCAACCAACTGGCGGTTTTATTTAGAATACGAAATTTTACTGCCAAATTGTATGTCGTAAAGTTACTAGGAGCTCATAAACGTATAAGCGTTAACTGCTTACTGTTTATTAAGTGACATATGAAGACTAATAGACGCTTTGAGTGTTGGCAGAAGACTTTGATATGTGTTGTAGGAGGTGGTTAGAAAATATGTTACTAATATAACTTAAATTAAATAAAAGCGAAAAAAAATGATTATTTTATAGTCAAAGTTCGTTGACTTTCATTAAAATTACATATTACCTAAATCCAAAAAATATGACTTTCCAAGTGAAGCATGATGATTATGAAATAAACTGGAAAGTTTGTTCCTCGCGAGTATCTCGGAAACTACCAATCCTATTTGAATTATTTTTTTGTGATGAATAGCCACTTTTAACGGGAAGGTTAGAAGCTACTTTTCATCCTAAAATTCCCTCGGAAACGCGGGTGAACCCTGAAATCGTGGATAACTGCTAACAATTTAATAAAATTGAGCTTCCAAACACAGTTAAAATAGTAAAAATGGACAGTAAATCTTTTAAACCGCCGACCGTCACAGCACGCCACCACCACCTTCCAAAAACCAGAACATTCAACTAACTCCCATATTTAATTGACCAATACAGAACATATTTTCAAGTGGAACTTGAAAATGAGACGCGTATTGTCGCCCGTGGCAATAAAACAGACAAAGGCACAGTGGGCGACAATGTGCTGCGACAAGAGTGATTGATGACCCTCCGATCGATTACGTCGGTACCCTGGTGTCGATGACGCTTCTCCGTCGCCGGTGTGTGCGCGCTTTTATATCATACGACTAGTAGTGACACACTGATTTATATACGTTTTATTATTATAACCTTAATAATTTAGACTGAGGTATCGGGTTCAATTCCCGGGTCGAGTGAGAGTGGTTTGAGATCACCAACTCGCATTAGGCTAGCGCAGACATCACGCCTTATCCTCCTCAAAGTACTGATATCTTCAGTGAGATGAGAGGCTCAACAGTGTAACATTCCAGGTTTATACTGTTCTTTACTACTTGCTTATTATTATTAGTAAGTGACTGTAGTTGCCAATCTGGGTTTAACCTATCAAAGTTGTCGCGTCATCTCCTGCCGAGTCTGCCGTCTGCCGAGTGGTCGTCTCCCATTGGTGGGGGACCAATAGATAGGACCTTTGGCCCATGTTTTATCTGAATAAGAGTGAAAATTCTGTAATCTTAAGTATAAAATTGTGTTAAATGAAGTGGGTATCATGAACTAAATATTTTTTCGTAATGCCTACAATGCTATACACAATTAATGTATTGAAATCTAACATGCAATTATTCACCTTATTTTACATCAAAAGTATGATTTTCTGCTGAACGTGATCTCTTAATAACTTTAAAAGATCGTAAATTCTATTAGCAGCAGTAGTTTTATCATACTATATAAACTAAAAATAGGCTCTTCAGACCTCAGACCAGCTTTTATAGTATTAAAAAGTAGCCTAAAACCGTCCTCTGAAAGATTTCAGCATATCATAGATATTACTTCTCTAATTCCATGTGCACTTGTAGATAGCTTCAGATATTACTGCGTTCAGACATAAACCTTTTTAGTTTCATTATATTAGTTCATATGTTGGTACTAGTGTCAGCGTAAATGAGGCATTAGGCCGAATTCACGCGATGCGACATTTGACGCTATTGTGTGCATGAATATCATCAGTCTTCCCATTTTAGTTCTGAATGTGATGCGGAGGGAAGCTTTACTCGTATGTATTACGTACTAGCCTTATTGGTAGGTTGAGATATTTGCTTTTAATAGAATTTTTTATATTAAGAACGTAGGTATGTTAAACAATTTTTAATCAAAACTACGTTTATGGAAATTCTATCATCGACAAACCTAAACTACGTATACTATTATATTTTCTTACTTCCTCCAAAATGTGGACAAATGTCGTCAATTTTCCAGCCGAAGACGACTACTCCTGAAGAGGAAAAAGGTTAAGAGATAGGTTAAGAATGAAATAAAATCACTAAACCTTTTTCCTCTTCAGAAGCAATCGTCTTTGACTGGAAAATTGACGACATTTATCAAGTCTGTATAAATCATGGCGTAATGTTTCTTAACTAAAAATCATGTTTACTTCCAGTTTTTAATGCAAAATGTATATAAAAATATATTTATGTTCCGTTAAATTTAAATATTGATATAGATATCTCATTTGTATCTATAGCTCTACCATAAAATTGCCTTTTTCACGGAAACAAGTAGTCAAATAGCAAAATAATAAAATATTTTCATTCAGTGTTGGCCCCAAAGGGACTTTTTTGCACGTACCACCCCCCAGTCATTGCTAGCACATAAACTCTATGAGTAGTATTTTTTAAACTTTCGTAATTTGTTCACATTATTAAAGTATTACTGAAACATATTTCCCTTCACAAAAGATGTTTGAAAATTTTCTTTTCAGCCTCAGATAATACGTTAAAAAAAAATGTAAACTTTTTAATTGAAAGAAAAGCACAAGTTTGACACAATAAAGGCGGTGTCGATAATAAACTATAGAAACGTTATAGAAACGTTGAACATTGCAGAAAACGATTTTCGTGTTTCAGACGGGTCGCTAATTGATTTGGGTTCCGTGGTCGCGGTGACTGATAAAATAAATTATTTATTGTTTACAATTTGTTTTTATACAACAAAATTGAACGGTGAAAGAAGTATAGTAGGAAATTGTATCGGTAAATTAGATTTAGAGTCTCGTGTGTTGGCACTATGGGGTTTTTAATTACTTTAGTATTAATTTGTACTTGGAAGTCGAATTCTATATTTTACCAACTTCGGAAACCAGAATGTTCCCAATTAGTGTGTGTGTCCTAATGTTACTTTGCGCTTATCTCCGTCGGTTTTTAATCGGTTTAACGGGATGTATGCAGTATTCAAATAAAGGTCATAAAAAATAACATTGCAATTGTATTTTATTGACGAGTATAAGACCAGTGAAAAACGCATAATGAGGTAGTAAGGAAAGAAAAAAACCGGCTAAGTGCGAGTCGGAATCGCGCACGGAGGGTTCCGTACTTTAAAAAACGGAATAAATCACGTTTTTTGTATGAATATTTGTTTTATTTTATTTTTAGTTTGTTCTTATAGCGGCAATAGAAATACAGATGTAGTGAATAATCCTTTCCTTTCTTATTTTCTCGGAAATGTTCGTTTTTGTCTTACTACTTCACTCGCACTCAGTACCCATCGAGACAACGTCAAACGGGCTGTTTGACATTTGACATTGATAAATAAACTTTAAGCAATTTATTTGATACCTACACGTAATTTAATAATACAGTAATTCATAGACACATCGGCACCATTCGGGTGTTATCGTTGTTCCGAGTTTTGCCGATAGGAAAGGATTATTCACTACATCTGTACATCATCTGTGAAAATTTCAAATGTCTAGTTATCACCGTTCTTGAGATACAGCCTGGTGACAGACGGACGAACGGACAGCGAAGTCTCAGTAATAGCGCCCGTTTTTACCCAGTGGGTACGGAACCCTGAAAAAGAAAGTGTGTAGAATAGATATTTTGATCTAATTAATATTGCGTTAACAAGAAGGCAACAAGCCAACTCCTATGACTTTTATAAATGGAACACGAACAAACCTATCATATATCCAAATCATCCAAAATGAAGCAAAAGTCTCCAACTCGAAACCCTTATAATTGAAAGACTGAAACAGAGACCGTAATACAACCGTAAACAATTGAAATTGTCCTTAATCCGTCCGCAAGAAATCAAAGGGGCCTCATTAAGGACCCTGTTCATATTTCGGAATTAATTTTTTCGGTCATTCGGACGTTCGGCGACTCAAGGCGTGTAATCCCCCCCTCTCGGTCCGTTTATAATTTGTTCAAATTACGTCTGGGGGGTGGATGGACATAAATTATTCAAAACGGGTAGTCTGCGTCCCCGAGCGCACTTACACGGCTATTTGAAATCTGTGCATGTCGGTGGGCACTGTCGTGCGGCCACGACTTTTGTCATTCTTAGGGGATCGGACCTCGGGTTAATTTACGAGCTTAGTGGCCGTCCAGTCACTTTATTGAGTAATTGTGTGTACTGCGATTGCTTTGATTTGTTAATGGAAATCAATGGACCTGTAAAGCCTATTAGCAATTCTGGACAATTGAACTTCTGTACTACAGGTTTAATTGTTGTTGTGTTTGGGCGTGATTAAGTTGCTTTGTGAACAGATCAGTCATTAAACTTGAGCTGGTCTCATGTCGGGGAAACTGATGCAGGTTTTTCCATTTGTTTACGTGATACTAATTATACGTCCTATTTTACAGGAGACAATGTTTTTTTTTCGAAAAGTTAAATTATATTCAACTTTCATTATTAACCAGTCGGCGTAGAAAAAATATTACGTAAGTGATAGGCTCAAGTGGAAAGAAAGTAAGAGATAACAGTCATCTTTTCATTCATCATTCAGGCTTATCATTTTGAAAATGTTCACGGAATGGGATCCAACGTGAGTAGAACTGCGAAGCGCTACTAGTTACGTAGGTATGATTCAGTTCAGACATGCATAGAATGCGTAATATGGGTAATTTTTTGGGATTCATCAGGCTGAAATGTCTGTACAGATATCTCTCTCAGGTTCAATCTTTTAATACTAATGAATACCTATTCCTACCTAACACAACATTATTTTTTATTTCCTTACACTCATTACACTGTCATGCAATATTGTAGGTGTATTTTAGGTTGTATCGATCGTTAGACCATGTCGGAGGCCTTTAGGCGGTCTAAAAACTCCGACACTAGGGTTGGCCACTAACCTACTAGAAATGAACGAATGAGAGGGCTTAAACAATGTATATAGTTAGAGTAATAATATAAAAAATTGTCATCAAGTAACAGAACACGAAAGGAAACTTAATTAAGTGGTGGCTGCGGTTCATTTCCTGCCCTTTGTTGTACTTTAGCGAACCAACCGCCGCCGAAATGTCTCGAAATTATTCAAATTATACACAATCAAAAGAATAAAAAGATATACTGGCGAAATCTTTGTCTCATTTTGATTAATGCTCTGCTGGTAAATTGATGGGAAACCAGATAAATTATGTGGTGTTTAAAGGTAACACAGTTAATATTTTGGTTGATTATTTTATTGTTTAAAATGTTTAACAAATTCTAAATGAGTAACAATTTTGAATTAACACTAAGTTTACGTTTTAACTGACCACGGTTGATGTAAAGGAGCCATAACGTCAGAAAAATGTAAAATACATATAAGCGAAGTGTGTACGTAGTTTCAATTCAAAATAAATACTGTTACTCTGTATCTACCTACTGTTGGAAAAAGGCCTCCACATCCCCCCCATTCCCACCACACTTCTCGATTTAGATCCAGACAAATACAATTTTAAATTTACTAACCAATAGCTAAGAATAGTTCTAAAGCAAACTTTTTAAACTGATCTATTACTTTAGGAGCTACGACGTTACAGATTGATACATAGCGGTTATACTTATTACGTCAGAGGTTAACAATTTGAACACCCCTCTTGTTGCTTTAGGGTTGAAAAATTAAACTTATTATTACATATCAACGCTTTTTCATATAAAAACTAATGCATGTAAGATCACTACATAGTATAAAATAAAGTCGTCTCTGTTTCGTGTCTGTTTGTCTGTTTGTCTGTATGCTTAAATCTTTAAAATTACGCAACGGATTTTGATGCGGTTTTTTGTAATAGGTAGAGTGATTCAAGAGGAAGGTTTTTATGTAAAAAAAATCCCGAAATTCCCACGGGAACGGGCACAACGCGGGTAAAACCGCGGGGCGCTGCTAGTAATTAATAAAATGAAATGACAAACAGTTTGCAAGTTAACTGTTTTCAATTACACTCGTGTCTCTTCATAATTTTAATTCCACCAATACCAATAAACAATATAACGTACATTGATTGGTCTATTGTACTGTCAAGTATTAATAACATCAAAGTAACGTAAGCAATATGATGAGCATGGGTTCTGTTGTGCTTTTTTGAACTTTCAGTCTTGTGGTTAAGGTTCATATTGGTTTGTTTGGTGGGTAAGTGCATTATTCATGAGAGCATCGCGTTCGTTTCCACGGCATCTGAGACCGGTAGCACCTGATGCTTGATGTGTGAGGTAGAACTGTGTGTCGTCCCAACTTAGTTTAGAATTGAATTTGTTGTAATTAGTGGGTGGCGTTTAACATATACATACACAAATACTTTATAATAATATATAATTGACACCCAGACGTCTTCGCCAACAACTATGATTTACATATTGTTGATTCCGGGCGGGAATCGAACCCGCAACCCCCGACACAGTAAGCGCTCTCACTGCCACTGTGCCAACGGGCTTGTTATCATCAGATTATTACTTTAATAAATATTTTTCAACAACAACACTGTAGATTTAATTACACATAATTTTTATTACTTTCCGTTCCACGATTCACACATTATTTTACCATCAATCGCGTTGATAAATAAATTCCAACAAAAGCTCAAACAGAGCCAACTCAGATATAAAAGCATTGACGGCATCGTTAATCAATTAACCAATGGGGAATTTGATAAAATATTGTCGAAATATTGTCCGTTATGGTCCAATGGTCCGTTGATAAAATTAGGCAATTATCGTGACAAGTGATGCGGATTTGGACATTATTTGTCAATTTTATTTGCCTGCGGTACTGCTCGTGTAGAGTGTGACGTACGCTTATATGACGTCATAATAGTTAAACAAATAAATATAGCCCGACAAATTCCAACACGGTTAATTAGACCCAAACTAAGCTCTAAGCATGTCATATATAATGGAATCTAACTCACTGTTACTAGTACACAAATACCTAATCATTACAAGACACCCAGACGTAGTCGACAGCAACTATGTCTTCAAATACTGTTGACTCTGAGCGGGAATCGAACCCGCAACCATCGACACAGTAAGCGTTCTCACTGCCACTGTGCCAACGGGCTTGTCGTATTGTAGTTGAAGGCCTAATACTATCTTTCCTACTTATTATCTTTCTTAGTTGCCATCTCGTTTTTGCTTCGACTCTTAAAATCCATTATATTAAAACTGAAAGCATTTGTATCAAAAACATTACCTGCGTACAAAATCAGGGATTATAATGGTTATTATACATTAAGACTGCCTGTAGTTACATCAACTATTATAATTTAAACTCAAAAGTAAATAAAAAGACAAACAAACAAAACAAAAAAACAGACCAAAAAGACTCTATAAATGCCGCAACGAGCTCAACATAATACAATAGTACATATAATGCAAAAATATCACATTACAGTGTTATTTAGTTTGAGCTTACATATAATTAGGTCCATAACTTTCGGTATGAATCTGTTTAATAATTCGACCAGTATTTTACTAATCACCTGTACTTAATTTAATTTACACCATTAAATTTAACTCGTTTAGTGATCAAATAGATTTTAAAATGTATTGATTACTACATTAATATTCGGCCAGACTCTAATTATATTCAATTTATTTGAAACCCAAGGTACCATCGCAACCATAATCTACTAATCTGAATGGAAATTGTACTGAAATTAGTTTTCTGACTAGGGTGTCCATTAATGTTGTAATCTTTTGATTTATCTCAGCAATTACTGTGAGCTCTGGCTCAAACATACTACAAAATAATTCTAGGTAGGTAATGGTTCATTTATTATGCCACCTACTTACATAACGTATACATTACAAGTTGTTTCAATATATTTTATATGACATTTCCTACATTTCAGTCACTTTATACAATTACTAGCAGCGCCCCGCGGCTTTGCCTGCGTTGAGCCCGTTCCCGTAGGAATTTTCGAAAATTCTTAGTGTGCACTTACGTCACTTGAAGAACCTTCCTGCCAAATTTCATGTTTCTAGGTGTAGCGGTTGAGGCTGTGCGTTGATTATCAGTCAGTCAGGACTTTAAATTTTATATACTTATATAGGTTCAATTACTAGCAGCGTCCCACGGTTTTACCTGCGGCATGCCCGTTCTTCTTCTATATTCTATTATTCATCCCGAACTTCCAACCTTCCCGTTCAATGTGGCTATTCATTTCAAAAATAATAATTCAAATCGGATCGGTAGTTTCTGAGATTAGCACGTCCAAACAAACAAACTCTTCAGCTTTATTATAGTAGTTTAGATTAATTATATAAAATACCTTACGATGTCAATCTATGATATTTTCTTCGTAACAAACAAAACTTCATAACCATAATATTATTTCAAACTAAACATTTACTCAAAAAAATATCAATTCCCCATCACCGTTTTCGCATCAATTGATAAAGCTTCGTTCACATGAGACGATTTGCTTAACAGAATCAACCCGGTGAATTGTGCCGGGGAAACAAAGAAACGCCGACAAGGGCGGGCGGGGGAGACGAATAGGCGGGCGGCAGTACCAGCCGAGGTATCGGCGCGAACGGACCGGACCCAGACCGCTCTTGCCGACAATCGCACGTTAACATCGCTGTGACAGTGTTTATGTGAATAAAACCACCTAAATTAAACCCTAAATTCACCTAATCTGTATCGTATAGTGTAGTCCACGTCTTACTATGTTGATCGTTTGAAATTTTCACCGTTTTTTCTGCGCGTTGTAGTGTTGTAAGCTATGGCCGGCGTGACAGTGTTTTTTAAAGGTGAGTAAATTAAAACTAGTGTTTGAATGTAATTTTGCTAAAAGGTTTGTAACACCTGCAGTGGTAGTCAGGTGTTCGTTGTGTTTGGTTGTAATTCACGTCAAAGTTGAAACGAAAACGTTTTGTTACGGTAATGATAATGATGCATTGTCTCTCTGTACATCAGATTTGAGCTTGGTTTCAATGTAATAAAATATTTAACGCAAAATGTTGTTAACGTCTGAATATGAATGTTTGTTATCACTTTGAAATTACAATTTGTTACTGCACAGTAAGGTCATAAGCATTTCAAATTTTGAATAAATGTTTGTTTACTAATATGGGTCTACATATCATTATGCGAACATCATTGTTGTTGTTGTTTACTACTATATTTCCCAGTAGTTACCATAAGACTAAACAACACAAAAAAAAGTATATAACAAGATAGAGTAGGTCAGTGGGCAACCCTGGTGTTGTAGTCTTTAGACCGCCTAAATACCTCCGACATGGTCTTAGCCTGCCTTTCGGAGTAAAAATGTGGCCATATATTTTGCTATTCCGTATTGTTAACCTTTGCAAACTGAGTTATTGGTGAGATTTTATATTAACAATTATTGTTTCACGTATTTATTTGAAATCTATACAAAAGTACTTGTTTAATATATTTTTCTTGAAATAGGCTAAATTTTGTTGAGAAAAATCTTCATTTAGTATTTTAATACGTGGAATCAGCGTCATTCCAAATTATACTTTAATGTGAACCGAACAGAACACAATTTACACAATTTCAAACTAACATTATTTGTCTATTAACATTTTAGATAATTACAAATGATAATTGTCATTGTGTTGTCGAGAGAGACTAGTTTGTGGTTTTGAATGATGTAAATAAACATGTTTCAATAAAGATGATGAAGTAGTATAAAATACAAAGGTAACCTATATCAAAAAAGTATTTTGAATGATAGCTGTTGTATAACGTATATCTAAAGGAGTGGAGTACATTTGGATATAACTTTACACAACAATTTCAGTTTTGCTACAGAACCAACTACTTAGCTCAGCAGCAGTATTTTGCTGAAAAATAAGTTGGGCTTAAGTGATATGTAAATTAATTAAAATACTATTTATAATTTACATTATTGAATAATGGTCTCAACTTACTTACTTGAACAAAACCACGGACACTAAAAACAAACTCACATATACCAAATACAAAACCTCCTTCACTGAAATCAGTTAAACCAAACAAAACATTCATATTTATTTAAAACACTTCTTCACGCCATGACACTATGAAACAAACAGACACCAACACAATGTTTACATATTACTTGTACTCGAGTACACATCGCATCGGAAATGAAACGAGGTTGTAATTTCCACCGCATCAGATGGATATCGTTCACTTTGAGATGCGACAGGAGACAATGGTTTCTATGTAAATAGCTGTGCTGATTGAATAAATACAATAATTTAAATTGTGCAATGAGTTATGGGAGAAATGGCAAGATCGGAGGTATCGGAGGTATCTGATGTAGTTGCCTCTCCAGCAAATGATTGAATAAATAAAATGTCTAGCTCATCGGCTCCTGAAGGGAGCAAGGACGATGTTTTATCAGAACTATGTCACATTTCGGATACATCAAATATTACATAACTAGATTGACTAATCATAATACTACATTATGTGCTACGTACATTAACGTACTTATTATTTATAATATAATTTTTTGTGTCCGGACTACAATTTGGCCGCCTCTATTGCACTGTTACTGGCTTTCCATAAATCCTTCATAGTGCAGCATCAGTAGAATCACTTAATTAATTAATTAATGTTTTTGATCTCAACATACAAGCCATAATATCTGTCTGTCACACGCTCCCGCCCTCCATCTCAGGGAGCAGGCGGCAACAGAAAACCAGCGCCGTGCGGGATCCGTTCCGCACAGCAACAGCTGAGTTGCAGCCTTTTGCCAAGTTCCTTGTATTTTAATTTTATCTCTGTATATTTCAATTTTTAATTTTTGACAATATATTTATTTTATTCTTATTCTTACATGGTTTCTTAGCTTTTGCATTTCTATACAACGTAGATTCATATGACAGAAAAAACAGTAAACGTATAAACAGAAAATCTTTGTAAATATGGCCTTGGTATTTCGGTAGCCTGGCATTTTTTAGACGGAAAATATAGAACATCATATTTAGTGCCTTGAATAAGGAACCCTGACGTAAAGTACTTTTTTTGAACATTTTTGCTGTCCAATTTTCTCGCGATTCGACATTAAATATTAATTTTTCAACGAATTTTTTGTTTTGCGAGTCGGTAAATGAGTTTAAGGTCAAGCTCACGAAGGTTATAAAAAGCGTTTACATTAAATATTAAATAGCTGATATTTGTAGCTTTATTGTGTGGTCTTTTTATAAAACTAATACCTAAATGGTATGTTATGTATATTGTATACATTATGTACCAAGACTAAACACAATACGAATTTCGTATGAGATGTAAAGGAAAAGCCTGCATCAGTTTCTTTGGCGATAGATAAGCTTTTAATTTTTTTATCAACACTGATTTGTACTTTAAATTTGATTTATAAAGTCAAGTTGATCTACCTAAATTCCATCGCGATAGAAAAGACCTATTGATCAGTTAGACCATGTAGAATATGTCATGTAGAGTATGTCTACAAAGTTACAATACTTGAATTTCAATAATTTTACTAACATTGTTTTAAGCGATGTTGTTGCCATTATTAACTTTATTACTTCGTACTCTCATTATTGTATATTTCCATCCTATTACAACTATAATGAGCTTACTTAGTTTCATTTATATAAAAAGGTTTTCTCAGAAGGAAAGCTGAAAGTCTTTGCTTTAGTTTTCATTTAAAATATTACTATTAGGTACTTCCATTTATTACTGCGGAGAATGTTTAATGTAGGCAATAACATAGACTGGGGTTTCCTTTTATGTTTCATAAGCAAAATGGTTTATGAATAAAATGTTTCATTTATTTTCGAATATTTCGTAGTAAAGTAAGATAATTTCATCTATTCCAAAACCATTGAGAGATAACAAATGAAATTCCTCGAAAAATAGTTTACCGAACGTAAAAAATATTGCATTACTTTCAGCGTGAATATTGAAAAATGCCGTAGGAAAATTTCAGCCTAACTTGCGTACAGTTTATGGTGAAATATTAGTAATTCGGTGATAGTTTTTGAAACGGAACATTACACAGTTGCCTATACGAGTACGAGCACATTCAAAAGAAAGTAAAAGTTTGATTTACATTACTTGGATGGAAGACCGATAGTGGCATTTCTATCTGAGCGCTACCGTGCTTCAGAGGACACGTTCAGCTGCCGGTCTCGGTTGATTATTTAATCATAAGATTATGCTGGAGGCCTTTAGGTGGTCTAAAACCTTCCAACACCAGAGTTGGCCATTAAAGTAAAACAATAAACTCTAGTAGATTAGTGGCCAATCCTGGTGTCGGAGTTTTTAGACAAGAGTCTATCGATTAAAACTACCGGGACCGATCATTTTACCTGCCTTCTAAAGAACAGTAGTGCTCAAATAGAAATGCCACTATCAGCTACCCATCCAACTAGGGTCCGAGCTGCACGTGGCTTAACAATCCCAATAACCTAATATTGCTTAGTCAATCTAGCCACGAGCGCTGCATAGTTGGCCGTCAACCAATACGAACTTACTTCTTAGATTCCAATTACTTACATCACCAATATATCTTTCTTTATCCCCTATCTCCACTTCGGACGGTCGGTGAAATTATGAAAACATTCATCCCGGCCGATCCTTGAGGAATCGAATTTTGCGGAGACTCACTCACTGGGTATCCCTGAAGGGCAACATTGTTAAGTCATTGTCTCAACCCCGGGTAGGGATAACTCGATGTACAACCGAAATGACATTACCATTTGTACCAATCGGTGTCGATGTTATATAATATTCAAGAGGTTACATTGTTTTCAAAGATTGGTTCGGACTTTTACTTGTTTTGCAGTAAGTGTTTGTATTGAGTAGTCGATGTAGATTGACAAATCTCAAATCATTACTGACTGACTGTAGAGAATCATCCCAAACGATGACACATTTGCTGACCTGCTTTATCTTCTGTTAGATGTACTACAACCTCGACAGGGCCACAGATGATGCAGTCACTGGCCAAGATCTAGGCTGGTTCAATTTAGTGTCAATGACGCGCAAAGAATAAGAAGTATATGCAATGTCATTCTGTCTGTGACACTTTAATGCCTTAGTTACTAAATTGATGATTTGTGCCAAAGACATAGTTTAGACATGGCCATGGTATGACATGGCAATTTAACGTGACTTCCGAAGCACTCAAATAGAAATGCCACTATCAGCTACCCTTTAAAGTAGGCTGCAAGTTGCTTGGCAATAACGATGAGTAAGCATCGATTAGATAAATGAAGCAACGATTTCAATACGGTTCATACATTCATTTTGAATATACCTAGTTAGTAGTTGGTAAATACTAGGTAAGAAATTCTTAAGATAAATAAATGAAAGGATACATTGATTTATTCTTCTGAATACACTTTGATAGAAGTTATATTAATTTATCAACGGTAATTGAAAGAGACCTCCCAAAGGAAAAAGTTGTTTTTACTTATCACAAACAAGTGATAAATTGGGTAAAGTCATTTTGAATTAATGGCCCTCCTCGCTGGATCTGCAGCGCGCGTGAATGCGTAATCTTTTCATTTGAAAAAAAACTTTGAAAAATCTTGTTTATTTTTCGAAAGATTTGAAGAAATGTTCAGTGAAAATATCAAGAGATATCTGGAGTAATGTGGGTTAGTTTTATTCAAAACGATAAATGATTGATAATTATGTTTTCGTTTGATTGAAACATATTTGATTTATAGAAGGAGAATATTTTTTATCCTGCCCGTCAATGAATGGTCAATGATCTCCAAATGTTAATGATGGTAATGACCTCCAGAGGTTACACTTATAACACCCTCTTGATTCCAAACCAAAACAAACAAAAGATGATGGAAAAACTTCAATGTTTTTCTTATATTCTGATTTCAAAGATATCCGTCATGTTATTTTCCATACAGCCCGTCTATAGACTTTTACAGATATTGGGCATGTTTCCAAAAACAGCAACGTTTATTTTATGGTATTATCGATGCAAAACGTCACTCGGAATTATTTATTGCATAGCCAGTTAGAGTTATTTGTATGTTTTATCTGCACAGAAATCTCATGAATGTAAATGCAGGCGAAGGATTTTGATATTTATATCAGGTATCAGATTTTGGGGTAATTGAAATTTTCTGTAAGATTCAAAGGCTGATGTCCAACAGTAAATAACAGGCCTAGGGTGCGTTTCCATTAGAACGAAGCGGAGCTTTGCAGAATTTAATCGACCAATCTTCTTCATCGAGTGGATGGTCAACCTGACCAATCCTGCTGTCAGGTTATTGAGCCGCCAAAGGCCTCTGACATGGCTCAAGTAACGACTAGTATCCGTAGAAAGTAACCGGGACCGACGGCTTAACGTGCCCTCCGAAGCACGGAATCATCTTAGTTTTCGGGCAATCAGGTGATTCAGCCTGCAATGCCCTAACCAAACTGATGGCAGTCTCACAAAGAGATTTCTGTGAGATATTGTCCCCCACGCGAAATCGAACCGGGAACCTCCAGATCGTGAGCCGAGCGCTCAAACCACAAGACCACAGAGGCTGCAAAAAAAAATCGACCAATCACAACGCATTACGAAAATTTTTGACAATATCAATACCTTGTTTGTCACGTTCAAACAAACAAACTTTTCAGCTTTATTATATTAGTGTAGATGTGGCCCAATCTATACTAATATTATAAAGCTGAAGAGTTTGTTTTGTTTGTTTGTTTGTTTGTTTGTTTGTTTAAACGCGCTAATCTCAGAAACTACTGAACCGATTTGAATAATTCTTTCACTGTTAGATAGTCTATTTATCGAGGAAGGTTATAGGCTATTTTTCATCCCGAAATTCCCACGGGAACGGGTACAACGCGGGTAAAACCGCGGGGCGCTGCTAGTTTCTAAATAATATTCCTTTCTATAATGTTTTATCAATGGTACGATGGAAATCTAAAACGGACATCGTAACATAAACATTAGGTAAAAACAGTGACAAAACAACATGAATTTTCATCCTTAACTATGAATATTGGTTTCGTTAGCCGGACAATTAATGCGAGCCAGCGTCCCCTGCGACTCGACATTATATGATTCGATCTGATATTATAATTATCGGATATGAGACATCGGGGAATACATTATACTTAAACGTTGTTACTGAAAGTGTGGGATACCGACTACAACTTGTACATTTTCTTGACAAGATAATCTATAGTATCTGTACTCATTCATTCATTTCGAGTAGGTTCGGAGTTTTTAGACCGCCTAAAGGCCTCCGACGTGGTCTAACGATTGGAACAACCGGGACCGACTGCTTTACGTGCCCTTCGAAGCAAGGTAGCGATAGAAGAAGTCACTATTGGCCACCCATCCAAGTAAGGGACGAGCTGCACGTTGCTTTGAAATCGCAATGAACTTACATCGCTTGGTCAAACTACGTCACAAGCGCTACAAATATAATAAAGTTGAAAAGTTTATTGATTGGTTTTTTTTGAAAGCGCTAATCTTGGAAACTACCCAATCAAATTGAATATTTATTTTTGTAATTAATAGCTACATTTAACGGAAAGGTTACAGGCTATTTTTATTCAATTTTTTTTACGAAAACAGGCACGACTTGGTAAAAACCGCGGAGTTATGTTAATATTTTCATAGGCAATAATTGAGTTTTGGAAAAAAATAACTTTTCAACAATCGTAACTGTATTTTTAATGTTCCACAACTGAAACATATGCCTCTTTTTCACAGACGATGACTCGTCGCTCCTAGAGTTTACTTTAAAAAATATTTAAATAACATAATTTTTTTAACGAAATCTGTAAAATCGCAGAGCCTTTTTAACCATCAATGTATCTCAATACAAAAAAACAAAAACTATTTACACTGCACTCATTAAATTACATCAAAAGATGTGTTAAAATCCAACGGTAATCCGACCACTACACAAGGATTAACATATTACACGTTTCATTGTAAAATTACCTTTAGAATCCGTAAACTAATCCCCCGTATAGAACCACAAATCCAAGGTTTAATCAGTTAATCACCCAACAACATCAAAACAACTGATCAAAAACGTTTTTAACATGAAAAGCGTTTGCTTTCCGGCTTAATTGAAATCGAATGCCTCAATCTTTCGGCCCGTATTTTTTTCTGTACAAGGAATTTAATTATTTCGAACTCCTTGCTTAGATAGAACGTGTAACGATTCCATTGATTTTGCTGTTCCATTTTTAAATTGTGTAAAAAAATGTTGTATGTTTCATATTTTGTGTCGGAATTGAAGTTCTTTATTTAAAATATATGTTTTTTTTTTACAAACCTGTCTTGGGTAATGCTGAGGACACACGGCAACACTGACACTCATCACAAATGTCGACACTAGTATAGATTGCGTCCTCATGGTAAGCAATTTTTTGTGTCGACATCGGTGTAAAAATTTTAATGTCCCGGTTATGTGTGGTTAGCTGTCTACACGGAGACACTGCAATTCAGTGTGGTACATTTCCTCGCCATGAACAACGGAGCGGTTATTGGTCTAGCTAAAAATTTCGCGCAAGTTCGAAATTCGCGACACTTGCGTCGGACACTGCGCACGACCTGTCTCCACGGCTGCAACACAGACACCGACCGACATTGCCACAACAACTGCAACTAAGTGTCGCGGCAGTGGACACACACAGACATTCGATGTATACATTGAGTGTCTAATGTCAAGTGTCGCCGTGTGTCCTCAGCATAAAAATGGAACAGTCTGAAAATTCAAATATCTTATGTATGTCCTTGATAAATACTTTTTAACGTCTGGATGACATCAGCTTTGGATATCCCCATAAAAGAACACCAAATATCAGAACGCGATCGCCTTTGATAATTTCGTTGGTTGCAATTAGGGCTGTCTCTGACATGGTTTTTATTCATTGCGATGTATAATTCATGCCTGATTATTTTAATGTAATTTTATGCATTGATTCTTAAATAATATTTTATTTCATCTCTGTGTGTTGATATTCAAGGCGTGCTACGTTTCATCTGTGGAGATAAAATAAAATTATTGAAATATTTAAATTTACTTTTTTAAAATTCTGGAGTGGTCGCCGGTTTGTTTGGTAAATGTACAGTTTTGTGAGTAGATTTAAAAGTATATTTTATTACATTGAATTTCGATGTGTACTTGTAATTTATTAATTTTACTAAGAACATGAAGCAGAATATCTAATGCCTTATTAATTATTCGTAAATGATTTCCTCCGTTTTATAAATAAATTTAAAAAAAAACTAAGTGACTGACAGCCCTGTTGAGCAAGGCGTGCGGTTTTCCCTAGTACTGGTACCAGTCGGGTGGCGACGCGACGCAATATTATCGCAAAATAATAACACATTACCGGTTCGCCCTTACACGACCGCTGGCGGTTACAAGGAAATCCAGCAATGCAATTTACGCCAGTCCAATATTTCGTGGTCCGGACGTGTGAAACACACCCAACGTAATAATAGGGGCGGTAATGAACATACGGCGTGATATATTTTCATTATTTCATATTTTACCGGTAAATATGATTAACAGTAGTAACGGAAGGATTTTTAATTGCAATTACCTTGTACTTTGTCGTTTCGATGCCATATAACTTATTCAAATAAGTATACATTCATATTGAAATACATACATTCTGTTTCTAGAAAATATTTCGAATACCCTTGACTGTTAATCTATACTAATATTATAAAGAGGTAAATTTTTTAAGTTTGTTTGTTTGTTTGTTCGAGCTAATCTCGGGAATAATCAGACCAATTTGAATAATTATTTTTGTAATAGATAGCCACATTTAACGGAAAGGTTATAGGCCATTTTTCATCCCGAAATTTCCATGGGAACGAGCACAATGCGGGTAAAACCCCGGGGGCGCTGCTAGCCTAAAATATCTTCCAAGTAGCAAGTGCCGTTAACAATTGAGGAATTATTTTCAAGCTCACAAATGAGGAATAATATAAATAATACTCAACCACTGTCCTGTCTATTTGCGTGGGAGTCTGGGATAGAAAAGACTTCATCCTGAATTTAATTAAGCAAAAATTTACGGCCAGTAATTCCAGAGACTGTGACATTTAAACAACTAACAGACGCTTCAGCTTTATTATATAACTATAGCCGCGCCCCGTGGGGTTACCCGCGTTGTACCCGTTCCCGAGGGAATTTCGGGATACAATGTGTCCCATGTTTTAATCTGATGTATAACCTATATTACTGTAAAGCTTCATCCAAATCCGTTAAGTCGTTTTTGCGTGAAAGAGCAACAAACATACATCCATACATACATCCATACATCCATACATCCATACATCCATCCATACATCCATACATCCATACATCCATACATCCATACATCCATACATCCATACATCCATACATCCATACATCCATACATCCATACATCCATACATCCATACATCCATACATCCATACATCCATACATCCATACATCCATACATCCATACATCCATACATCCATACATCCATACATCCATACATCCATACATCCATACATCCATACATCCATACATCCATACATCCATACATCCATACATCCATACATCCATACATCCATACATCCATACATCCATACATTATACATACATCTATACATCCATACATACATCCATGCTCACAAACTTTCGCATTTATAATATTGATAGGATAGGATAGGATAACTGTTATGTAATAATACATTTCTTCTAGGGTAGTAGGCTAATCGAATACAATTATATATCTATTTCTGTATATTAAATTGATTCCATAGACAATACATATAAATGTTTCTACGACATTTATAAACACGTGTTTCAGTTCTCATAGTGAAGTAGCCTTCCAAGTTTATTATCGGCCCGATAAATTATCGGTTGAGTGGGAATATTGACAGGTGATATTCAATTGTTCTTGACGTATAATTGCTGGTTCTATATTTTAACGAACTGTTTCTGTTCAACTCACATTGCTGTTACATATTTTATTAAGAAAGAACCCATTTTAAGCTGGAGTTCGATGTGAGTACTGACTGAGTGACAAGCATATTGTTTATTATTGTATTAGTTTATTTTTCCAGCCAACTTGTTTTCATTAATATAGAATCTTTAAAAAAACACTTTTGGATTGCTAAAAATGTGTGATTTCAGCTTATGAACTAGTGTGCACTTTGCGCTTTGTAGCTCATTTTCTAAGGATTTATTCTAAGAAAATCTAACAAGCTTTTGATCATAGAAGTCAGGTACAATCTATTTCATACCTACTGCGTCTAATATAGACTACTGCATTCACAATATCAAAGCAAGATTCGAGAGATACGTACTGCATGACAGGTCAAATTCACTAGCATAAGGTTGAATGACAAATAGTATTGGCTGAACTTACGTCTCGATGCTGAAATTCAGTTAACTTCGATATTGGGAAATAGGCCAACTGAAACTTCGTGCAGTTAGAAAATACGTCACGACATTTGTGTTCATAGTAAAATATTTATTATTTATTTATTAAATTGTTACACCAGCGGCATTTACACATGACATTAAATTTAGTAAATATCACCATAAATAACAATAACATAAATAACAAATAACACCAATTGTAGATGTAATCAAAATATGGTTTCGTTTAATATTTTAATATTAATAGCAGAAATGCTTACCAAATATTGGGTATAAATTTACTTAAAACTTTATCTTAATACTTTAGGAATAAATAATGGTGTTACTGTCCTTCATATCATGATCTTCATATTTATACTAATATTATAAAGAGTTAAATTAGAAATTTTATTTGTTTGTATGTTCGGGCTAATATCGGGGATTACCGGTCCGATCCGAATAATTATTTTTGTAATTAATAGCCACATTCAACGAAAAGTTCATAGGCTATTTTTCATCTCAAACTTCCCACGGGAACGGGTAAAACGAGGGTAAATCCGCAAGGATCCGCTAGTCTCAAATAAACACCTAAATTATCAACTTCATTTTACGTTCACGTTCTACATTATGCTACGCAAACAAACACAACACATTATTTATTTACATTTATAAAATCGATATCCGGCAGAACCCCTATCCCATATTTAATCCGGCAGGATACCGTAAAATATTCCCAATCATTAATTCCAAAAAAACTTCGCCGACTGTACATACATACGTCGGAAAGTTCTTTTTATTTGCATACTGGTACAGGGGGAGTATTTCAACTTTTTTAATTTGGACTCGCCGAAGCAGCGGGGTTGGGACAATGGTAAACATTGCATGTCCGATTGTCGAACTAGTCGCTGGCTATAGAGTTCTATGTTTTTGTTACAAGATACCGTGTGATGTGTAGGAATTATGAAGAAAATAAATACCCCCCCCCCCCCTTCGGACACATTCACTCACGGTTTATTATACCCAAATTAGGCTATAAGCTTGTAAAAGAAAACAATGTTATCTAATACTAACTTATAAACCACATTATCTTACCTAAGATACTTGTTAGTGGTTGTCATGGTCCACCACCTATCTCAAGAAACCACCACTTGGCGTTGTCCACAATAATTGATAGCCGCAGAAAAATAGTTCATAACAACATTTTATACTTTTCAAAGTAAACAACTCAATATAAGTTGGAAAGCTTTTTTAAACATTCATTTTCCATTTTAAAGTTTCCTTTCTGAAGTTTGAGAGCTGTTGTTTGGTCGTCCCTGTCTATCCGGTGGTCACTTAGTACTCACTGAGTGCTGCTTATTTAGCCCTCATAAACCTTGCAACTGAATTTACTTTCCACTTTCTGTTCTCCTTAAATAATGTTTACTTTTTGAATGAAACTAAAATTACCCTTTCGTAGCATTCGTAGCAATAATGCTACGACATATTAGCCTACGCGTTTAGGCCTACGAAAAGCCTACGACATTTGTAGCATGGGTACGTAGCCTACAATACTGGCGCTTTTTTGTGAATAGCATTTTAAATTAATTCTTTGGTAGCAATTTCTTTGAATAAATCTTGTTTGATATAAATCTTTTCATTTGACTTCGCATTAAAGTTATAATTGGACATCGCTTTTCCAGTTTAGTCTACAGTCTTAAATAGGTTGAATACCTATTCAGTGTTACCATCTGTTAGTCGTCTAGTTACGTTTCGACGTTAAGTGGGGTAGATAGAGGGGAGGGTAGATTCAAAACTGCAACGGACCACCCCAACACCGCCCTTTATGGCCCATTAGATGCGTCCGCGGGAAATCGCGATTTGCATAAGCGGCTTGGCTCTCTACACACTGTAATTGGGATCACATGGACCCTGACCACTGTGGCTTGAGCCCGCCACACTTCACCAAACTAAAACATTTTCAACTGCAAGGTGACCGCTAACGGAGCTCCATGTAATTTGGACATAGACGGTATAGGTTTAAGTTGGCCGGTACAGATTCGATGTTTGCATTGCACTTAGGACTTGCTCTCGCTTTTAATCGAAGTGCGAAATTTGAATGTGATTTAAATACGTATTATTTTAATGGAAGCGAATTGGCACTAGACGAGTTTACTGTTGGCACTGATTTGCATACACTTGGTTCGAACGCGAGAATAGTTAAGTTTGTATTGTTCTTGAACAAGACAATGGAGGGTTGTTCGATTCGTATTATTGTTAATTACGAATGCAATGCTGATTTCGTGTAAATTCTCCTCTCGAATTATTTAGACTGGAAATAATTTATTCCGAGTATTTAGAGGCAGCGTTCCGCGTGCTTTGTACCGCAAGTACGCCGAAATAATGAATTACATTGAAAATGTTCAACTTATGGATTAATGAGCAATTTACGAGCATATATAACAAAGGGAAGAAATGACATAATTTAACAAAATACAAAGTTAAAAATCACCAGTAATTGCTTAACTTATCTTTTGTTGCACACCTCATGCGTGACCAAGTTGTGTTCTCAAGAAAACAAAAACTAGCTGAGTGTACCCCTCCAGACGCCAACGAAAGTAATTGTAAAATTTTCGGATTATTTGCCATTTATTGACATACAATGATCTCTAATTGTCGGAAGAGATACGTTATTGGGGCAGCGTTTACCCTACTAATATTATAAATGCGAAAGTTTGTGCGGATGGATGTATCTATGTTTGTTACTCTTTCACGATAAACTACTGGACGGATTTGGATGAACATTTACAGTAATATAGGTTAGACATCAGAATATCACATGGGATACATTTTATCCCAAAATTCCTGCGGGAACAGGTATGACGCGGGTGACACCGCGGGACGCGGCTATTTTATGATAAACAGGTAGCGTTAGAAGCGGAAACATTTAGCTAGTGTTTTAGTTTCCAACGCTACCTGTTTATTTCTATTCGTTGCCAGCCGTCTCTAATGAGGCGGTACATTCATCAATGCCTGCACTGTTCCATTATAACTGGAATACTAAGTTGCAACTACTGAAAGTTAATTAGTGTTTTAATTACAATTCGTAATTTATTACTTCGTAACTTGGTTTGTTGCAGTTTAACATTTGATTGATATATAGTGGTTTTAGTTTGAGTGAATGTGAAATAGTAATATTATGTAGTTTATTTAGTACTATGTTATTATATAAATAGTTATTAGTAGTAAAAAATGTATTTGGCCGTTATGTCCCACTGCTGGGCAAAAGCCTCTAGTCTCACCAAAGACATCAGTAGTGAGGAGGATTAGGCGTAATCACCACGTTTGCCTTATGCGAGTTGGTAATCTCAATCTCTAATTCTTGCATAATTATTTATTTGGTTATAGACTGAATTTGGTGTTCTAAAGCTACGTTATGGTAAACGTGAGATAACGAAATGAAGTAATATCTTTATTTAAGATTTGTTTTAAATTCATTTTTGTATATTTATACATAATTGTGGCACGACGAGGCGATTAAGCACGAAGCACGCATACTCTCCAAATCTATGGGCGAAATTTAATAAAGCCCTGTTTAAGGTCCCGCGGGGGATGGAAGACGGGGCGGGGGATGCCGTGTGTCGTCATTTACATTTAAAGCACCAATTATTTGACGTCATTAGCGCCCTCTGCCGGCTATAAAACGCACCCAACACGCGCGAACACTCGCCCCCGCCCCCTGCAGCTTTACGATTATAAATTAGAAATAAAATTGCCGATTTTTTAATCTCGTCCTAAGATTGAGTGGCCGTTTCGCGTGTTGATTGCGTTTTAATTTTTAATGTTTTTTTTTGTTGAATTGAATTTGTTTTAAGTGCTGATGTGAGAATATTAATATTAAATGGGACTTAAACTCACCTGATCCATACTAATATTAAAAAGAGGTAAAGTTTTTAAGTTTGTTAATCGAAATGTGCGAGTTAATCTCTGGAATTACCAGTCGGTTTGAATATTGTTTTTGTAATAGATAGCCACATTCAACGGTAAGGTTAGGTATAGGCTATTTTAATCCCAAAATTCCTATCGTATCGAGCACAACACGGGTAAAACCGCGGGACGCTGCTAGTAACTTATAAACTACACAATCTGACAAGTCAACACCAGCATTACTCGTACTTGATTTTTGATTTCGTCTCTCTTCAAAGCTACGTTACGCATCACTACATCAACAACGTTCTCAGAACTGTACAATACAATCCAACATCTGAAACAAGCCTATTTAGTCAGAGTAATTTCTCCACACATCGCATAAATCAGGCCCCGAGTTATCTCAACTCATTACACGGGACAATACATAGAACACAACTTCGACACATAATAATATTGAATTGTTCTATAGTGTAATAGCTCTGTGATTATCCTAATCACCATTGAATACGCAACTGAGGGCGTGCAATTATACGATTCGGATTATGTGTACTCGGGCGTTTAATATTGATTAGTATAAATGGTAATTGAGCTGTGGGATGCATGTTTTGGTTGCCTTGATTGGATATTGAACGGTGCGAGAGGTGTGTTGGTCAAATTATGAGGTCTCTAGTTGTTTCAACTTATAAATACTCGTTGATGAGAAAAGAAACGGCCTTTTAATTGAAGGTCATTGCAAAAACATTTATTTTAGTTTTGCCTTTTTTGGTTTCTGAAATAATTTAATTAAAGTTGTTTAGTCTGATATTATGTTCTTTTGAACCATTAAATTATGTTAAAAGACATTAAATCATCCGCAGACAAGATCTTTAACAGACATCCCTTTGTAAACTGTACTCGTGAAATGAAAAGGTAGATTTAGGTTAATTAAATTAGGCTTAGGCAGTTTAATTAATAAGAATATGCACAAGATCAAAAGAGTCTCGTAACAAGTCGTCACCCCATTGTCACGAGGGCGCATTCCGCCTAAATTGCCTTCGAGCTATAAGTACAATCAAGTGTAAAACAAAATATACCACATCTGCCCTCCGACTACCCTCGTTTTTAGAGCAAGGCACGCGTGACGCGCCATTCCCGCCCAACCGTAAAAAAGGGAATCAATTATAAACGAAATGGCAACCCCCACAGCACGAACGCACGTCCAAAATAAAAAGATCTGTCGAAACCTTTTCCATTGTCGAAAAAACGTATCCGAATCGTATGCGACATGTATGTGTACGAGATCTAACTGTGTTGGTTGGTTTGTTCGAGAGCCCTTTTCAAAGAATACAATGTGATGGTTCGTCCCGTTTCAAATTGATTTCTAATTAGAATGATAAGCAAATAATTGGCCGTTTACAAAAAAGAAATGTACCTTATTTTTCTGTTTTTATTTGCACAAACAAAATTGGAAGTAACGAAATCTTTTAAGACACTTATAAGATTTGAAGCATGAGCAAAATAAATAAACATTCAAATTATGGCATTAGTCAAGAAGTCTTTGTTTTGTAAGGTCCAATTATGAATAGACTAGATTTAGATTACAGATTAAAGTGATTGCATTGATAAATAGTTGCTAGAATAACTGTGAGTGAGTCGATCGATTTTAATAACTCTAGTTCCTTCAATTTATCTAAACTTCCAACGTCAGACGCTCGGTTGACGTTTCGTATAAAATCGCTCGACTTAAAAAGTATTCAATTGACTAATGTTTGTCATCTGTGGCGATGTTATAAAAAGCCAATCCGTAACGCACGGAGCTGAGTCGAGTGCTCGCCGGCAACCTGTAAACACCTCGACGAACCTGTTACGAACGAATTATAGTGACTAACTAAGTAAAGATAATAAGGAATTACCAGTTGCAGTTTGATTTTGCCTACCGACCTTATAGGTCAGAAGTGGGATTACAAGGAAATATATTTTTTTCTTGCTACGCTCACGTCAGATTTTTTTTTTTTTTTTTTTTGGACTTTTCTGCTGATATACATTTTTTTTTTTAAATTATTATTATTTACTACAATCTGTCTCCATCATGGGACATTCAGCAGTATGTTGGTTGGCGCTATAGCTGGCTCGCTAGGTATGTAACCTGTGTCACATCCACATTATTTAGACAAGTAGTTATATCGGCTGTGATTGGATTTGGTCCTGAGGTATTTTGCGCTTCAATCGTCGCGGTTTGTTGTGATTCTCCATTAGTGGCCGAGCCAGACTATTTGGGTGTTGTTGGATTCGTTCTTTATAGGACTTGGTATGGCGTATGATCTCCTGCTCCACAGTGGGCATTCGCAGGTCACGGTGTAGTAGTTCGTTGGGTACAATCCAGGGCGCGTTGCTTATCATACGCAGAGCTTTATTTTGAAACCGTCAGCAAAGGTTCCAGTAGTTAGTGATTCGGATGTCGGCAAGTCTGCAGTGAACAGTAAGTAGAGTATGGGACCCAGTACGCTACCTTGTGGCACTCCTGCCTGTATGGGACAAAGATCAGTTAAGACTTTGCCTCCATGATCTTATTTGCTAGTCTGTGCACCTGGTGGACAGTGGCATGTTTTCTGCGGAACCCAAACTGATGGTCAGGAATTAGTTTTTTTTTCTTCTTTGAGTATAGATAGG
Source organism: Cyclophora punctaria (assembly GCA_951394245.1). Classification (NCBI taxonomy): domain Eukaryota; kingdom Metazoa; phylum Arthropoda; class Insecta; order Lepidoptera; family Geometridae; genus Cyclophora; species Cyclophora punctaria. Next base: position 2,055,792 of record OX596174.1, on the reverse strand, counting down.
ATTCGTTGCAGCAGTAGAGGTTCAAATATTTTGGATGGGATAGGTATGTAGCAGGCTTATGGGTCTATATGATTTTGTTTCTCCTGGTTTTTTGTCTGGTTTCAGTACCATTATAAATGGCGCAACCTTCCACTCCGGGGGAAAGAACTGCAGTCTTGTCATGGTGTTAAATAACGACGTCAGAAAAGTTATACCAGATTCTGTTAGTTCTTGTAATATGCGGTTTGTAATAAGGTCGTATCCTGGAATGCTTTGTCGATGAGCTCACGAAAGTGAGACCAGTTAGTTCTTTTATTATGCAGGACGCATTTTTTTTGGGCGCTCTCTTGGGCGCTAGTGTGTAGTTCTACTATGATTGGAGAGTGGTCTGAGGATAGATCCCAACAACTCCGACACGATATACTGTTATTGACGATTCCTTTGCTGACACAAAAATCGATAACATCCAGGATTTTTCTGTTGTCTGTTGGCCAGTAGGTTGGTTGAACAGACGATATCACGTTCATATTTCTTGAATGGATGCATGTAAAGAGTTCTCGTCCTCGGGGTAGGACAAGCCTAGAACCCCAAAACGTGTGCTTGGCATTATAGTCACCCCCCGCAATAAATCTGTCTCCAAGGGATTGAAAAAAAAAGTCATTAAACTCCGTTTCCTTAATTGTAAATCTCGGCGGACAGTAGAGGGCCGATACTGTAATGTCACTGACCCAGTCCGTTACTACGACGTTTGTTGACTGGATGAAGTTTTTACAGTAACCTTGTAGTACGTGATGCTTGATGTTAGCCCTGATGAGTACAGCAGACCCTCCATGAACTTTGTCGTCAGGGTGGTTAGTGTGATACATTGTATCCAAGTATCCTGAAGTAGCTTTCGGATGTGAAGTGAGTTTCTGAGATTAGTAAGACATTTAAGTGGTGACATTTTAAGACATTTTTAAGAATATTTTTAACCTTTCCGAGTGATTTGACAAGCAATTAGCAGTCCAAACACCTAATTTTAGTGCTGTCTTTATATGGATGTGAGACGTGGATGATGACTCACGGGATAGGGAGAGGTTAGAAGCGTTTGAGATGTGGTGTTGGCGTAGGATGGAAAGGATTAGTTGGACGGAAAGGGTGACAAATGAAAAAGTATTAGAATTGGTGAGAGAGAGTAGAACATTACTTGAGATAATAGAAAATAGGAGAGGGAAGATGATAGGACATCTCATACGACATGACAGATTCATAAATAATATCATGGAAGGTAAAGTTGAAGGAAAGCGAGGTAGAGGAAGGCGTAGAATGAGTTACATGAGTCAGATTAAAGAAAAAGTGTCTGTCATGTCTTATAGAGATGTGAAGGAACTCGCACTGAATAGGAATAGATGGAGAAGTCTCACCGACAAGAGCCTTGCTCTTAAATGTATGATGATGAATGTAATGACATTTTTAAATTAGAGTGGTTAACGTTTGGGTCATAATTAGCATTTGGTTCATCAGGGCAACCAGTGTCTCCGTAATGTCTTCGTACTCGTTGGTTTTTTTTTTGGTTGTCATCTTCGACGTTAGCGGTTCGCGTCGTAGATTGTTTGGGGAGTTCTTTTGTGACTGATGCGTACGATTTTTCGTTATTTGTTGTTTTTTTTGTAGGTGCTTGATCAACACTCGTAAGTCTTCTTTTGTGTTGGGTGGTTCGGGGAGGATATCGAACTTTCAACAGCTCCTTGTATACTGCACAGCCTTTGTAGTTAGCTGGGTGGTTCCCCTCACAGAGGACGCATTTAACCTGGTTTGATCTTTCTTTCCGTGGGCAATGTGAAGTGTGAGGCGAACCTGCACATTTGACACATCTGGGCTTTCTATTGCAGAACTTTTGGGTGTGATTATAATCTTGGCAATTAGTGCATTGAAGGATTAATCGCTTAGGTCTGGGTGCTTCAAACAATATGCGACGTTGTAACAGATTTTGTGCTATATATATCTTTACTAGCTGCGCCCCGCGGTTTCACCCGCGTTGTACCCGTTCCCGCGGGAATTTCGGGATGAAAAATAGATGTTGGCCGATTCTCAGACCTACTCAATATGCTCTCAAAATTTCATGAGAATCGGTCAAGCCGTTTCGGAGGAGTACGGGAACGAACATTGTGACACGAGAATTTTATATATAAGATTATTTTCACGGGGAACATCGAACTAGAACTAGTTCCACATTGGTTACGCCTGTTTTGTTCTTGAATTTTGGATGTTCCAGACATTTGTTACTTTATGGCCAAGTTTTTCAATAGCTATTTTTATTTCTTCTTTATCTGTCGATGCGTGTAAATTTTTGAGCACCTCTCTAAAACTGCGATCTTGTTTAGGCTGGTAACTGAAAAATTCTATGTCTTTAGCTTTCAGTTCTTTGTAAATAGTGGAGTACGATTCTGCTGTGTTAGGTTGTATTTTAACTTTGTCGTTTCTCAGTACTTTTGTTTCATACTCTCCTTTTGCAACCTCTTCTAATAATTTTAGTAAGGGTTGGATATTTTTGACGCCGTCAATAAACAGTGGAGGGGGTCTCAAAGATTTTGGTGCTTGTACATCGGGTCTATCGTCGAGTCCGGTGAAACTGGAAACTGTTGGATGTTGGTACTGCTGGTACTGCTAGCCAGTAATTCAATTTTGTTTGTTTTTGGCTAAGCATTATTGTGTCTGGGCTGGATCTTTGCCTTTTGCCATAGTGCACTTCTGTGAACTGTGGTTCCTCAGGATTCTCTATCTGTTTCATCCGGTAGATCAATGGTCACTTTGTCATGATTAGTTGTTCCGCTAAAGGAACTTGATCTTGGCCGATTTATAAACATTCCTTTGTGGAAGAGTTGTAAGTTTGTGAAATAGACACAGATGTGAAAGTTCCAGATTACACTGAGAATGGGTGATAACGTAGAGACCCAAGTTTCAAATGGTGGAAGAGGGGAAAAGACCCGAGGTTACAGGGTAAACGGTAATGGAGGTTTGCTAAGTCCGAGAGGACCGATGCATTCTAATAATGGAGGTTTGCTAAGTCCGAGAGGACCGATGCATTCGGAAAATGGAGGTTTGCTAAGTCCGAGAGGACCGATGCATTCTAATAATGGAGGTTTGCTAAGTCCGAGAGGACCGATGCATTCGGAAAATGGAGGTTTGCTAAGTCCGAGAGGACCGATGCATTCTAATAATGGAGGTTTGCTAAGTCCGAGAGGACCGATGCATTCTAATAATGGAGGTTTGTTAAGTCCGAGAGGACCAAGGCATTCTGATAACGGAGGTTGGCTAAGTCCAATACTGTACTCGGGGTTTTGATTCGATTCCAGATTTGACAATTTCAGTGTTGCAACATTATGACAAGTACTAAATAGTGACGTTGCGAAATTATTCGATATGGAAATGGAATATTTCCGGATCGATTCTTCTCGTTAATAATTTTACTCTCGTAAACTAAGTATAATAAATTAAATATTTCTGAACCGATAATTTAGTTTTGACGATTAATTAACGACCTGAGACTTTTCTTTTATAATTGTGTGTGAAATAAATAAAAAAATGTGATCATGAAGGAACATGACAAATAAAACAGATAGATGTATTATGGCAATAATTATTAAATTAAAACTATAAACGTAACAACAAGCACAACGTAACAACACTTTAACAAAATATCGATTCGCAACGAAATAAGATATTCGTATCACTACACTACACTATTATATGTGGTATCATTATTTCACAGAATGACAGTAGCTAATGTCGAATCTGGAGTCGAGTTAGGATTCCGAGTGTAGGAACTATGCATTCTACAAGGAGAGACCGGAGAAGAATAGAGATTTTAGGGCAAGAGGTAGAGAATAATATGGGAAATGGCAGTCATCAATCGAGACGAAGGAGATTGGAAAAAAAGGAATATTTCTGAAAGGAGGGGAACAAAACGCAGGCGATTCTTATTATTATAGATTAAATCATTTGGTATGTACATTTCATTAGATAGTAAACTAAGATTCTGCCAGATTTTATAATTGTTCTTATGTGCGTGTTACATCAGTTGATTATGTTTAGAAATATGTGTATTATAGATTAAATTATTTGTTGTTTACATTTCATTAGAAGCGCAAGGGACTCGCGCTATGCAGTATGGCCGAGCTGTAAGGTCCAATTATGAATAGACTAGATTTAGATTACAGATTAAAGTGATTGCATTGATAAATAGTTGCTAGAATAACTGTGAGTGAGTCGATCGATTTTAATAACTCTAGTTCCTTCAATTTATCTAAACTTCCAACGTCAGACGCTCGGTTGACGTTTCGTATAAAATCGCTCGACTTAAAAAGTATTCAATTGACTAATGTTTGTCATCTGTGGCGATGTTATAAAAAGCCAATCCGTAACGCACGGAGCTGAGTCGAGTGCTCGCCGGCAACCTGTAAACACCTCGACGAACCTGTTACGAACGAATTATAGTGACTAACTAAGTAAAGATAATAAGGAATTACCAGTTGCAGTTTGATTTTGCCTACCGACCTTATAGTTTTAAGGACGATTCGTTATCGAACTTCCTTTGTCTCCACATTTTTGTGACAAAACAATTTAAATGGAAGATATCAAACTTTTCACAATGAAACTTAAACCAGTCTGGTCTTAAGTTGAGTTAGCAGTTAAGACTAAGTGTTACTCGTGGCCAAATAGAATTTGGAACTAAAATACTGAGTTGATTCCGAACTTACACGACGGGGAATGTAAACAGTGAAATGTTCGCTATTTTTCACGCCACCGAGTGCGGTGGTACTTTCTGAGCGTCGTATCGCAAACATTATTGTGTATACTTTTTCCCGGCATGATGTGCACAAACAGTGTTTAGTGAATGTGTCTGTGTGTATCTTGTTTTGCTTGTTTTGTCGACGCGGGGGGAGGGAGGGGCACTAAGGCACCTGTTGCCTCACATTTCGATTCGGGAAAGCCTAATCCCACCCGAGATGAAATAAATACAACATTGGTTCAATTCCGACGCAGGCGATATGTTTTCCTTCCATGCAATATGGACTATGTTTGGGAATTTTAGGGGAGATGGCCTTTTTTATCTATTTTTCGAATTGAGTGTTTGCGTCGCTCAAACAGAACGCTTTCAAACATTGAGTTGATTGTATGAATGGTGTGTGTATGATCCTTTGTGATTTGGTGTGACGAACTCTGTGTAACACAGGGTTAAGAATCGCGTCATTATTCCAATTATTTAATATCGATTTGTTTTTTGTTTCAGGTAATGAACTTTTATTTGTAAAAGTACTGAATAAAGAGTACGAGAATGCTGTAAGTTACAATAACGCAAAAGTAAGCTACTATTAATTTCCTATCAGTATGCACAAGCGGAAACACAAATTCTATACGAGACATTTTAATATAATATAATATACCCGGACAAATTCACACACGGTTACTTAGACCCAAAAGTTTATAAGAATATATAATTGACAACCAGACGTTGTTGCCAACAACTATTTCTTCGCATATTGTTGACTCCGGGCGGGAATCGAACCCGCAACCCCCGACACAGTAAGCGCTCTCATTTGCCACTGTGCCAACGGGCTTGTAATGAAATCTATAAAAGACTGTTACTCTAACTAAACCATTTTGCCTTGTCCCCAACTATTGATTTCGTTTAGCAAATCGTACGCGTTAAGTTGGCATCTATTCTAAATATAAATAAATAGGAATACCAAGTTGAAATGACACGAAATGTTGAATACCGGCGTGACATCGGGTCTCCGGCGCGGCCAGCTCTCGAAATGAATACGTGTCAATGTCTACCACCGGAAATAGAATCTGGAGCGACACTGGAAATATGTTTTCGCTAAATTTAAACTTGTAATGTTTAATGGATTTTGTGGCTATTTATCGTGAAAGTTTTTGGTTATTTATGGTTGAGTAGTTTTGATGGTTATAGCTCAATTTTGAATAAAAATACGTTTCCGTTCATGCTTTCTTTCAAAGCGATGTCTTATTTAGGTGTTGTATAGTATAAATGAATAGGTTTAAAAAAAAAAATATTATTATAATTTATTCAAACTTATCTGTAGAACTTAATTTTATTTCTTTTTTGTAATTTAAATAATAAAACACTTACATAAAAAAACAACAGCATGCGACTATTCCACATACATTGAAGTAAAAAAATACTCCGTTCAATATTTTTATAAAAAATCAAAGATAATAGACGCAGGGTATGCGTGGTAGGTTCTAAACCGGAAATATCTATGGTGGCTCGTCGGTCGGGTGCGCAAGCGCCGCAGGCCGCTTCCGGCGCGCGCTCGTTACCAACTCTTTGTGTGACGTCACAGCGGGGTTGCCAGATGTGGAGAATGTTTTATAGGTCAGTATTCTATATGACATCAGTCAGCTGGGTTTCCGTTCAGCCGTGAATAGTGGCCTTTGCAAAGGGTTTTCCTGTTTTGATGATAGTTCCATTCTTGGGGATCTTTTGACAGTCATTTCGATTCTGTATGACATAACTTTGATAAGTATTTTATTTGCGACTACTGTTTTAGTAAGATTTATTTTAAATCTTTATATGGTGTATACTTCGCCATTTGTAAACGCAATTTTTTTTAGACTGGTACAATTTATAAATTTTAAGGGGGTTTGTACTATGGTGGGGGGGTATTATAAGGGGTTATATATATATAAATCAGTTTCGGATGAATAATATAACCCTCAATAGTATGAAAACCGTTTATCATTAAAGCGCTTATGTAACTTAGTCCACAGAACATAACTCAATAGGCTTTCGTAGACAGCACTAAATAGTGACGATTCCACCAATAACTCATCGCCTATAGACAAACACGCATTAAACACTATCTAGTGCCAACCATAACGTTTAAACAGTTGACTGGAATGAGGCATTGTCCTCTAATATTACTTTGTCCCTGATTAATGATCTGTTTGGTTTAGATAATAGTAGTTTTATAGTTTAACTGGTGGAATATAACATGCAGCTACCTACTTCGATGGGTAGTCGATAGTAACATTTCTATCCGAGTGCTACCATGCTTCGAAGGGCGCGCTAAATTGACGTTGTTATCGTCAAACTATGTCAGAGGACTAGAGGCGGTCTAAAAACTCTGACACCAGGGTTGGCCTTAAAGAAATTACTTTATATGGTTCTCGGTTTGGCAACAAGCGTGTCTCCATAGTTGATCAGTACATGTTGAAATCTTTACAGGCTGATAGAGTGACATTTATGAAGCAACAGTGGCTCCACAAATGTGTACTGTGAATCAAGCTCATGACGACATGAAGACTACAGAGTGCGTTTTAAATTGAAATTAATTTCAATTCATGTTAATAAGTATTTGTGTATTGTAACGATAAGTATATAATACGAGTATTATATATAGGATGGACAAATTTAATTTAACAAATTGTACTCAGAGCGAATTTATATGAAATGAATTGTAAATTTGTAACTTAACAAAAGTACGGACCTAAGTCTGTAGACACAAATAAACAAATTATTAAAAAAATATAAGTATTTGTGTTGTGAAATATAAAACCTACATATACTAGTCAAGGGTATACATGATTCTTAACTGTACTGATAGTTTCAATAAACCACAGGCCTTTGTCTCTCCGTGGTCCAAGTATTTGGCCTACAAGAGGAACAATTGTCTGCACACACATCCTTCCGCACAAACTTTGGGCGTTATTACACTTGCTCTGATTTATGTCCTGTTTAGTTTGGTAATGGCAATTTTATAGTTTTATTGAGCATCCAATGCCTTTAGGAAGACACCAAGCGATAAATCTTTGAGCTATGCAAAGCTCGTTAGGAATATTTATTGCTTTAGAAAACAGTTTTCTCTTTGAGGACCTAGCTAAATATATTGGGCGTTACTTGGGCAGGAGCGCAGCCGAACAATGTTACTTGTAATTTGAATTTATGATCATTTTATTGAAGGAGCGTGCATTTATTGATGATTCATTGCATGTGTGAAGATTGTAGGTTTTTGTAGGTGTAGTACTTGAAGTTTGATTAATGTCAGAGCGTTAGTATGTGAGCTGATTTTTAAAATAGGTACTTCTTTATGACAATTTATAATAGTGCATAAAAGGCAAAAGAGAATAGCGATTGCTTTGAAAAATAACATACAATTATTGTGTGTTAGGTGATGTTTATTGTTCTTTTTGACACTTAATTCGCTCGTGAACATCTCCATCACGACAGTGGCACCAATTGAAAAAATAATTACGATATTTTTCCGGAGTTTGTAAAAATTGAGCAACCAATTTTCAAATTCATCATCAATACAAAAACTTGTCCAACGTAATTACGATATCCTCACATATATTCCTGTTTCGTCCCAGTCAGTCCTTTGTTATATTATTCCATCGAAAAACATATCAAAAGTCGTCTGTATTTCGAATTCTGACATTCGTTGTGAGTGAAATTAATATCGGAATTGTTATCCTGATATATTGACGATGTATTTCGAAATGTCAAAATAAATAAACTGTTTGATAACGTATATTTTTTCTTCTTGAAAATGTAACTATTTATATACTTACCTTACTTATTTACTTTCATTCTAGTCTCGGTGCGGTGTTGAGAACATTATAGATAATGATTATCTTCTATATAGGTATATAAAAATGAAACTCGTTTTCCTTGGTCAAGGCATCACGCGTGAATGGCTGGACCGATTTCCACGGTTTTGCATTCGTTGGAAAGGTCTCGGGCTCCGTGAGGTTTATAGGGAATAAAAATCTCAAAATTCCCACGGGAACGGGGGCGCTGCGGGTGAAACCGCGGGTCACAGCTAGTGACATATAAAAACTCCTATTTCATATTTAGAACTAAAGTTCGCATCAAATTTGTTTCGTATTTTTCAGCCAGTGACACCTAACTATTCCTGTCCGCCATCCAATATTCGATGTCTAACATTTTTGATTCTATTTCTCGTTTTTTTTATTTCCACGTATCGTCGCTGGTAACCCGCTAGTCAATTCGTTCCGGCATACGCGTACAAAACGAATTTGCAACCGGCCTAACGGGAAACAGCAAAAAAAAAATAAACAAAGAGATATATAAAAATTAAAGTTTTATATATGTATTCTTCTTCTTCTACTTTTTTTATTTGTTGGTGTTGTATCTATGTATGTTCGCACAAAAAAAATGAATGAAACGAAAACGCTATTTTCAATGAAAGCAAACCCCATTGTTCTCGTATGATGCCACCTTGTTTTTATATTATTTGACACCGATGTTATAAACTACATAGTTTGTTTGCTTATTGCAATTTGCGTATACTTTACGAGTGCCCATACAAACGGTTTGCGCTGTATGCAGCGAAATGATAAGGGTCATCTCACAATCTCATATTACATGTACAAATAAATCAAAACGGAAATCACCCCTTAACGCGTACGTATGCCTCACTGTGAATCCCTTCGTATATTTTGCATTTTTATCGTTTCACAGACGGAAATATCAGAGTTGTACCGACATACTTCACTCGTATAAGGTAAAGTCACCCAATTCCGTGGGGTTCTAAAATTGGCACTTAATTCCGCGGTATTTAGAAAATCCCAATTTCCTAATTATGTCTTTGTTGTATCTTAATGCAAATATTTTTATTGAATCCAGTGTATATTTTTACGTATTAAAAATATAGAAAAATAACACAAATGTATTAAAAAGACACAATAAAAGGTCAGTATTGCGTCAACGGGTGGTCGAAGCGCACGCTTCATACAATAGTGACCCTTTGCAAGTAAATGTTTAGGTTTTTTAAATAGTGTTTTTAATACAGTTTTTCTATGTAGTGACTAGTTATTTGTGGTCCACTTGCTCGAGACTTTATTTTTTATGGGTAAGTACTAACCTTTTCTATTATTTTCTTAATAAATTAAGCTTAAAATTTGATTTTAAAATAACGTGGCATTAGGTTCCAAAATTTTTAGTCGGTTCCCAATTCCGTTGTGTTACCACGGAATAGCAAACTCATAAGCTTGGTTTTGTTTCTTGTTTTTTTGTGTTGGTTATAAAAGAGTAGTTTTTACTTTTATAAGTACTTAAAGCAAAAAAGTCAGTTGGTACTTGAAACTAATTCCGTGGTATACTTCTAGTTTAATTTGAACAATAAAAAATGTTAAATCGTAATTCTTTTTACGAGTTTTGTTAATTTGTTGTATGGAGAACTGATGCAGGTAATATTAATTTAATTACAAATTGCCTGTGTAAATGAATGCAATTTTGTAGATGATTAAAAATATATTATAAATAAAAATTTATCTGTATGAAACATATTTAAAAAAATATATTTATTTAACACTCGGAAATAGGAATAGTGTTTTCAAAGTTTGAAATCCAATTCCGTTGCACTATGTAACTGACTGCAACGGGATTGGGTTGTATGAGCACCTAATTCCGCGGTATAATATAAGAAAATCAAAGGGTGTTCTTTTACAGGTACAATATTTTATTGATCAATATTATAATGTTTATAAGCGTGATGTGGTCACAAAAAGCAATTTTGTAATATTACCTACTAAAATAATATACAGTTCCTATATTTTTTTTAAGAATTCCTTTTTTTGTTCATACAATGAAAATGATTATGCCGAAGATAATATACCTTTATTTTTTCATACACCCTGTATTTCATTTCACTAAAATATTCCCTTTACATTTTTTATACTCGGATTTAGGAACCACGTGCCGCGGAATTAAGATTTTTAACGCGGAATTAGGTGCTTCGGACTTACTTCATTATTATTTTTTTTTAAACTATAAATCAATTTAAAATAGATTTAACTTTAATTTAGTTTGGTAGTCAAAAGAATACCGTTTTTAATGACACCAGATAAAGCACTGTTAAGTTACAGTCAATACTTCATATATTATGTCTTTCCTTGTTATGTTGAAAATACCACGGAATTAGGTGACTTTACCTTATTACACCTATAATTTACAAGAGAGAAAAGCAATAAAACTTAATGCAAACGCGTCGTGTCTGTGTTTGTCGAATCTCTGGAGGTGAAACCCAACCAGATTATCTTGACCCTTGAGTACACGCGAATTCGTCTTAGTTTACGTTTTATATGTTTGCCTCGGCTGCGGGTCTATAATTGCTGGTTCTAAAACCTGTGGATGTAATGGGGTAAACACATTATCCGAGGCGGTGCGGTTTCGTCGCATGAATCACAACACCTGCTTGTCTCTTAACAGATTATTTTGCGTGTTTCCTACTTGAATATTTCTAAATAATTGTGGGTGATACATTGCCCATATCATTTACAACATGATCCCAGTACAAGGCAAAACTTTTCCGCTTGCAGCAGTATCTAAGTTGGATCCTACATTTTACATAAGAATACGTTTTTACACAGATAATCATGCCAGCGAAAAATATATGTTTTTATAATAGCACTTATGTGTGTGTACACATACACGTATCATTAAAACCAAGCCAAATTTTTGCTACCTATCGAAAGCATCACAAATAAATTGTATTACTCTATTCAAATGCTGATATAGGTAATATATTATGTAGCACACAAAAGGCACTAAGCTTGGAACCCTCGTGCAATATGTGCAGAGCGAAAAATAATTGTTTCCGGCACTCGAGTGTACATGTCTGCGTAGATATTGTGCGGCTGTGTGCCCCTTTGCAGGCCTTCGGGTCGGGATAGCCCTTACGCAGAGTTTGATATGGAGAGTTTTATTTTGTTTTGTATTTTAATGATCGGCGTAGAGTATTGACATAACTTTCGAGGGAGAATTTTATATGAGTTGGTTTTTTGATTATATATTAATTCATTGCGAGTAAGTAAGTGGCCAACCCTGGAGTTTTTAGACCACATAAAAGCCTCAGACTTGGTCATTGAAACAACTGGGAGCGACTGCTTAAAGTGTTTTTAATTATAATACTGATTGTGTTCAGATCAGGGAGGAGACGACGTGTATTGATTTTTATAAACACAAAATGAATGGTTAAAGTTATTCAATGTTTACAAAATAGTACTGAGCAAAGGTTTAATTTGAAATAGCTTTTCGAAAAACTCTTGCTTTATTACTGTTAGATAAATTTTGTTGCTATATAACACGACATTACGTCCCATAAAATCCTATCCTATCCTACTTATATTATAAATGCGAAAGTTTGTGAGGATGGATTTATGTATGGATGTAGGTTTGTTGCTTTTTCACGCAAAAACTACTGAACGGATTTTGATGAAACTTTACAGAAATATAGGTTATACTACAGAATGTGGCAAACACTTTATCCTGAAATTCCCGCGGGAATGGGTACAACGTGGGTGAAACCGCAGTGCGCGGCTTGTGTATAATATTAAAACAGTACTTTACATTCTATAAGTCCAGTAAAATGAATATAATGGAGGACCGAATGTCCGCTTACAGGATTTCAGTTAGTCGTACGTTGAATATAATCCAGACTTAATCCCGTTTGGTTCATATATTTATTCTTTGTAGGTTTTGTGTTCTGTTAAATACCATTGAATGTGCCGTATTGTTGTGTACTTATGTTCAGTGTAGTTGTTGTTGTGTACTTATTGTTGTGTACTGATTGTAGTGTACTTTTTGTTGTGTACATACGTAAAACAATGCTTGTAATCTGAATTTCGGATCGAAAACGGTATTGATCAAAATATTTGAGGGCATAGTTTGAACGCGAATATGATGTATAATAAAATATATTTTTCATTAGTTAGTCTCTTTCTTCATTTTGATTTATTGAAAGGGGTAAACGTTAAAAACGGTACTGCAGCATTTGACGTATTGTTGACATAGTAATTTGAATTGAACAATAGTTTTACTACTTTTTGTAGTGTTAAAGACAAAACGTATCAGTTATTTGAGGTGTTTTTGTCTTTATCACTATTACACGCCATTATGTAAATACATCTGCCCCAAAATCTTATTAAATACATAAAAAAGTTATTACGTATAACTTGAGGGAAGGTTTTAGTGATAATATTCATTTTGTAGGGAAGTCACTTCTCTTTATGCCTCGCCACGCCTCAAGGCGTCCCTCAGGGCAGTATTTTTGACATTTGCCTCATATAATAAAATTATAATAACGCGCCTTGTGTTATTTTGGTACGCTGAATAGACGTTTCTTATTTTTTACAATCTTTTTTCATCAAATTATATTTTATTACCCAACATAAAGTTTGCGACGAAAAATTCTGCAGTAACTTTAAAGTTCACGTAGAATGACAAGGTTCTTTGACAGAAGTTGCGGACGGCGGGAGGCAGCCGTGGGTAAATAACTGCAATACAAGGAAATAAGAATAAAACTGGGACTGACAAAAAGTTATTTTCATCCAAAGTTGCCGCCGCCCGTCTGTCACTATAATTTCCCTCAAAACATGCAAAACGTCGGGTGACAACCAGTCGGGTCCGCGATGTGCTCAAACCATTGTTTAAAGTTAAATTGCTTTTCCGCCTTATGTTTAAAAACGGAAGATTTGCGCAGAATACAGTTGGTGTTTTAGCGATTATGATTCCCTACGGTACCGTTGGTTGTATATGCGTTTGCGATGTCGTAAATTTGCAATTCCGCCCGCGGGATATATCCCGGGAAGTTTTAAATGGTCACCCTCGTGTCGAGTGACGAGGTGTCGACACCGTCTGACGGTTCCATTATGTTCGCAACAGTTTGATTTGGGCTCGCTTTGGTGTCGCGCAAAGTTGTGGTTTTGACGCTCAACACCCGTTTATACGACCCCTGTTTCGTAATCAAAGACAGTGTTTGATTTGCGCAAACGGTTATAATTATCGACAACACAAATGCGCCTATTAATTAATTCTTGTACAATTCTTGCGACCATTGTTTAACAATTCATCTTCACAAACGTTGGATACAATTTAAATTAATTGCTATTGAAATAATTCGAACAAAATCTTTATTGCTCAACGCTTCTAGAGATGCACGGAATAAACAGTTTTCTTATCCAGCGACTTGACTTTTTCCAGCTTAAATCTACAATAAGGCTCTTTGTAGACATAATAATCACGAAAGCTCGGACCAAACGGAATTTTTGCGCGACAACAATTTTCAGAGAGTAGAAAAAAGGCGAGAGTTTACTGATTGGCTTCATTTTCTTGGGGCACGATCTCGCCCTGGGGGCCCTGAGTGCCCCCGCGCGAATTTATTCCTTCTCATCAAAACGTCAACACGTTGACGTGTGTTTTAGGGGTTTTAATAGAGTGTCCCCTCGGCGACCCCCTCGCGGTACTCACCAATGTAAATGGAATGCCCTGACCTGTTTGTTCATGTAATTGTTTTCGTTGCGAATTGACACGTATTCAGTTTTAGTTTTGACGCGGAAACACTGTCGTTTATATTTGCGACACAGAAATTCATATGAATTTTCCTATTTTAGTATCTACACATTCCAATGGTCAATTGATTCGAATTGCATTATAATAATTAAAAGCTAGGTAAGCATTACATCTAATGGCTCATTTTCTTAATAAATTTTCAATTTCATTACTCATAATTATAAATCGGGTGCTAAAAGTTGATCACGGTAACTACGATTATGGTTCACATCTTGTCCCAATCCTCTTAGCTGGTGGCCTAGTTAAAAACGTTGCCGAAGATAATTATCCGTTGGCAGGGCGGCTGTGTGCATTAATTATTCATAATATTTAGTGGTCGGAGGACGCGGCTAACGAGCAACAAATGGCTGGAGTCCGGGGCACGGCCCGTCTCCTGGGACGGAGTAGCTATCTTCGAATTAGGCCGCTGGTTCTACGTTAGCAGACGTCTTCGACCGTCACGGTACCTTGTCCCTCTGAATATTTATATTACGACCCGTTGGAAATGTAATTTGAATACATGTGGTTGTTCACGTCGTTTGTGGTTATATCTGCCTTGTTGTTTTCTTTTACGGTTGTACTTATATTATCATCTGTAATAGGTATCTTTGTCTTTATTATTTTCTTTTAAACTCGATTTTTGATCCGTAGTTAACGGTTTAAAATTGCTTTTAAAAGTTTCGTTATTTACAATAATTTGCAAGCTTAACTAAGAATCAAAAAACCGAGACTATGTTAAGGTTATACGTCATTTCCCACAATATTTAATTGAGCACTTTGATACTGTATCTCCTGACTTTATCAGATTTTAAAATTATCATTAATAAGTTCTCGTGGTATTATAGGAGTTAGTATACCACAAGGTTCCAAGTATTCATCAACATTATTATCAACATTTTTAAAATAAAATACGGGTTACTTTTAGTAACATAAATACCTCGGGTCGGTGAATCTACTTCAACTTACTTACTTAAATCAATGCCATCATTATACTTAATGCTTTTGATATTTTTCCATATCCATGGTTAGAAATAACTAACCCGTTAGATCTGAAACGAGTGTATGGTGTCCATATTTTTCTTTCTTCGTCGTCCTACAAAGGACATCTCTTCTTTGATCTTCCGGAATCAGGTACCCTTTACGTCAAGGAAACGTTGCGCAATGCGAGAGAGTAATTTGACTGGATGATGGTTTGTATGCATTGAACGATATTGTCAATAGATATTGAGCTTTATGTGCTAGTTTTTAGAGTGCATTTCAAAATTGATCACATTTTAATAAGTCTAGGTGAATCATGTTTGATGTTTGCATTATGAACCTGCATACATTTTGGTGTTTGAACTTTTGTGATTTTATATGTTTAAACTATTAAGAGCTTTGACAAATCTGAAAATCTGAAAACTGGCGGAAGTATTTGTATAGAAATCATTCTAGATCCAAAGCGTGAGGAACTACGGAATTCCTAATAATCCTTACATTAAATGGTTTATTTTTAATGGTCTTTTTATGATCTTATTAATGGTCATAAACAATGGAAAAGAACAGAAATATCTATAACTCCCCTTTGTTAAAGTCGGTTACAAAAAAAAAACTTAACGCTGTCCATTTCCACAAAACACTATTTAAACCAAACATATAGACGAATCGAACACCTCAGTTTTCGTAGTCGGTTAATGAACAGTTTCTCACTATTGCTGATGAAATGTTTTCACGGCGGAGTTCATAAAAGTAGAGGTACTCGTATAATGAGAGGTGGCAATCATCACAATGAATAGAAAACGCGCTTCGGTTCAACGTACCATGACCGACTGAATGCGGAGTCCTTGCCTTGACTGCTTTATTGTAACCATGGCTTTCGTGTTATTAGGAATCTTATTATACTTAAACTCTTAAGGAGGTAAAATTATATTATAAGGAGGTAAACTTTGTTGTTTGTATGTTCGAGCTAGTCTCGAAAATCATCAGCCCGATTTGAATAATTCTTTATGTAATAGGTAGTTACATTCAACGGAAAGGTTATAGGTTATTTTTCATCACAAAATTCCCATGGGAAAGGGTACAACGCGGATAAAACTGCGAGGCGCTACTAGTATGTTCATAATCAAGACAGAAAAGTAATTGACGTACAATAAAAAAAGTGTTTGTGGTAAAATAGTTGAAATAAAAACCGTCAGCCTAAATGTATTTTAAAAGTATCAACATCATACCATAAACATAAATTCAACTGGGATCGCGTTTTTAAAAAGTTCGCGTGATCAACTCAACCTTTTCAGACCGCTGTTATCAAACAATAAAATAAATTAAAACTTCATTCCGAATTCGTCTAAATTCTCTCCATAATTTAATTTAAACGACTTAAATGCTTTCAGTCTCAATATCTTTATGTAAAAATGTTGCAAAAAAAAGACCGATTTATTCACGAGTGTGCGACTTACAATGCGGTTTGAGAACTGGGACAGTAGTACAATAACACGCGAAGATAACATTTTGTCCCATAACGTTGGTGCGATATGCGCGCCCTACTACAGTGGTTCGTTTTAATTTCTCTTTCAATAGTTAGACTATGAAAGGTCTTGAAGGATGGTTTGTTTACATATTTTTGTTTCTTTCCTTTAAAAGTCCACAATTATTAAAATGTCTTCTTTTAACACTAAGGTGGTTTGCCTAAGAACACTTAAATCTATTTAGTGACATGTTAAGAAACAAAAGCTTTTCGTTCAAAATTGAATTTTATTTTGCATGATATTGAACACTATTTAAAACGAATTGTATTTCTTTATTAAACATATTTAGGCGCTAAGTACAATTAAGAATGCGTGTGTAATGCGCCCTAAAAATTGTAAATTAAATAGTTTAATTTAGGTTAATTGCCACATTCTCATATAAGTTAATATCTAGCTTGACTATTCCTTTTGTGTTTATAATTCAGGAGTCACCCTTGACTCACGGCTCTAATGTTTAAATTTCTCTGTTTGTTCCTCTAATTACGTGAATTACACTCGGGATTCTTTCCAAGGCCCGCTCGAGAAAAATGTTGAATTAAAATTTTGGTTTGGTCGGTGAGAAAATTAACGGTTAAGTTATTAAATTTTTTACAAGAGAGGTCGTCTAGGGGCGAATGAAAAATGTATAGTTAGGTAAAAAAATGTTTGTACTAGTTTTTGAAAATTATTCAACATTCAAAGCACAGCCCAAAATCCTAGAGCACCATATTTTTAACCGACACAAACTTTTCATTTCACCGAAATAGAGATTCTTTATTAGTTTGTATGAATGTATTTATAATTACCTTTGTTTGTTTTTTGTTCTCTAGAACCCAATGTCTATATTCACAGACACAATTGTCAGTATATTATCTTAATTTACGATACAATCTCTTTAAAATAGCAAGTATCCATCTTAGTGAAATGAGACGCCGAAGATCTACAACCAATATATAATTTATTGTATTCGTTTTCTTTTACGATTACGAGGACTGACATTCGGAATTTTTATATTCCAATTTGGCTTAAGATATTAGTATTTATTTTCATTCATTTTAAGTCCAATTTTCATTTTCAGTTTTCTCATTTAATCATTACTAGTTTGTTAGTCAAAACTCAGTTAAGCATTAAGTTAGAAATGTTTTTATCTACAGAAACATTAACAGAGTTAATTTTTATATCCACTGGAAATATGTCCATACATTCAATTACATTAAGCCTTACAATGATTAAACAATAGAAATGACAAGACAGAAGCTCACACAAATAAAATACAGCAGTCACATACAAGAACAGTCTGTATCTACATTATGACATGGCTACGGAACTCGTATGAACAAACGACTTCAGGAACACCCGATATATTTAGAAACAATTGTGTCTCCTTACAACCAGTTAGAATAATACAGAGACAAGTCGAAATAATGTTGACGACGCGAACCTTTACATTCACAAAGGGAATATGAGAACAATCGTCACAGCATTTGCAAGGTATTCAACCGACCAAAATGGCTGACATCCAAACCAGAAGTGGGTCAGACGAAGCCACCAAAGGCTCACCACTTATTTCGTATGTATGAGACGAATGCCAGCAGAGGGCGTATTTAAAAGCCAGCATTTGACTGACCGCACACCAATGGAATACTAAAGGCAAACTTTACGACGTCTCTGCATCTAGAAAATACTGTTTTAATTAATCATTCAAATTGTTTGCTGCGCTAATTATATTTGCTTTGGGTTTAGTTTTGTAGTGCAATTGAAGTTGGGAAATTGGGGTAGGTATGTTTTTATTAGGTTTTGGTTTTGATCAATGATGCAAGAAAACTAATTTTAGTCGTTAATGAAGTACCAGTATCAACGTACAAATATTATGTGTTTCTGAAAATCATCTTTGTATTTATAATAATCTATGTTATCACAATATAACCAAAGTCAATTGACGTAAATATATACAGTTAAGTGCTAGAAATATTAACGTTTAAGAGTCCTTTTGATAATGTTTGAAAATACTCGAAACGCTTATGAATCACCTCGTTAGCGAGAAGTGTTTTGTGAGTCTCAACGGTCACTGCGCAGAGATTGTAGACCCTCAAAGAAGCGAGTTCTTTTCAGCGTCTCACTCGACACCATGAAAGAAGGCTTCTTTGCTAAGCAAGTATTATCCTTATTTTTATACGGTTAAGGTCTTTTGTCTAAGTTAGGTGGCAAAGTACTGTGTGTTGATTGCTCTCAACAGTTGCTCGGAAATCACTGGACTGTTTCTGGAATGTCTGGGATTTTGTGCTGACTTTTTGTGACGTAGAAAATGTTTATTTTTTACCTAGATTTTATGTGAAATGTTATGTTGAATTGCTAAAGCACAAGCCAAACTAAACGATTGTATGACATTTTTGTAATAAATAATTGCCAAATCTAATCAAAAGCAAAGCAACATAATTTGAACAATGAAATAATGTAACTTATTTGCTAACAAGGATACATAAAGTTATCATCTGTCATGGTTTTCAAAGATAATATTTTATAACGTTATCTAAAATCATTACAGGGAACCGCAAGTTAATCTGAAATAACTCTTATATAGATTCAACATAATATAGGTACTAATTCTTCGGTTCGCCAACGTGAGCTTGAATTGATTAAATTAAAACAGAAATTGAGGTCTCATGGAATGCGAACGTTTTCACGGCATTTGACTCGGTTCCTACTTTAAATCGTTATTTAAACATGATCTTTAATAATTAACCGATGGAACCTTCACGTTGACTTTAGTCTAAAATAGCGTTTTAATTCCGGTTCAGACCATTTCTTTCACCTCAATATACCTGAAATAACATGGTGCATATCTTTTATTTTTTAATACCTTACTTATTGTCGTTTTCTCAACTCTACACTCAATGTGTGAATTAAATTACTTACACCGCCTCGCGATCTTACCCACGTTGTAGCCGTTCCCGCGGGAATTTCGGGATAAAATATATCCTCCTATGTGTTATTCTGACGTATAACCTATATTACTGGAAAGTTACATTCATTGCCTTTCAGTAGTTTTTTTGTGAAAGTAACACCGTCTAGTATTTATATATGCTATCACCAAATTTGGCTCTTATTATTAATATCCATTTTGGACCAAGAGCCCGCGAACCCCAGACCTTCGTTATTTTATAAAAGCTGAAAGTTTGTCAGCGCATGCTCCCACACACAGGTAAGAACGATGGACTATTATGAAGTTTGGGTTATGGTGGCTTTGGCAGGTATACGGTACTAAATGTCAATGGTCGAAAACACCAAGTTGGCCATCGATTTCGATATCACCGTCAAAGGGTGACTTGTACAACTCCTCAAGAGCTTTCAAATGACATAGGTCATGTCACTGTTGAGCATTAGGATCAGCGTCCATGGCATAGGCCAACTCCAATCTTCGGTGGTCGAAAACACCAAGTTGGCCGTCGATTTCGATGTCACCGTCAAAGGGTGACTTGTACAACTTGTCAAGAGCTTTCAAATGACATAGGTCATGTCACTTAGGATCAGCGTCCATAGCATAGGTCAACTCCAATCTTCAATGGTCGAAAACACCAAGTTGGCCGTCGATTTCGATATCACCGTCAAAGGGTGACTTATACAACTTGTCAAGAGCTTTCAAATGATATAGGTCATGTCACTGTTGAGCATTAGGATCAGCGTCCATAGCATAGGTCAACTCCAATCTTCAATGGTCGAAAACACCAAGTTGGCCGTCGATTTCGATATCACCGTCAAAGGGTGACTTGTACAACTCTTCAAGAGCTTTCAAATGACATATGTCATGTCACAAATGACACTTAATTATTTGATGAATTTAGATCGGTATTTTACACACCTTTAGTACCGTATACCTGCCAAAGCCACCATAACCCAAACTTCATAATAGTCCATCGTTCTTACCTGTGTGTGGGAGCATGCGCTGACAAACTTTCAGCTTTTATAAAATGACGAAAGTCTGGGGTTCACGGGCTCTAGGTCTATTTGATATGACAATCAAAACTATAAAATATAAATATCGTGCGCCAAAACTCAATGGATTTGTCATTAATTGTATTACCCACGTTAATTCCGTAGCGTCGAGCGTAACCATTGATAATGCAACAATTAAATATTTGGATTGAAGCCAATTTGGTATTGGTTGTGGTGCAATATCTATACGTCTTGTGATTTCAACGGTATGCCATTTTATTTCATAGTTATTGGAGAAATTAACCGTGCTACGTAATTGGAAGCGGAGAGTAAATTAATACAATATTTCGGTTTAATTTCAGTCAACAATGAGCGCTTCGGTGGTCTAGTGGTGTGTGCACTCTAGTGGTGTGTGCACTCGCCTGTCAAGACCCGAGGTCCTGGGTTCAATTCTCGGGTTGACAAAAAAACATGCTAACATGATAAAACTTGTTTTGAAATAATGTCACTGGCCTCTCCTGGGAGGGTTTTTCTGCTTGGACAGTCGATGACTTTGGAAGACTGAGACTTTTAATGCAATGAAATAAGACAAAACTGAAAAACAATGCCATGATTTAAAACATTTACTCATAAATTTCAAACTCCACACCCAATTCATATAATCCAAAGCACGAACTTAAAAAGACTCATCCGAACTAATTACCGCTCGATATTTCAATTTATAACGGTCATTGCATATTCATCGGGCGAAGTATTTTCCTCGAGTGTCAATTACAATAAATTTCTAATTGAATATCTTTCCGATCCTCCAGTTGTAAAGTTTAATTGGGCGTTAAAGAGAAAGTTTTTGCGTCATTTGTCAATTGTCCCCTAGAAAAGTTTCGGATCGATCAATTGTTTTAAAGTTCCGTGGAAATTGGACGAGTCTTTTTCTCCGTTTGTTTTTTTAAGTTGAGTATTCACTTAATAAGTGTTGAGACGATAATTGATTTTAAGTTCCATTTTAAGATACATTTTTTGTAGAGTATCTTCAGATACTTGAGTTTTGTTATTGATTTTTTTTTTTGTTATTTAAACTGTCGTGTCCCACAGCTGGGCAAAGGTCTCCCCCAATTCTTTCCACCTGGATCTATCTTTTGCCACTTCTTTCCACTCTTTGTCGAAGTCGTCCAGTTCCTTCCGCCACCTCTGGGGGGGTCTACCGCGAGGTCTCCGAACATTCTGGAACTCCCATTCTGTGGAGATCCTAGCCCATCGATCCGGATGCATTCTGGAGACATGGCCTGCCCAGTCCCATTTCAGCATATTATTGAACTATATTTGTTTTGGAATATAGATTTTAATCTTTGGTCCCGGTTGGTTAGATCATGTCGGAGGCCTTTAGGCGGTCTAAAATTTTTGACACCAGAGTTAGACACTAACCTACTCGATGACTTACTTACTTTTGAAATATTTCGACACCAAAACAATGGTAGAGTTTAAATATATATGCTTTTTCCAAATAACGGTATAAATTTAATTCAAAATAGTGAAAATGATTGATATGACATAATAATGAGTTTACGGCAATTAGCTTCAACATTTCCATTTTAATGTATGACAGTCCAAATTAAATAATGATTGAATTAGGTTATGTACTTTATTGAATTGCGGAAGCAACATCATATTTTGTTTAATAACTATTTGATTTCGTATTTCATTTAATAAATTATTTGCAATTATACTACTAAATTCATATATTAAAAGCATTAACTGTATCATATTTTAAGAATATATACATTAATATACAATTGAAAAAGGCAAGGATCGATACATAACGATGTCCTTAAAGGTTATATACCCCGTTTCTATCATCCAATGTGTATCGAATAGAGCCCTATTTGCAAAAGATCCAAATTGAGAACATCACATTCGAAGCCAGTAAAAGAGGGTTCTAATAAAATAAAAGTAATGATTGTCAATTGTTTGTTTGTAACTCCGTAAAGTAACTCCTAGGGACCCTCCCGACGTCCACTCGATCTAATAAATTCATCAATAACCGACACAGTTGCCGATTCAGACGCACCGCGCCGCGTAAAACTTTTAATTGGAACAAAATCCCGACACCGAAGGCGTTTTAATTAGGAAAATTTCCTATGAACAACGCGGACTGAATGACGGTATAATTTCTATGCAAATCGCACGATTAAGTTGGCATAACTTCGCGTGCCGCATTGGCGAACTGTTGCGAATGAGACTGATATCCGAATCTCCCGACTATATTAATAAAGAGCTAATTGATCAACTTTGATGCCGGATTGTTATCTTACCGTCTCCGCTAAGCTGCCGTCTTCGCGGTTTTCACCGAGTTTTTGTTAATGGTCTCATTTGAATTGGGTCACGGGATTTAACTGGATCGTTTGTTATTACAAGACTTTATTTTCATTTGAATATGAGCATGATGTCTTAGTTTTATTTAAATGTCAAATACGAGTGGTTTTATTTACTTTAAATGGGTAAGTCTTTATTTACTGTTTTGAATACTTGTGATTAATTTAACAGCCTCCGTGGTCTTGTGGTTTGAGCGCTCGGCCCACGATCCGGAGGTTCCGGGTTCAATATCCGGTAGGGACATTATCTCACAAAAATCTCTTTGTGAGACTGTCCTCAGTTTTGTTAGGGCATTGCAGGCTGAATCACCCGATTGCCTGAAAAGTAAGACGATTCCGTGCTTCGGAGTGCACGTTAAGCCGTCGGTCCCGGTTACTTTCTATGGATAGTAGTCGTTACATGAGCCATGTCAGAGGCTCAATAACTCTGACATCAGGATTGGTCAAGTTGACCATCCACTCGATGAAGAAGAAGAATACTTGTAATCGCTTATTTGACCAAGAGGCCTTGCATTCTGATATTTTATAATTAGATGATTATACTTATTGATATACAAGTTAATTACTCCATAACTTAAATTGGTATATTGTTAAGTAGTAAGGTGTTAAAACCAATTACTAATGTAACTAATAAGTTAAACATACTTTACTCTTAAAGCGAAAAGGTGCTAAGCTTAAAGAGGCTTAACAACCCACTCTCGCTACTCTCTCGTCTTTACCTTAAGATAACCCTCTTATTTACAAAGTTAACTCAAACACACGCATTACATAAACACAAACATTGGTACGCATCAATAAACTTCACACAATGCGATATTGAAATTTCGTGTAAATACAAGACGGTACCACAGCCGAGACGGGGGCTGTATCAAATCGAATTTCGCTTTCTCTCATCGAACCGAACCGAACCTGTTTGTGTAAGGTAAGGTAAATAACGTAAATAAATTAGCACATGGCAAGCTGAACTATCGCACCGCAGCGCTCGCGATAGTACACCTAGCGTGACACGACACGACTGAGATTAATCAAATTGGAAACAGAGCGGTGATTGTTGGTGCGTGAGAGTTTATGTCACGTGGTTGGGTGAGAAATTATGTGATGGATAAGCTTTATGTACAGTCGTTGTCATTTATATGTTTATTACTATTTATGTTTATACTAAACTAGCTGCGCCCCGCGGTTTCACCCGCGTTGTACCCGTTCCCGCGGGAATTTCGGGATGAAAAATAGATGTTGGCCGATTCTCATAGATACCGGATAAGCACAAAAAATGTCATCAAAATCGGTCAAGCCGTTTCGGAGGAGTATGGCAACGAAAACTGTGACACAAATACAAATACAAATACAAATACAAATAAATTTATTCGGCTAAAAAACTACAATATTACAAATTAAATACATAAAGCAATTAAATATACTAAACCGAATAGGATCAGCTCAGCGTATGCTGCAGCCGGAGCCACAGCGCTGGGTTTCAGCTGGATCCTTTGCTTAAAACTAATTGAGGGCGTTCTTAAATAATAGAGCTTAACAATAATATTGTTTATATTATAAACAGTGTAGGTGAAGTAAAATTTATACATGTGTAGCAAAACTATTACAATTTGACACGTGCATCTACAGTTTATTACAATGATGTAAAAGATGACACGAGAATTTTATATATTAGATTAAACCTCCGAATCAAACTGTCCTGATATCTTCAGTGAGATGAGAGGCCTTTGATCAACATTGGACATTACAGGCTAATACTTTACTAAATGAAACAGGACTGACTCTTGATCCCAGTCTTTCATTATAACATATATTTATGTATATTTTTTTTGGGTATGACAAGTGAATCCGAAAGGCACTGCTAGTTATATATTACATGTATAAAGCTCTATTTATTACTTAGGACACTACATGACATCTCATTTGTATGAACTAACAAGTTGCTTGTAACATAGTCTGCGCCATTGTAATAACTATAATGTTAGTAAGTTAGGTCTTATTATTGAAATACTGAAAGAAATAATACCATTTCTGGAAGTTGTTGTCATACTTACCGAAGAAATGGGTTGTGATATTTTTAAACAGTCATACTACATTACATTTACAGACATACCTACATTTTTTTACGCTAGTGGAAACGCACTTACAGATGTAGTGAATAATCCTTTCCTTTCGTATTTTCTCGGAAATGTTAGTTTTTGTCTTACTCAGTACTCACTAGTCATTACCCATCGAGACAACGTCAAACGGGCAGGTTGACATTTGACATTGATAAATAAATTATTCCATTTATTTGATATCTACACGTAATTTAATAATACAGTAATTCATAGACACATCGGCACCATTCGGGTGTTATCGTTGTTCCGAGTTTTGCCGATAGGAAAGGATAATTCACTACATCTGTACACCGTCGATGGTAAAACTCATAGTTCCATGCAGTGATCCGAAGATTTAGTGTAGGTTTTTTGAAAGAAATTAACAAAGGTGAAAATTGACTGACTAAAAATAAAGATTCTATGGACAGTACGTTCTTAAAACGACATTATCTTTCAGTGCTATTGATAATTTTCTTCTCCTTCTTATAGTTGAAGAAATAATCAATTATATATGACTGGCCAGCATTATTTTTGATTTTGACGTCACGAAACGTCAGAACACTGCACGTAATTGTGAGTTGAAATATAGATTCCCGTTTTATGTGACAGTTTGATATTTGGTAAATGCCAAGCATCGACCATAATGTTCATGTCTGATATTTAATATAAAAGCACAGTGATTTTATAAAATCACACAACTTCTCAAATAAAATCAATATAATGAAACTCGTAAAGGTCAAAAAGTGATGAACTGAAAAACCTCTTGCTCTTTTGAAATCTATTAAAAACTTTAAAAGAAAAACGACGCAACATAATAGATTATAAAATGAAAAACAAAGAAGAGAAAACTTTAACTTCACGTCAAAACATAGATAGAGGTAAATAAAGTATCTTCCTTTTTTGAATCCGACAGGCAACACTGGAACGTAACAGAAACAAAAGTTATCTTCATGCGAGCGGTCTAATAAAAACAGTGCGCGTGATAAAAGTTGGTAAATTATCATTTTTTCAGAGCCCCCGTGTGTTCTTACTCTTGTTACACCAAGTTATCGTAAAGTATGCCTAACTGGACTCCAGAGATAACCTTTTGTACGATAAATTCATTATATCAAAGCTCCTATACGGGTCTGACAATGTAGGGGCACCACAGAGTATGTTATCATTACGTATGATACTTAGGGATTTTTTTCGGAAGTTTCTTTACTATTTTAAATGGGATTGTTTGTGTGACAGGTTTATTATTGGGGGTGTAGTGTTATGGAAGGTATTATTAATTTACTACTGACTTTAAGATAAATCTTGTTGACCCATAGTTCCGTGGTGGATAGTGGTAAATCGGTTCTTTCCGGACGATACTAGTTCAATTTAAATGATCAGTTCCTACGGATGCATACCGACCTTATACAAGGTGCTAACAAATTAGTCACGGATATTTTTACGGCTGATAGTACTCGGTTCTCGGAGTACATTTAAGTATAAAACATCATAGGTTTTGTTATGTTTTTTTGGAGAAAAGTAGGAAACAAATTTGCTACGTTAAAACACCCTGTTAATAAGATAATTAAATGAGACCTCTGATGGAATACAAGTAACTTTTTTAGGATACAAATATTTAGAACTAAAACGTGGAAGGATGAATAATAGACAAATAGAAATCAATAGAAACGAAAGTTGTATGTTTCAAAGGTGAACGAGGAAATATTTACTATGAAACAGAAAACCTAAAAATTATAATCGTATCGTATATCGAAGACCATGCGCGTTCAATTTAATAACTTTGAAGTGGCTTTCAGTGTTTCATTGATAAATTGAGGATATAATGTTTCCGTTAAGTGAGATACGGCTTTCTAAGTGGATTTACTATAGCAGTATTTTGATATTATTGAATAGAGACCATTGGAGTTGAGTTGCGTTGGAGCTAAAATTTTATGTACACGTTTTGATCTTCTTCTTCATCGAGTGGATGGTCAACCTGACCAATCCTGGTGTCAGGGTTTATTGAGCCGCCAAAGGCCTCTGTCGTACCGGGACCGACGGCTTAACGTGCCCTCCGAAGCACGTTTTTGATGATATGAATGAAAATGTTAAAATTTGTAAAAATACTTGATTTATGAAATAATGTTCCAGCTAAGTTTTTGAACGTAGGTGTATATACCAATAATAAGTTATACTAGCATCACCCCGCGGTTTTACCCGCGTTTTGTCCGTTTCCGTAAAAATTTCGAGATGAAAAATAGCCTGTAACCTTCTCGCTGTGACAATCCCTATCCTATCCCAAAAATACGAACAAACGAAATTAAAATATATCACCATATTGCTCAATGACTTTCAACCAATTTTGACTTCAATTTTCTGACCGAAAATTTGCAATACTTAAAATGTACATCTTTTGCTTTCAAGCTGGTTGAAACTTTACCAAAAAAGCAACTACTTCAAACATGCATTAACGTGAAATATGAACCAACTTATGAACACTTTTTGCACCACACTTTAGCATACAAAATGCTTTTTATATAAAATGAATACATTACCCGTTATGTATTATACCTTACTTTACAATATATTATACACACTTACGCATAACATTAATTATTTCACCTTAGTATATTATTCTAGTTTTTGTAATAAATTAGAACTTAGTATCTTTACTGTGACGTAGTTTTTATGCGTTTTTATTTCCATATTTCCTTGTTTATACTGGTACTGTACTATCAGCATACTTCGGACTTACCCGCATTGTATTCTGATGTATGACCAATATTAATGTACAGATGTAGTGAATAATCCTTTCCTTTCGTATTTTCTCGGAAATGTTCATTTTTGTCTTACTACTACATTGATAAATAAAGTATGCGATTTATTTGATACCTACACGTACACGTAATTTAATAATACAGTAATTCATAGACACATCGGCACCATTCGGGTGTTATCGTTGTTTCGAGTTTTTGCCGATAGGAAAGGATTATTCACTACATCTGTAAAGTTTTATCCATGCCTATTTAATAGTTTTTGCTCATCATCCATCCATCCTCACAAACTTTCGCATCACTACATAGTATAAAACGAAGTCGCTTTCCGCTGTCTTTCCCTATATAATTATGCTTAGATCTTTAAAACTACGCAACCTATTTTGATGCGATTTTGAATAGATAGAGTGATTCAACAGAAAGTTTTATATGTATAAAACATCCCAAAATTCCCACGGGAACGGGCACAACGCGGGTAAAACCGCGGGGCGCTGCTAGTTTATAATATATTAGTATGATGCTTTGCTATACTGCTGTTTACTGGTATGTCCTTAGCTTCTATAAATTAGAACTATATAGACGTTAGATATTATTTATAGTTATAACAGAATCAATTTGCTATATCGGCTTTTAATACAACCCAATTTTTAATATCAATCTTCTTGCCTTTTTACTAGTAGTTAAAAAGTAAAAAAGTATTAGCCTGTAATTTCCCACTGTTGGGCAAAGGCCTCTCGTCTCACTGAAGATATCAGCACAGTGAGTATATCAGTTTACTTTTTACTAGTAAGTTGTGAAATTAATTTGAAATATGAAGTAGTTCATAACACAAGTAGAGTCCACTCCGCTCGACTTCGCTCCGCTCCGATATTCAATAAGATATAGAATTTCAAGTTTCCGAGGTGAGTTGTTGGCTTGAGCTCTTAGGAATATTCATAGACTCCTTTCAAGTGATACTGCCAACGGTCAAGAGGGCAACTGGTTTGTTTCCGAGTGTTCCGTAGTATGTTTTGTTGAGGATTGTGTAATAAAAGGATTAAAAGTTATACACATTTTGTAATTGTGTGATTTTTTGACTTACAATAGACCAAAAATCATAAAGTTACGAATAATACATATAATTCGTTTTCATTTAGATAACGTTTCATTGCAAAAAAACACTTGTACTACTCATTTTTCGTTTATAGGGCATTACATGGCACATAGGTACACTTTTTAATTACGGCTCTTATACATAAAACTATTATAAAAAAACTAATAAACAAATCTGAACTCATTGAATATCTTTATGACATATTTTCGCTGGTAAATACTATTAATAGCTTCTTATTCCTCAACCGATTTCATTTTCCAAACACTCCACCTAAACATTACACCAGGAAATTAAAGTGATTTCATTACTTGAGGAACCCTAAAAGGAACGCAGCGTGGTTAAGATGAATACACTCGGAACCGATATCGGGAATTAATTGAATAAAACGCTGTGTTAAGGGTACCATCTCGAGGATCTGACTGGCGAACTCTCATGAATATGTATTCATGTTAAACGCTCCGCCCGACTTTGAAAAAAAGTTGAAAATTATTAAGTCTATCCCTGCTTTAAAGATAGCGATTGTTACTGGGGTGTGCACTCGAGTGTTCAATTATATAACGTTTTTACTGATTCAAAAATAGGGTGGTTCCTAATTTTTTTGAGTACGCTTCAAAGGAATGACTTAACCAATTAATTTGTTTAATTAAAAAAGTTTTTAGCTAATATTTTAAATTTTGGGGTTAAGCTTAAAAGTGTCCCTAACACTTTGTTTAATATATTTTTTATAAAGTCGTTTTATAAGTACAATATTTCTTCCTAAGTTGAACTATAATACAATGTGGGTAAAGGTGCAGGCACTTCTAGTTTACGAAAATATGTTATCAATACTGTTTAAATTCAATGAAGATACTAGTTGTTCTCGAAAATTGTCGACTAAAGCAAAGGTGCTTACGGTTCGGTGTATCGACCTGTATCGCGAAGCACCCTCCCTAAGTGAGTGCCCAACCCAAGCAGTTGATATAAAACTTTTCTCCCAACCTAGATTACACCTAAGTGCCAAACCGTTTTACCAAAACTTTGTATGGACTCTCAACTCATTACAAATTTATGTGGGCTCCTAAAAAAACTTTAGAAAAAGGCATATTTTTTTATTGGCATACTTTTAACATTCTCAGGCTGTTAACGAAAACTTTTAAACAAACTTAATGGACTCGTTAATCCATTTTAGTGGGCTCGAGACGAGGGGCGCGCGCAGAGTGAATCCCTTGAGCCGTGTTCATATTTGTATTATTTCACTACCGACTTTGTCGTATTAGTGAAAAGGTGACTACATCAAAGCGCTAATGAACTTACCTACGAGTGGAGTCTTGTGTTTGTGGGATTTCACTGCTGACATACAAATGATTTTCTTTTGTACGATTATGTAAGAATATCTTTTGGGAGGGTTTATTCAAAAATCTCTGATTTTTCATTTATAAATACATGCAAAAATATGACTGAATAGTTATATTTTCATAATGACGGATAAAATACTTCCTCAATCATACAACTTCTACATCAATAAGAACGTTAAGAAGAATTGCAAAAGCACTAGTAAAAGCTATCCCTTTACATTCTATTTTATATCATGCGACCGAATTCACGACAAAATCAAGACGTTTTAAGACCCGAGTGTGTGTAGAACGCTCCTTACAATCTTATGTCTCCACGTTATGATATTTAGAAGGCTTATTAAAATTTCTCCGGCAACTTTGTGAATTAAATTAAATCTGTGTACAGAAGCGAGTCGAGCGCGAAACGAAGGTGAATAGACAATTTAAATGTCCCCCGTTTTATTAGGCGCGTGACTCATTTAGAACTTGGACTTGTTTTAGTAAAATGTTAGCTGCTGTTTAAAAGTCTTGGAAATAATGTTGTAAGGCAAATACCTTATTCTTTCTGAACAATTTAGAATTGAAGAGTAATGAGAAGGATTCTTCTTCTTCTACATCGAGTGGATGGCCAACCTGACCAATCCTGGTGTCAGAGTTATTGAGCCGCCATAGGCCGCTGACATGGCTCATGTAACGACTACTATCCGTAGAAAGTAAAGTAGTATGATAAGGATTAAAAATTTATAAGTATTTGATTAGTAATCACTACGTGGAGTAGTGACATAATTGTCGGTCCCGATTCTTCCAATCATGTCGTACCATGCCGGTGGCCTTTAGACGGTCTATAAGCTCCGGCGCCAGGGTTGGTCACTCGAAATAAATGAATGAATGAAGTAACACGTGCACTCGCCTGCCAAGACCAAGGTCCCATGTCCAATTCCTATTTCGAATAAAGAAATTTTCCAATTTAATTGTCAAACATGCATGACTCGGATTTGAGATCACTCACCTATAGGAAATACTCAGTCCAGGTTATTTCAATCGTGACACTAAGTCGAAGGCCTGTAGGCGGTCTAAAAACTACGACATTAGTGTTAGTCACAAACATAATCGAACTTACTATTATTAGGCAAGCGTAGTGAGTGATTAACACTAATCCTCCTAATTGTACTGATATCTCCGTAATCCGTCTATACTGAATGAGAGGTTTTTATTCTGAAAGAACTTTAGCGTTAGTATTTCAAAATATATTTTAGTACTAGCAGCGCCCCGCGGTTTTACCCGCGTTGTGCCCGTTCCCGTGGGAATATCGGGAATTTTTATACATAAAAACCTTCCTCTTGAATCACTCTACCTATTACACAAAACCGCATCAAAATCCGTTGCGTAATTTTAAAGATTTAAGCATACAGACAAACAGACAAACAAACAGACAAAAATAGCGACTTTGTTTTATACTATGTAGTGATTCTGAATATTTTTAACCTGCATGACTAGTTGTAGTAAAACTGCACTGCCCGCGGCTGCATCCGCGTTTTTAGCGGAAATATTACTAATTGCAGAATAAAAATACGTATTTAAGGTATTTGCAGTTTATACATTTTAAGCTAACATTTTTCACGGTGATAGACCAAAAATATGGTGTAATTCCAACTTGTTAGCGTAAAGTACTAATACTATAACAGTTATTATTTTTCGACAAGACCATTGGGACAGTGGTTTCTGTGAGCGCTTACTGTGTCCGAAGTTGCGGGTTCGATTCCTGCTCGGAGTCAATAATATGTGTGCAGATATAGTTGTTGGCGATGACGTCTGGGTGTTAATTATATAAAGCACTTGTGTGTGTATACATAATAGTATCAGCTATTTATATTCCATAATACAAGCTTAAAACTTATTAACCGTGTGTGGGTTTATCAAAAAAAAATTACAAAACATTTAACGACATGGAAAAACCGCCGACAAAAGTAATCATTGTATTCCTTCAAAAAGTGTATTCAAGAAAGTAACGGTATAATTAGTCGTATTATGTCGCATCCTATTACCGCAAAATTTCAAGGCTGAACGACACCTAAAAAGTGATAATAGATGTCCTTGAACCAAATTAATATCCGGCAAGTGTTCGGGTTAATTACAAGAGGCCGTAAATGAGTAACACAGTGCTTTGTGACCTCCTCCGGGACGGGACAAATTCATTTAATTTTACCCTCTAATCGTTCCTTTTTGTAGACCTTTAAGGTTCAAATAAGCTTGGCTGGAATGTAGTTATAACCTTTTCGATGTGATTAAAAAATTAATTCAGAATTATGTCTGATCCTGCGTTATTATCTATATATATAAAAGAAAGTCGTGTTTGTTACACTATTTATAACTCGAGAACGGCTGAACCGATTTGGCTAAAAATTGGTGAGGAGGTAGTTTAGAACTAGGAGACGGATATAGGATACTTTTTATTCCGTATTTCCTACGGGAACGGGTGCGCTGTGGGTGAATCCGCGGGGCAAAGCTAGTATAATATATAGTTGAAATTGGAATTGAGTTGAGAACAACGCGAGTCCATTCGTAAAAACAAAAAACACAAGCATTCCTTTTTCAAAACTTCTTTTTGTCCCCTATTCACTCCTTCTTAATCCTCAACTGAAAATAGATTAAGCTCCCGATGGAGACGAATGAAGCCGTCTAATGAAGCAATTAGCCGCTACATTTTGCGCCAAATAGAACAATGCATCCGCTGACCTAATAGTGAAGGGTGATACTGCAACTCGGTTGCCCGTTCGACTCCGAGAGACCCGGCCCGCAGTATAAGACACTAATTTTCCACCGTCGAAGAAAGACTCAAGACTTCGCAAAGTTAAACTCGTGAGGATAAAAGGATTCGAAACTAATTAATCCACCCCGCTCTCATTATGTCCCATCGGTGCGAAGTTAAATCGTAATTTTAATCCGTGGTGTACGTGAAACGCCAAAATTTTGTTGTAACTTTATTACGGTGCGATGTTTTACTGCACGTCTTTATAGTCGTACTTATAATAAAATGAAATATTTGTCGTTTATTTTCAGCACCTTTTTGTTTCAATATATTATTTTGGGTTTATTCACTTTGTATGTGTTTGTAAAGTGTAAGTGTCACTGGTTGTGAAAGGTTTACAATGCTTGTGTATTTTCAGTAAATCGGAATCGCTTATTGCTTCATTTCAGTTCATTTTTTAAATAAATACAGTTTATTAAGCACTAGCAACGCCCCTGCGGTTTTACCCGCGTTGTGCTCGTTCTCATGGGAATTTTGGGATAAAAATAGCCTATAACCTTCCCGTTGAATGTGGCTATCTATTAGAAAAAGAATTATTGAAATTGAACTGATAATTCCCGAGATCAGCTCGAACATACAAACAAAGAAACTTAAAAAAATTACCTACCTCTTTTTAATATTAGAATAGATTTATTCTTACCAAGATGATATCACTGTTGAGCAAATCTCCAAACGCTTCTAACCCTCCTAATTTCGGTTGTTGTCGACGCTAAAGTATTCTGACATCGAAAAAATACATTTAAAAAGGAAACTATTGTTTACCTCTCATTCCGATCCATCATTAATCTCCCTCGAGCGGCGCCTTTTATTAAATCTCGTCACGTCCGACCGAATCGTCGGATTTGGTCGCCCTTCCGCCTCACACGCCATGGCTTAACACTGACGATACTAATTAGATAACGTCCTAGTGCCCTTGGTTTATGGCCCGAGAATTATAGCCGTAATAAGTTGGGACCCGTCCGGTACATGCGAGCAATTTTGATGTTAATCAAACTTTTGATCTGTCCCCGTGCCCAAGTTTTTATTGGGAATATATTTAGTTTGTTAGTTATTTGTTGTTGGTAAGTAAATGGGAGTGGATTTTGTTTTTGATTAATAACGTTTTGATTAGTTGGATTGTGGTGTTTAATAGTCGTTTACGTTGATATAAAGATGAATAGAACTGACACAGAGTCACATGTTTTGAAAATATAGCATGGTTTTCATGAAAAATGTTTGCAGAGACACAGTAAAACCTCACATAGCGTAAAATATTTAAACTCGAATCAAACCCAAATGTTTTTCTCTTGATTACTTGACGCTGCATCAACCAGTGCTGTGCGGAAATAAATCATCATTTAGTATTCATAGAGCACACTTTTGTCTGCAATATTTTCTGGTTTATTACTTTAATCTCAATAAAACATTTCCATTACGTAGCTTTTATAAAATTCATCGAATTTCTTATGGAAAAAGTAATGACAATAAATAACTTCCAACAACAAAAAACTATTCAGAAATAGTATTAAATTCCTTATTTATTGTCAACGTTTGTTGCGGAACATTTGCTTATCCAATGTTTTTGCTGTATAGATGAATAAAATGTAACATGTAGTGATCAACTCTGCAATACGCTTTGTTGCTGAACATCCTACAAGCAAGGCACAATGTTTACAGCAACACATCAACGTGTTGCTGCAACAGCATTTACAAACATTTGCGACTTTTACGGGGATTTAACAAATAAAGAGCTAAAAAGTTAATAAAACTAAATTGAGTTAATGCATTTAGCATCTACTAAGCCACAAATAGACTCATCCGACTTTTAACACTCGTTGTAGTCGAGATTCAAAACAAACAAATCGAACAGATTCTTTCCACCAAATCTTATAAAACGAGCAAAAGTGTGAATCACAAATACAATAATGAGAAAATACGCGATCAATTTTAACAAGCAAACAAAGAATATAGCCTTTTTAAATCATAGTCGGAGTGTTCCGGAAGGCAAGAGAACTGCCATAACAATACCTTCAGCGTAAAGAAACGGCCACTCTGAGCCGGGTATTGTTCAACCAAGATTAATTTGTACTTCGGACTGCAAACGTGAGGGGGTGAAGAAAAAAATGTCCGAGATATAAGGTGTAGGGAGAGCCTTCATCTTTGTGATGCGGAGGGAGTGGACGGTTATTAAACGATCCGGGAAGGACGGGAAAGGGTCGGGATTATTGAAAAATATTTCGGTACTTGTATTTTGAATTTTAAGATTTTTTGTATATAGTAGATAGTCGGTTGATATTTTTATTAGTTTAATCTAAAATTATAAACGTTATGATCTTCTTCTTGTCGAGTCAATATGGTTATTTATTTTATTTAATAACGTTATGATGAATATTGTTAATGATTATGACTTAAGGAAATTAGTATCGTGTTGGTATTCAAAATATATGTCGTAGGGAAATGTTCAGGAATATGCAAACACTAGGAATCGACGAAGAAGTCTACATAGGTCTCCCAAAGAGCTCTTAAGTTTAATGATGATGTTGTTCAAAAAATAACTTAAAGAACATGGTTTTCATGTAATAAAATAGAATAACAACAGAATTCGCGCGTTTACATACGTGACAACGTCTGCAATAGAGAAATTGACCCTCAACACTAGTTTAGTGCTGCCGCCAACCCGCAGTATGCAAGCGTGGTGATGACACCGAATCCTCCTCACTGTACTGGTTATCTTCAGAGAGATGAGAAGACTTTGCCCAGCAGTGGGACATTACAGGCTAATACTCAATACTCTAGTCTTTTTTAAACTTACACGATTTGAACACATAGGAAACGTACTCACACGTAAGTAAGTAAGTATTTTACTACTTGCTTTATTAACTTTCTAACGCGAAAAAACCCGTGTAAGTACGTTTACTACTTATTACTCTACTCTACTTGTCATAATAACCCTTTTGAGCTTCACCGCAGTCGGTTAAAAAGAGTAGATTTCAACGTGATTTCGGCGTGACGTTTTATATTTAACCAAAGCAATACCGTTCCTACTTATCATGCTTTAGTATTCCACAGGGATGTAAACAGGAGTACAATTAATGTTTACTTATTCAGCGCGTTATGTAGTCGTACTCGTTGGCACACACATTCGCATATAAAATAATCTTCTTAGAGAATTGTTACCCCTTTAATTTAACTCAGTACCGAATGCTTACACAGCAGATTACCTAGAACACACATAAACACACTCAGCTTTAAAATTCTCTTGGGCGATAAGATCTTACCCTTCATCGGGTGGGGTTATACTTAGAGTGGTTGTTTGTTTTTATAGTTTGGTTAAGAAATGGATAAAATTTAATAAAATGTGATTTTTTTGTATTTATTACCTACTCATTCATTAATTTCCAGTTGGTTAGGTTAGGTTAGTTAACCAACCCTAGTGTCGGAGTTTTACACCGCCTAAAGGCCTTCGACATAGTATTTCTTCGACTACCTAAAGGTGCTCCCACACTGCTGTTATAGAATGTTAAGTAACGTTAGTAAACATTTGTTAGCTAACATTTAATCACCAAAGTCAAAAAATGTTTTCATGTTAGTAAATGTTAATTAACATTTTTGAACAAAATTTTGTTTGTAAACATTTTATACAGGTGACGGCGGGGTATGCGGTGAGTCGGGGGCCAATGCCAGATTCAAAATGTTATAAAATGTTAGTAAACACTTTCCATCAGTGTAGGAGCACTTATAACTATAACAGTTCCTAACAAAATGTAAGAATTGACAACATTTGTTAGTAAATGTTTTAGTGTTCAAAAATGTTTATAAACATTTTGTAACAGCAGTGTGGGAGCACCTTAACGTGCTCAGCGATGCACAGTAGTAGCGCTCGGATAGAAAACACCATTTCCACCACCATTTCTATTCTATTCCTTTCTGTTGGTGTTCTTTTTAGTAAGTTCATTCAAAAGAGTCTTTCTGGGACAAAAAATGAATATGAATATTTGAGTTTTAAAAAATACCTATTGGTTTCTGACTTAGGCTTATTGGTTGCGAGTTTGATTCCTGCCCGGAGTCAACAATATGTACAAACATAATTGTTTGCGATAGTACAATCTAGCAGCTTAGTTTGGTTTAATTAAATGTCTGTGAATTTGTCCCATAAATATTTATTTTGACAGACATTTATACGAATGTTTGTTTGTACTCATCGCCCACACTACGACCCCTGTTTATCCGTTCCTTATCAACCGGCAATGTTCGCCTGAGGGCGCGTTTGAACGTATTGAAGCTCGCGTTCTAATTGAGTCTACTACCAACTTCTTAGGTGATACGAGACGTGAAACAAACCCAATTTCACGCATATTTTGACGCACTCGTTCGCTCTTTAAAGTGGGATACGTACTGATGTTAATATCTTCAAGTTTTGTTGGTATTTTGTGTACTTGTGATGGTTTACAATGAGAAGAATTTATTGTTCATTCTCTGATAAAAATGAATTAACCAACTCCAAAAACCGAAGGAAGAGGTCCCAATTTGGTCGGTATTTTTTTATTTATAAAATAAGTTCCAAATTAAATAGTTTGCTGTACTACAATACACGAATTAAAAATTTTTTTTTTGATTTTTACAGAAAAAATAGGCGGGGATACCCAAGTATAAAATTACGAGGAACAGCAAAAAGTACTAAACGCTGGTTTTGATTAAAAGTACATAATTAGATAATTGAAATATTAATGTCTGGGAATGTTTCAAATACGATGATTATGGAAAATAAGCCCTTTATTACTACACCAGTTGATAGTATATAATTGCTATATAGCAAGCTTTCAATTACTTCTTGGAATCGGTTTCTTATCAGCAGAAAAGGAACAAATTCTGGGAAGTAATTCCTTGCAAAATCACTGTTGATACAGTCACGGAAGTTAATATACATTTTTAGCGTTGATGCTCTTTAGTTTAATAAGAGTGTTTTAACGTATGTGATAAAAACCCACGCCTTAATCAAGCTTAAAAGAAGTGATGTCGATGTCACGATGCTACGGTGCTACGGTACTACGATGCTACGATGGCACGGTGCTACGAGGCTACGGTTGCTAAGGTGCCACCAAGCTACAAATTTGAAACCCACCTTCTTTAATGTCGGGTGCAAAAACCAATCAAAATTAACTGTCACGTGTAATGTTACTTGAATATCGATACCTAAACTTGAATATATCTTTGAAAATAATCAGTTGTGTTGTAACTCTCTCGTCACGGCTGTCCGGCACTTGACGAGGGCCCGCCGGTGGATAAAGAGTTACACACACTGTGGTAAACTATTGAGAATCTTTGTTTTTTAATATCTTTATATGGCCTATTAGAACGCATTTAACAGTACTTTGTAAATAAGGGATTGATTTCATTGATCTCTAGGTGTAATTTCTACAGTATGTATAAAAATAGAGTTATAACTTCATGTTCAGCTTCTAACATGCTTCAACATTAACCAACTACGGTGGAGCCAATAGTAGGATAATTTATGCAAACAGTTGATTTGTTCCATAGGTAACATTTACTGTAATCAAAAACTGAAATTAACAATTCAATCATTAAAACATCCAATATCCCGAACGATAACAAATTAAAATACTCATTTAAACTCCATGTTTTTTTAAACCGATGTCAGTAAATAGATGTTCGTATGAATGTATCTTTAGGGACTTGGAAATCGCGATAAACACATTCAGGCACATTCGGCTCGAACGGATCGACGGATCGGGTCACAGAGCCGTTTCAATTTGTTTGGGATCCGACCCGTCTCTCGGATCGCTATGATGTACGACGAAAGTTTATAGTAATTAAATTAGTTTTCTGTATAATTATGATAACTGTGTAGTGCTTGTTGGAGTTGGTCTGGTAATTAGATGGAATGGAAATTATTTATAGTCATTTGGTTAGGGCGGTTTGTAATGAAAATGTGAAAACGCGCCCTCACAAATACAGTGTACATTCGTTCCGGAGCTAGGACCTAGAATTTCATAGCCAGGTTCAATATGATAAGCAAATCTTTATTTAAATCAGTGTCATAAGTTTAATGAATTATTTACTTCTACAACACTTTGTAATTCTTATTATTCTATAATATAACGTTATTTTTAATTTGCATCACTAAATTCTGACTGAGACGGATACAGTGTAGGTTAAACCGCGAAGCGTTACTTAAAAACATAACCAAACGTAACCGTAAACATAGTTAAATTCAACTACTTTGAAGTTAACTTTATTTGCGGACACATCGTCATCAATAATTCAACTAAAAGCATCAGCTAGTTAAGAGATAAAAGACAAATAATTTAAAATGCAAACAAACGCAAAGGTAATCAGCGGGAGTTACAAGTTGTGCGCAAACAAAGAAGCTAAACATTAAGCTGAGTACACATCGGGGCTAATCCACGCCTGGTTGTAAGTTGTAATGCTCCGACCGCGTTGAAAAGTTGAGCGCAGTGATCCGACCCCCCGCGCCCCTCATTTCATATTAAACCGGTTTAGTGCGGTTTATACTGACTTTATTATATTAGCGAGTCTGTGCGCTTCGCACTGAATTCGGTGGTTTAATTAGGAGGCTACAGTTTGCGATATGAATGGCGGAGGTGAGAGAACACTGTTTGCAGTGCTAAGTTGTTATTAAAGTTATTAGCGTCGTTTAGATGTGTTGAGTTTGCGTTGATATTGAGATGTTTAACTATGGCCGGGGCTTTGCGGAATTGTTTAGAGTAGCTAATGGATTGCGTTATGAAGCCTGCTGAACTTTAAATTAGATTTAGGTATTGTTTATTTGATTGAGCTCAACGATTTACCGATGAATCATTTTAAGGTGGGACTGTTATCGTAGTTAGAATGTTTTACATTCCACATTTTGAATACTCAGAACCTTTTTTTTTTCCCCAAATAGGAGTCATCGTCGGCAGGTACTCAATACCGAATACTCAGAACCTGCTAGCTTTACAATAATATAGATATTATATATGAAATATTATTACAATTTATAACTTTAAATTAACACCGCGCGCGCATAATAGGCTTTGTCGTTGCATATAAAACTCCTTGTGTGAAACTAACCTTATCGAAAATATAAAAACCAAAGGCAAAATAAGACTATACGAAAGTCAAATAAAAAATCGTTTAAGAGAAAAGAAACAAAAAAGTACATGTTACTTCCTTACGAAAAAAATTCAAAGTAACTTCGAGAGCTTTCACTTGAAAGCACTTAAAATGGAAAAAACTTGTAAATTATATTAAAAGGTTCTATGTGAATTTCTTCACCTGTCCTCGTATCGAGGAGGAAATTGAATAAATATGTAGGGCGGAAGGGAGACGGGTATGTTTTGTATAATAACAGTATGTACAGTCAGCTACAAAAATTATACACTGCCAATATTAAAGTTTGATTAAGTTACGAGTATACTTAGCTCCAAACTCGAAGACCAAATTCGAAAATGCTTTATACTAAATCAATATACAATCTTAGTTCAGTGCACGAAAATTTTATTATTCCAGCGTCCACTCGACGTTCAATTGTTCATCTGTAATTTAGCAACTGCTGTTGTAGCAGTTTTTAGATTGATTGCTCTGCTGACATAGCTAACTTGGCAAAAGAAATCTCCGTCGAATGACATTGAGTAGTAAATCCGCAATTTATGTTTTTTTCGTAGTCTTAAAAAAACTGTAAAATTTTGTAGAGGCGCAGTCAAATGGGGAAGAATAAACTTGAAGATGTTGAACTCTTTCTCTCTCTTTCTTTCTTCCTCTCTTTCTCTCTCTTGCTCTGACAGTAGCTGTGTACTATAAATGTCTTGCGGTTTCACCTGCAATCATATTTTCATGATTTTTGTAATTGACTGCCGCTTTCAAACTATAACGAATTTACAAAGAAAACACTAAGTAAGATGGATAAGGTTTCTTTCATACAATAAAACGTACCCGAAAATAACGGAGGAGTTACGGGAAGACTGGACGACGCTGAACGCGATACCGTCATATTCCTTTAAAACAAACTATCAAATAATACTTTATTATGAATATTTCTAAAGAAATATGTTGTTTACTTAATACTTTTACAGTTTCCTGTAGTTTTAAAATTATGGCGTAAATAAAACTATTAAGATTTAATTTTAGGACTTTATTTTGTTTTGAAACTTGTCAGTTGATGAATAGGTAAGCGTAATAAAAATGTTTAGATGATTTTGTAGCAATATTGTTTAATGATTGAAAGAATTTATTCGAAATATTCAGCTTATAATATTTTACAAAAATAAGTCAATGATCGTAGTAGATAATTGACCTTTTTACGTTTACATATGTACCTTTTTAAATAAATGCTATTATTTATACCCCAGTCTTCTGTTCCACTGCTTACCTTAAAAACTATTACAGAACTAATACATTAAGATACCCAGTCAAATCTGGAAACTATTATTTCTGAAGTATCGGGTGCTAACGGTGCGTTTCTATTTAAGCGGACCGGAGCTGTGCGGACCTAAGTTAGCCAATCACGGCGCATTTAAATTATTAAACATCGCAGTGACATTGTCAATCGTTTCGTAATGCGTTGTGATTGGTCAGTTGAGCTCCGCACAGCCTGACTTGACTTCTCGAAAAATCTTTTCGTCTTCTTCTTCATCGAGAGGATGGCCAACCTGACCAATCCTGATGTCAGAGTTATTGATCCGCCAAAGGCCTCTGACATGGCTCATGTAACGACTACTATCCGTAGAAAGTAACTGGGACCGACGGCTTAACGTACCCTCAAAAGCACGGAATCATCTTACTTTTCGAGCAATCAGGTGATTCAGCCTGCAATGCCCTAACCAAACTAAGGAAAGTCTCACAAAGGGTTTTTTTTTTATATCCCCACCGGGAATCGAACCCGGAACCTCTGGGTCGTGAGCCGGGCGCTCAAACTTGTGGTTTGACCAAGGAGGCTGTTAATCTTTTCGTAATGTGCTGTGATTGGTCGATTGTGCTTTGCGCAGCTCCTCTCCGCTTCTTTAAATACGCACTTTAAAAACAAGTTTTCCTTACCTTAACTAACTAGCGGTTCACAATTATCTCTTGTTAGTAAGTTCTTTATTACATGTTATAGCTCTTGAGAATCCTCATACATTTAACGACTTTGTTTGTTTCAGGTACTTATTCTCTGGAGTTGAGGCTGAATGACCCCGTTTTATGGTAGCAGTAAATTAACTAAGAGTTTATTGTAGCTATACATTAAGTATTGGCTATTAAACATGAGAGTTTTTGTTTAGAGCTAATAAAAGTAGCGAAGCGACGGGTCTGATTCGCCGTGAATGAATAAGTAGGCAATTTTTTGCTGTAAGAGTGGGTGGTGGTGTCTGTTGGTGAATTTTATTTGGTCTTTTGAGCTAATAATAAATCTTTATTGTATCTCGAGCCAATGAAATGATCTAGACTTGTTATTATTGAATCTGAAGTGCAGTTATCTTTGAACCATGTGAAGTCGAAAATTGTGTTTAGGATAGCACTTTTATTGAAATCGGTTAAAGCTACTTTTTACCTCAAAATTCCCATGGGTACAACACGAACAAAACTTGTGAACTGAACGTAAACTACCCTCAAAGTTAAAATAACTTAATTATTTATTTCTGCTACCACTTCCGTAAATAGATATTATTATTCTGCAGTAGTGAACTAGACCAACACAATAGGAACTGGCCCATAATAGCTCAGGATAGAAATCAGTGGAAGGAGGGTAGGGAGGCCTTTGCCCTGCAGTGGGA
The DNA here is from genome assembly GCA_951394245.1 of Cyclophora punctaria. Classification (NCBI taxonomy): domain Eukaryota; kingdom Metazoa; phylum Arthropoda; class Insecta; order Lepidoptera; family Geometridae; genus Cyclophora; species Cyclophora punctaria. The sequence continues at coordinate 2,012,862 of OX596174.1, read as the reverse complement.
CATTTATGGCTAATTATATTATATATAGTGATTACTTTGTAAGCGTAGTAACGCATATCGTAGTATGACTACGTGGTCTTAGATCATTGAGAATGTTAAGCAACGTGTAGCTCGACCCCTACTTGGATGGGTGGCCGAAAGTGGCATTTCTATCTGAGCACTTCGTACTTCGGAGGGCACGTTAAGCAGTTGGTCCTGGTTATTCCAACTATAAGAGCATGTCGGAGGCCTTTAGGCGGTCTAAAATCAGAAACTAGTTTTGGTCACTAACCTACTCAAAATGAATGAACGAGCGTGATTGATCAATTAGATACATCAAAATACGTTCCAAATCACTAGGAAGTTGACAAAGCATCCCAATATTATAAGCTTCTACCATTCCCCATCCGTTCTCATTACTCTACACACTCTAATCATTACACAGGACAAAATGCACTCTACGCTTTTGTGTTAGAGACTCCAATTCGAAGCTAAAATTCCGGTTGCAGCTCGGTCATTTGAAGCTAGTGGTTCTTATTTCAAGGTGTTAAAGTTTAAATCACAGCGGAGTTTCCCCGGGGCGGATGTAATGGTTGTCCGGTTTTAATTAACTAAGCGTCCACCTGGTTGTGCTCGACTAAGCTATTATATTCAAGGCTTCTGTCGCTAAATAATAAGCATTGCGTGCCGACGACAGATACTGAAACTATTTTCAGTTTTGAACATGGTTTTGTTTAGAGTTTACTATTTGAACTAGTTTGATGCACGTGATGTGGGGATATATGTCATTGGGAATATATGTCATCTTGGTTATTTATATGACTTGCTTTCCATGAACATTTTTGTGCACGTATCTTTAGTATGTAGTTGTTAAGACTTCTAAAACTAAAACTCTAAAATATTCGGACAGATCAGACCTTCACAGTAACAAATTCACCCATTTCTGTTATCGTGTTCAAGTTACATTACGTCCAGTACGAAACACAAAAAGTGTGTGTAAAAGAATAGCCACGGCAATAAAATGGGCACACTATCATCTAAGCCATATAATTTGTGTGCAATAAAAAGCAGCTGAATAGCTCAGACGGTGTGATATGAACAGCTAGTGTAAAGGCTGTTGAGCTAAACGGGCAGCGCTCTCAACAAATGGCCAACAAACACATTTACATTAGTTCCCGTAATGGACCACATTAGGGGCCATTGCTTCGAATGAGATAATATAGGGGATGGCCAGAGGTACAGCTCATGCCTCGTTTAATACTCTCTTGTTTACAACGTGTTTTTGCAATAGAATGTACTTTACTCGGTAATTATGGTAGTTTAGACCGTCTTGGGAACGGTTCAAATGTTTAACACTAGCGATTACCCTCAATCTACACAGTTCTGTTTTGTTCCTGATTTACTCAATGTTCTTACGGCACTATGATCTTAAACAATATTTGGCTTTTAATCTTCCAGCGTTTGGTGGACGATGGACCCTTATTAATACTTAATTAACCGACTTTGTATTACATGAAACTCACAACTGTTTACGGTAGAAGAAGAATAGGGAGACTAGTATTCTTCACACCTTTTATTTCCGACTAGCCGCGCCCCGCGGTTTCACCCACGTTGTACCCGTTCCCGTAGGAATTTCGGGATAAAATGTATCTCATGTGTTATTCTGATGTATAAACTATATTACTGTAAAGTTTCATCCAAATCCGTTCAGTAGTTTTTGCGTGAAAGAGCAACAAACATACATCCATACATATATCCATCCTTACATACATAATATTAAAATAATTTATTAAATTAAATTAATAAGTGATAGTAGGATAGTAGGATGACATCAAATTTTTCGCACTAAAGAAGCCTAGAAGAAGAAATTAGGCCAAGCAACGCCATCCATTTCTCACAATCTATCGTGCATGGTAGTTATACATAGACGGGCGATAATTGGCACCACCATATATCACGGTTCAACCGTGTGTTGAAGTTTACGAATAGTTGTGTTGTTATCGGGTGCCTAAATCCTGCCGGGGTGACAAACCTTCGTCGCCGTATGCGGTGCCGCTAAAATGTTTATTAATTGCCATGTTAAAACGATCTTGATAACAATTACCCTGATTTATAAGGCAAAGATTTTAGTTGGGGTAAAATATGGTTTGATTACGAAAAGAAAGCGTGTTTGTTAAGTGAAAGCTTTGGGTGTGCTGGAAATATTTTTTTTGGAATAATGATTGTAGTGTGGCATGGTTTTGGTTTCTTTATGCACAAAAAAATTTAATTACTTTTTGCTTTTTTAATGTATACTGTATCCCTGCAAGGCAAAGGTAACCTATTCTCTATTCACCTAATATGAATTGTCAACAACGATCTTATTGAATTCCATGTGTTTATAATTATTTTTGTAATGGATAGCCACTATCAACGAAGGTTAAAGGATATTTTTTATGCCAAAATTCCTACGGGAACGAGCAAAACGCGGGTAATACCGCGAGGCGCTGCAAGTATCTTAATGTTTCAATTATCAACTTAGTAGGATAAAGAGTGAAAAAGTTACGCTGAGAGATAGAGACAGATGGTCAGAAAATTCTCGAATCGAATACGATATTTCCTGGAATGAATTTAATGAACAAACAGCAATTTTGTAATTTTTGTGACGTAACACTGTGAGCTTTGCTCAGAAATTCTTTCACTTTAAATTCTTCGTCGAGATCGCAACTTTGGTATTTTATACGTTTTCGTATTCATTAATCGGATTTTCTACGGGTTTTTGGAAGTTATTTTGTAAAAGTAAAAGCAAGTTTGTAGAAGCATTTTTTTATAATTCTTATTTTTAGAACCTATTTCATTCTTGACTTCGATTCACAATTTTGAAATATGTTTGATCTTACTATTTACTCATAATCATAATAGTTACTAAATAATAATAAAGTTACTAGAAACCTTAAATCTAACTAAGGAGTCTGTAAGTAATTCGATTTAACATGATAACAAGCGCTAAAGTGAAGTTTTAATTTCATTATAATCCTGAATTGCTTTTTCCGAAAAAACGCTGCAAAGCCCTTAAAACCTTTATAATATTAAAGCGGATTGCGACTTCAAACTTATTTATACAACTGTAAAAAATATAAAAAGATTCTCAACAAGACTCCACCTATTCTAATTACACCAACAAGTTCCAATTAAAACGAGTCAATGATACCCGAAAACCTACTTTACTTGCTTTGGAATAAAACACACCAGCCCTATTAAAATAGGCTTCACATTCACTTGTTTTAATAAAAAAATAGTCAACTTTCAACTCTATTGCATTGCATTACAGTGCACGTCTAAGTTCAGGAGGTACGTTAATAAATTTCGTCAGACAGTTGTGGCTTCCATGCGTGCCCGTTCGCGTTTTATGTCATTTGGAGTTATTTGATTGCCGCCGCGGTCTATGCGTTCCAGGACTGACACTTGCCACTAGATTAGACCACTTTGTATTTTGAATTTACAAGTGTTTGCTGTTTAATTGTATACTGAAATGGTACGTGAGCTCGGAATTAATTTTGCATTGTTCAACTGGCTATGCTAAGTGGTTTACCTAAGCCTAGTGTAGGAGGTTTTAGACCGCCTTGAGGCCTCCGACATGGTCTAACGATTGAACAACCGGGACCGACGATTTACTGGTAATGTTGCGGAATTTGTTGAGCATAGTAATTAACTGAGACTGTGGTGTAAGATTTTTCTTCAAAAGTAAATAACTTATTTTGGGTTTCGCCGCAGTCGGCTAAAAGTGTAAAACATTTGGAGTAAGTTTATATGAAAAGGTAAATATACGATATTCAATAAATGATACTAAAATCTTTGTTGACGTTATAAATAAACTAACTGAAATCGTAAAGTTACAAATTAAACCGAAAAGTACAACAAAAAGTACATTTTTATTTTCACAAATATAAATCAAAGTCAAAGCCCATAAAAAGGGTAATATAAAAATAAAGGCATTCTCGTAATTTTTACGCAAAAAAAAATTATTTCATCGCAAATCCTTGACAAATGACGACGTGGCCTAGTGTTAATATGAAGGTAGAAAGAAATAAAATTTTATTTTTATACGCGCGAAATAAATCTGTGTAAAATTAAATGTACCGAGACGTTTTAGGAGTTCGCCAATCGTCGAACACATTCGTAAAACGTGAAACGGAATTCACACCGCGCGCTAACCACGCTCTACGCATTGACACAGTCTAATTAAATGAGCAGTTGTCAAACTATGGACTTATTAACACTTAAAAATGTTGAAACTATGTTTTACTTCTGTAGTGACTTATAAATTACTAGCAGCGCCTTGCGGTTTTACTCACGTTATGCCCGTTACCATGGTAATTTCGGGATGAAAAATAACCTATAAACATCCCGTTGAATGTGGCTATGTATTAAAAAATTATTATCCAAATCGGACTGGTAATTCTCGAGATTAGCTTGAACATACAAACAAATTGGTATTGAAGTATAGATGTACCAATCACATGTATTAAAGGTATCGCTCATCCAGCGGCATCCGACCAGCTCTGCCTCGCGTAAGATCATCATATTATCTCTTTCCTTCATTTAGAGAAGTCTTTTCTTTTCTTTTCTTTCTTTCTCATTCTCAAGTTTCCCAAATTAGAATGAAGTATGACCTTAAAATAATTTGCTCACTACAGATAACTTTTGAAATCACCAATATCTAAGATCAACTTTATGACTTAGTCCAACAACCAATGTACTGACATTAAAAATAGGGCTAGGATTTGGTCATCATTTTTTTCATACTTTTTAAACTCACACGATTTGCACTCATTATACTAAATGAAACGGGTCTGTATTAACGGGTAACATGGTCAGTTATCCCGTGACCACGAGCGGTGTAATCCGCTCGAAACGTCGGGTACGTATTTTAGTAAATACGTTTAATTATCTAACGCGATACAGACCCGTTTCATTTAGTATAATCATTTTTTTCATTCTACGAGTAATAATAAAAATATCAAAAACCTAACCTACTGCACCTCTCTACCACTACATCACGCACCACGCTATAAATTTCGGAGTCGGGCCTCCGTTTCACCGACGATAAATCTAACCATTCTCTAATACACCACATTCAAATGTAGCAAAAGGGTGTTTGAAGGAGGGGGTGGTGCTAAGGTTAATCTCGTATTCGGCTTGAGATTTGCACCACCCCCTCTTTTTACCTTAAAAGCGGTGCGTAACTTATGACTGCGCGCCGTGAGTTATTAAGAGTAAAGGTTTGCTTATGATGAAACATTTCTTAGGTTCGTCTAGAGTTTAGACTGGTTTCAGGGAACAATGCCCACTACACATACATTTGAAAACCTAAAACTAAAAGTTTATCTACACTAATATTATAAAGAGGAAAACTTTGTTTGTTTGGTTGTAATGAATAGGCTCAAAAACTACTGGACCGTTTTTAAAAATTCTTTCACCATTCGAAAGCTACATTGTCCACGAGTAATATAGGCTATTTTTCATCCCAAAATTCCCACAGGAATGGACACAACGCGGGTAAAACTGCGGGGCGCTGCTAGTGTTAAAATATAATTAATCCGAAGCCAATTTCTTCACCTCCCCAATTCAAAAAGTGCAGACCGACCACTTCCAGTTGGTCTACATATGCCTTTTTGGCCTTCCTCATCCTCTCTTTACCTCTATGTATTCGCTTCTGCTATAGTTTTTAATAGTCATCGTGTCGAATAAACTCGAAATTATTCGAACATAATTTAGATCAGAGTTCGATAACACAATAGTATAAATACTTCAGTAAAATTTTAACTACAGACTTTATATTATTTACACATTTATATCTTTATACCCGTCACGTGCCTCGAGTAAACCGAAGATCTTGGCAACTTTCGTTGGCCTCAGTAACAATCAATCTTTCACGAGCTCACAGGTAGGGTGCCACAACCGCGGTGTTAAAATTTGACAGCCAAAATGGAAACTTTTATTAGACCACTTCGAAGTAAAATGGATAGATGAGATTGAACTCGTTAAATTGTGGAGTCGTTTGAATTGGGCTTATTAAAATATTAAGTCGTATTACTTTTATTGTTATCCTTTTTAGGGTGAGTTGTTTCATTAAGTTGAGCTGTTTTGAAATTTTTTATTAACAAACATTTAATAGAAATTATAGATCACTAGCAGCGCCCCGCGGTTTTACCCGCGTTGTGCCCGTTCCTGTGGGACTTTCGGGATTTTTTTATACATAAACACCTTCCTCTTGAATCACTCTATAAATCTCCGTGTCAAATTCTGTGCAGTAGTATTTGAGTTCTTCGTGAACAGACAAGACAGACGCTGCCGGGAACTTTGTATTGTTATACAATATGTAGTGATTTATAAATATTTCTTACTGTATACCTACTGCTTTGTCTGTCCATTGTCCATGTCCAAACTTGGTTCCTCATTTCAAGAAGTAAACTAACTCCTAAAATATTTGGATAAGAGCGAAGTTCGCGAATATGAAAAAGGTAGTAACTTGACTTAACAAGTTTTTTTAACGCCAAAAGAAAGTTTGTTTCGTATCGGGGATAAACAAGTGTTGTAGAGCTTAAGTTACCTTCGAACACCTTAGGGGTGGAATGAAGTTTGTGTCTGATAAAATGTGAGCTTTTTTAGGATAACTTGAGCTTTCGGCTCACAGGGAATTGTCTTTTTAAAGCTGACCGTGCTTTAAAAGTTTTAGAAGTGTTTTCTGGGTTTAAATAAAATTCTGTTTTCTAAAAAACGTTGGGCATAATATGACCTATGATTGATATGATGGTACTATGACCTATGATTATTTCAATTTTAATTGAATGGTTGTGCTATGAGAAAGTAAAGTAAAGTATTAGCCTGTAATCGTCCACGGATGGGCAAAGGCCTTTCATCTCACCAAAGATATCTGTACAATAACGAGGATTAGGCGTAATCACCACTCTTGCCTATTGCCAGTTAGTGATCTCAAAACCGAGCCATGTTAGAAAAGTAGGAAACAAGTTTTCACGTGACCCAGGAATCGAATCAGAGACCTCAGTCTTGGCAGGCGAGTGCATACCACTAGACCATCGAGGCCTGAATAATAACATAGCATATTATATTTACGTCCAGTAACAAAACACTACAAAAAAATACTGCTCACTATTGGGTTCAGAGTAAATAAACCGATTTTATGTACGCTCACAGTAATTCAGTGTGTTATTGGTGACCCAAAGTATATTATATATTGATGTATAACTTGCTTGAAACCATACTATTTTATTGAACAAATATTCTTCATTGTATTATTGAAGTAATGTAAGATATTTTAAGGTATATTTTCCCCTTAAATTGATATGGAGATCTATTGTGCTTTGTTAACGAAGCCCAGAGAAAACATTGGAAGATGATTGGATTTTTTAGATTTGTTTTTGACTCGAAACAAGAATATACTCACCCCATAACAAACAACGTGTCTGTCCGTAGCCATATCAGCAAAAAGTTGATATTTTTCGTTTTATAATTTTGATAACTTGTTTAGATACAAAAAATGAGGTATAAAGCGGCGACTAATATATTCTAATAGAATAAAGCTGAAGAGATTTTCTGTTTTTTATTTTGCGCTAATCTCAGTAACTATCAAACCGATTTGAATCATTATTTTTGTAATGGATAGTCACATTCATCGGAAAGATTATAAGCAATTATTTCATCCCGAAATTCCCTCAGGAACGTGCCCAAGGCGGCTATAACCGCAGGGCACTACTAGTTATCACATAAACCCCTAAATAACTCCTCGGTCATCACTTTACAACTAAACAGAACTTCGACTGTAACTCGGCTCTATAATTCATAGTATGTAGTCTAGGAGACAGAACTCTCAACTTTTACTACATAAACATACCTATACAAAGGAGATGGTTCAAGTCGTCTGTCCGTAAATAATACAACGTCAACGTGGATTTGCCGACGTCACTGCGACAAAGGAAAATGCTCTTGGAGTTATGACACTCTCGGCTCCCTTTTGTTTGGCTAATGTCCCCGTTTTTTATAACACCTATCTGTAGTTGGTTCGTGATAACTTTGCCTGTAAGTGAGGGCGCCTATGTTGTGAGTTATACGAAAATGCAGAAAGTATTCATTTGTAAATTTTTGTAACTGATTTTGTTAATGCAGAAAATATTAATAAATTAATTTAATGAATGTAAGGGACTGATTTGTGTTAATACTAAAATTATGCATTTAACTTAAGTACATATTACCAAACCACCAGAGATTAGCAAGAAATACTATTTAAATAATATAATAATGAGAGGCCTTTGGGGGCTGGGGAGAGGCCTTTGCCCAGCATTGGGACACAAATGGCTGGTAATAATAATAATAACCAATCTACCAGAATCTTAATTGAAATTTAACATTTTTGTTTTAGTATTTGTTTGGATTTTCTAAAGACATATCCCCTTTTGCACATAATCACATGTAAATATAATCCGTGAGTTCATGATCATATAAGTAACTAGTACTACTGATATGAACAAAGTTGCGAGAAAAAACCGATAGTTCCGATTTCAGCCGCGCTCAAAGTTACTGGGCACGCACTCCACGTATTTGCCTATCTATATTTTTATTTGTTTCTTTTTATTTATTTTTTATTTTATTTTCGGCTCAGAGATACAGGTGTTACGCTATGTAATGCTTCCGTTTTGTTTACGATACTACTGTGTCTTTTACTCGTTGTTTTTTGTCGGCGATTCTTTTGAACCTTTATTTCGTGGGTCAGTGTGGGTTGAATCGAACACATGTTTTGGTTTTCCCTAACATATTTTTAATTAAATATTATGAAACTATTTTTATTTTTCAACAAAAAATATAATATGTTCCACAACATTCTCAAAGGACTTTTTCTACTAACTATAAAAATATTACACCCACATCCACGCACACAAACAAACCCGTACACTTTGTAAAATACTACCCACACAAACGCGGCAGCAATTCAAATTATTTCCAACATGAAGGCACCGAGCGGCAATGTTGTTGCTACTATTAAAATATTCTCAGAATTCATCCGCGATGTCGAGTTTGTACAAAAATTTTCATAAAACAACATCGTCGGCTCGGAGAAGGCCAGCGCTTTAATATAGATAGCGCGACTTGTACCAATAAATAATAATAATGATGGAAGGCAACCAGCAATGGAATTTAATTATTTCGAACAAGTCGCCCCCGGTGGTGCAGATTGAGGGAAATAAATTCCCGCCAGCGACTAGCAAGCGACCACTAAACACAGTAATTTAGCACAGTGGTGCTAACAATGCCAGTGTAATAAGGGCCGTGTGACTGTGAAATTAGTTTGGTGCAATGATGGAAATCTGTTTTTCCTTTCTTACTGAGTGTTGTTTGGGGAGCTGCAATAAAGCTTTTCATTTCGAGTTCGTTCAGACATTGTTTTGTTTCAGTACTTGTATTACATCTTGTTTAATAAGTCTGCAGATTTGTTTGGTTAAGTTAGCTGAGTGGCTTTGTTTGTGGAATTTCTTTGTACGACACTTTTTTTGGAATGACGAAACTTAAATACTTGTAATGTCTTAGAAATTTCAAGTTAATATATAACCAAGATTATTTAAAAAAACAGTTGCGGTTTTAGTGTAGAGTTCATTAAAGTATCTTATTTTTATGTGTATACACAACTTTGTAAGAATTTGTAAGGATGGTTCAGTAAAATAACTTAATGTTTTCAAATAATATTAAAAACTTTTTAAAGCAAAATGAGTTTGAATAAGATATTACACAACAAAGTAAAGTAGTAACAATAATAGGACATTACTTTTATTCAGTAAAATTTCAATAACTTAATACACTTGCTTAACAAAAAAGAAGGGCCGGCCTCTAGCCCACTTCAACTTATTTTGTAAGTTAGAAATATCTACTACGGGAACGATCACAACGCGGGTAAAACCGCAGAACATAACTAGTAAATTAATAAATATATAGACAAGATTCCCTCAAATATAAAGATTTTACCCATCTAGTAATTGTGTATTTTTTAATTTTAAACCCTAGTTGCAAAATTGTAAAATGGCAATAAACATTTTTATTTATATATTTACCTATCACATGCATTGATTGTGGATTCAGCTTTGCCACTAACATTTTGTGTATGTTAGTTAGTGACCAACCTAAATTCACATTGCCAACGAAAAACAAAGTCGCGATATCACTGTAAAAACGTTCCGTGTTCACTAATTCAAAACCAAAACTTCGACAACAGTCATTAAAGTTTTTATTTCACCCAAAGATAATTTCCCATCATAATTTCCATCGTAAATCAACATAGTCTCTAGTTTGTATGGCACTTCAGTTTCATTCGTAAGTTATATCAAAAGTTATCCCCCAATCGTATAAAAGTTATATAACTACACCTCCGGGATCGAAATGTGGAAAAAGGGAAATAAAAAAACATTGTAATGATTTCAATTATTATAATATGCGCGTTTATTGAACTTAGGAAGTCATTTATTTAAATGTATTTCTTTCTTGTTTGACCTTTGGATAAAGGCCGGTTATTTTAAATGGCCTAACGAATTACTTTTTATTTGATGACGCCATCGACACCATAATAAGCTTCCTGTTGGTTTCACCTAACCTAACCTAACCTATGTGTACGTAAGCAGATACAGTTTTGACATCGGTCAAATTTTAATATTGTTCAGCTTCATTGCTTATTTTATAAGTAACGTTCAATTGTAAACCTGTACCAGTGTACGTACTGACCGATATAACTAATCGCTATCAGTGATTGGAGCGTCTATTAGTCAAATGGCACTGACTATTAAAATGACATCAGTTTGAGGTCAGTGGCCAATCCTGGTGTCGGAGTTTTTAGACCGCCCAAAGGCCTTTGATATTCCATTTAGTAAAGTGTCGGCAATATGTAAGTGCAATTAATCTTCACGACTCGAAAGAATTTCCGGATATTCGTTGCTATTTAATTTATTTGTCATATAAGATTAATGATATATTATAATAATGAAGACTAACATCAAATCTATAATACTAATCTATAATAATATATAGATTAGTTTCGAATCTATAAAGAACCAATTTCAGCAACTCATCCAAGACCTAAACACACACTTCTGAATCAGACGCGCTGCGTCAAAAGGCGATTCCGTTTATATCCACATTAAACGCGTCAATTTACTCAATTCACCGTAAACAACGCGAGAGTGGTCTATAAATTTGTCCCAAGACGCATGGTCACAATACGTGGGCTCAGACCTAATTTAAAGTTCAGACGGAGTGCTGTCAGTAATGTGAAGCCAGTTTTGTAACCAAGTGTACACCCAGTTATGGGCGTATTGAGAAAAGGTACATTAAATTGTTGATTTCGGCTGTTTCATGTCAAAGGTCTTAAGGCGGTGTCTGACACTAGGGTTGACCACTAACTAACTCAAACATATTTACCTCAAAATAACGAAATTGAAGTGTATTTTTTACTGTTAACATGTGTGTGAGTTGTATTATACAATGAGCCAAAAAACTTAATTAAGTGTAAGATACTACAGCAAAAGAAAGGAGAAAATTACGTCCAGTAAGACGTAATTTTGCACGCGTCAATGTATAGTTCGCATTTCTCTGTCTGTATTTTTCACTTGGTTTACGTCCGTGGGCCTTTTGTTTATACTTTTATAGGAGATGTGGGGAGGGCAATAAAACAGTTCAATGTCAACCAACGACCCCTGCGCCTCGAGTTGTATCGTATCGCGGCTGTGCCCCTGAAACTGAATACTTTGGGTCAATCCTTGCTTAAACTAACTTGGTTTGGTTATGTATGTTTATTTGGTTTGATTTAATTTGTAATTTAAGCTGTTTGAAGTTCTACTAAGTCAAGTGGAAATATTTTTAGTAAGGTTTGGACAAAATGAGGTTCTTTAGTACGTATTACCCGTTTAGAAGTCAGTAGAGAGAACCATAAAATCTATTGGTATTTTTTTTATAATATTCAAATATGAGATGAAAATATGTATATTATTGTAGTGTTTTTTGGATGATAAGTGTTCAGTATTACTCTTTGAAGTTATTGGATGAACCAATTTCGATTAATCTTGATACTAATATTTCACTCATACTACAAACAATATAAAAAAATAATTCCTTACACTTACATTGGAATATCTTACCTTATTCTAACCTCACAAGAAATCTTAACTAAACCCCAGAATGACAAACGGTAGCACTTTACGAATAAATTTAAATTCATCGACCTTACACCTATAATGTTGCCACACATCTATGGGGCACTGATAGTGAAATATTACCGCCTCCCGACAATTTTTACTCTTTCTTCCCGTTTTCCTTCGGGAACCAGGGGGTGGTAGAGGAGCAGGGGAGGGCAGGGGAGGGGGTGAAAGAACAGGTGGGCAGATAGTCGGCTAGCCAGTTGAATTATATTGTTATTTCAGTGCGATTGGGAATCGATCGAGCGTCGTAGCTGTATTTCTTGCGGTTACAATGTTGATGCCCCGTAACGGTAGTGGGTAATGTTATAGCCAGTTCTAATAGAATACGCAAATGTGTAGTTTCGTGTTGTTTATTGGATTGTTAGAGGAGTTAGGATAGTGGGGAATGTGTGGGAGTTTTATTTCATGTTAAAGGCTCATTAGTAACTGTACTAATCTTTTTGTTACTTTCTTATTTGAGCGTAAAATATTTTGTTTCAACGGGAACTTATCGGAACGGAGGTTACTGTTGAGAGTTCCTAACTTATCTAAACCTAACCTGCGTCGTACGTAAGTTCCCGCTGAAACAAATAATAATGACATTAACGTGCGTTTCAATGAATAGTAAAACTATGTTGTGTCTTTCTTTTCCCATAAAAGTTGTTAATGTTGTCAAGAAAATCGACTATGTAACTTTAGTAGGTGAACTTAAGCACAATATATACTTTTGGGTCGAAAACTCCGCAATATTGGCCAAACGCGAGTTATGTCAAGGATCTCTACTGTAAGAAAAAAATATCATTCTTTCTTAGCTTACTAAGAATTAGTTTCAAATTGAACTGCATTAAGTCCGTTCTCAACTGAATCATACTTCATCGGATTAATTAATATCAAGAGGAAAATATTCTTCCTGAAGAACAGTAGTGCGATCCCACTGAGTCTGAGAAAATTGAATTACAAAATGTTCAAAATAGCGCCATCTATTCGATCGCGGGTGGAACTACCACGCAGAACAACTAGTTTTATCAACTTTTTCCATACCATAACTATATGCATAGCTATCATATATATTCTTTCTTCAAATCTGACAGAAAGTTCCAAAGAGTTTAACGAACGAACTTCAACCTTATTAGAAAACGATTAGAACGGAGTATATGAAATCTTCATTAACACACAAAGTGACGAGATGATCCCGAAATACAACATTTAATCACACGAAGCGGGTTTTTGTTTACACATCACTTGAAAATCGCGCCGCAGATCTCATCAAATTCATACTCGAAACCACAATGCGATGGAAATTAAACTAACTTGTCATCAGACTACGCTTCGTAGGATAGATGGAGTGTGGTGTTATTGTATTAGTAGAGCTCCGTGGTTTTACCCGCGTATAACAACATTTCAAGAAATATCTTGTGAGAGCTTTGGTATAAAAGTGGTTGAGAATAGAAGCTGTGATAAAAACAGTCTGTGAGCTTCCTTGAGTATTAAGTTCATTAAAATTTCACATCTGATTATTTTTCTGGTAGTCTGGTAATTTTTAATTTTTAATTGAAACTACGTTTACAAATACACTTCGCTTTTATTTAACTTTTTTATTTCAGCTCCTTTACAGGAACCGTGGCCACGCAAACGCTTTTACAATAACTTTGATACTATAATAATGATTGTAATCTATTTATTGTAACTTATATCTCATACAGAAGTCATGAGTTACACAATAACTCAAAAGAAACTGACCTTAAAAACTTGACTTTTTCTCACGTAAACGTACAATCCATTTTTAAAGTAAAACCTGATACAAGGCAGACTCATACAGAATTGGCCAGTTCCATCTGCTTGTTTTACACGTCCTAAGCTGTGTTTGTATGTGTGTGTGCGGAACGAGGCAACACGCGACGGATTTATCATTAATTATTCATTAATCCGAACCGAGAGAGCGACGGTGATAGGAAAACAATCGCTAGAACTGCGATCCGATGAGTTTCTAGTTAGCCAACTGGGCCTTTGAATGTGATTATGTTTATTCGTTATAGGATTTGGGGAAGCATGATTTTATTGCTTTGTAAGTGGTTTCGAAAAAGGAATTAGTTCTAAATTCAAAAGGTATTGATTCCAATAGTGTTATTAGGTACTGGTTTCATAAATGATGACGGACACCTTTTCTAAATCTATGTATGTTACGTGTCGATATACGTTTCTCGTTCGTTTAGCGGCATGGGCTTTTGATTGCTTAGTCCATAATGAAACATGTGTTTAAAATCACTTCAGACAAGCAAATAAGGTCATTACGCCAAATCCTTCTCACTGGAAGCACTGTTCTTCAGTTATCATATCTTCAGTTATCGGTCCCGGTTGTTTCAATCGTTAGGTCATGTTGGAAGCTTTACTATGACATCAAGGTTGTCCACTTACCTACCTGAACTTACTTACTTAGTAGGGCATAAAAATATAATAAATTATAGTATCAATAGTTATGTATGTTATTCAAATTCTAATATATAATATTTCTCTTGTTTCAGATGGATTTCAAATTCGGTACCACACGACGCTCTAAGTCACGATAAGTATGTAAAATTGATTTTACTCAACGATTTTTCAATAGGTTTCTATATACGTGTATTTACACACTACAGTCCGGATATTTTAAACATACACGCACATTGTAGCGTTATATTGAACGAACTGATTCAAAGGCACTGTATACATTATCCTTTGTAGATATTTTAGTATTTATAAAAGTGATGTTGGAAAGATATTAAGCGACATTATCGTTGAAGATAAAAACGCTTAAAGCTAATCTCAAGCTCGTCTTAATCGTGCTCCACCAATAGGACATTACAAACTAAATTACTTTTATGTGTGTGGTCTGCAAATATAATCCCGATAATGCAAGCGTTCCGGGTGTATGTTCGTTAAAAGTTTGACCGTGCAATGATTTAAAAGTTGTGCTGGGGTTGGCAAACATGGCGGCCAATCTCATTTGTATTAACTAGCACATTGATAAACTTTCATTCGGTCATTATAAAAAAGTTCGATCTTTATTCTAATACACATTACTGGTTGCTTAGTTTTAAGCAAACACTTGGAACTACGTTTATATAAATATTATTATCAGTACATATAAGATAGCATTATTTTATCGGAGATGGTCGAGCGAAATATTTGTAGTAAATTAAATATATAAAAACAATATAATATCATGATGATTCTTCTCCTACTAATTGCGTAACATTTTAAAACTAAGAAATGACTGAAATAATAACAAAAAATATTGTTTTTCATTATTAACCCTTACGCCTTACGCAATCGTTTGTCGTGCTAACGGTTCCACCGTGCAGGTGGGTCAATATGGAGACCACAAATCCTGCATAACTAACGCAATGATTTATTAACCCTTCACCCGTGACATGGGATTAGATATCGGTCTAATGATTATTTATGCACTGTTTAAGGGTTGATTGATGTTGCCTGTCTTAGAACTAGGTTCGTAGATGATTTCGTACTAATTCACCTTATCTTCTTCACGTTTTATTTATATTTTAAGTGTTAGATTTACTCCTCATTTTTTTGTAAGTAAGCTGATATTAAAACATAGTAAAACTTTTTCTTGTTAAGATTATATGCTAAAATTTAGTAAAAATATATTTGTTTATGCTTATTTAGGCAACCAACATAAATCATCCCTTGGTTATAATATTATATAAAAATACCTAATATAACCTGAAGTCAAATCTGATCTATATTTAATCACTTTAATATAATTTTAAATGTAAGCGAAAATCTGTAGATATCCATTAAAATGACGTTCTAAAATTAACCTTCAAAATACAAAATCAATATCACAACGTTATTTAATTGAATCTGTAACAAAAATGCATCCCTCACGGGTCCGGTAACACCCCAGCCGACCCCCGGGCGGTGTTACATTTCGCAAGGGTCCGAAACCGACAAATTATTCCCCGAGGCCCCTAGAACATAATTACAGTAATTCGCTCGCACAGTTTACTTGCACTGAATCTGAGGGGCGATAGAAGCGACGCTATTTTTTATAATATTGGCGTTTTGGGGTTAAACAATATTTTTTGATAGTGTGTTGTTTGCCTCCTTTTGATAATAATTTGATCTTCCTTAAAAAAATTACGAACAATAAATAAAATTACCCGTTCTTCTTCTTCTTCTTCCTCGAGTGGATGGTCAACCCGACCAATCCCGGTGGCAGAGTTATTACCCTTTAATCAACTTTAATGTATAATAGTATTTTGACAGATACCTACTCGTTAGTTTTTATGTCAAGAAAAATGTAAAAACCTTTTTTTATCGCGCACTAAAATCATCTGTGATATATTCCTTTCGCACGTTATCTACGACCTTGTCTAATGAACCCTACCGCGAATTATTACACCATCTATTCCCGTCTGAAATTCATTGGCCAATAATGTTCCTGTAAAAATATGACCATTCTATACCGTAATTGGTTCTGCAGTAATGTGTGTTCATTGTTCCCGGGGTGGGATGTGTGATTAGGGATAAGCATTGCCCGATTTAATTTGAACTGGTGAAAAAATAATTGCGATAATCTGATTACTCGCCGCGTTTTAGGGCGTTGCTGGGGGTTAACATCTGGGGCCCACGGCTGACTTTATTGCTTTTCGTGATTGTTAGCTATCGAACGTAATGCAAAAGGATTATGTTTACAAGTAATCCTCTGTTTGATCGGATTAAATTGTTAATTTTGTGAGGATTTTCTTTTATTACTATTTAGTTATAAACGAAAATAGTATCGCCTCGTTTAGCTTCAAATTTAATCAGAAGTTTCACAGCGTTTGTCCTGCTTTAGGAACACTGTTTTGCAGGCAGACTTTTGTTCTTTTTTATTTGAAAATGATAACATATCTATCGCAATGACTACGACTGTTATAAAGAGAGTGTGTTTTTGTTTGTTTGAATGTGCTTACTTCTTTTAACTACCAGCCTATGAAAAAAATCTTACCGATTATAGGGAACACTTTATCAAAATATGCAAATATTAAAAGTAAGTTATTACTTGCTTTATTAACTTTCTAACGCGAAAAAACCGTGTGAGTACGTTTACTGTATGCAAATATTAAGCCCCAATGATACGAAGCCATAAACAAACTTAATTTCGTCACAAGGAGTGCCTAAAAACTTTTTTTCTCATAACAAAATTTTCTCAGCTTTTCATTTAAAACTCGCTAAGATATAACATGATATACACTTTATTAAATTGAATACTGTATTAGTTCGTGGCACTTCAGTTTTATCATTACGAAGACTCGAGATGAGATACAGGGTTCCTTTAATACTTATAAAATATGAAGGTTAATAAACGGAAGTGGTTTAATATGGCATGTACTTGCGAGAGTATCAGATGACGCTTCGTTACGTTGCACTGCACAATAGTGTACAGGGTGCTACAGGATTGAGTGATATATTTATCTATCCTGACAATAAATAATATAAAGATGGAAAGTTAATTTTTTTGTTTGTTTGAACGCACTAATCTCGGAAGCTACTTGTCTGATTAAAATAATTATTTTTGTAATAAAACACTAGTGGACAGGGAGTTACAGAATTGTTCTTTTTCTTCGTGTCAATATGGTTCCAGTTAAAATTATATGCAGGCAGAGAAACATTTTAATACAGGGTTGAGTGTTAAATTTAATGATAGTTATATAATAAAGCTGAAAAGTTGTTTTTGTTTGATTTGAATCATTATTTTTGTAATGTATAGCCACATTCAACGGAAAGGCTACATTCTGAAACTCTCACGGGAACACACACAACGCCGCGTAAAGTCTCGGTGATACCGCGGGGCGCTGCTGGTGTTGATATACATGGAAAAGTGTATTTAAGAAAGGAAGCTTTTTTATTTTCGTTAAAATGTGCATTTAATTTTAACAAATAAACAATCGCATTTTCCGTTGAGCAAATAATGAATACTTTTGACCTTTGTAGTAAAACATTCATTCGCAAACAAATAAGTTCATAAAGTTCATGTTATTTATGTTTTCATAGTTCAAATATTCAAGTTTTTCACATTCGTATGACATATTTGTTGGTAACCCTCAAAATGTGTGTATATCATATCACTACATAGTATAAAACAAAGTCGCTTTCCGCTGTCTGTCCCTATGTATGCTTAGATCATTAAAACTACGCAACGGAATTTGACGGGGTGTAAATAGATAGAGTGATTCAAGAGGAAGTATAAAAAATCCAGAAATTCCCACGGAAACGGGCGCAACGCAGGTAAAACCGCGGGGCGCTGCTAGTTTACTAATATAACACTGTAAATTCTGTAAATTCTATAGAATTTGATTTTTCGTTTGCAGGCGCCAATCTTATTTTTGCAGCAGAAACACTTTTTATTTCATGATATGAAACCGTTTCAACGTCGCAAATGTTCGTTCACAATTTGATAAATATAACTTATTTATGTAAAATATCAAATTTGCCTACATGGCCGCAGGTGAAATTATTTTTCGGTAAAATAAAGTCTGCAAATGTGCTGAGTGGTATCGGCTATGACATTTTTTGTAACTACGCGGATTTCATATTTTGTTTCAACGATGAAAGTTTATTTTTTATTCAGTTTTTGTACTGCCAATGACCAGTACTTTGAAACCTGTGAATTATACGAGTATGTTTTTTCTATGAAATATTAGCAGGTTTTATTGTGAGTTCAAACTGGCAAACTATTTTCTTTTGTTTCAATGTGAATACAGAGCCTGGTATTTTACTAAGTTTGTTATTTATGCTTCGTATCTACCAGCTTTTTTATGGATAAAAACCTACAAGACAAAATGTTAAATCACAATAGTACCAACCCCCAAGTACCAGCAATAATGAAATAAAAACAAATTAACAATCATTTTCACACAAATCAATTAGAAACACATTTCCAAAGATTAATTAGAATCTTTTTCAAAATGCAACATAAAAAATTACTAAGATTTTTTTCATACTGTTTATTTATAACCACCGATTTTTTTCTTTCTTTACTGTACTTTATACCATCACCCTGTATACGACGTATTATAAGAATGGCCCGTCACCCGGTGGTGATGTTCGCTACAACTCTGAGACTGAGAGTATTGTGTTCGTCTCTCGTATCTCTTACGTCAGTAAATCGTGTGGGACTTAGGTGGACAAAATGTTTCATATGTTGTTGGTTGAAAGTAGTGTTGTTAAAAGCGCAAAAAATGCAGCAAACTATTGATGTTCCTTACTTATAATAAATACTCTTTTACTTTTAAAGTTTAATTCCCTATCACTACCAAAAAAACATATATAATTATGTAGTTTTGAAAAAAAAACAAATGTCGTGTCGTACGAACAGCTAATAGAGTATGGCAGAAGATGCAAAGAACTCCATCGACTAAAGTTCAGCTATAGAAAAAGAAGATGTTGTTTCTAATCTCTATGAATATCTAGTTATAGCTTACATAAGATAAAACCTAACCAAAACCTAGTCCTAATCTAACCACTACTGCAGTCATAACAAACCAGTTATAAACCCATTTAGAATTCCTAAACTTTGTAAATAGATGTTCGTATAAGTGGTGGTATTTTTAAAGTTATTCCCGTTCTGGTATGGCGGAGTCACATCTCTTTGAAGAGTCTGTGCCCTGTTCGTTCTCACTCGTAATGAGGTGTGTTGGTATGACATGTCACAAACAACCGTACGACTCAAGTGGAGCGTTCTATGATTTGTTTTCTTGGAAATTAACAAGGTGTATTTTATAAATGCTTCGGGTCGGCGCAAAAAATACGTCTCAGTGAATAAGGCCTCATTTTAAAAGTGAGCTCTTATTTTATTCATAAGATTTGTTACTTTATTGCTAGGTCTCATGGTTGTAATTAGGTTGAACTTCGAACTGTTTTAAAACTTTTGTTTCAGTTCGTTAGTAAACACACGTCATCCACGCGGACAGTATTTAGTTTTGATATTGTACGTGACGTCTAGTTGTGACATCTAGTTGTGTATTGTTGATCGAAGCTTACACCACTGAATACTTGTACACTGTCTGTATTCAAATCAAGTAACATTAACATCATAATTATCTTCAGAGTCCATCGAATGCTCGAATACTAAACTCTTTGGTTAATCGAACAGAGCAACTTTGTTCATTACTCTCAAGTTATATCTAGGACACACTGTATCATCTAATAATGGCTCAAACCCAGCTAAAGTTTCAAACTACCGATTGCCAATTAACAATATAGTAATAATAGTAAGCACTTTGTTTTAGGCTTTACTGAGAATGTAAGGATAATATTTTAGAATGTTTCAGCTTATAGTAAAATTAGCAGCGCCCCGCGGTTTTACCCGCGTTGTGCCCGTTCCCGTGGGAATTTCGGGATTTTTTTACATAAAAACCTTACTCTTGAATCACTACCTATTACAAAAAACCGCATCAAAATCCGTTGCGTAATTTTAAAGATTTAAGCATACAGACAAACAGACAAACGACAAACAGACGCGACTTTGTTTTATACTATGTAATGAAGCTAAAAGCTATAGGTTGAAAGTCGCAAACGACTATTGTGATGTATTTGATGCTTTCTTTTTGAAAACCTAGTCTTTTTATTTAAATAATTTCTCTCAAAAACACACCACTAATTGAAATATTTATACTCATTTTCCGCATTAATATCCCACCTGGCGGTTTCATACCCCAAAAAATAACCCATAACTTTTAATAATATTTTTGGGGTACTTTTAATAACAAATTCGTTTCACCCCAAAAAGGCATTATCGCCCCCTAAGAAAGTAAACATGAAACACCGCACCTTAGAAAGGACCAAAAATTATTAAATTTTCCTTAGAGAAATTAACATTCACATAAATAACAGAACCTTGGAAAGGTGGATCGCACCTTACAATAGAGGTTTGAACCCTAAAGTGCCCTCGTAAGATAAACGGTGACACTTCCGTGATATACACACGGTAGAACAAAACACAATCGCACCTCACGCCACTGCCCATACGCCGGTGTTGATCGAATATAAGGTAAAAGTTTATTTTCAATTTCAACGACAATACCTTGTTTTTGCGTGAAACTACCCACTTAAATATAATGCTAGTGATATTGAGATGGTGTTAGTGGGTTTTTATTATTTTGGTGTCGGTGTGGCGGATGAACTTATTATGTTAGTGAATATTTAACGTTCTTTTAGTAGTTTGAACAAAAAGTGATAGGTATTTTTGTACGTCTCGTGCGAGTCTCAGTAATAGGATCCCGTTTTTGCACTTTGGGTACGGAACCTTAAAAAGAATCATTAAATTCGGTCCAGACGCTCTCGAGTTATAAATGGTATAACTAACGCTTTCTTACCGTTATTATTATGAAACAAAAGCAAATTCTTAATCAGCATTTTAGTCAATATAACATTATCTTCCTATCCCGAATAGAAGTACTTTAAGTTACATTATTTACGTTTCACTTAATGTGTTACGTTTGGTACCGGTTCGAATTCGATGCCAATTCACCGCCCGGCGTCTAGTGAGAGGAAGCTCACTCAAACTGTCAATTAACAAGCCGATGTTGGCTGTTCGACTGTTTCCTTGGATTTTCTAACGTTTTCTTTATAAATATGGATGTGTTATATTGAATTGTTTCTCGGAAAGACTGTCTGTAGTTGATATTATTGTGGCATCCAAACATGTTTACAAAAAGGCTTTTTGTAATTGGAATGAATCTTGGAGACTATTCATTCAAGGAAAGTAAGCAAAATAATAATTATTGCCGTCGTTTTTTAACTTTAATAACAACGTTGTTAGTACTATGTAACGTCTATATAGTGATGTTGAGTTGAGGTACAGAAGCTCAAAATATAAAATTAAAGAATTTAAATTTGCATTAAATTAACATCTCAAAATATAGCTATCCAATTATAGCCAGTGATTTAAAACTCCGATACTACTAAGACAATGCTTTTTCCAACATTTTAAAAATCCGTACAGATCATTTTAAACATCAGCATAACATATTCAGTTTCTACCTTCCATTGTTCTCTACTACCACCTAATACCACCATGATACACCCTCAATACTTATAACTCGGAGTACACTGCAGTGTTCACTCACTCTGTCAATTAGCTATAGGAATGCTCCACGGGTAACACAAGACTCTGCTTTTACGAGTATACTCATTTGTCGATACGAAGGGTACGCTTTTGTTTACTCCTGTCCGGATTTTTACATTTTGGTTGATATTATGAGTGCGCTCTACAGTGATATCGTTGCGTTGTGCGGTGGCCGTGGCGTTATTTTTGTTTGCGGGAATGCGGTTTTGGGTTCGGAAGTGCATTAATGTATTGGTTGTTTCTTTTAGGCTTTGGTTCGGTATTTTTGTCTCGTTGAGGTATTGATTATTGGCGTTATATGTTTGAAATTGTTTTATTGAGTGAATTATGGTACTGAGTTTTGTGGTTTTATTTTTATCTGTTATGTTTATTGTACAGTGAGGAGGCCTTTGCCCAACAGTGGGACATTACAGGCTAATACTTTACTTTACTTTACTTATGTTTATTGTATGATTGTAGATGTGATATAACCATTTATTTGTAACTAGCTTTGTCCCTCGGTTTCACCTGTATTGTACTCGTTCCCGTAGGAATTTCGGGATTTTTATTAATTATTATCCTATTCCGGATCAAGATCTCTCTCTCTCTTCCTAGCTATGTTTCCCACATGCTGATGGGGTCAGCTTTCCTTGTTTGTCTTCTCCCCTTTGCTCCGTCATCGACGTCGTCATCGGAAATCTTGCACTCAGCCATATCCTTAGACACTCATCCGTCCACCTATTCCGTACCAAGATAAAAAAAAATCATTACAATCAGTCTAGCCGTTCTCGAGTTACAAATGGTGTAACTAACACGACTTTTTTATATATAGATTAGTTGTCATGATTCTAAATATACTCGGTAGTGTTAATTTGCTAACTGTCGTTCTATTTCTGTTCAGTTTTTGAATACTTTTTTAGAAAGTTTCAGACAATATTATCACGAACATTTCCCAAATATTTAAACTTATAAAGTTAATAAAAGTGAAAGGATATTGCATTATGTCTTTATTAAGGATGGATTTAATACACTCTTGTTTATTAAGGATGGATCCTTTATCCTTAATTGTACAATTTAATATCCCTTTTGCACTAAAGTTGCTTTACCTAATTTACTTTTTACAAGGTTTTGTAATTAATTGCTAAACTGTTGTTTGATACAGTGATTAAAAACCCGAAAATTTTCTGCTGTTTTTGTAATTGAAACAGTAGAGTTTGAACATTTTATATTTAATCTTTATTTATGTATTATATTATATTATTATATAAGAGGTAACATTTCTAGTTTTGTTTGTTTGTTTGTAAGGGCGAATCTTCGAAACTACCAATCCGATTTGAATAATTCTTTTTGTAATGGATAGCGACATTCAACACAAAGGTTATAAGCTATTTTTCATTCCAAAATTCCCACGGGAACGGGCACAATGCGAGTAAAATTGAGGAGCGTTGCTAGTTTAGTATATTTTCAATAAAAGGAAGAAGTTTAAAAGCGACTTGCCTGTTACATCCTCTGCTTAACTCAAAGAGGATAAGTCAAATTTTATTAGTTAACTTAACGTTGGAAAGCTGTTTAGCGAAGTAAAAACATAAAATTAGAGACTACTTAGATGGCTTAACGTTTTAATTTGTTTTGAAATAAAATTGTCAAGTTTACGGTCTATAGCAAAGTATGTAAGCAAATGTGTTTCTAAGTTTAGCTACTAGGAAAAAGTCAAAGTATAAGTTTTTAATTTATTTATACTAATACTATAAAAAGGTAAAATTTTTAAGTTTATTTGTTTGTTTGCATGTTCGAGCTAATCTTGAAAATTACCAGTCCGATTTGAATAATTCTTTTTGTAGTAGATTGCCATATTCAACGGGAAGGTTATAGGCTATTTTTCATCTGGAAATTCTGACGGGAACGGGCACAACGCGGGTAAAACCGCGGGGCGCTGCTACTTAATTATATTTTAGGACGTGTCAATTTATTTTCGAATTTGAAATAGAATATACGTACCAGTTTCTTTAGTTTAAGCAAACACTACTCATTTTGAATTGTAAGTTCGTTTACAGATACACTTTGCTTTTATTTTACATTTTTATCTCATGTTTTGACCCCTTTACAGGAACCGTCATCACAGAAGACTGGAGACCCGTGTTCTAATAGATGGCACTAGTGTAATTTTGTAGATCGCACTAAGTTATTTTCCCAGATTAAGTGGAGTTGCGACCATATATTTCGTTGAGCAGAAACAAAATCATGTTTTTTTAAATAAATTAGTATAAATTGATGAAAAACTCGTTAACTTATTCTAGATACGTGCAAAAACTTTCATTCGATAAGATTCAATGCTAAGTCGAAGTGGAGGAAAAATCTCATTAGAAATGATTCCTCCGGAGCAAACAAGCGTTCTATTTATGTTAACCAACTTTATTATGTTGATACATTATTTGTAGCCCGAGGATGTTAAACATTCAATAAGATTATTGATTATTGGATGTAAACAACATATCATGTTTATTTTTATTATTACAAATAAGTAAACGTACCGAAATATAAAGAACTAGCAGCGCCCCGCGGTTTTACCCGCGTTGTGTCCATTCCTGTGGGAATTTCGGGATGAATGAACAAAACTAGAATGCCTATGTTACTCGTGGATAATGTAGCTTTCGAATGGTGAAAGAATTTTTAAAAACGGTCCAGTAGTTTTTGAGCCTATTCATTACAACCAAACAAACAAAGTTTTCCTCTTTATAATATTAGTGTAGATATATTTTATGAAATATTTATAAACATAAGGCTAGGCTTTTAGTGTTTTTTCGTTTTTCTTATCATCTGTCAGCATTTTGAAATTCTGTATACAACACCACATTTACTTTCTCTTACAATTGGTCCCTTGATTAGAGGCTGTTGCCCAACAGTGGGACATTACATGCTAATAATACTGTACTTTACTTTACAATTGGTTAACGTAATGCCTTTCTTCTAAGGCTACAATATACCTCAAAGATCTTTTGTCTCTTCTCTTTATATAGAAAGAGAGAGAGAGGTGTCTTTAGTGGAGAGAAAAACCTAGAATTGAATTTATTTTCACCTAATATAAATATAAAAGTATTAAAACACATCACATATTACCACAAATCAATCATAGATTATTACACTATCCAGTGTTTAAACCTAACTGCTCCAAGCCTCACTATACGGCCTTGTATAATTAATTTGCTTAGCTTCACTGTTAAAGGGAGGGGGTAGTAACAGGGGGGGAGGGTGTCGTCCATTTGTTTCATCAATTATTCGTTTAGCGAACAACTCGCGTTATTTATCGCACTGTGCGCGTTTGACCTTATTAATCCGGTTTAGTCTAAGTGGTTTTAATTAATTTCTCTTTTTTCTTGGTTTGCTCGATGATGTGGCGGTGAGAAATGTTTTTGAATAGTTTTTTTACTTGTGTAGGTTTTTTAAAGTACTCGTAATATACCGATGGCTCCTACGTAAATAATCGTATTTGCAAAAAGCCAATTTTACACCAGAGCGATTTAAAGACATTTTCATTCATAATTTCTTTAATATTAAAGCTTTAGCTTTGAAATTTTTGTAATGTCTACATATTGGATGGTGCGTTAGTATGGTTCTGGAAGAAATTCTGAAATTTGTTTAGTTTTTGAAATATTGTAGTTACATTTATTTACATCGGTAGTTAATTATGTATAAAATCTTAAGTGGTACTAACGACAGTTTACGTTGAATTAAAATTTCAGAAAATATCGTAAGTGTCGCATACGATTTTTTACGTTGATACTCTGTAAATGCATTTACACGCAAGTGGCATATACCATGTTTAACTATGTATATAAAAAATAATTCATATTGTATGTTATGGTTAGTTAATAAATATAACGTATTATAAATTATGTTTGTAAAAGAAATCGTTTAAATATTTTTTCTTACAAAGTACTTTTATCTTTTTTTTTATCCAATTTCATGAAACTTGACCAAATTAATAATAATATACTAAAATTTTATTATAATATTAACGTAGGTAGCAAATAAAACTACAAAAACATATTTTTATTATATGAATGAACGTAATTGAAAGAAAAAACTAACCATATACTTATACAATAATTAAGAATGGAATTTCTCACGGGAAATCCTGGATAACAAGTCTTAAAGACAACACCGGAAAAAAGCACCAGAGCCGCGAGAAAATTCTCGAAATTTGCACCGACTTCTACAGCCAACTGTACTCCGACCCAGGTAAAACCGATAAAACACCCAATTTCCACCGTGCTGACGATATTCCTCCAATAACTGGCCAAGAAATTCAATGCGCACTTCGTAAAATGAAGTATAGTAGAACACCAGGAGACAGGAGATGACGGTATTAGTACGGAGGCTTTAAAACTAGGCGCACCCACAATCCTTCCTCATTTAACTAAGCTCTTTAATAGTATCTTAGATTCAGGGAAATTTCCAAAACAGTTTTGTCACTCTCATATTATTCTTCTCCATAAAAAAGGCGACAAGTCCGACATTAATAACTATAGGCCCATAAGTCTTGTATCCCACGTGTACAAGGCTTTCATTAAAGTAATCGAAACACGGATTACACGCCAACTTGATTCCGAACAATCTCCCGAACAGGCAGGATTCCGCTCCGGCCTCTCCACCACAGACCACCTCCACACCATAAACCAACTGTTAGAGAAGCACCAAGAATGTAATATGCCTCTGTACATGGCATATGTGGACTTCCGTAGGGCGTTGGATAGCATATATCATACATCAATCTTTCAAGCTCTTCTAAAACAAAATATCCACCCAACTTACATACATCGACCTTCTCAAACTTATCTACCTAAATAGTACAGCATCCATAAAGTTACAGTCCTCCGGTAAACATTTCCAAATAGAAAAGGGGGTCAAACAAGGTGACCCTCTATCTCCCAAACTTTTCACGGCTACACTAGAGGAGGTGTTCAGAAAGCTAGCGGCGGGCTGGCAAAACAGAGGCATTGATGTCGGCGGAATGAGGCTGACAAGCCTACGCTTCGCCGACGACATTGTCCTCTTTGCCAATACAGCCCAAGAACTACAGACCATGCTCGAAGAACTGAGCAACGCAATCCTTGAGGTTGGACTACAGATGAACATGTCAAAGACCAAAGTCATGACAAACAGCTCAGCCTACCGTATCACGGTAAACGGCGAAGTGATGCACTATGTCCATGAATACATCTATCTCGGCCAATTAGTTTCCCTCCAGGCAGGCAGACAAGACAAAGAAGTCGCGAGACGCACTGAGAGCGCCTGGAGGAGCTATTGGTCGATGAAGGAGCTGATGAAGGGCAACCTTCCGATAGCGTTTAAGCGCAAACTCATGGACATGTGCATCCTTCCCGTTCTCACCTATGGCTCACAGACTTGGTCTTTGTCAAACATCCAATAGTCCAAACTCAAGGTTTGCCAGAGGGCGATGGAGCGCAGGATTCTTGGAGTCAAGCGAACCGACCGCATTCGTAATACAATACTGCGCTCCCGAACTAAAATCGCCGATATAGGAGAAAAGGCCGCTAAGCTCAAATGAGATTGGGCTGGTCACGTCTGCCGCATGCCGGACACGCTGTGGGCCAAAATTTCCACTGTGTGGCGCCCGGAGACAGCGAGACGGAGTCGCGGCAGATCACGTAGGCGGTGGCGGAATGAACTGGACCTACAAGAGGGACTGGCAACTGGTGGCTTCAAATCGAGAAGAGTGGCGGAAATGGGGGGAGGCCTTTGCCCAACAGTGGGATGATACAGGCTAACAGTAACAGTTAAAAATAAAATTTACCATTTAGAGAAGTCGAAAATGTTGGAGGTGTTTCGGAAAAACTGTTCCCTAAAAGTTCCGAAAGCGCTGAAATTTCTACTAAATCGGCCCCAGGGGGTAGTGGAGATACTGAAAAAAAAGATAAGATTGCACTTTTTCCCGTTACTGCAACGTATACTATCTTATTTGTAGTTACAATAGAACGTTTCGCAAAGTAAACAATTCTATGTGTCAAATCCGATATTAGACACATTGTATTCGACAATGTAATTAATCGTATGTGGTACAAACGAATAGTATAAAATTCACTAAACGAAGTAAAAAATCGTATTTGGTACATACGATATTTTTTCAGTACAATTAACAACGTACACAATCGTACCTACCACATACCATAGTCTAATGTAACTTTGTAGAAAAATTTATCTCTCATTATTGAAAACGTGCCACTTCTGCTAAAAATACGAACAAAATCAAACTTCGCCTAAATGAGTGGACGCGCGCGACCTGCCCGCGTATACTCCCGCCAGTGTCGATACGATCATTTACGCGGCATGCAATTATTACTTACTATTTTATACGTGCAAAAAAAACCTTATTTTTTAAGTTTTTTAATTTTTGTATTTTGGAATCGATAGTAAATAATTATTTCGTTTCAAATCCCTTAAAACATGAAAATCGTCAAAATGTTAGTTACGATTATTTACGTAGGAGCCATCGATACGAGTATTTTTATTCCAGCCGTATTGAATTTACAGCCCTTAAGTATACGTAAATTTAATCCAAAATTTCTTCTATACTTTACGGGTAAGTAAAAGAAAGTATGTACTTAGAACGGGATAAACTATGGGACTCATTGATATTAAATAATTTGGTTAAATATTTTTTAAATCAATTTTTGGTATCGGCTTACTTCCGTGATGTGATGATACAGTAGTTTAGCTTAGCTTTAACTAGATCTAATTAATATCATAAGCTTCATTAACTCTATAACAGAGTATATTTTACGCCTAACTTCAAAATAATATTTATCTCATTATTATTATTTAATGAAATCATCGTTGGGCGATGAAGTGGAGGCCCAGTATACAGGGTGTTCCGAGCGCGTTCGTCTGTGACGACGAGATAACGACGAGAATTGAGTCAATTGAGTGCGGTTTCGTTACTCACAACATGGACTTGAATACACGCATACAATTTTGTATTATGTTTTAATGCGGTGAAAACTGTTGGTTGCGTTACGCAGAGTATGCTCGTAGGTTGAGTCATTATAATGTCCGATGTCTCAACATCTCAATGTTTTAGTCCAGTGTTTTACAATCTTTTTGATATCGCGACCCCTTCACAAGTTGAAAAATTCTGGCGGCCCCTTGTGTCACAGGAAACAGATAAATAATTTAATAAAAAGACTACGTTAATATTATATTCAATTTTGGTACATTTATCTATTATTCAGATCAATTTGTATAAGAAGCCGCGAGTCTTTTGAAAGTAAGTAGGTACCTACGAGGTAAGTTGGTAAAGCGACGTGTAAAATTGTGTGTATCTATTGTAGTAGAACCTTGCCTTTTTTTCAGCCGGCGACCCACAGATTGAAAAACACTGTTTTAGTCGATTGTCAAAAGGTTTGCGAAAGATTTTGTGAAGAAAATTTTGAAATGTTTCTGATACGGCATAAAAAGTTTCGCACGTTGGTAGAATAACCTTCCTATCTAACAATTGAAGAAAGAAAAACATCATAAGCCTTATACTAATTCTCAATATCAAAATTAATCTCATTAAAAAGATCCAATAATAATCTTTGCTCAACTTTATTACCGTAGCCGATGACTACGCCGTAGCAACGTAGCACATCCGTAGCCCGTAGCCGGTCGCAGAGGCGGCCGACCGTTAAACGTAGCTTCGTCGTAAATAACGGTCGGGCAACGATAAATGAATAATTAACGGACGTTAAACGCTTTACGGCTATAGCGGAGTCGAGCTACTGCTGTGCTACGGCTGATGCAGGGTTTTGATATGTTATCTGACTCTTTAATAAGAGCTTGTTTTATTACAGCTTGTTTCGAGAATACAAATTTACTTGAAGATATGACTGAAATTTTTAAGACTAGGACATTTAGTATAATTATATATTTCACTTCAATAACAATTATATTAATTTGTTAACCAGATCTGACTGATGATGATAAGCTATTCAATTCAATTAACCGATCGAAACAACCCCTTTTGAGTTATATGTATTTTTATAGACTTGTTAAAGTGTGTACCGTATTCAAACTAGGTTCATGTATTACTATTGAGTCGTACACAATTTTAGACACGAATGAAAAGCGTTTGGTAACATAACGAGGGCTTTCAGAGTAACACGCACACGTGGAGAGAGCGTTGAATTATATTGTAAGGTGGGAGTATGGGGTTTCAAGTGAAACGAACGAAGTACAGAGCAAGACTAACTTTATTACGCTAAATACCTGAATTATATACTGTCACAGAATACATACTCACTTATACTACTACACCATCCATCCAAGAGAAAAAAAAAATATTACATAGGTACATTTTTTTTTTACATACCATAACAATACAAGATTACATTACAGATTACAGAAGATTACAGTTTTTTTTTTTTTTCATTCATATATTTTTTTTTTTTTTTACAAAGCAATACAACATGATAATGACAATACAAGATTACAAAAAATACATTTTTTTTTTTTTTCATTCACCATATACGTTGGTTAAATTATTCAATAAAACATAGTAAAAGATAATAATAACTTCATAATTCATTGTATATATAACTTTGTACGATTTTTATGTACTATTTCTATTTTTCCATTTTTTAATATTTCTACATTGGGTGTTTTATCGTTAACTACTTTATAAGGACCTGAGAATAATGAACATAACTTGTTACCAGTTTCATTTTTAACCAACACCATATCATTAGGCTGGTAAATAATTGGATTAGTATATTTATCATAATTTAATTTTCTATTTTGTTTACATTTTAACAAATTGTTCCTAGCTTCCTTTTGTGACATCTGTAAACGATATTTTAGTTCACAGGGGTAGTCATCAAGGTTATACAATGGTTCTAAATGTGCGGTTAAATTACTGGGTAGTGAACATTTCTTTCCAAATACTAATTCATAGGGAGTAAATTTTGTTTCTGAGTGGACCGTTGTGTTGAAAGCAAATGACCAGAATGGAAGCCAACTACTCCATGTTTCAGAGTGATTGTCGGTTTGAATTCTAAGAAAAGAATTTAAATTTTTATGAGATACTTCCAATGCGCCTAACGATTGATGATGATAAGCTGTAGAGTTTAACTGTCTTATTTGTAATAAACTACATACCTCTTTAAACGTAGCTGCGATAAACTCCTTTCCTCTATCTGTAGTTATTTCTTTCGGCACTCCATACCTAAGGATAAAATTGTTAACAAAACTTTTTGCTACTTCTTCTGCTTTTTTAGATATCAAGGGATATGCCTCAACATACTTGGTTAGTTCACATTGAAGGGTTAAAATATATGAGTAATTATTATTATCAACTTCAAATGGACCTACTAAATCGAGATATACCTTTTCAAACGCCGTATTGGCAGTTGTTGTTATATTCATTGGTTCCTTTATCGGTGAGGAATGTTTCTGACGTTGACATTTGTCACATCGTTTAACATATTGTCTGACATCATTATCTAACCCAGGCCAATAATAATATCTTTTAATATTATTGATCATCCTTCTCATGCCAGCATGGCCACTGCTAGGCAGGAGATGGAAATCGTTTAAAATTACTCTCCTATCTTCTCTGTTATAAATCGCTTTTACATTATTTATTATACAAAGGCGTGGGCCTTTCCTATTCTCCATACTCTTTATTTCTTTAATCAATTTCTTAATAAAATCTTTATTACCATCTTTCTTTATTATGCATATTTCGTTTACTTTAATATCATCACAAAATTTATCTAGTTCATTCACGAATTCGCGTCGCGTCATTTGTGAGTCTGAACTAAGATATTTTATATATATTACCTTTTTCTTTGAATCATAACAAAACGTTTCATTTTCTTGACATATATGTCCTAACTTTCTCAACTTTATTAAATCATTGGCATTCACCATACACATCTCTACTGATTCTACCGGTTTAACATGAGTACTCACGACTTTTGGTTGATCAGGCCTCGAGTCAGTGTGTACCATATCCAACGAGGAAGAATCTGGAATGTTATTCTTCTTTGATTGAGCTCGTGTCAATACATTAATATCGTAACACATATCCTTCAATTCTTTCGATGTTAAACAGATTCTAGATAAAGCATCTGCAGCTGCGTTATCCGAACCTTTAACATACTCTACTTCAAAATTATACTCTTCTAATAATAATCGAAACTTCATAAGCCTACTTGAAGGGTCTTTCATTCCGAATAAGTAAATCAATGGCTTATGATCTGTTCTTATTTTGAAATATTGACCATATAAATAAGGGCGAAAATGTTTAACGGCCCAAACTATAGCTAATAGCTCTTTTTCTATGACCGGGTAATTAGACTCTGCTTTATTCAATGTTCTACTAGTAAAAGCTACGGGACGTTCATTTTTATTTGATAAAATTGCTCCTATTGCCTTATTAGAAGCGTCAGTTTGTAATATAAAATGATTGTCTTGTGAAAAATCTGGGTAATCTAAAATAGGAGGTGAAATAATACGTTGTTTAAGTGTATTGAATGCATTCTGACATTGTTCATTCCAAATAAAATTTACATTTTTCTTACAAAGATGATTCAGGGGATATGCAATTTCGGAAAACTTTGGAATAAACTTTCTATAATAGTTTGTGAATGCAACGAATCTTTTAACTTCGTCTACATTCTGGGGACAAGGGTATTTTTCGACTATTGCAACTTTTTCTGGGTCGGGTAGAATACCTTCATTTGATATCAAGTGTCCTAAATACAAAATTTGTTTCTTTAGAAACGTACATTTAGAAGGATTTAACTTTAGATTTACTTTTTGTAATCTTTCGAATACATTCTGCAAATTTCTATTATGACATTCTAAATTACGACCAAAAACTATTAAATCATCCATGTAAATTAAACAGATTTCATTGTTTAGACCTGACATTGCCAAATTCATCAGCCTGGAAAATGAACTAGGGCTGGTTTTTAAACCCATAGGCATCCGACACATTTGGTATTGACCCGAACAAAAAGCTGTGTATTTTCTACTCTCTTTATCTAATTCGACATTATAATAACCTTGGTTTAGATCTAAATGTGAAAAATATACACTTCCAGACAACGACTCTAGTATTTCTGTAATGTCGGGGAGCGGATGTTTATCGTCTTCTATGCAATTATTCAACTTTCGATAGTCTACCACTAAACGCCATTTTTTCTGTCCAGTAGAATCACATTTTTTAGGTACTAATAATACAGGACTCGACCAGTTGCTTCTACTAGGTTCGATAATGCCTTGTTTTAGCATTTCACTAAGTTGTTTCTTAATTTCCTCTTTATGAACCCTAGGCAATCTGTAAGGTTTTGCAAAAACTGGAGCAACATCCGGTTTTAAAGAAATATCGTGTTTATAAATATCCGTAACAGACAATTTATCTCCTGGCAAGTAAAAAATGTTTGCATACTTGGCACAAATCTTTTTTATACTCTCTGACTCTTCGCTATTAAGATCGTTTAAATTTAATAAAGAAAATAAAGATTTTACTCTATCTGAGGTATTCTCTGACTTATCAAAAGAGCAAATACTATAATCACTAAGACTATGGACTACTTTTGGACTAATACTAGCTAGTGAAATATTTTTATCAGTGGTATTCAAAATTCTAACTGGAACCATGCCATTTATCGGACTTGCAATCGAACTAGCAAGATAAAGACCATCCTGTAATTCCTCTGAACAAATAATACAGTCCGTTTTAAATTCAGTTTGAATAAAATGCACCGACTCACTGCGAGATGGCATATAAAATTTATCTACTTTACAACTACTGTTAATAGGTATCATAACGTTTTGTGCCAAACCAAAATCTAAAGATAAAATGTTTTCATTGAAGTCTACGGACGCCCTAAATCGTTCTAAAAAGTCACGTCCAATAATTCCATTAGATAATATGGGCAATGAATTAAATACAAAGAACTTATGCTTAATAACTTCTCCTTTTATAGATATTGGAATGTAAACATATCCGATAGTTTGTACTTTGCCCCCGAGTCCATTTATTGTAATACTATCTTCATGAAATGGGATATTCAATTGATTTACATGTTTATATGATATAGCTGATAATGATGCACCCGTATCGATTAAGAATGAATAAGTTTTATTAAGTGAAGCTATAGACAAATTAACAAAACAATCGCTACTACTGCTTAAAATGGAATGATATTGATTATTCACGAAAAAATTTGTCCAACTGTGGTTCTACATCCGAAGTGGGCTTCTCATGCTCATTAATAATATTTACGTAATTCCTATTCATCCCTTTACGCGTATTTCCACGATAAGATCTGTTGTACATACCTCGACTGTAAGCTCCGCGCTGTCCTTGGCCTCGCGACGACGGCGAGTTCCAACCGCGCTGCGATCTCCCTCGGGACGCGTGTCCTCTATGTGAAGAAATTGGACGATTGGGTCTTCCACGGGTATACCTAAGGTTGTTATTAAAATTTCTAGATCTATAATTTTGATTATACATACCCATTACCTCACCTGAAGAGGAGGGGGACGAAGTTTCCTCATCTTTGGCTGCCTGTATCGCATCTTTCAGCGAGCTGAAATTCCTAGCCGCTATCAAAGTACTGAGCCTACGATTTCGCAAGCCATCGGAAAACTGCTTAATCGCTTGTTTTTCATTGATAGGTTTCAAAACATTGTAGTTTTCAGTATTTCCGTCGGCTTGTGCAATCGTAAGGTTCACAAACAACTCCGTGATTTCCTCTCCGAAATCTGAAATAGACATGTCATTTTGTTTTGTAATATGTAACTTTTTTTGAATAGCCGTAGCCCCTTTACTTGGTAACAATTGTTTTTTCATATCAGTAACTAAAGCTTCAATGCAAGAATAATTATCTCGGAGACGTAATTTGGCAGATTGTGATAGTCTGCTTTTTAATACAAATTTAATTAAGTTATTTTTGCAATCAGATGATTTGAGCAAGGAATCGTAATACTGAATATTATCTATTAACTGCTTTATGCTCGCTTCATCGTTTGACATAACGGGCATTAAGGTCAAAGCCGTTTTTAAATCAAAAGTATCCATTTCGTTACAACCTTTGTTTTCAACACAATCGGCACACAAGTGTAAAATATCCTTATATAACAAATCGAACTTTCTACATGAATTCTCATAAAGCGATATCTCCTCACATTTAAATTTTCCCTCACTTATCTCTTTTTTGAAATTTAATAACCAACTGGTATACTCATTAAAAATAACATTCGCTTCCTTTAGCTTAATTTGTAATATATTCCCCTGTCGTCTACTTGGTCCAATTTTAATTAAATATGATTTTACTTTCTTTAATTCTTCATATAACTGATTTAAAACAAAAGCCATAACTTACCACCAATATAATATGTAGTACGCACGTAAATACATCAAGAGTAAACATTTTAAGTGATTAATAATTTTTAAAACAAAACAAAAATGAGCGCATAATTATACGATAAAGTTCATTACTTAAAATACGGTCCATGGATATGTTTTCCCAAGACGTATAATAATATATTTGACACTATAATACACGGCACTACGCACGTACGTGCTACGATTTAATTATTTTCGCACTGCACTCACACTTTCGCCTTGGAGTATACGGCCTGGCCTGGCTGGTAAGTCTCGTCTGCTGCGGCCATGGGAAGAACGGGCTGCTGGAACTGACGGAATAGGGACCTCCGCAACGTATTCCGGGTTATTTCCGACGATATCCACTTCATGTGGCACCTCTTATA
Organism: Cyclophora punctaria; assembly: GCA_951394245.1. Classification (NCBI taxonomy): domain Eukaryota; kingdom Metazoa; phylum Arthropoda; class Insecta; order Lepidoptera; family Geometridae; genus Cyclophora; species Cyclophora punctaria. The sequence goes on along the minus strand of OX596174.1, from coordinate 1,976,796 downwards.
CGTTCGATAAACGCAATATATTACTCCAACACATATGATCAGTACAATTATTCCCAATAATATGTTAATAGTGGAAAGGTGTACTCTGACTTCCTCCAAGTGTGAATTATTGTCGCCTGCTGCTGCATTTTGCACTATTATTGTCTCTTCTTTTGATTGTTGTTTCCCCATGTCTTTTTTTGCACGTATATTTGCGGGCACGAATAAAGTATATCTAACTCCATGATTATTTATTAGTCCATCAAAATAGTTCCACAAAAATTCCACTCCTAAAAAGGGACGCGCATCGCGTTACCGAGCGGACTCCTTCTTCGGCAGGGTCGCCATGTAAGGTGGGAGTATGGGGTTTCAAGTGAAACGAACGAAGTACAGAGCAAGACTAACTTTATTACGCTAAATACCTGAATTATATACTGTCACAGAATACATACTCACTTATACTACTACAATATCGAGCCGGATACCCTATTCATTGGGACACTGCTACTGATTCATCATACACATAATTCCATTTGAATGGGAAATAGTGATGGGACATTGTCGGATGGGATACGTATAATGTGGAGTAATTTTATTGGGCGAAGTGTTTTTAGGTTGTTTTATAATAATGATATTGTGTATGTTGTTTCTGGACGAGTGAAATTGGAATATAAAAATGAATATTATGAAAAAAATTGACGAAATAAAATCAAGTAATGAATAATGCCATGATGTAATACTTTGAGTTGAGTATTCGTAATACTATAATCTATATAATAGCCCAATTGTTAAATGCTATATTCCTATTTTTTTTTTAATGAGCTTATCATCACCACAATAATTTTTCGACTTTCGAATTAAAGGTATTGGAAAGGAATAATCACAAATGTATGTAATATTTACATATTGCATCTTTATTAATTTTAACAATAGTCATGTCCCTTCACTACCCGGGGTTCGGTCATCCGTTCAGTGTGTCCGTATTGCCGGTGCACAGGCGCGCCTAATTTGAGCTCTCTCACGTTTCGACGTACACATTACACACACACATATATACCTACGGATTACATATAAACTTACGTATTATATTATTGACTAGCAGCGCCCCGCGGTTTTACCCGCGTTGTGTCCATTCCTGTGGGAATTTCGGGATGAAAAATAGCGTATGTTACTCGTGGATACTGTAGCTTTCGAATGGTGAAATAATTTTTAAAAACGGTCCAGTAGTTTTTGAACCTATTCATTACAACCAAACAAACAAAGTTTTCCTCTTCATAATATTAGTGTAGAAAACAAACAAAGTTTTCCTCTTTATAATATTAGTGTAGACAAGCGATACAGCTCGATGGCGTGTGATTAAAATGAAACAACTGTTTCTGTTAATATCGTAATATGTAGGTTACTATTAAAATAAATCCAGTTAAACCTTCTGTAATATTGGTATTAGTATGTTTACTCGTAGTAATAATATTAGTATGTTAGTTCTAGTTCTTTACTCACAAGTTAAGTCTATGGAAGATAGCATAATGCTGATGTTAGTACGTAAAGTACTTTACAAGTTAACATGTATGCCATTACATAAATGCTTTGCGTGACAATAAATCAGTTGTATCTAGAAACGGCTATTAAAGCGACAGGTTGTCGTTTCATAAACCAACAGCGCGGGGGTTTGTTCTACAAAAAGATAAATTGAAAACTAGAATTGTGTCTGCTATAAAAATGATGGGAGTTTATAAAACTGTTTGCGGTTCTTTTTTAGTTGTTCAGTGTTATTTTGCGGATTGGTATTATTTTACGGTCGGGGTTGGTTGCGTTCGTCTTTGTTTTATGAGGTTTTAACTGGTTCGGTGTACAGTTTACGTCAGAATTAAGTCTAGTTGTTTTGTTGCGTAACTAGGTTGTTTTTTTTTTCTAAAATGAGATTTATTTACGAGTATGTTTAGTTACGGTTTTTTTAAACTACATATTATTTTGAATAGTTAAGGTTAAACTTTGTTATATAGAGCGCTTTCGGCGTAGTTCAACTTAAGTAATGTTAGTTCATCGTGATTGTTAAGCAACGTGCAGCCAGGTCCTTACTTGGATGGTGGACTCTGAGCGCTACCGTAAAAATGTCGTATCCAGTTGTTTCAATCGTGAGACCATGACACTAAGTGGTCTAAAACTCCATCACTAGGGTTGGCCAATAGCCTGAAATCTATTCGAAAAATGAAATCAATTTGGACTTTTTTACCTGGATACTATAAAATGTTTACATTTCTAAAATAGTCTAAACTAAATGTTTCAAATCCAATTCTGTCACTCTATCAAATTTCCTCCGCACAGTTTTGTTCTAACAACAACACTAGTTGTATGAATCAGGGCAACTACAAACTATAATTTATAACACTCCACGGCATAATGACAATGCACAAACACGTTGTATTAAAACAGTTGTTCAAATTAATTACCAGTTTGTCGAGCAGAAAGTTGACCGCGGACGTCGACGCACGCGAATTTATAATTTATGTGGTACACTTTTAGATTCATAATTGTGTGAAGTTTACGATTGTTTCTGCTTACTTTGAAGTTAAGCATTTATTTAATTAATGATACTTTTAGTTGGACAATGGTCATTAAGTTTGAGCAATGGGAAATGAGATAAGGAAGTAAACAGCGTCGACAAAATATTTACCAAAAACTTTGATTTTGTTTATTAAATTCTCGAGTTTGGTAAACATTTAAACTTGATCACATTAACGATATCATATTTTTCTTTATCATCTTTCCACCACTTTTTTTAAATTTTCAGGGAGGTGAAAATCTTACGTTACAGGCTATACTTCCTTACTTTCTTTCTAACTTAACTGAGGAAAATGTATATGAACAGTTCAAAACAAAGTTTGCTACCTGAACTACGTATAAGTTAATGCAAAAATTAATTGCTTCATTATAAGTTTCGTAGAGTTAGTAAAAGAGATTCAATTTTATAAAACTTACACACTATTATTATACGCCCATTATAAACTATGAAACAAGTGACTTTTAACTTTGGAAAGCGAGTTTGTACAGAGTATCGACGGAATATCTTTAAGCAAAGTAGGAGTACAGTTTTAGCCTGTAATGTCCCACTGCGGGGCAAAGGCCTCTTATCTCACTGAAGATATCAGTACGAGGAATCAGTAGACATAAAAAATCACTACGCTTGCCTTATTTAAATTGGTGATCTCGAACTAGACCTATGTTTGAAAAATAAATTGGACACATGATTCGCTCGACCCGAGAATTAACCCCAGTCTTGGAAGACATACCACTGCGCTAGACCACCGAGACGTTTGGTATAAAGTAATGCAATTTGTCAATGAACGTTAAATCTCACATACATTTTATGACCGATGTGAATCAAAATCAATAAAAATACTCTCATAAATCTCAGAAGTCAAGGACATAAAATCTATTATTGCGCATACAATAGTCATAAAATTGGCATCAAATCTATTGATTTCGCCACTATTGGTATATCACTACTATAATTTGTCTTGAAAACTATAAAAGCTTTAATATTTTTATTGAGATGAACCCTTGTCGCTGTTACAAATTGTTATAACTTAGCAATATACCGTAGAAACAAATGGTGTATCATTATTTGGATGGGGGAATTAATCTATGTTTTGTACCCACCCTCAATGGTCGCAGATAAGATTTATTGAAACGATCTGTGATACTGTTCAGTTAGTTTCAGTTCAGAGTAGTCAGTTTTGGTTCAATAAAATTTTCGATACTAGCAGTGCCTCGCGGTTTAACCACTTTGTTCCTGTAGAAATTTTGGGATGAAAAATACCCTATAACTTCGCGTTAAATGTGGCTATCCTTTCATATAAAAATATTTCAAATCGGTTTGATAGTTTCTCAGAGTAGCGCGATAAAACAAACATAAAATTTAACTCTTCAGCTTTATAATATTACCATAGATATATTTCTAACATACACATGGAATGTTTCGTGACGTTTATTACACTCGACTTGATAAAGCGAAACATATTCGTATTCATAATATATGTAATAAACGCCTAGTATAAAACTCATAGCAATGTCGTAATAAAACTTTGCTATTAACTATCTTACAGGGTTCCAATAATTTAACTCCGTCTTATTCTCAAACGTCATTCATAGTATGTAAGTTTGTTATTTAACTGTCAAAAATGTATGGAATTAAGTTATTCTTAATTTGCTCTCAACTTACAGTAGGCAAGAGTGGTGATTATGCCTAATCCTCTTACTGCACTGATATTTTCAGTGAGATGCCACTGAGATGTCCTATTGCTGGGAAAAGGTCTCGTTCCCAGCAGTGGGACATTACAAACGAAATTACTAACCGAACTGAAAATCTGATAATTATTTTTACTTAATTAGAATGTCTTTGGGTATAAGGTTAGTCACACTTCACCATGAGAGCAAAAAATACTATCACAGGGTTTAGATTACAAGTTCTCTTAGGTGTTTCTCACACATTCTTTTAGCAAATGTAAGTACCGAAGGAAACTGCACAACATTAAGTAACATCAATATAAACTGAGGAACAAATTGTCGACTTCCGACTCGGACCAAAGTCGGTCTGTCCGTCCGTTTGTAGACGTTAAGAAGAACAACTTTGGCCATAAACATTATCATGGTCTCGCCTTTAGGTTGGCGGGTGGTGTAACGGAAATAGCTGAAACTTAAGTTTGTATAGACTTATATTATACTAGCAGCGCCCCGCGGTTTCACCCACGTTGTACAGTCAGCCAAAAATGTGGTCTACCACCCTACGGTTGAGATTCATTTGAACGTCTCGAAACAACAAGGTCAATTTTCATTTAATAATAGAGGTCCAACTAAGTCACCCAATGATGTCAAATGTCAGGCAACTCAGATAACAGACAAAACGTCATAACATAATTGTGCATAGAAAAGTCAACCTTAGCGATCGTTACATCTCGCAGAAACTTTTGTCAAAAGTGGTAGACCACTTTCTTGGCCGACTGTACCCGTTCCCGCAGGCATGTCCTTTCTCAGGCTCTGGACTAACTGTGTACAAAATTTCATTCAAATCGGTTCAGTTCGTTTTGGCGTGAAAGTGTAACAGACAAACAGACAGAATTACTTTCGCATTTATAATATTAGTTAGGATTAGGTATTGAAATAGAAAACTACAGAAAAACATTTTCCAATTTTTTTGATAAGTGGTGATATCGTGTACAATATTTTAATCAATATCAACGTAAATGATGCTAAGAAATTAGACAGAGAAATATCTACAAAAACTATGTAAGAAACCACAAAAGCTACTAATTTTAAAACAATATTTTAAATATAATATTTATATAATATTATATTATTTCTGCTAAACATTAAATATTAAAAACAAAAAGAGTAAAATGTGTATGTGCTTAATAAACCGAAAGAAATGCTTTAATTTTAAACCTTTCAATAGAGTTATGAACATTTATTACAAAATTAAGAACTTTGAACTATAAAAGTCGAGAAGTCTCATGAACTGTGAATTTGGTAACATTTCTCTCAAAGTCTTGAACTAAATAAACCTGACTCATCATTTATTTTTACAACAGATTTCGTGAAAATAACATAAAAAGTCGAATAAAAATCTCTCGGCATCAAAGTGTTCGCTTTAAGTTTATTACTTGGACCAAACTTCGACGTTTGACGCCACAAATACTTTTATATTTTATACTTTTTGTACATAAGGAGGCATCTTTCATTTATTGCTAAAATAAGTAAATTTGAAACAAAAATCTACATAATGTGGAGAGTTACAGCGAGGACGAGTTGTTTACTTGCCTTTTCGTATTTTATTGGACAGCCTACGTAAAACCTTGGGCCTATAGGCGTATGTCCTATAAAAACAAGTATTGATTATATCAGTTGACTTAGTTGAGTTTTAAGCATAATTTTGTATCATAATTACTACCTACTTGTTTTCGTAATCGAAATACATAGTACTTATCTTTTACCTTTACCCTTGAGAAAGTTTATTAATATGAATTCATAATTTCATTTATCATATTTTACTTTACATAATATTTTACTTCCATACTTACTGTACTGTACGTAATCTTAAGTAGTCTAAATTGCACATAAGGACAATTTAATTTAATGAATGTCTTTGTTTAAACACTATAAAACAGTCTTTGGACTAGTTGGGAACCCTTTCCCAGCAGTACAATAAAATACAGTTATTTAAATAGGCAAAAACATTTTAATATCACACATAAATAGGAGACAAAATTTGGCACAAATCAGTACAAAGAAATACAGAAGAATAACCTTGATATTTCTTCTGATTTAATTATATCTTAGCGTCTATAACAGTTCATTCCGCCGCTACAATTGGCGTGGAATGCTTGACCATGAGCCCTGCAGCATTCATCCTTCTCAGGGTTGCTTCTGCTGCAGACCTGGTCACAAGCAGGCACTCGTACCCAGTTGTTAACGGCCTCAGAAGTACCAATTAGCATGCATGATGCCACCAACAGCAAAAGAACAGTTGTTTTAGTGAACATTTTGTTTGATGCTGACTCGACTAAGGTATATTCAGAAGTGATGCCCTGGATGACAATTCAACCCCTTTTATACCATAATGCGCTCTTTAATGTCGTGTTTGTAAACAAACAGTTTTTCCTCATGTTCGTTTTATAAGGAAAATAGTTTATAGAATTGTTTCGTATTGGATAAACCAGTTTTGCGTAATCAGGTTTTCTTGTTTATTTAGATTAGCAATCTTGTTCAGTTCAGGTTTTTATAGGCATAATTCATACGTTGTAGTTTTATTGGTTATGAATTATAATTGATGGAGTCATTTATAAGCACGTTCCTTACAAATTAATTATTGCTAATCGTTTAAGTAATTTGTCAGTTAATTGATATTAATTAGGGGATTTAACATTGAGCAGGGGATCGAATCGGGATAAAGTGAGGGTGGCTCGGCGGTGCGTCGAGTTCGTCCACTGGGTCATAGGTTTGAGTCAAGTTAGGTATACCGTCTCCTAGATTAATCTCTATATATAAAAATCAATGACACTTTTCGTTGTAATTTGATAACTTAAGAACGGGCTTTCCCATCCAAACCAAATGTTTAGGCTTTGTTCAAGTTTTACATAACTCTATTCTATCTTATAGGACAATAGATAAATCTAATATGTTAGGTATTATTTATTTTCCTCATATCTTACAACCTAGTTTAGTAGTAGGTAGACTTCAATCTAGTGCTATTATATCTATCAATTGTTGGTTTTCCCTGCGTGCTGTGTGCATGGTAAATTATTCATTGCCGCTGCTGACCAATTCTTTAAAGGTGAGACTTTTAGTAAACAAAGAAATAGGTAGTTTTGACTCATGTTTTGTTGATATATTGTATTACGTCTCTTGGTTTTATTTAAAAACATTTCCGTTACGCACGCTTACCCACAGACGACTTTGTAAAAACTAGCAGCGAAATCAAAATATATAAATTAACTAGTTTGTTTTGCCATATAAAAATGAAAGGGTGGAAATCCTAATCACTATAACTTGAGATGTATGGATCAAATTGCATACGGTATGCTAATTAAATTTAAAATCGATTCAGTAGGAGTCCGTCGCGGACAAACAACTTAACACGTAATTTTTATATATAAAGATCATAGTGAAAATCATTTAGGTACTTACTTAAGTTACGTACTTTACTTGAAAGTTTTTGTTCGTTTTTTAAAACCCTATACACTATACTAACTCCCGCTTTCACATATATTTTTAAAGTAACAAAATAAAACTCTTGTATTTACTAATAATTACTTACATTTATTTCTAAACATTACATACTGACGTGAAGAAAGAGCAATGCTTCGATGCGTTTGGTATCCACCAATGTCATATTATTTTCAAATTATATAAATATATATAAAAATATCAAAGCAATATTTCCATTTTGATGTCCAGGAATGTGAAACATAGCATACCAATGTATACTTCATTTCTTTTTTATGCCGTACCTATGATATCAAACGTAGCACAATAACATAGCATTGTTTGCCTTTAGTGGGTATTCATTCATCCTAACTCTATTTACCCCAAACGTTTAGTCCTTTGAGATTCCGTATCGTTAATCCGAACGCCCGATCCGCTGTGATAGACAACTCCCGTCTCACTCACACTCTCTAGTTGAGTTTCTCAAACTGTAGTCCGCAGGCCTATCTGAGGGGTCTTAGATAAAATAAAATTATAAATATTTTAAAATAATTTTCATTCTGTTTTTGAAGTGAAAACTTCTGTAACGAAGCTGTGCACTTTAAAAAAAAATTTTAAAGTCGCGTCAGGACACGTGACCTGATCGAAAATTCGTAAGACGTTTTGACGTAAATATTCAAGTTTTCACTTCTGCCGGCACTCCTGGAGTGCAACCCGTAGTTTTTTTGTCTTTTTTTATCGCCTTGCTCTTAAGTGTCCTTATGATGATGCACTTATATCTGAACGCTACCGTACTTCGGAGGGTAAAATGGTTGGTCCTGGTTGTTTCAATCGAAAGATCATGTCCGAGGCCTTTAGGTGCACTAAAAACTCCGACACTAAGGTTGGCCACTAACCAACTTGAAATGAACGAATTTAACAGTCAAACGTAACTATAGAGGACTAGCAGCGCCCCGCGGTTTTACCCGCGTTGTGCCCGTTCCCGTGGGAATTTCGGGATAAAATGTAGCCTATAGCCTTCCTCGATAAATAGACTATCTAACAGTGAAAGAATTATTCAAATCGGTTCAGTAGTTTCTGAGATTAGCGCGTTTAAACAAACAAACAAACAAACAAAACAAACTCTTCAGCTTTATAATATTAGTTAGTATAGATTAGATAACTTTCTATTGCCATATACTTACTCACTTTTACGGTATTCGCGGACGGAGCCAAGTCAGTGTTACGGTGGGCGAAAAAAAGGTTGGGAAACACTGGTGATCACAGACGTCAATTAATACTGCCATTATACTAACGAGCATCCACTTGCCATAAGGATCGGATCAGATACAAAGGAAAAACTCGAGGATTATACTCCGGAGTGATGGAGCCGGTCGAGGAACGCTTGGTTATCTACTTACCTACAGGGGGAGTCTGTTGTTTTCAATTTTAATGGGAATTATTGTTTAGTTGAATTCAATGTTAAAAATTAACATTGAAACTAAAAAGATTTAGGTATGGTTTTGTTTATTGGTGTAGTATTGACTCAACTTTCTTTTCAGTCTTTCCTTTTTTTTCTTGATCTTTCTAAATTTATTCATTTTAAAAGCAAAAAAGAGCTCGAAAAATTTTTAAATTGTAAATTGTACAAAGTAATGCAAGCGTTAATCTGAGAACAAGATGGGAATGAATTAACAGCACGAGACTCAAAGATCGGTATCCCGTTTGGCTTAATCAGCACCTACTTTAATTAAAATTCCATTGAACCGTCGTGAACTCTAACAATAAACTTGTTTTTCTACAGAATTTAAAATGATGACGGTTTTATTTTTGTGTGTACATTTATGCTATACTAGTTGTGCCCCGCGGTTTCACCCGCAGCGCCCCCGTTCCCGTGGGAATTTGGAGATTTTTAATCCTTACTTTTCTTATATAAAAACCTTGTACTGATAATAAAGAACACATTAAAAAAGAATCATCCAATTTGGTGCAGTCGTTCTGAAGATATGCGCTTACCAACACATTTTGCGATTCATTTTTATATTATAGACTAGGAGCTCTCCACTGTTTTACCCGCGTTGTGTCCGTTCCCTTAAGAATTTTGAGGAAAAAATAGTCTTTAACTTCATCTTGAATGATTTTTCTAATACAAAAATCATTGTTCGTTGGTTTGGTGTTTTCCAACAAAGAAATATTAGCCCAAAATCCCGCTATACACAACCACCTTCACCGACTATGTTAGGCAACCCTTATGCAATATATTTACTGACATATTAAATTAAATCCTACTAATATTATAAATGCGAAAGTTTGTATGTATGGATGTATGGATGTTTGTTGCTCTTTCACGCAAAAACTACTGAACGGATTTGGATGAAACTTTACAGTAATATAGGTTTTACATCAGAATAACACATGGGATACATTTTATCCCAACATTCCCGCGGGAACGTGTACAACGCGGGTAACACCGCGGGGCGCGGCTAGTATAAAATATATTTCATTAAATTAGCATCTCAGTAAAGGTCGTTGTATAGCGGGATCCTATATTATATGTTATGGTAGATTTGTTGTAAACACGTAAATGCATAGTACATTACCAGGTATGGGCAAAGTCTTGCTCGTCGACTTTCGGAGGGATTAAACAATTTATAACAGAAATAAATTTATATTATCATCGATTCACATTACTTTAAATTTTAATTACGCATTAACCACAAGCTAAACATATCATGTGACAATATCTTTTTGGTGTCTGGAAGGAAAAATATTTAATTTTTTACCTTTTTCCTGTTTATTTTGCTCTGACCAAACTTTTATTTTCCTTTACTTTTTTGAAGTGAGTGAACCTTCTGTGCCATACATAATATTATACAGCCTTCTTCACCATGTAGTACATATATATTGAGCCCCTTAAGGGAGGTTTTTAGGCGGTCTAGTATGAAATTATATTCCACACCGAGGTTTACCACTAACCTACCCAAACTTCTGTATCCTATCCTATCCTTTCCTACTAATAATGCGACAGTATGTGAGGATGGATGTATGTATGGATGTATGTTTGTTGCTCTTTCACGCAAAAATTACCAAACGGATTTGAATGAAACTTAACAGTAATATAGTATACATCAGGATAACACATCGGATACATTTTATCCCGAAGTTCCCGCGGGAACGCGTACAACGTGGGTTAAACCGCGGGGCGCGGCTAGTGTTTTCATATACCTAGTGCATCCAATGATAGTTTACCATACATACGAGTATATACTAAAATATTTTCATCTTTCTTTAGCTCGAGTGCCGACTTTAAAACATTCCATACTTAAATTATACCATACTAAAAGCGCTAACTCAAGGTATACCGTACTCACTCAATTACTAAGCATGAGATTTATCAAATAACTTCACTAATATATTTACTAAAACACGTGAACGCAACTCGTACCAGTGTACCCAACACGAAACAATGAACAGGTTTAGAGCTCTCATGTTTCCATACTTTCGTTGTAAAATTAAATTTGTATGATGTATCAGAAGGAAGAGCTTCCCCGGAGTTATGGGAGTGAATATTCATTGAAACTTTATCAATTTTCGGGTGTGGTTCGCCCGCGGCCTCTACTTCCAATCAATTACTTCAGTTTTCGGATGTTGCCAACTCTAGAATTCACATAAATCAATATCGCCCAACTTTTGATATAGTCGAGTTGGGCTACCTCTTCTCGTTTCGAATGTAACGGAATTTGAACGGTAATGTAATTATTCATTATCTATTATTGTATTTTGATTTGAAACTACGTTTACGGATACACTTCGCTTTTATTTTACATTTTATCTGACGTTTCGGCCCCTTTACAGGAACCGCGGTCACAGAATATGAGGTGAGAGTGAAGTGTTATGCATCTATACAAGAAAAAGTAAAAATATCGCAGATCTTTTCAAACATGGCTCGGATTTGAGATCACCAACCCGCAGTAGGCAAGCGTGGTAATTATGGTTATCCTCGTCACCGTATTGATTATATGACTATTGATATATTCGGTGAGATAAAAGTCCTTTGCCCAACAGTGGGATATTATAAGATAACTTTTTGTAGAAGTGTTTTAATTCCGTCGCTTAAAGAGTGATGTTCTTAGTTCGAAAAGTTACTTTGAACCAAAATTACAACATTTGAATAATAATGATTAAATAAACCGGTTAAATAACAGGTAATACTAAATAAGTGGACAGGATTAAATAAACGTGTTATTTAACTTAATTTAATATTATATTATTAACAGCATCACTACATAGTATAAAACAAAGTAGCTTTCCGCTGTCTGTCTGTCCCTATGTATTCATTGATCTTTAAAACTCAAGAGGAAGGTTTATAAGTATAAAAAATCCCGAATTTCCCACGGGAACGGGCACAACATGGGTAAAACCACGGGGTGCTGCTAGTCGATAATAAATTAAAAAATGCATAAATTGTTTCAAAATATACCCTATTCATTTATAAAAAAAATACAGCATGTAGTTCAAAACTACCAAATACATTACAAGTAGGTAATCAATTAAACAAAACATATTATTTTACACCATAACATAACACAGTTCACTCGCAAAACAGATTGCCACTGTAACAGCGAGTATATCTTTCGAAGCCATGAGCTCTACAACACTCGTCCCTCTCAGTATAGACATGGGAACAAGCCACTATATCGCATTCTCGAACAAGTACATCCGCACAAACAATCGTCAAAACAAAGACAACCAACATTACTATGAAAAACCCAGCTTTGATTGACCCAAACATATTTGAAGCTTGAAAAAACAAATGAACTCTACGTAATTATTGAGCTTTACTTTCTGATTCAATTGTTGCTTCTACAGAGTATGACAGTCGAATGACGTCGTTGCTTAATTGACGCCTCTATTTCTTGTAGCTCGTGCCGTAGTTTGACTAAGCGACGTAAGCTTATTGCGATTGTTAAGCAGCATGTCGTTCGACCCCTACTTGGATGAATGGCCGATAGTGGCATTTCTATCTGAGCGCTACCGTGCTTTTGGAGGGTGTGTAAAATTGACGGTCTCGGTTGTTTCAATCGTTCGACCATGTTGGAGGCCTTATGGCGGTCTAACTAAACCTCCGGTACCGGTTGACTACTAACCTAATCGAATATACTTAATTCTTATCAAGCATGTATATGTTATAGATGACTTTAGTTCTGTCTATCTATCTATCTAACAGGTTAGGTTAGTAAGGTTATCCTCCTGCCGACTCCTTGCAATTCTTAAGGAAAATTAATAAAATAAACATAAGTTAAAGATAACGCAGCATTAATTGCAAAACATACAAAGAAACATATATTTATATTTAGAAATATGATGGGAACTATTTATTAAATAATCCTTAAATCATAATTATGGAACTTTTACATTTAAACAAATAGCTGTCAAAACTATGACATATTTTTTATAGGTACATGTTGAATTTTAAATATCTAAAGCTTTACAAAAATAAAAGTGCTAACAGCCACGGTATAAAGCAACCGCAGATTGTCATAAAGTTTTATAGAGATTCACAGAAACTTGAAGTTTCGACTGCAATCTGGAATTGCACTTGCTGTCTGTAACATTATGACTTGTATCTTGTACATGGGGAAATCAGTACGATCAAAACGTGCGTTCTACTCGCAGAACAATATGCCCTGATAGCAGCGAGTGTGTCTCTTGTATCCGTGCGCCTGGCAGCAGTCATTTTTTTCCTTATAAACATGGGAACAAGATCGCCATTCTTCTCGCTCGCACTCCCGAACTGCTACCTCTCCACTCACGCTGAACACCAACGAACAGGCAATGCACATTATTACGAAAAACGAGGTTTTGTTTGACCCAAACATGTTTGAAGATTTGTCAACTATATGTTGTTGCTACTAAGCTTGATATTTGAATGGCATTTGTCTTGTTTTTACGATCATTTATATATTCTCTCTACATCCTTCTAATATTGTAAATGCAGAAAGTTTGTGAGGATGCATGTATGTATGTATGTTTGTTACTCTTTCACGAAAAAAATACTGGAGAGATTTGGATGAAACTTTACAGTAATATAGGTTATACATCAGAATAACACATGGGATACATGTTATCCCGAAATTCCCGCGGAAACGGGTACAATGCAGGTAACACCGCGGGGCGCTGTTAGTAACATTTAAGTTGTGTACGATAGGTGCAATTATGACGTAATTGGTTAGGTTACTTAAGTTATCCTCCTGCACTCATTTATTGAGGAAAAACGAATCTATTTAGGTAAAAATATATGACTTCAGAAAGGAAAACCTAAAAATCTAGAACATATAACTTGCTATAGTTCGAGTTTGTCAACAGGCTTTTCAAAAATAAGCAACTATGTTTTATTTAGGTTACTTGAATCTATATTTAATGGGTATCATTACGACGCAAAGTTTGCATCAGGATTCCTATACCTACATAGATAAATAATTAATCTAGTTGTTGGCGGTTAATCAATGCGAATATGAAATTCTTGAGGAAAATAAAATACAAAATGAAACGAATTATGTATTTCATAATATTCGCATAGAAAGAGAAAACAATATATTAGGTTCAAGAAGAGGAAAGATTGATTTTACAAGGAGGTTAATAAAAACAGCATTTTTTAAATGTATTTCATATAATCACATAGAAAACCAATCGAATATGATTGATTACAATTTAACAAATCAAAGTTTATGTCATATACAATTTCCACTATAATAATTTCCAACATGTGTCAACTGAAAATGTTTTTCAGCGATCTCATATTGCACCGACGCCGGGGTAATTGAAAATCATTTCAAAAAGTCAGATTTCGATCAATTTATTTAATGACACATGTAATTACATCAAAGGTTATTCAAAAACTGTTATTTTAGAAGATCCTTTAACATAATATATTGGCAACATTTGCTATATTTGATAAAGTTGAGAAACAAAATCGCATCAATAAAATTGCTTTCATTACATAACTGACATAGGTTATGTTACAATTGATAGATAGTTTTTCTAACGCAGAAAAGTAAAGTCAAAAAGAATAAACCTATAATGTCCCACTGCTGAGCAAAGGCCTCTCATCTCACTGAAGATATCAGTACACTGAAAAGGACTGGGCATAATCACCACGCTTGCCAAATGTGGGTTGTTGATCTCAAACCCAAGCCACGTTTGAAAAGTAAGAACATGTAACATTTTGCTAACGCACGTATAGATTTTACATAACGGTCAATATTAACATGGTTCCATAAAAACTATTTGTCTAGCTAGTGTATGTTTATGAATTCAGTAACACGTTATGTCAAAGCATAATTATTAGACGTTAATTAAAGTATAAGTACTTCATAAGGAAAAAAGGAAACCTACTATAAACATATCGAAGAATGAAAACAAACACTTATCAGATTTAATAGACATAGAACCTAGGTTAAGGAAAATGTCTAATATCGAGTACATTTATTAAGTGTAACACTTCAGTATAAATATCGAACAATTGCAGTGTAGGGTATCATTCAATTGTATTCTATTGAACGAGAACAATGTCTGGAGTGAACAAGACTTGCGTGTTGCTGTTGGCGCTGGTGGCGTGTTCGCTGGTGATCAGCACGGTGGAGGCGGTGGTGAGGGTGCCGCCGTGCGACCAGGTCTGCAGCAGGATCCCGAGGGAGCGCGACGAGTGCTGCAGGGCTCATGGACACTCCAGCCACAACAGCTGCCGTGGCGGAATGTATTGTAATTAACCCTACAACGACTGGCGAGATAAACGGATAACGATGAACCAACATGACAACTTTTGGCAAATGACAATCGGACAATGTATTGGCTTATATGACAACTTCTGGAAAAGAGAATATATATTTTTATATTACTGAATTGGATCTGATTTTTTGTTAACTTATATTGGTATATTTTGTTTAATAAATTGTTCTTTCTCATAATACCTATTTTTTATTATTATTTTTACGTGGAAACTAAGTAATTGGAATGCTTAACAGTGACATAACCAGTGTCATTTGACAGTACTTGAGGAGTTGTACGTTCAAATTATAGAGGGAGAGGGAATTTGTGTATTGTCTTTTGGAACACTTTTCAAAGTCAAAAAGGTTTTACCAATTTACATGCGCTTTTCT
Source organism: Cyclophora punctaria (assembly GCA_951394245.1). Taxonomy (NCBI): domain Eukaryota; kingdom Metazoa; phylum Arthropoda; class Insecta; order Lepidoptera; family Geometridae; genus Cyclophora; species Cyclophora punctaria. The sequence goes on along the minus strand of OX596174.1, from coordinate 1,960,978 downwards.
AAAATGTTACTTTTCTAAAGTTGGGAAATATTGAGGATGATAAAATATTAAAAATAAACATCTGCCGTAAAAGCCCATTTATTAAGTAATTGATAATGCATTCCATTGGTAGACCCAACGGACTTCATTTTTTAATTTTTGTTTTTCAAAAAACGTAAACAATAATTTAATCTTCATGGCATTTTCAAAATTTAAATTTTTGCTTTCTTAGCACTGGCAACTATTTTAAAAAACTATTAATCCCCACAAAAACAATTATTGACTACGACTATGACCATGAATTTGAAAGAAGACGAAGCAAATAATCGTCAAATTTTACTGTAAATGAAGTAAGCAACGGTAGGCCGCGCACGGACCACCGGCCACAACCACAAAATGTGCAGCGACTTATTTACTAGTATACATAATTATTAGGTTGGTGAAATAAAATAAAAAATAATTTAAAAACAAAATTTAATTTAATTTAATGAAATGACATTACAAAACTTAACTTAAGTTTTCAATCAAAGCTCAATAGATTGCAATCACGGTGACGTGAGTTAACTCTCCTGTGGTGTCCAAAAATATTTTTCCAAATGTTGTCCATTATATTATTTTACCAAACTTTGGCACTTGTCACGCCGATTTCCAGAAGTAATTAATTAGCCTGTCCGTTCGGTAACATTGTCGATATTGGGGGGTTAACGGCAATACATTCCGCCACCGCAGCTGCTGTAACCGCTGTGGCCGTGAGCCCTGCAGCACTCGTGGCGCTCCCTCACGATCCTGCTGCAGACCTGGTCGCACGCCGGCACCCTCACCGCCGCCTCCACCGTGGTGATCATCAGCGAACACGCCACCAGCGCCAACAGCAACACGCAAGTCTTGTTCACTCCAGACATTGTTCTCGTTCAATAGAATACAATTGAATGATACCCTGCACTGTGATATTTGAGTATTTATACCATTTATAAAAAGACCTTTTTCGAAATTATTCATAATGTTTTCCTCGTACGGGCCCTCGTATATTTATTACCTATATATAAAATTATGTTTAGCTCCCATGACAAGTTTTGTGTAACTAGCACTGTACCGTGGTTTTACCGATTAACGGGAAAAAAAAGCAAAAAACCTTTCTCTTGAACGTAGCTATAGGAGTACAATTCTATCCTACTATCCTAGTAATATTATAAATACGAAAGTTTGTGTGGATATATGTATGTATGTTTATTACTCTTTCACGCAAAAACCACTGTACGGATATGGTTGAAACTTTACAGCAATATAGGTTATACATTAGAATAACACATGTGATACATTTTATCCCAAAATTCCCGTGGGAACGGGTACAACGCGGATAACAACACGGGGCGCGGCAAGTACCATAGAATATAACAAAAAATAACAATCATTTTCTTCAGTTTCGTATATTAGTATATAAAAAGATATATTTTAGTAAGTAATTAAGTTCGTGTAAGTTAGTGGCCAACCCTAATGTCGGAATTTTAGACCGCCTAAAGGCCTCCAACATGGTCTGACGATTGAAACAACCGGGACCGACGATTTTACATGCCGTCTGAAGTTCGGTGGCGTTCAGATACAAATGCCACTATCAGCCACCCATCTAAGAAGGGGCCGGGCTGCACGTTGCTTGACAATCGCAAATGAACTAACACCACTCAGTCAAACTACGCCACGAGCGCTTAATATATATGAGTAGATATTAGCATAAAATCTAGTTATAATTATTATCCAGACTTAACTAAAAACTAGTCTTACACGATTTGAACACATAACTATGTTACTACTAGTCGCGCCCCGCGGTGTTACCCGCGTTGTACACGTTCCCGCGGAAATTTCGGGATAAAATGTATCCCATGTGTTATTCTGATGTATAACCTATATTACTGTAAAGTTTCATCCAAATCCGTTCAATAGTTTTTGCGTGAAAGAGCAACAAACATACATTCATACATCCATACATACATCCATCCTCACAAACTTTCGCATCTATACTAATATTATAAAGCTGAAGAGTTTGTTTTGTTTGTTTGTTTGTTTAAACGCGCTAATCTCAGAAACTACTGAACCGATCGAGGAAGGCTATAGGCTACATTTTATCCCGAAATTCCCACGGGAACGGGCACAACGCGGGTAAAACCGCGGGGCGCTGCTAGTTTATAATATTAGTAGGATGTTAACTATAAACTAACTAAAATTAATGCTGCTGCTTCCTACTAATATTATGAATGGGAAAGTTTGTGAGGATGGATGTATGTATGTCTGTTACCCTTTCACGAACTACAGGACGGATTTGTTTGAAACTTTACCGTTATATTATCAGAATAACACATGGATATATTTTATACCTAAATTCCTGTGGGAACAGGTACAATGCGAGTGAAACCGCGGGGTGCGGTTTGTATAGGTATCATATTTTCAAAATATCCTCATAATAAATTTTTTTGAGTTTGAATAATAATTAGCCCCGCAAATAAATTAAAGGTCGTTTTTTCAATCGAAGCCTGTTTTGGTATTTCTTTTTTTTTGTGGGGAGAATGCAATTAATTTTATCAAGCGTGTAGTTGTTAAATTTTCAATTAATTTTATCCTTGGAAATTGATAGTTATTTTGAAAAAACTATGTAATGTACGTCAATTAATTGCATTCATTAATATTATCAAGCGTGTGGTTAACCTTGGAAATGATTACGCATTTTGAAAAACTATGTAATGTAATGAGAAACATTTTAGTTTTCTGATTCTCTGCTAATAAATCATTATTTTGAGATACGCGTTTATAAATATTATCAATTTGCAACTTATTTATGTATTGTTTGAATCATTATAGACGTCAATTGCACCATTAAAATAATACCACTTAACACAATACTAGCTGTGCCTCGCAGTTTTACCCGCGTTGTGCCCGTTCCCGTAGGAAAAAGAAATAGAAATTAAAAATTTAAAATACCCTATATGACTATACTAGCAGCGCCCCGCGGTTTTACCCGCGTTGTGCCCGTTCCCGTGGGAATTTCGGGATTTTTTTTTCATAAAACCCTTCCTCTTGAATCACTCTACCTATTACAAAAAAACCGCATCAAAATCCGTTGCGTAATTTTAAAGATTTAAGCATACAGACAAACAGACAAACAGACCCGACTTTGTTTTATAATATGTAATGATACTCGTACTACAAAAATAATTATTCAAAGCGGATTGGTAGTTTCTGAGAATAGCGCCTTCGACAAAAAAAATCACAAATCAAACTCTTCACTTGTATTATGAATCGCAATCTATATAATATAAAATTCAAAGTCCTGACTGACTGACTGATAATCAACGCACAGCCTCAACCGCTACACCTAGAAGCATGAAATTTGGCAGGAAGGTTCTTCAAGTGACGTAAGTGCACACTAAGAAAGGATTTTCGAAAATTCTACCCCCAAGGGGATAAAATAGGGGATGAAAATTTGTATGAAACTTTGTCAATTTTAAACCGATCGGGCTGAGACTTTGCATGCATGTAGCTACTATGACGTAGGCATCCTCTAAGAAAGGATTGTGATAAATTCTACCCCCAAGGGGATAAAATACGGGATGAAAGTTTGTATGAAACTTTGTCAATTTTAAACCGATCGGGCTGAGATTTTGCATGCATATAGCTACTATGACGTAGGCATCCCCTTAAGATACGATGCGGAGGTGGGAGATTGCTACGATAAACAAATGTTTTAAACGATCTATAACGAAACTTAATTAAATTCCACGCGAGCGAAGCCGCGGGCAAAAGCTAGTATGATAATAAAATTACTATAATAATAACGTTTTTTACCTCTAACATAATATACTTTGGAAATCGATTATATAATATGATTCGATTGTATATTTATATTTCGTCACGGAGGGGCGGGTGCTAATTAGTAAAATACCGCCTTAAACTTTATATGACCTTCATATCAATATACAAGTGCACTGATATGATCATATCATCATATCAATCATAAAAACATCATAAACACTGTGGATAAGACTATCGATGATTATGATGATATATTAAAATAAATAAATAAAATATCTTTATTTAACCAATAAGTATACAAGTACATAATATTATGTTCCAGTAATGAGTACAATTGTTTACATGAGATTGAGTCCCTGACCTCTAAATTAAGAGAACCTGTATCGTAGAAGTCAGTGAGTCTGGCTAATAGTGAAAACAACGTTGTACATCAATTTAATTGGTTTATAGAACAAAATTAAAGATTATTGATTTACTTTGGAAATCGGTTATATAATATGATTCGATTAGATATTTATATTTCGTCACGGGAGGTCGGGCGATAATTAGTAAAATGTCTCCTTTATCTAAACTTACCTTTATATGACCTTCATTATCAATATACGAGTGCATTGATATGATCATGTAAACATATCCATAATATAAAAATGAATCGCAAAATGTGTTGCTAAACGCATAACTTCATAACGCATAAATTGGATGATTCTTTTTTTAATGTGTTCCTTATTGTCAGGACAAAGTTTTTATAAAAGAAAAATAAGGAATAAAAATCTCAAAATTCCCACGGGAACGGGGGCGCTGCGGGTGAAACCGCGGGGCTCAGCTACTCAATCATAAAAACATCATAAAAACTTTCGATATGACTATTGACGATTGTGATGATATATTAGATAATCAAAAAACAAAACACCAGAAAAAATGAGGAAATGATTTAATAAAATATTCTACACTTCGACCTGAGCTTTACCTTGAACTCAGTTTTTTCCTCCTAATATTATATAAGCGAAAGTTTGTGAGGATGTATGTATGTTTGTTACTCTTTCACGAGAAAACTACTGTACGGATTTGGATTAAACTTTACAGTAATATAGGTTATACATCAGAATAACACATGGGATACATTTTATCCCGAAATTCCCGCGGTAACTGGTACGACGCAACACCGCGGGGCGCGGCTAGTTTTGCATAAAGGAATACAAACCGCGAGCAAAACTGATTGCTAAGAATAAATAAGTAGATCGCGATGGTATATATACGGACCCACAGCAGTATTGAAATCATATCGCCGTATACCTTTGCTTGTTGTGGTCGTTCCATATTTCAAGATGATGAACAAAGTGTCCGTACTCCTGCTGGTGTTGGTGGCTTGCAGTCTGGTAATCAGCACTGTGGAAGCTGAGTGGGTCAGAGTAGGTCCCTGTGACCAGGTCTGTAGCAGAATTGACCCTGAGAAGGACGAGTGCTGCAGGGCCCACGGGCACAATAGATTTGCGTCCTGTAGCGGCGGAATGTACTGTTATAGACCATAGAAAGAAGAACCCAAGACTGCCTATGATGGAAACGAACTGATTGGAACCTCGTGAAGTGATTTTGTTTTAACTGTCAATTGTTTTGTTATGTCAGCCTGTGCCTTCACTACTGTATTTTCAAAATAAATTTGCATTATTTTTACTCATTACTTTTGTATTTTTATTTTGTTTTCTTTTATGATTTGACTCGGGTGGGTGATTTAATATTTTTGTTAGTGTTCTGATGTTCATTAATTAATTGTATGTGAATTAAAAGATTTCAATTGCAAAAATAAGATAGGTACCTATACAGAATAATTTATGTTAATACTTTGGGTTTAAATTTAAATAAATTTATAAAATATGTACGTATACATGGAATAAATCTACAATAGGGATCCCACGTTCAACTCGGCAATCCAAAATATTAGCCCTAGAGCAACTTTAGCAGTTAAAAAAAAAACAACTTATTTATTGTATAGATGTATTATTCATTCACTCATTTCGAGTGGTCAACCATGGTGTCGGAGTTTTAGACCGCCTAAAGGCCTCCGACATGGTCTGACGATTGAAACAAACGGGTCCGACTGCTGAACGTGCCCTCCGAAGCACGGTATCGCTCAGATAGAAATGCCTATATCGGCCATTCATCCAAGGCGCCGAGATGCACGTTGCTTAACAATCGCAATTAACTAATATTGCTTAATCAAACTACGCCACGAGCGCATATTATTTGAATTACCATGTATTGTATAGTATAGCTATGTTCAAGATCTCAATCAATCTCTTATACATGAACAAGCAGCGCCCCGCGGACTTACCCGCGTTGTAGCCGTTCCCGTGGGAATTTCAGGAATTTTTATACATATAAACCTTCCTCTTGAATCACTCTATCTATTTTAAAAAACCGCGTCAAAATGTGTTTGAGTTTATCGCGAACAGACAGACAGAAGGGGACTTTGTTTTATAATATGTAGTGATGGGGACAACACGAGGAAACCCACGGTGCACTACTCTACTTGTTATTCTTTGTTGATAACCTTGCAACTGAAGATTTAATTGCTAGTTAATATAAGTTCACTATATAACTATAGTACTTATAGCAGCCGATGCGTTAATTGCCTGTAGGTAGGTATCTATAATATAAAAATGAATCGCAAAATGTGTTGGTAAGCGCATAACTTCAGAACGACTGCACCAAATTGAATGATTCTTTTTTTAATGAGTTTCCTTATTGTCAGGACGAGGTTTTTATATAAGAAAAATAAGGATTAAAAATCTCAAAATTCCCACGGGAACGGGGGCGCTGCGGGTGAAACCGCGGGGCACAGCTAGTTTGCTATAAGTATATAATGTAAACAATATTGAGTAGTTGTGTACTAATAGCCTTATTCATAACCGATATTTAACTTTAACAGTGTTTTAATGTGTTTTGTCGGTTTTTTTAATAGATAGAGTTATTCAAGAGGAAGGTTTATATGTATAAAAATTCCCGAAAATCCCACGGGAACGGACGCAACGCGGGTAAAACCGCGGGGCGCTTCTAGTAGCTGATATACGAGTAATACAGGAAATGGAGAATTTAATTTGGAATAGGGTACGTTTCCATTGAAACGAACCGGAGCTGTGCGGAGCTCAAACGACCAATCACAACGCAAATTGAAATTGTCAAACAAGTCATTGACATTGTCAAAATCTTCTCACGAGTGTCGTTAACTAAGCGCACTCACCGACCACGGGAAACATGTTTTTTATTTTTTTCAAAATGTCAGGTTAATGAACTCGAAAGGGTCTTTCTGAGTGTGTTTATAAATAAACACAAATAAAGGAGTGTGAGTCAATACACGCACTCCCTTATTTGATTTATTAATCAATATTTATACAACATTTCCTCGTATTATCTTATGAGGTCAGCACGAGACTTTTATTTTAATTTAGTATCACAATACAACGTTATCTTACAAAAACAAATACTAAAAATAACTTATTGATACTCATACTTATTTGGTACACAGGGTGTCCGAGAAACTACAGGCAACAAAAAAAAACTCCATCTTTTTAAGGTTCCATACTTAAATTAAGTAGGTATTTATTTCCTCCATTAATTGATTTCTTCTTCTATCATTGACATTGTCAAATTTTTTTCTTAATGCGTTATGATTGGTCAATTGAGCTCTGCACAGCTCCGGTCTGCTTCAATGGAAACGCACCCATATTATAGTTGTATCCTACTAATATTATAAATGCGAAAGTTTGTCAAGATAGATGTATGGATGTATAATGTATATTATTATGTTTGTTACTCTTTCACGAAAAAAGTACTGGACGGATTTGGATGAAACTTTACAGTAATATAGGTTATGCACCAGAATAATACATGAGATATGTTTTATCCCAAAATTCCCGCGGGAACGAGTACAACGCGGGTAACACCGCAGGGCGCGACTAGTATAATATAATCTTGACCTCTTTATATCACGTTGAAGAACCGACTATCCGCCCTACTTTTACTTAAACATATATATATTTTTATTCCGAGGCGCAAAGTTCACAGTAGTTTATCAACAAGTTGGAAGGAAGAGGGAAAAAATAGACTAGTTTTCCTTTACTACACTTTATTCCCCGTTTTGCGAACAATGTCTCTTAAACTGACTTTTTCTTCGGAGTCTTCAACTTGTTTTGGCACAATTATTTGATAACAAATCATATGTATCGTACTGTATCTTTCTCACTGTATTGGTTACTTTAATTATACTTATACTAGCTGCGCCCCGCAGTGTTACCCGCGCTGTACCCGTTCCCGCAGGAATTTCAGGATAAAATGTATCTTATTTGTTATTCTGATGTATAACCTACATTACTGTAAAGTTTCATCCAAATCCGTTCAGTAGTTTTTGCGTGAAAGAGCAACAAACATACATACATCCATACATCCATCCATACATACATCGATCCTCACAAACTTTCGCATTTATAATACATATAAGTAGGATTACTGTATCATCAAATCGTTTATAAAAATAGTTTTAATCGTGAACTTTTGTACGAAAGAATGTTACGATAGCCAACCGTTTGAAACAACCCTTAGTGTTTAGTTAATTAAGTCTAATACCAAATTATTGTACAATACCTACAAATACGTATATTGAGAAAAATATCTGTGCAATGACAAAGATTAGGCCTAAACATACAACACAAAAACTCGACAACACTAACTGTACAATTAATACAATTAACGACGGCACAACTACAGAGTTTTCCGTCTAAAAAGTGCAGTATACACACTACCTCTAATCTAGTTGAAAACTACACCACTTAACGTACATTACACGCGCCGTCGGTCTCCGAATGTAAGTTTAAATGTAACCAAAAGCGCTGTTTAATTCAACTCTCGTATCGCAAATCGCGACAATATGACCCCGACGCTATTGTTGTTATATCGTCGAGCAGTTAGCGGTGGATGTTCGAGTTAGTGTGTACGATGCTTTACTTTAAATGTACGGGTGATGGTATGTAAGGCGCTTTAGTTTAAACTTACGGGTTAATGGACTCTTGTCGTGTGAAATGTTTAATAATTTTAGAGGAAATCTTGGCTTGTATTTGGTATGATCGATGCTTAGTGTTGGTGATTGTTTATGTAATTTTTTGTACGTGAATCCTAGAGTAAGTGGTTTAGGCCCATCTCGTAGCCAGATTTGGTAGCTAGCTTCCAAATGGGAGAAATAATCCCGATTCGAAGCTGGCTACGAAATGGGAATTCGAAATTCAAAGATTTAGGATTTTAACTAGTAAAAAAAAAAAATAACCCTAACCTACCGAATAGATCGTTCCCATTTAGTAGCTAGCTACAAGATGGGAAAACACTTTTCTCATTTCGTAGCTAGCTACCAAATCTGGCTACGAGATGGGACTAAAGTGAGTAAGTAACTTCGAATAGGGTAATAACCTAACCGTGGTGTTGAAGTTTTTAGACCGTCTGAAGGCTTTCTACATGGTCTGGCGATTGAAACAACCGGGACCGACGATTTACGTGCCCGCTGAAGCACGGTAGCGCTCAGGTAGACATGCCACTATCCACTCATCCGAGCGGCAGTATATTTTTTATGTAAATAAATAATTTAAAAGAAGTAATTTCACATTCAAAATGATGTAGGTACGGTTTGAAATGTTTATTTCCTATTTTATATCAAAGCAAAGTTATTAAGTCGCCTATTCCACGAAATGTAATTAATTTTCAATCAGGTGTCGTGAACATCCAATCTAAAACAGAAGTTTCAAAGCTTTATTGATCAGTGCTTAGCTAATTTAAAAGAATCGACCGCCTGTATCGAAATTCAAACTTAGTTTATACAAGTTCCTCTATGAAACCAACCATTTCAAGTATTAAAAGAAGTAAAACTTTATTTAAATAAAAACACCTCAAACGGCACCTATTTAATGGCGTGTACAAACTAAACGGCGAGCGTCCAGGCCGCAGCGCTAACCGGCAGGTGCGCGAACTGAAATTGTTTCACCGAGTCCAATGTAAATATTAGTTAATTAACTGCAAACCGTCGGGAAACAGTTAACGCCCGCCCGCTCGCCTCGGCAACTATTTGACTTGAGATCTCGGCTTAAAATGTGGAGTCAAACGAATGAGTCGGTGCGGACCGGCCCGATGGACGCTGCGGTGGTTACATTTCAACTAATTGAATCTGCATTTCGTTGAAAAGCTCAATACATCTGGTATATATTGAGGGATCGGTATTTTTGCTTCAGAATTTCAGTAAACAACATGAACAAACAGTAAAATATCAATACATTTTTTACCATATAACCTTGAATGAAGCAACTAAAATAAAACCTTTTATTACGCACCGCATTTCCTTCTCACGCAATATTGACATAACAAAGAAGACAAATGGCTCGACACTACACAGTTTTTGCCTATCACAAATCAATAAAATATAAATAAAAAAATCGTAAATAATACCCCGCTCCTCCCCAAGGAGCCGTATATCCTAGATTATATCCATAAAGGCAAAGGAAGCTATTTTGTTTGGGAGGTTGTTTTCAGGACTATATCTCAAAGAGTATCTGGAATCCCAAAAGTAAATTCAATTCGGCGAATTGTGATGTTTCAACGGAGCTTATTTATTCAAGGAATTTGAGAGTTTAACCCGGATATAATTAGAGATGAAAGATACCGAACTCCGCGCCCGATCCTAAGACTTCTCTAAATTGCAATTTGTTTTGGAACTCGAAATGTAGCCCCGTGTGAATAACATTCTAAGATACAAGAGTTTAGCTACACAGATTGTGTACGATGAATTGTGTAAACAGAGGTACTCAATAAAGTATTGGGTTGCTTTCAGTTCTTGTTTTGTTCTTGGTTTATAATTACCTAAGTCACGTGTGCGATGTTCACATTGGAGTTAAGCTCGCATCATAATTTCTGAAGCCGCTTTACTTATTGCTTTGAACAATTCGAAAATTTTGCTTTCTCTCTCTTTATCTGAATGAGAAAGCGAGAAAGCAATGTGTTTGGAACTGTTTCACGGGTGAACACTAACTGAACACGTGGTTTAAGCTTGTAAGCCGCCAATAAGAACGTTATATCATGGATATGTGTTCAGATCGAAAGCTCTGGGACTCATTAGGCCTCATTCGCACGAGCGCTTTATTAACGCGCGTTAAAAAACTTTGACATAAAATTTTGAACGCTGGGCGTTGGGAATAGAGCATGAAACGTCTTATTCTATTGCAACTTCTATTTCAGCAGATTAATTTGACGTTTCATGCTCTATTCCCAACGCCCAGCGTTCAAAATTGTATGTCAAAGTGTTTTAACGCGCGTTAATAAAGCGCTCGTACGAATGAGGCCTTAGGGTATCTAAGAAAGCGCTTTACAAATTTGACGATTTCTTCAACAATTACAATTTAGGAAATTGTAATTGTTGAAGAAATCACATTTATTATTTATGGGCAATATTTTAATCAACGTTACAAACAAGCACGGACTCATCTACTTCAAATATAATTTACTTCGTTAATAAAGTATGTTATTCTTTGAATGTGCAGCGAACTGTGCTAACGAACATGATACAGATCAAAAGATGGGAGCATGCAATTATGATCACTATGACAGGAAGTAAAGACAGTTGAATGAACATAATCCCACCGATATAATTGCTAGTTGAATATTCAATGCGTGAAATTAATCGGGGGTTAGGGTGGTTTCTGATGATGTTACCTAGGTGTGCATGATTAAGAAAATTATTCATTATAGATAGTGAAAGGTCAAATCACTACATAGATTAATAGTCAAATCACTATGCAACGTGTTATTTTTTTGTCTGGAATAGGTATGATGAGGAGGTCCACCTCTGGCTTATAGTTGAGTTTTGGGAAATGTTGTTTAGGTATATACTCAAATCACTAAAAAGATTTATAGCAAAATCACTTCATATTATAATAGTAAAATCTTTACATCTTTTAAACTTTTACCCTATCCACACGTGCCTTTCTATCTAGAAACAAAAACTGAAAAACTAAAGACCGGAATTTCCTGATGCTCTTGGTGAAAGCATTACGAAATTCCGTTCAGCAGACTCGAGTTATTAGTGAGCGAGAATTTTGTTTTTTTTTATGATTTTGAAGCGGTTACATAGTTCACTACATACATCTATAAGTTAACCCTTACATACCTATGCTCTACTAGTTAACCCTTCAGTTTGAGCTGCGGTCAATCATTCCCAGTTTATGTCTTCGGTCGTGACCACACTCGGCCTGTAATTACATGAAAACACAAACGATGGCGGCACGTTATTGCCTGTATAAACTTATTTGAGTCGACCGAAAAGGTTTGCTTACATTCGTGTAGGGGTTAAGTACTTCATAACGGTCAGTAGGTAAGATGTACAACGTACTTAGGTGGAATTTTGTCAGTAAATCTGCTATGGTAATAGATGGGTTAAGCTTAAATCATTGCGTAGATGGCAGTTTATCAAAGGTGTGTAAATGAATATGAAATAGAAATACAAGTATATATGGGAATTGCCCTCCGAACTCGCATATATTTAATAATATCCAACGCACGGCGAAGGTATCATTAAAATATTACTAAGCTTCTTCTTCTTCGTGTCAATATGGTTCCAGATAAAATTATATGTAGGCAGACGAAAACTTAAGCCTTAGGCTGCGGCTCCATTGAGGCGGAGACGAGCGGAGCTGAGAGGAGACGTGTGGGGATCGACCAATCGTATTACATGAAATCCACATCTCGTTTCCGCTCCGCTTCAATGGAAACAGTCAAGCGGAGACGAGCGGAGCTGAGAGGAGACGTGTGGGGATCGACCAATCGTATTACATGAAATCCACATCTCGTCTCCGCTCCGCTTCAATGGAAACAGTCAAGCGGAGACGAGCGGAGCTGAGAGGAGACGTGTGGGGATTGACCAATCATATATTACGTGAAATCCACATCTCAGCTCCGCTCGTCTCCGCCTCAGTGGTATCACATACCTCTTTTCACAGCTCTGCTCCTCTCAGCTCCGCTCGTCTCCGCCTCAATGGAGCCGCAGCCTAAAAGTTACCTTCTAAAACCTACACATTTTCCTGAAAATTACACAACATTTTCCACACACAAAACCCAGCCCAAAAAGTATGTAATACACTTATTCAAAACGCAATTGCAAACATGAAACGAACATTAAAGTATACAACAATGTACGAGTATGTTATAATCGTCACCGTGGCACCTGACGGGCGAGACGCGACGGTGCCCGGGGCAGAGAAACACTGCGGTCCTGAAATTACGTAGCTGAAACCGGAGAGGAAATACACTTGAATAATAACCAACATTTCAGAACTTATATAATTGTTTTTCTTTATTAATTTGTTAGTGCTTTTGGGACCTATCTTTATGTTTTATTTGTGGGAATTTTAGATGCTTGTTTTTAGATGGGTTAAAATGGCATATATATGGCACTGTTATATTGTAAACGCCCGTCGGCTTACCATTGACGACGGATTGTGAACAGGTACAGACCATGTATACTTTAGGACATAATTTTTCGTTGGTTCATAATCTCACTAGGTGGATTTGTAACCAACAGCGTTTACAATATTTCGGTGACATGTATAGATAAAAATGATTATAAGGTAAATACTAAATGCATTATGATATACACTCACTACAGAAATGACATTGATTTCAAAGTATCTATTGAAAAGTAACATTCGAATGAAAATGGCACAATCTATATTATAGCGTGACGTCATGATACCTAAATGTAACATAAAAATAAATTAGATCATGCAAACGTTATCAAATAATATCGGAGCATGAATTTTATTATCTTCACATTGTGTTCGCTTCAATCGTTCCCAACTTTTGTATATTTTGTTTACCATTTTATTACGGGCTGTGCATCCTGTGGTGTTTGTTATTTTGTAACACAACTTCAGATATCGAATCAAAACTAACTTTGATAACAGTTTTACCTATAAACTTCAAAGCTGGCTTAAATTTTCGAGCGGAAAAACCGACTACAAACCAGTATTTTATGAAAACTAAAGGTGAAAAAACGTGAATTTTTAAGCACACCGTTTCATATTTTGAATGAATATTTGAAATTGATTCATAAACGAGGTAGATATTATGTAACAATATAAAGTAAATAAATAGCATATAATGTACCACTGCTATCAGTACAGAGAATAATAACAAACAAACAAAATTCATACAATCGAATTGAAAACCTCCTTTGTTTACTAAAGTCGGTTAAAAACCGGATAAAACGATTCGTCGCACTTCAACCGGTTAAAAAGTAATACCAAGTGCGCTCGCTACTTAAACAAGTTCACAGAGATTAACAGGAAACATGCTCTGAGGAAACTTTATTGCGTTACCCGACTCCGTCCAAGGCGTTCATCCGTAACTATGAAATTGCCACGCGACTTGTCTAAATTTGAAACAGGCTAACTTTTAAAGGGTGGAACACACAACCGGAACATCCGGATGCTAAATTAATGAAACACCCGGTTTGTCCGTCGTATTCGGCTTACAAAGCGCCGGGCTTGTCCGGCTTTGTAGTGTCCGACTTGTCAAATGTCAAGTGACACTTGATCCGCGGACGAAAATCGAATTCCTTTAGCTTTGAGCCATAAGTTTATTGGGACACCCGCGTGCGGGTTAAGTGTTATGTCAAAAGCAATTTCATAATTATTTAGTTTGTTTTAAGAGGCTGTGCTGTAATAGCACGGTGTAATAGGGTTTCTAGACGGCGTGTGTGACGTCTAATCTTCTATACTAATATTATAAAGAGGTACAATTTTTAAGTTAAGTGTTTGTTTGTTTGTATGTTCGGGGTAATCTCAAGAATTATCAGTCCGATTTGTTTGAGTCCGAATAATTATTTTTGTAATGGATAGCCACATTCAACGGGAAGGTTAGAGGCTAATTTTCATTCCGAAATTCCCACGGGAACGGGTACAACGCGGGTAAAACCGCGGGGCACTGCTAGTTATTTATATTTAGAGTAAAGTAAAGTTTAGAGCCTATGATTGTGTGCAAAAATAGCGGCCTCTGGTGTACGTATCCACTACTTAATTGTACCATTGGGGTGTAAAACTCAAGATGAATAATATCCAATAAAACGTAATAACCAAAAGAATAACCTATTACAAACATAAAGGTTTTTTTAACATTCCGCTAGTAGTTTTAGTGATGGGAAAAAATATTAAATGAGCTTTTCGGCTTTGTTATGAATAGAATACCTATGTGTTTTTAAGCTTTAACCTTCGTCTTGAATTACATCCCACACTGGTATTTTTAGAGATGATAATATAAGTTATTAATCAACCTCTTCGGCTGAGTATATCAGTGTATATTTATCTTTAACCTTCGAGCGATACTGGTCATTAGATTCACGCACAAATCAAACACAAAGCATATACAAGTTATTCTAATCTACGAGTATATATAAATAGTCGTGTTAGTAACACCATTTATAACTCGAAAACGGCTGAACTGGTTTTAATGATTCTCTTTTATTCACACATCTTGGTCAGGAATAGGATAGTGAGATATAAAAATCCCGAAATTTCTATGCGAACAGGTGCACTGCGGGTGAAACCGGGGGCACAGTTAGTAAACAATATAACGTTTTATTTACAAGTTATGACGCGAAGTTAACGAACGTGCCCGACTGGCTATATCTCTTGGTAACTCTACCGACTTGCTGACTATTACATTTCCGTGTGCGAACAACTGTATTTATTAGTCGAAGAAAGCCAGGTTTACTAGGTTGAGTTATGTATTGTGTGTATATTGCATGTTGTGTTACGGCTAGGAAGCGAACGGCTAAAGTTGGCCGGGTGAAGCCGATTTGACTAGCCCCGGCGTTCGAAATTCAAAATACATAATATGCGAAACCTTGGTGGTCATAAACCTGTCATGTGGCCTTGATGTTATAGGAGCTACGTCCGGTTTTGTACTGATAGGCACAACACTATTAAAGTTCCCGCCTTTATAATTCTTAATAAAAAATCTAATTTAAAGTCTTCCATAAAGTTGTATCATATGTACTTAATTACTAATCTTGTCTCATTTGGCAACTGTTTCATTCCTTAATCTATACTCATATAATAAAAATGAGTTTGTAATGTTTTCTTGGAGCACAAATACAATACAATATCCTATCTTCAGTATGTATGTAACCAACTCCAAAAAATAATTATTTTTGCTTCAAAATATAATGTTATGCAATCCTTTTCTTAGTGCTGTTTGCTCAAGCATTCTTAATTTGAATTATCTAAAAAACGAATGACGTTCGTTTTAAATTATGTCATACTAGCGGCGCCCCGCGGTTTTACCCGCGTTGTACCCGTATAGCCTATAACCTTCCCGTTGAATGTGATGTGGCTATCCATTACAAAAAGAATTATTCAAATCGGACTGATAATTCCTGAGATTACCCAAACAAAGAAACAAACAAACTTACAAATTTTTTCTCTTTATAATATTAGTATAGATTAGCCGCATTATCAAATACGATTCCGAATGAACATCTTTGCCGTTTTCCTTAAGACGTCCACTCTAGTATTTTACACCACTAATTGCAATGTAGATTATCTTACGAATATAAGGGTACCTGTCTATTGAAGCGGGGCGAGGCTGAGGAGCGGAGGAAATATTAAACAATGGGATTGCATAAAATCTCCGGTCAGATATTAATATTTCTCCGCTTCGATCAACAATACACAACTAGATGTCGGGTCGGCGCAAAAAATACGTCTCGGTGAATTACGCCTCATTTGAAAAGTGAGATCTTATTTTATTCATAAGATTTGCTACTTTATTGCTAGGTGTCATGGTTGTAATTAGGTTGAACTTCGAACTGTTTTAAAACTTTTGTTTCAGTTCGGTAGTAAACAAAATAAGCTGTCATACGTCATCCACGCGGACAGTATTTAGCTTTGATTTGTACGTGACCCGATATCTAGTTGTGTATTGTTGATCGAAGTTTCTCCGTCTCCGCTCCTCAGCCAATGGACAGGCACCATTACACTCGTAAGATAATCTACATTACAATTACGAACAAGATACTGCGCTGTTATTGTTGATATTACATGCATAAGGAAACTTTGAAGACAAAATGTTGTTATTATCTTTGTTGGTATGAGAATCGTTCGTTTAAATTGTTAAGTGATTATTTTGACAGAAGTAGTCAATATGAGTCATGTCTTTACACAAATCTAGTTAATTATTTCATTATCATCAGACCGGGACGGTCATAAGATTATATTATACTAGCGCCCCGCGGTTTTACCCGCATTGTGTCCATTCCTGTGGGAATTTCGGGATGAAAAATAGCCTTTGTTACTCGTGGATAATGTAGCTTTCGAATGGTGAAAGAATTTTTAAAAACGGTCCAGTAGTTTTTGAGCCTATTCATTACAACCAAACAAACAAAGTTTTCCTCTTTATAATATTGATGTAGACATAGTATATAACTAGCATTGCCCCACGGTTTTAGCTACGTTGTGTCCGTTCCCATGGGAATTACGGGAAGAAAAACAGCCCCCTGTTGAAATTGACTATTATAAGCTTTATCATATTAGTACCTATAGATTATCAAAATTAAATCAAATAATAAACTATTTTTAATTTAATTTTTTTAATAATTATAATGCGCCAAATTATACCGGATGTGCATGTGTATAATTCGCACTAATTGAACTGGCACGAAATCTCCGAATCATCATTTTTCTCATTAGCAACGAGCATAACAAGGATAAAACCACTTGATAACTTAGTAAAAAACCACTTAGTAAAAAAACTAAGCACTATAGTAAAGAAGTAAAATAGGTATTAAGTATGTTCATTACCTACACTTACGTAGGTATATCCTATAGTACGTTGTACGTAGAAAGGCAGGAAGGGTCGAGTGCCATCCCCCTCTTCGTGTCGTCGACAATTTGGCGTGTTCAGTAATAAAAAAAATCTCAATTTATGTGCCCGTAATAACCGGGAATGTCGGATAATTTGCCGAATCAACGACTGACTGTCGCTCGCGTTTTGATTACGAATTTATAAAATACACTAGCTGTGCCCCGCGATTTCACCCGCGTTGTACCCGTTCCCGTGGGAATTTCGGGATGAAAAATAGACGTTGTCCGATTCTCAGGCCTACCCGATATGCACACAAAATTTCATGAGAATCGGTCGAGCCGTTTCAGAGGAGTTCAACCACGCATCCCGTGACACGAGAATTATTAGATTGTCCAAAGTATTTTTGATCGTAATGTTTTTATAACACTTATTTTTATTTTATTTTGTTTTGTGATAAAATTATGGAGGCTTAAGCGTCTTTGAAAATATCGCTTCAATATTAAATTAGGGTCTGGACATTTGTTTAAAAGGTTTGTTAGGATTTAAACTTCAGAATTGGATTAAATTTTATATATTTTACTATATAGGATACATGTTTAAGCTCGACACGGCTATTGAGCCCAGATACAGGCAAATGCATAAACTACTACACCTTTATTAATTGTAATTGTAGCATCAATCTCAGTTATCAATCATCTTCAACCCATTAACAATTTAATCTCTTTAATCTCTTGAGCTTGACGGTTTAATATTCTTGATTACAAGACATTATATCGTTCATTATTTTAAGTAGTTTTGCCCTAGTACAGCTTAGTAATATTATAAATTAGCAGCGCCCCGCGGTTTTACCCGCGTTGTGCCCGTTCCCGTGGGAATTCCGGGAATTTTAATACTTACAAACATTCCTCTTGAATCATTCTTTGTATTAAAAAAATTGCATCAAAATCCGTAGCGTAGTTTTAAAGATCTAAGCATACATAGGGACAGACAGACAGACAGACAGCGGAAAGCAACTTAGTTTTATACTATGTAGTGATGATGATGCGAAAGTTTGTGGGGAAAAAGTAACTGATCGGAATTGAATGAAATTTAGCACGGGAGTTAGATAGGAGTTTGGACTAATTTTTATCCTAATATTCCCTCGGGAACGTATACAATGCGGGAAAACCGTAGTGTGCGTCCATACTGCGGGCCTAGCGCGGTGGCGACGGCGGGCGCGAAATATCAAACGTATGAAACGCGTGTAAGTGTCCATACTGAAGTGACTAGGCGGAAGCCTAGCGCGACAAGACCGAGCGACTCCGCGCGCGGTGATTTCAAACGCACCGATCCGCGCGTTGTGTCCACAGAGCGGGCCTAGGCGGCGAGCGACTTAACAAGCGGGTGTATCAAACCAGTGGTCTTACCGCTCGGCGTTTTGACGTAAAATGGCTTCGATCAACAATACACACTAGATTTCGGGTCAGCGCAAATAATACGTCTGGGTGCTTAGGGTCTCATTTGAAAAGTGAGCCACTCTTTTATTTAGTTCCCTCGAACCACAGCCAAAAAAGTTGCAAAAATAATGGCCGGAAAAACAATTTAACGGCCGGAGTGTCTTACTTTCTGTGAGTACATGTAGAATAAGTTATATTTTAAGCTTTTAAACAAAATAATATCAAATTTTGAAAAAAAATACTGATTTGAAGTCACCGCTACAAATGTTTGGCCAACGTTGGCGCAAATTTTGTGAAACAGAACAGCAGAAACATGGAGTAGATTTGTTTTGTAGTAATAATTTATTTATCCGGGGGGCGATTTTTTTTTATGTGGTGGTTGGACTTATAAATTTCGATTTTGTAACTAATCCCGGTAGAGTATTCGCCGCCATCTTTTTTTATGAAAATCTTTTTTATTCATCTTTTTTTTCATTTTTTTTTAGTTTTTCTGAAATAACTCGTTAATTTTCAACTCTAGAGCAAAAATGACAGTAAGTTTGATCATTATTATTTAATATATACGCTAGGATCTATATTTGCAGAGTTATACTATCAAGTTTATCAAAAAAATCGTAATGAAAACAAGTATGTATACTATCAAACCTAGATAGCCCAAAACATAAATAATTTTAAGTAAACTTTTACGTGCATATTACAAATTATTTAAGTGTTCAACACGACTCCATTCCATCTGTAGTTCTTCTAAAAGAAACGAAACGAAAGGAAGGTAAACACGGGAATAAAATACTTTATTTGTAGGTCGTTAAGGTTGATTTCACACTAAATGTTGTCTTTTCGTTTCTAAGTGACAGTAGTAATTTTAAATATTTGAAGATTTGCTAGTAGTCCCGTTAAAGAACAACTCAAAGGAGGGTGTAGAGTGCGTGAGAGGGTACCTAAGCGATTTCTACAGAAACGTATTCAGGGTGCTCAGGGGAAAAACATACTAAAAGTCCTGACGTCTAGGAGGTGCGCCGGAGGGAAGGGAGGGTGACAAAGGTCTCAGTTTTAGGTTATTCGCGAATATCTCAAAAACGGTGCAATGTAGCAAAAAAAAGTGTATGATGAAATGAAAGCTTATATAATTCTCTATAACTTTAATTATATCCACTTTTTCCATATTCCCAACCGTTATTGAACTACACGCTCCAGAAATGTCAAAATTAAGGAACTCGGGCAGGTAACTATGGAGCCTGCCCCAATGCTCAACAGTGACATGACCTATGTCATTTGAAAGGTCTTGAAGAGTTGTACAAGTTGCTCCTAGACAGTTATATCGAATTCGACGGCCAACTCGGTGTTTTCGACCACCGAAGCATTACCACTGGAGGTGCTGTAGAGCCTGGACGGAATGCTCAACAGTAACATGACTTACGCATTTGAAAGCTCTTACAAGTCACTTTTTAATAGTTATATCGAAATCGACGCCAAACTTGGTGTTTTCGACCACCGAAGAAAAAACACTTGGTGTATGTGCAGTTGACCCTGATCGTATTGCTCAACAGTGACATGACTAATGTCATTTGAAAGCTCTTACAAGTCACTCCTTGACAGTTATATCGAAATCGACGACCAACTCGGTGTTATCGACCACCGAAGTATCGACATTGATCGTATTGCTCAACAGTGACATGACACATATCATTTGAAAGCTCATAAAGAGTTGTATAAGTCACTCTTTGATAGTTATACCGAAATCGCCGTCCAACTTAGTGTTTTCGACCACCGAAGAATGGAGTTGGGCTATGCCATACCGAAGTATCGACACTGATCCTAATACTCAACGGTGACATGACCTATGTCATTTGAAAGCTCTTGAAGAGTCGTACAAGTCGCTCTTTGACAGTTATATCGAAATCGACCGCCAAAGCGGTGTTTTCGACCACCGAAGAATGACACTGGGTTTATGTGCAGTTGACCCTGATGGTATTGCTCAACAGTGGCATAGCTTATGTCATTTGAAAGCCCTTGAAGAGTTGTCCAAGTCACTCCTTGATATTTTATATCGAAATCAAAGGCTAACTCGGTGTTTTTGACCAAAAAAAAATATATACACATTAGTTCAATTCATAAATTAGTTATAGAGTATTTGAAGGGCAACATAAGCGATCACTCACTGTCACTGCACATGTTTAGGTTAACTCAAATATGCCATGGTTGCTAAATACGACACCCTTTCAGGCCGGGAACACAACTTACGCGTGTTTTAGATTTTTTAAATCGTAATGCAATCTATTGAGTTCCTTTGCGCACTACTTTTATACTATTCTGATGCAAGGGCGGGCTTAAACACGCTGAATAAAGGACCTTGAGAAAATTCCATTCTTCTGTGGTCGAAAACACCAAGTTGGCCGTCGATTTCGATATACATGTCAAGGAGTGACTTGGACAACTCTTCAAGGGCTTTCAAATGACATAAGTTATGTCACTGTTGAGTAATACCATCAGGGTCAACTGCACATAAACCCAGTGTCATTCTTCGGTGGTCGAAAACACCGCGTTGGCGGTCGATTTCGATATACATGTCAAGGAGTGACTTGGACAACTCTTCAAGGGCTTTCAAATGACATAAGTTATGTCACTGTTGAGTAATACCATCAGGGTCAACTGCACATAAACCCAGTGTCATTCTTCGGTGGTCGAAAACACCGCGTTGGCGGTCGATTTCGATATAACTGTCAAAGAGTGACTTGTACGACTCTTCAAGAGCTATCAAATGACATAGGTCATGTCACCGTTGAGCATTAGGTTCAGCGTCGATACTTCGGTATGGCATAGCCCAACTCCATTCTTCGGTGGTCGAAAACACTAAGTTGGACGGCGATTTCGATATAACTATCAAAGAGTGACTTATACAACTCTTTATGAGCTTTCAAATGATATGTGTCATGTCACTGTTGAGCAATACGATCAATGTCGATACTTCGATGGTCGATAACACCGAGTTGGTCGTCGATTTCGATATAACTGTCAAGGAGTGACTTGTAAGAGCTTTCAAATGACATTAGTCATGTCAATGTTGAGCAATACGATCAGGGTCAACTGCACATACACCAAGTGTTTTTTCTTCGGTGGTCGAAAACACCAAGTTTGGCGTCGATTTCGATATAACTATTAAAAAGTGACTTGTAAGAGCTTTCAAATGCGTAAGTCATGTCACTGTTGAGCATTCCGTCCAGGCTCCACAGCACCTCCAGTGGTAATGCTTCGGTGATCGAAAACACCGAGTTGGCCGTCGAATTCGATATAACTGTCTAGGAGCAACTTGTACAACTCTTCAAGACCTTTCAAATGACATAGGTCATGTCACTGTTGAGCATTGGGGCAGGCTCCATAGTTACCTGCCCGAGTTCCTTAATTTTGACATTTCTGGAGCGTGTAGTTCAATAACGGTTGGGAATATGGAAAAAGTGGATATAATTAAAGTTATAGAGAATTATATAAGCTTTCATTTCATCATACACTTTTTTTTGCTACATTGCACCGTTTTTGAGATATTCGCGAATAACCTAAAACTGAGACCTTTGTCACCCTCCCTTCCCTCCGGCGCACCTCCTAGACGTCAGGACTTTTAGTATGTTTTTCCCCTGAGCACCCTGAATACGTTTCTGTAGAAATCGCTTAGGTACCCTCTCACGCATTCTACAACTACTTCGTTGACGGGACTATAGGTGTCATGGTTGTAATTAGGTTGAACTTCGAACTGTTTTAAAACTTTTTGGTCAGTTCGGTAGTAAACAAAATAAGCTGTCACACGTAATTAACAAGCCCGTTGGCACAGTGGCAGTGAGAGCGCTTACTGTGTCGGGGGTTGCGGGTTCGATTCCCGCCCGGAGTCAACAATATGTGCAGACATAGTTGTTGGCGACGATGTCTGGGTGTCAATTATATATTCTTATAAAGTATTTGTGTATGTATATGTAGTAGTATCAGTTAATTAGATTCCATAACACAAGCTTAGAGCTTACTTTGGGTCTAATTAACCGTGTGTGAATTTGTCCAGGTATATTTATAATTTTATTTTATATTTATTTTATAATTCACGAGGACATTTTTTAGCTTTGATTTTGTACGTGACCCGAAATCTAGTTGTGTATTGTTGATCGAAAATTGTTTGCAACCCCTGATATACGTCTGATCGCTACTAGAGCTCGCGCCTCAGTGTGGCCACCTCCGCCGCCGCCGCCGCGTAAGCCACCGCGTAAGTCACCGCGTAAGCCACCGCGCATTCACTGTGGCCGCACACGTAGGCTCTGCTAGTATTACGATAAGTAACTAACACAAAACCATACATTTCTAATAGAAATACAAGAGTAAAGTAAAGTATTACCTGAATCCCTTATCTCACTGAAGCTATCAGTACAGTGAAGAGAATTAGGCATAATCACCACCTACCCAAATGCGGGTTGGTGATCTCAAACCCGAGCCATGCTTGAAAAGTAAGAAACATGTTACTCTCACTCGAGACTCAATCAAGCCAAAATCTCAAACATTTGGCAAGACTAAGAATAAATAAAATGTAATAAAAATCACCACCAACATAATCTATATACATTATACAAAGTATAATACATTACATACTAATGAACACGAATAGGTAAACAAATAAATATGATTTGGCAACTGGCGTTGGCAACCCGTCCCTGTGTTGGCTCACATCCCTTATGTGAAATATGAGGAGAGAATTATGCTAATGAAATTATTATTGGGGTAGCAAATGGATACATAGTAACGTCTACTTTAACGGAAAATATTTAATACATCTACTTAGTAACTATTATCTCAGCTCAACAAAAACAGCCTCCGTGGTCTTGTGGTCTGAGCGCTCGGCTCACGATGCGGAGGTTCCGGGTTCGATTCCCGGTGGTAACAACAATATCTCACAAAAATCTTTTTGTGATACTGTCCTCAGTTTGTTTGGGGCATTGCAGGCTGAATCACCTGATTGCCCGAAAAGAAAGATGATTCCGTGCTTCGGAGGGCACGTTAAGCCGTCGGTCCCGGTTACTTTCTACAGATAGTAATCGATACATGAGCCATGTCAGAGGCCTTTGGCGGTTGAATAACTCTGACACCAGGATTGGTCAGGTTGACCATTCACTCGATGAATAATAATCTCAGCTCAGCTGTTGCGTAAAAGACTAACACACATACATCCATCCATCCTCACAAACTTTCGCATTTATAACATTAGTAGGTTATACATAACCAGGTAAGTATGTAAAGTAAATAAGGAAAATACTGATAGGTGTTCACTTACCATCATACCAGCATCGACATAATATCAATACTATAATGTTATAAAGGGGTAAAATTTGTAAGTTTGTTTGTATGTTCGAGGTAATCTCAGGAATTATCAGTCCGATTTGAATAATTCTCTTGGTAATAGATAGCCAAATTCAACGGGAAGGTTATAGGCTATTTTTCATCCCAAAATTCCCACGGGAACGGGTACAACGCGGGTAAAACCGCGGGGCGCTGCTAGTCTGTAAATAAACAATAAAAATAAACGTTTTACTGGTTCCAATACAATGGAATGAGTCGGTTATCATGGTTTGTATTCTTAACTCTGTCATTTGATCGATCCGTATTATCGTAAAAAGGAAAATATGACCCAATTCCTTTGTCGGTTACCGACGTTTTGTTTGTTTTAAGGGAGGAACAAATATCAGGATCTTCGACAAATTAGGAAGAATACGTACAAGTCTTCGAGTAAATAGTATTGTGATGAACATTGAACAGTCAATTACAAGGCCTATATGCGGTCTATGAAGTTGATTGTACACACATAATAACAATACCTAATAACACTGTTTTTTCTTTACTGCGTGTTAAATTAAAACAGCAAATAATCTAAGCATTAAAATCAATTTTTCATCTCAGTTACTACTCCTACTTAAATATAAACTCAATACTTAACATGCCTCTTTGCTCGAATAATAATTCAAGGCGCTTCGTGTCACTGGTAAACATTTTGACACTTGTCACCTGTCTTAATACCAGCAGCTGTCAAAAGTTTATATATTAACGGTGGCGCCACAACTGTCATGAAAGTTTAATAAACGCCTTAGTAGGCAGGTTAACTATGATTCTTGAAATAGGTACGTACCTTATCTACCTATTGACTACCAATTTAAGTATATTATGTTAAGTATCGCTTCTTTATTTATCATCTCCTAACCACAAACACTATAAATCACGCTAATAGGTACCTACATTGATTAATGTCACTTGGCATTACAATGTTCAGACTGTGTCACATAACAAAAGATGTAAGTAATTACTACAAACCCAATTAGTACTACAGGTCCGATTATTTCCGGCCTAATTCGACCAATTTGCCGCTCGGCACGGGATTGCTGTGTTCCTATTTAGGACGTGTCCCACCGAATTCACCATTAAGAGGGCACCCAATTAGAGTAAATAATTCTGTTGCTCTAATCAAGCTATTAATAGGCGTGGTTGTCGTACGCCGCACATTAGTACGACCCTGTCCGGATAATTCGTACCATCCGGAAGTCCGGTCCGGAATGCTTTGGATGTTCAATAAAATTGGACATGATCTTGTTTCCAGACTATGTAATTACATTTGAAAGTAGCGTTTTCCTTACGACTTCAGATTCTGTTTGAGTATTTGATTTGGAATTTATGTTAACTACCCTTATGATTATTATACTAGCCGCGCCCCGCGGTTTCACCCACGTTGCACCCGTTCCCAAATGAATCCCATGTATTAGTCTATAACCTATATTTCTTTAATTAAAGTTTTGTCCAAATCCGTTCAGTAGTTTTTGCGAGAAAGAGCAACAATCATATATCCATACATACATCCATCCTCACAAACTTTCGTATTTTTAATTAGGGTAGGATAGATTAGGATAATTATATTATTTTAGCATTTCGAAAAGCAAAGTATGGATAAGTTTATACAAATATTATCTTCGCAATAACACTACCCGCCTCCTGTACTGAAATAATCTAACTCTTCAGATGTCGCATTAATTATTAATATCCATTCCCCTTTTTTTCCGGCAAGAATTCTCCCCAACATTTTGGCCCGAAAAGTCACGAGCATAACTTGATTTTGTTATTTAGTATTGATAACTTGATATGCATAACTTGATTTTGTTATACGGCAATTCTTAGTGCAATCGAGCCTGCTTTACAACTACATTAATAAAGAACTTTGCATATATCCAATTACTGCGTATAATTGTAAAAAGAAAATAATTACTTGGCTAAAACATAAAACCTATGAAGAAATTGAAGAATTAATTGTCTAACACACGCAAACACACACACACACACACACACACACACACACATACACTCACACACACACACATATGTATTTATTGTAATTTATAGCATTCATAGGTACCTACTATTATATAAGAAATATTGTTTATCTCTACCAATAACGTATGTACTTACAAGAAATTATTATAACCTCTAATCTAACATAAATACGATGTTACTAGTTATGAAGAGAAGGGTCTCCTAACACAGGTATATTGTACTTAAAAGGAGACCCCATCAATGTATCAAATTTATGTAAAATTATGAAATGAAATAAATTATTTTATTTATTTATTATTTTATTTAGTATTCGCGTGTAAGTCATTATGTCGACGATACGAGGAAATGTGTCTGTTTTCACATCGAGGCTGCGAGAAAGGGAATATTTTTTCTCCTTACAGTTTTATAATAGCAATATTTTTTATATTGCGTTCCTGGTTTTGAACACGCATTAACCTTAATGCTTTATTTGAACGAGAATTCCCGCCAAAGTGGCATCTCGTAAACACACCGACAGAATGTCAAATTTTATTCAATTTCTACGGTTGTTATTTAATACATTGCGAAACAAAGAAACGTAGCTTCAGAAAGCAGCTTTCACAGGAATTCTCGTTGTACCAATTTAACGTAAAGCTCGACCCAAAAAAGTGAAATAACAATAAAAGCTTTCTCGTAAACGCCTGCGGTCACATATTTCATTACGCCACGGATATACTTTGCTATTCGTTATTGTTCAGGCGCTAACACCTCGTCTCACAATGTTGTCGCTTTGTATACCGTATTGTTTATTTCATACCGGATTTTATTTTATTGGTAACATTATGAAATATTTGAAGACTCGACATTTTCCTATTATCACCACAATAATTACATTTAGCAATTAAGCCTTCATGAACATCACTGTGTACTTAAGTATTACTTATCTACTTGGAGATTAAGCATACAAACAAGATTGCGAGTTACGACCTGCAACTTTTTTAGTAAAATACCTACAGTTTAATTTCAAACGATCAACATTGGAAACGTAGCTAACAAACTCAATAAAAATTTCAGTTCATACAAACTAACAAAACCGCCATAAAAACAAGTGAAAAGTGTTAACAAAAAGACGAAAGTGCAAAAGTTAAATAAATCCAAACAGTGATGAAAATATGTCAACACGATGTCTGAATCGGACAGGACGCTGACCCGAATCGGTGTTTGACAAAAAAAAAACCGACAAACATTACAAAACGTGTGTGTGTGCGTGAGCGTGTGTGTCAGGTGGCGATGAGGCGGGGGGCAGTTGTGCCCCCGCGCCTCTTATCACGAGATAAGGCACCGTGGCTCGTCGGAGGCAGCTTGGCAAAGTCAGTCGAGTTATCAGAGTGACCAGGCCGCTTGTTGAGCGGCCGCCGCCCGCAATGCTTCACTCACTAAACGCTCTCGCGGGCAAGATATCCCCGGGCGGCGGCCTCGACACGAACGCTAACCGACACACGCATCTCAACAGGAACCACAAGACTTCTTCGCCATCATCGCCCTACAGCAAGCCTAAGTAAGTCACTCATTTAGTATCTGCTTAAACATGGACGTAACTAAGGTAACCACCATACATGGATGTAATAAGGAGAGGGGAGACAGGACTCAAAACCTCCTTGAGGGTACAAGTTTCTATTGGGCTGCACACTACAAACGTAAGCGAATTGTGGACTCGGTGGATTTCGCTGCACCTCTAATGTTCGCAACCCGCTTGTGTTTGCACCCTACAGCCAAAGTCGGACTTGTACCTTATAAACTTCATCTTTCACCATCCCTCCATCTTTTCACCGAAATAAGTAAAGGAGAGTTTTCCTCTGCTGTACCCTTAGTTACGTCAATGTATTATAGCCATCATCTACCATTTTACCTGCTTCGTCTTTCGCATTTTAGAAACTTTAAGCTTGGTGTCAGCCATCACTTTTGGCTGATGCAGCAGAACCTGATACACAACTTACAATATATGATATTTGTATTGATACATCTCATCGCAGAATTTCGTCTTTCACCAAAACCTTCTCCCTTCTTCTTGTCGAGTCAATATGGTTATTTATTTTATTTATATGTGTCCGGACCAGAATTTGGCCACCTCTATCGCATTGTTATTGGCTTTCCATAAATCCTCCACAGTGCAGGACATGGGGCAGTTAGGGCATTGTAGTATGTGTTTCATATTCTGGATGGCGCCACATTCACAATTTCCGTTCTCTGAGAAACCCCACTTGACACGGTTTTCGTGGCATCTCCCAACACCAGTTCGGAGTCTATTTAAAGACTTCCAAACCGTCCAGGGGAGATCACCACCCGGAGGGAGCTTCTCAGAGAGCGGAGAGAGATGAGATGCAGGAGGGAACTTCTTTTTCCAGAGCTCCAACCTAGCTTTTGGAGCAAGCCTCTCACTTAGGCTAGGCTGTCTAAGGAAGCTGTGACGGCTGCCCAGGCGCGACGGCGGTGGAGACAAATTGTATAGGGGATGCCTGCTGTCCCGCATCTGTTTGTGTTTCTCCACAGAGCAAGCGATTTCCCGTCGGACACTAGGTGGAGCTATACCGGCTAGAGAATAGATGTGTGGGAGAGGAGTCGGTTTAAGAGTCCCCGTTATGATGCGGCAGGAGGCATTGAGGGCGACGTCTACCTCCTTTGCATGTGCAGACCGAGCCCAAACTGGGCATGCATATTCCCCTGCCGAATAGCATAACGCTAAGCTGCTGGTACGGAGGACCTTCGGCGATGCTCCCCAGCGGGTAGATGTAAGACGGCGCAGAATATTATTCCTGGAACTGACTTTGGACTTCAGTTTCAGGCAGTTTTCCCTATATGTCAGTGAACGGTCCAAAGTGACGCCGAGATATTTTGGTGTTGGGTTATGCTTAATTTCTACGCCATCCCACATGATCTTCAGTACCCGGTTAGCCTCTTGGTTGCGTAAGTGGAAAGCACAGGACTCTGTTTTTGATGGGTTTGGCTTTAGCGAGTTTATTTTGTAATATTGTGTTAGGTTTTGTAGTGAGTCCGATAGATTTGCTTCTACTTCCACGAAGGTTTTTGCCTGTGAGGTGAGTGCCAAATCATCAGCATAAATGAAACGGTGGGTCAGAGGGTGGTGTGGCTGGTCGTTTGTATATATGTTAAACAAAATAGGTGCAAGGACACTGCCCTGTGGTAGGCCATTCTTTTGATTTCGCCATCTACTCTTATGTTTATGTAAGAGGACTTGGAAACGCCGGTTACGTAGCATTTCGCCAAGGACTTTGACAAAGAGTTGGTCTTTGGTTAGGATGAATACTTTTTTTAAGAGTAAGTTTATGTTGACAGTATCGTAAGCTGCACTAAGGTCAATAAAAGCCACCCCAGTTACCAGACCTCTCTCATAACCATCCTCAATGTGTTGTGTTAGGTTGAGTACTTGCGCGGAACAGGATTTGCCGGGGCGAAAACCTGCTTGTTCTGGTATTAACTGAGGGTCAATCAATGAGGTAAGGCGGTTTAAGAGCATGCGTCCTTCTCCCTAAGAACTACAAAATGGATTATCCATGGTTAGCTATCTACGTAGGTTCTAGAGAGCTATCAGCTTCTCAGGGTTCATACACTATTTGCCTAGAGTTTGTAGCACAGTTTTCCCAGGAAACCTTAAATGTTAACAACATTGAGACAGTTGAAAACTAGGTGTCATGGCGTCAACCAAAATCCATATCTTACATTGTAAACCCAAAGACAGCAAGAGTTATGTCCCCGACATTGTTTTGCCAGAGCGTTGACAACTAGAAGCAAACCAAAACTTCGAAGGTACCTTCCAAGAACATACTCAACATTTTGTGTAAAACTATTCAGCAACTGTAAAACTTTTATCAGAGTATTCGCCTGTAATCTGATTTAGTTCTGATTGTATTATGAGTCAATGTATATTTTTTATCTGGTACATTCTTCAACGGAGTTTTTACCCACGTGTTACAAGTAACGCAGTCGTTTTTCAAATATTAGTTTGATAGAGTAAACTCACTGAGATTAAACGTATTTGATCCCAAAATTGCTAACTTTTCAAACTTAATTGCTAAGTTTCCCGATGAAAAATGTGAGGTTTTTTCTAAATAACCTGCTTCGTTTTGTGTCAATATAACAGTTCTAAGTTTCAGTTTAGGATAGTTAGTCACATATTGATATAGGTGCTCCCCGATGACGTTTTCATGATTTCATGTTGTGATGTCATTTTGACCCCGATTTCCTTAAAAACCTATCATATTGTAAATATTAGCTTACTTAGCGATTAACCATGCGTAAGGATCACCAGTGCAAACATAGTATGCGATATACTTAATCAGAATAAGGTGTTACTTAAATCTTTTTTAATAAATTTGTTGTAACAAGTGAATGTGCAGACAAAACAACTGTAAAATACAGGATTCAGTGGGACATTTAAACCAGCGACACGGAAGTATAGTAATAAGAATATAATACACATTCTCTTTTTGCGAAAGGTAACTTTCAATTAGTTAAGGCTACTTTTAAGATTTAAAACTAGTCGTAAGTATTACTGTTAATAATACAATATTACTAATAAATAATACCTAATCCCTGCAGTTGTAATCCATTACATTAAACATCTCCAAAGGGCCTCTACGAGTTGGATCTGTATCCCCTCGCATGCCTCTCAAAACGACCGTTTACTCCCACCTGTTCTGTTGAGTAGTTCTGTTGACAGAACTACTGGGACTTTTTTTATCATTAGTTCTGTGACTTAAAAGACTATGCTTTACACCTGACTTTTATCTAGTAAAAAAAAAATAGCCCTAACCTACCGAACAGTTAGTATTGTCAACAGAACCACTCAACAGAACAAGTGAGAATTGTATTCCCAATTGTTTTGTGGACAAAACTAATGGTAAAAAAAGTCCCAGTAGTTCTGTCAACAGAACTACTCAACAGAACAGGTGGGAGTAAACTAAAACGACCGGGCTTGTCCCGTGACTCCAAGTAGAAACTATACTCATAATCTAATAATATTGATTTCCTAAAAGCACTACATTCTTTAAAAAATAGGTTACTTCAGTTAAACATAAGTAAATTATAATTGTACAAGAATGGTATGGCTGTCAGCCTGCATCATCTCGTAGTTAGGTAAAGATCCCATTACCACCCCTTTTCCTTGATTTTCAGTAAACAAAATGTAGTTACCATCAATTTTTTCACCCTGCACATGAAACTTTCCCAGTCGATTCGGCATATTGCAAAGCCTGTCAAAAATATGCGCAGTCGTATGCAAACACTCATACTGTTTGTAGATGTCGTTAGGAACAGAGGTGGTACATTCCTGTCGACTAGCGACTGCCTAATAACTGTTGTGTATTGCCGGCTACCTATTGCTGTCCATTGCTAATAGTTCTTCCCTAGCGGGTGTTTGGAAACCCTGATTAGTTTACTTCTTGCACAATATATATCGCAATAATTTGATTTATTGATGATGATACTTCTTGATTTTATTGTTTCTGAATCTTCGTCATATTGCAATCAAAATTGAGGCAATATTTTACCATGTTTATCGTTTATTCATTCATTTTGGGTAGGTTAGTTGCCACCCCTTTCATTTAAGAATATAATAGAGAATTTTCCGAACACAAATGCACATGCTCTACCAAAAACAAAATCAAATCGCACACAAGCATATATGACGTGCACACATAGACATACGTATACACACGTTGTGATATTAAACACGAAACGAAGTGCGATAATAGAGTAATCTTTAGTTTTATCAACAATGTAAATAGCTTTGTTGTGTGATGCGATACTCGAGCGGTATCTGTGATAGCCTACTTCTACGATTATAACTCGTATGCCTGTTATGATACATTTGAATAACTGAAATATTTCCATCAAGTTTTTTGGTATAGTCAGTGAGCGTTTCCATCCGGAGCTATGCGGAGCCCGGTTTACCAATCACAGTACATTGGGATTGTCAAACAACGCATTGAAGTTGTCAAAATCTTTTCGCAATGCATTGTCCAGTTCGATTGGTCAGTTGAACTCCGCACAGCTCCGCACCGCTTCAATGGAAACACACGAGACAGACAGACAGATAGATAGACAGACAGACAAAAAGACAGATACGCAGACAGATAGGCAGACAGACAGCCAGATAGACAGATAGACAAACAGATCTGGCAGCACCAAAAGATTAAAGATGTTTATTTTTCAAAATAATGACGGGAAGGTTAAAGTGCAAACGTCAATTATTTGATGTTGTTCCTAAATCTCATTTACACCAGAAAATGCCTAAAATTGTCAGAATCATATCCGCAATGTGCCTCGGTGGTAACAGCCTCCGCTTATTATTCTTGTAACGCTCGACGGGGTAGCTTCCCCTTCCACCCTCGGTGTCAATATTACAAGAGGTCTGTGTGTGACGTGATTCCAGACAAATTATTAATAATACAAAATAATATCGTTATTTTACTTGCTGCGTAGACAGTTGATTTACGCTCTGGCGTTTCATCGTTTTGAGAAAATGACACTAAACGTAACGTTAAGTTCTGGAATTTTTATCTACTTAATTTTATAATAACACTAGCCGCGCCCCGCGGTTTCACTCGCGTTGTACCCGTTCGCGCAGGAATGTCGCGATAAAAAGTAGCCTTATATCCTTTGTCACACTCTGCTCTTACTGTGTACCAAATTTCATTCAAATCGGTTCAGTAGTTTTGGCGTGAAAGCGTAACAGACAGACAGAGTTACTTTCGCATTTATAATATTACTAGCAGCGCCCCGCGGTTTTACCCGCGTTGTACCCGTTCCCGTGGGAATTTCGGGAATGTTTTTACATAAAAACCTTCCTCTTGAATCACTCTACCTATTACAAAAAACCGCATCAAAATCCGTTGCGTAATTTTAAAGATTTAAGCATACAGACAAACAGACAAACAAACAAACAGACAAATAGCGACTTTGTTTTATACTATGTAGTGATAAGTTAGGATTACTTCAATAATGTTTGATCAAGTTGACTACAGCCTCCTCTCCTATTAGACTGCTAATAAGCTTTTAAAATGGACTATTTTAGACAGGACCTTTTAACATCACCTTTAAAAGACAGTAATACATGGCTAGAAATCTGGTTGAATAACATTTCAATCGGCTATATTACAACAGCCAAACAATATTTCCAAACATTTTATGCGAAGGGTTAAACCACTAATAAAGTGAACTAAACAAACACCCCATCGACCAGTTAGTCATTACGAATATTGTTTGCAATCAACATCGATGAATGTTTACCCAATGCAAATAAAAGGTGCTCCCAAACAGCCGTTTTTAACGTCCATACGCAAAGGTTTAGCACCCCTGCATTTGATAGTAACCATATGCCAAAGGTTTGGCATCCCCCTTTTTATATCTATTTATAGTAGACGTCGATCGATAGATAAGGCACAGATAATGGTGTGTTAGTGTTATAATGGAACTTTTAGATTGTAAATAAGTATTTTTCTGTTGTATTATGCTGTTAGTATGACAAAATTAGCAGCGCTTTCAATTGCATATTTATTGGATAATTCCTTTCTTGTAGACAGTTCGACTAATTTTGTGATAGAAGCCTAAAGCCCGGTTTCCACTGCAAGCGGAGCGGGCTCATTAATGACTCCGTTTAATTACCATTGCGTTACTTGTATAGACGCATAACACCTCAGTTTTAACAAAAACACGTAATGGCTGCCAAACGGAGTCATTAATGGGTCCGTTCCGCTCTCAGTGGAAACCGGGCTTTATACTGTCTGTAGCTCCCAAGGTATAAATTAATATAACAGCTTTATCCAACTTCAGCCATTTTCTTCAAGGTCAAATAGCAACAAACCCACAAATCCTAACAAACTTGCTTATTCATTAACATAATTATAATATCTCATTAATATTGGTTACATTAGATTGCTCAATCATTTTGTTAATCATTCCTGCACTTAGTAAAATTGTCAACCTCATTTGGGTGGTAATACTGAAATTGGTATTGAGAATATTCCTATAATTATGCGGGCAATAATATCCTTACAAATGGGAGTTTATTCCGCATTGTTACTACTACCAAACATTCGTTGGATTTACCCTTAAAAATTCAAGTAAACGTAATCAGAGCGTTATACTAAATGTTTTGTAGAACTACGTTGATTAGGTTAGTTAGACGGTAGGACAACGTTACGTGTAAAATATGCCCTTGTCTATACTATCTATACTTCTATACTATATAATATATAATATATAATATAATATAATATAATAATATAATATATATTATATATATAATATATAATATATAATATATAATAATATTATAAAGAGGAAAGGTTTGATTTTTTGTTTGTTTGTTTGTCTCGAATAGGCTCTGAAACTACTGCACCGAATTAAAAAATTCTTTCACCATTCGAAAGCTACACTATCCCTGAGTGACATAGGCTATTTTTCACCCCAAAATTCCCACAGGAATGGGCACAACGCGGGTGAAACCGCGGGGCGCTGCTAGTTTTTATATATTTTCGCTCGTGGCGTAATTTGACTAAGCGATGTTAGTCAATTGCGATTGTTAAGCAACGTGCAGCTCGGCCCCTGCCTGAATGGGTGACTAATAGTGGCATTTTATCTGAGGTAGCTCAGATAAAATGCCACTATTAGTGCTTCGGAGGGCACGTTAAGCAGTCGGTCCAGGTCGTTTCAAGCGTCAGACTATGTCGGACGCCTTTAGATCTAGAAACTCTTGACACCCCAGGGTTGGCCACTAACCTACTCGAAATGAATAAATATACTTTACTAGCAGCGCCCCGCGGTTTTACCCGCGTTGTGCCCGTTCCCGTGGGAATTTCGGGATAAAATGTAGCCTATAGCCTTCCTCGATAAATAGACTATCTAACAGTGAAAGAATTATTCAAATCGGTTCAGTAGTTTCTGAGATTAGCGCGTTTAAACAAACAAACAAACAAAACAAACTCTTCAGCTTTATAATATTAGTATAGATGACAGAACAGGCAGGGGTTATTCATTAGCACACTTTACTTATAAAAAAATAAAAATCTTCCATATTCGTGGATTTCAGTAACGTTGAAACAAACAGGACAACTTCATTTTTAAACCGAAGGTAGACGCCATAACTTGAGGGTAGTTCCAACCAAACCACTGCATATTGAAGTTAATAAGTAATCAGTCTTGCTTGGCAGCCATTGCGTTTCGTACCACCCGATCTCGCGCTGATAAAGTGCCTTTGTAATCGAGCGATGTACACTGTTATCAGTGATAACGACATGGCAAACAAGTGTACTAAATACAAGCTGTGGAGCATCGGCTGTTCTCATATTAGATCCACTAATATGTTCAGGTAATTTTCTTGTTCTAATTCTGTTGAATGTAGATTCGGTTCGCGTTTTTGTTAGGTTGTTTGCGTGAGCATTCTGTGTGGTGTTTGGGTAAAAAGTTATTGAAATCCTGTAGACGTCTTAATGTGAAATATCAGGAAAAGTTCGTATATATTACATCTACATATTGCCAAAACGTACATTTACTAATAATAATATAAGATTACTTTTCAAACACAACTCGTGTTTAATATCAATCGATATATGAACGCGGTATAACTAAAATGTAAATAGTTTTACATAACATATTATATTGAATGTTTGGTTTCCATAGTAACTGTGATTTTTATGTATTTTTTAAAATTATTTTTACAAGTGTATTTTTTACATTAACTTTACTTCGTTTGAACAATTGTTCATTGATAAATAATCGATATATTGCCCTCGTTAATATGTAGTTATGTATATCATTTCATAGTTAATGAGTTATGTTACAAATAATAACAATTACCTGGAAAGCTTAATCGTTTCAATCAATACTAGGTAATATTTGGTTAATGCCGAATATTTAACAGTAGAAATTACACAGGGTTATTGCTAAATTGTGTGTCATATCAATACTAATATTAAACCAATATTTGTTTATACTATTGAGTAATATGTAAGTACATATAACTCAATGGGTTATACCACATATATGTAATTAGGAAGTATACTATTCGTTTTATCCAAAAATGATAATGATTTCCATACATCAAACACTGAAGGATGTTGTTTACGGAGTTATACAACTTTTAAAGCAACTAGCCGCGCCCCACGGTGTTACTCGCGTTGTACCCGATCGTGCAGGAATTTCAGGATAAAATGTATCCCATGTGTTAATCAGATGTATAACCTATATTACTGTAAAGCTTCATTCAAATCCGTCTTGTAGTTTTTTCGTGAAAGAGTAACATAAATACATCCATCCTCAGAAACTTTCGAATTTATAATATTAGTAGGACACGTAGGATTCATGTTATTAGGAAGTATTATATACTCTTCGTTTTATCCTAAAACTAGCAGCGCCCCGCGGTTTTACCCGCGTTGTGCCCGTTCCCGTGGGAATTTCGGGAATTTTTTTACATAAAAACCTTCCTCTTGAATCACTCTACCTATTACAAAAAACCGCATCAAAATCCGTTGCGTAATTTTAAAGATTTAAGCATACAGACAGACAAACAGAAGACAAACAGACGCGACTTTGTTTTATACTATGTAGTGATGATAATGGCTACCCCACAGCAAAAACTGAAGGATGCTGCTAATTGAGTTATAAGACTTATAAAGCAGCAAAATGTCCGATATTTTTATATTTGAATTGTAACCCATATCTATTTTTACTATATTGTTCTATCTATACTAATATTATAAAGCTGAAGAGTTTGTTTTGTTTGTTTGTTTGTTTGTTTGTTTGTTTGTTTGTTTAAACGCGCTAATCTCAGAAACTACTGAACCGATTTGAATAATTCTTTCACTGTTAGATAGTCTATTTATCGAGGAAGGCTATAGGCTACATTTTATCCCGAAATTCTCACGGGAACGGGCACAACGCGGGTAAAACCGCGGGGCGCTGCTAGTATTATTATAACATGATTGTTAAAGGCGCGAGATTTAGTAAATGCAGGTAAATATACTAACGTACGTACTACTCGTATAATTATATTATTATACCTACATGTAATAACAAAACTTTTCAAATATTCCTCGAGTTTTTAATCTTAAAAAAAAATTAAAAAAAAATACGTTTATAAACTGAAATGATGTAAGCGCAGATTTGCTAATGTGGTCTGTTTAAGCAAGGCAATCAAACTAAGTGACATACTTACTTAGGGCAAGTTAATCGTATGATTTACGATGAGAAATCGTACACCATTATCACAAGTGATAATCGCTTTAAGATTATCTTAGTTAAATGTTTGCACACACGCGACAATATTCCCACCTGCCATTTTGTCATGAAAAATTCTCGATATCAGAAGCAGTGATTTCTACGTCGAATGTGTCTTTAGTTAATCGATGTTTTAATGAATTCAGACCAAGTTTAAGAAGATTTTACTTGCTAACCAAAATGTATGGATGCAACCGCGATGTAAGCGCGATCTACAAAATTTTCACACTCGCGCCCTCTATTGGATCGGGGTGGAACCACCGCGCGGAGTAACTTAGTACCTTTAATAAGGCAGGCACCATACATGCTGTATTTAAGATCTGAATCGAGAATTGCAAGCTTAACCAATACCACACACATTCTGAATTTTCAGATTAGTTATTTTTCAGACCGATCTGTGAGAATTAGTTATACTTGACAAAGGAAAACTGATTTTTCAGACATGCGCGAGCTAAAGGTCCTGAAATTCAGTGTCTTAATTCAAAAACCGAATTGAGATCGATCAGCAAATATAATGCCGATCTAAATGTCTTCAAATACCTACGGATTTTTTTTATATGTGGTGTCTTTAGATACGATGATAAAGTCGTATGACTCAAAATTTAAACCGTATTAGTTATTGTTGTTGGAATATTTGTTCTAAATTGTTGATTTAATTTGTTGCAGTGGGATCAATATGAATATAAACAACAACAACAACAACACCAGTATAAACAATAACAACAATGAGGAGAAACCGGAAATGCCCGATCCTGATTACATCAAAGTAAGTTTCATTTTCATATGTTATTTGTTATAATTATTGTTACTGTAACTGTAAGCCCGTATTGTCCCACTGCTGGGCAAAGGCCTCCCCTCATTCCCACCATTCTTCTCGATTTTGGGCCACCAATTGCCAGTTGTAATAATTACTAATTTGCACTTTGATTAGATTAGAGAACTAAACAGTAGGAGGTAAAAAACAGAAATTTGAATTCAGAAATGAAACCAAAAAGATCAAACAGTAAATACCAAATATTCACCTACAGCCATCTCCAATAGACAGCTCGAAACAACCTCAAATTCCTATATTGTCTACGGAAGAAGCGAAAGTGGTTCAGCAACATTTCGCCCATAACAAAGCAAGGGAACGAAGTTTGAATTTCGCAAATGAAGTGATATACCGACGTAATTTAAAAGGTTCCACCTCAGCGAATGACGGTGCCGTACTTAACTAACTAGGGTTGGCGAATTACCTAATTAATATTTAAACTGACTAGTTAAATAACTATGTTGTTGGGAATGTTTGTGAGGGTTGGTAGGTATTGTTTGTTGGCTAACTAGAGGGCTGAAAGGATAAAGGAAAACATTTGGCTCTCAGTGACTGAAAGTATAAGTATACCTCGACAAATTCACTCACGGTTAATTAGACCCAAACTAAGCTCTAAGCTTGTATTATGGAATCTAACTAACTGGTACCGCGTTGTGCCCGTTCCTGTGGGAATTTCTATAACCTTCTTGATAAATTTTACTGTCCATTAAATAATAATTATTCAAATTGAATTAGTAGTTTCTGAGATAACAACGTTGAAACAAACAAAAATCAAACTAGGTACAGGTTTATTAAGTTAGTATAGATCTGCATATAAAATTTCAAAAATAGGGAGTCTGTTAAATATAGGTACCAAGATTTTATACCAATATCATTACCCCTGAGATATTTATGGTAGAAAAGAAATAACTCCCGTAAATATCAAACTGCTTCTTATGAGATAGGAAATTGCGCGTAAATATGATTAAACCAAAGGCTACTTAACTTTACAATTTAATAATTATATCGGTAGCACTAGCATGTTGTTCGTTGTAATCTATCACAATATCTTTTAAGTGGCAATTGAGTTTCACCGTAACATTGACGCACTGTACAAACTAATATGTTAGTGTGACATGATATCATCACCACTAATTAATAAGTGACCATATTGATGAGAGCAATATATTGTTATAAAACTTAGTAATGTAGTATAGGATATTGGAACTAGCTTGGAATGAGTAATCCATCTATCCATCTATATATATAAAAATGAAACCCGTTTTTTGTTGTCGTCGCATCATGCGTGAATGGCTGGACCGATTTCCACGGTTTTTCATTCGTTGGAAAGGTCTCGGGCTCCGTGAGGTTTATAGGGAATAAAAATTTCAAAATTCCCACGGGAACGGGGGCGCTGCGGGTGAAACCGCAGGGCACAGCTAGTATGATATAAAAAAATCTGAAGAGTTTGTTTGAACTCGCTAATCTCGGAAACTACTTACCTGAATTTTATAATTCTTTTTGTAATGGTTAGCCACATTCAACGGGAAGGTTATAGGCTATTTTTGATCTTGAAATTCCCACGGGAACGGGCACAACACGGGTAAAACGTAAAAAGCGCGGGGCGCTGCTAGTGGTATATATTTAATTTTAATTACCCCGTGTCAACCCTGATGGCAAGCAACGCCACTACGGCCGGCCAATTACCAGTCATGATTGCTTTTATTCGAACCACGTTTGTCAACCGTAACTTATTATACTTTAGTTTTAATAAAACAATAATTCAACAATATATACTACTCAAATGTAGTGTTAATTAACAGATACAGTGCGCTGTTACGTATCAATATGATTAATTTATTTTAAATCTTTATTCGTACCTTCGTTCGAATCCGATCTGATTGGGTTTCATTATTTTTGACGTAATTGGGTGCTTATTTATTCTTGCTCGTCTATTATTGTTGCTTTATATATTTTTGTTTATGGTACGCTTTTGATTTCATAAATATTAAATGAATTTATGGAGTACGTGCTTTAGCGTGCCATTGAAATGGAGCGGAGCTGGAACTCAACTGACCAATCACGACGCATTACGAAGAGATAATGCGCTGTGATTGGCGAATACATAATCAATTGAATACTTAACTCGTTAAAGGCCCTTCATTTTTATAATTTCTTACAAGACTAACTGCCGTACTCAATTAAATCAGCAATTGCCTGAAAAATAAGACGATTCCGTGCTTCGGAGGGCACGTTAAGCCGTCGGCCCCGGTTACTTTCTACGGATAGTAGTCGTTACATGAGCCATGTCAGAGGCCTTTGGCGGCTCAATAACTCTGACACCAGGATTGGTCAGGTTGGTCAACCTGACCAGTCGATGAAGAAAAATCAGCAATTGTTTATTGACGTAAATTTCCATGCAGTTCATGTCAAAAGCTAGTCATTAAAGTGTAACTATATGTGTTCCAGATGTTCGTCGGTCAGGTACCGCGGAGTATGGACGAGAACGACCTCCGGCTGATGTTTGAGGAGTTCGGGCGGGTTCACCAGATTAACGTGTTGCGGGACAAACTTACCGGCGCGAGTAAAGGTGGGTTTCTATGTATATTTCATGTTTTTGCTGTGAATACGGCACTTTTACTTGAAAGTAGTTTTTAGGCCAAAACATAGAGACATTCGTACTACCTATCTTAGATATTATTTTATTAGAAAGTGATATCTGCCTCAACAGTCATATTCGTACTATCTTAGACTGTGTTTAGCATGAAATTCGGACGATATTCGATCGCCAACGTTAACCGGCGCCAACAAGCGCAATTGGCGTCAACTAACAACCGGCGCTCGTCTCCAACTTTTTTCTGTATTTAGTCTATTATGACTATTATGATATGAGAGACATTTTTTTGACTGTGAATACGACCTTTTTTCAAACGATAAGCAAACATTTTCGTCATCTCCAGGCAAATAAATATATATTTCTGATATAAACCAATAACTCATACAGCATGATATTCAATTAATTCAACGTATACATATTCAGACATATTCAGTTACAACCACTCAATTGATATTTAGGTCGACGGTGTAATCCTAGATATTAATCCCTAAAGTACAGGTTTAACTCATTACTATTCTATATGTACGGGAATATGTATAACTTGACGAATATCGTATGAGCTAAGCATATCGTGTAAACAACAAGTACACATATAATTGAATTTAGGATTATTTATGTGTCTAAAGGTGCGTTTCAATGAGAGTTTTCACGAAAATGACACTTTAGACTTTCTAACCGCACATCTCAGTGCTGCTGCCTAGTGGGTGACATTTCAGAAAGCCCTAATTGTGGCGGAGCAGAGCACAATCGACCAATCACAACGCATATTGATATCTATACTAATATTATAAAGCTGCAGAGTTTGTTTGTTTGTTTGAACGCGTTAATCTCAGGAACTACTGGTCCGATTTGAAAAAATCTTTCAGTGTCGGATAGTCCACTTATCGAGGGAGGCTAAATTCCTACGGGAACGGGCACAACGCGGGTAATACCGCGGGGCGCTGCTAGTATACCATATAATCATTCTTATAAAAAACTTTTGCCAACAATGGAATGATACGGGCTAGCAGAATGCTTACAAAAGACGGATCTTTCTTTATATTTTAGATACCAAATGAATAAACAAAAATTCCAATCCCAAAGAATGTTTTCATAATTTTCCTAATTACTTTCTGAAACGTTATCAAAATATAAAGGGTTGTGTTTTGTCATTGTTTAATATAACGTAACATGTGACAATACACCGTCCCTTACGGCCGGTTTTATATGTTGACATATTTCGTTGTAAACCCCTTACCTCCGTCTTTTGTAGAGAAAAAGCTTCTTTTGTAATTTTACATGCAAACTGTAGAGTCTTTTGTCCGCGGCCAGTGGCTGTTTCTGTGTGAAATGAATGTAGGTTTTGTCCTTGCAGGTTTTATTTTTGAAGGGAAAATGTGTTATCATCATGGCGTGCGTGTTTGATATGTTTTGATAAGCTACGGTCCTCTTTTGTTCTTTTCAAAGGAACAATGTATACTTTACTTTTGAGTGTGATTAGGTAATTTGTAACATCATTTTGAAAGCTTGTTCTAAATTAATCCGCATAGAATCTTCTGTGGGTATAGTAAAATAAATACACCCGGACAAATTCACACACAGTTAGTTAGACTCGAAACTAAGCTCTAAGCTTGTCCCCCAAACGTTGTCGCCAACAAATGTCTTCACATATTGTTGACCCCGGGGCGGGAATCGAGCCCGCAACCCCCGACACAGTAAGCTCTCTGACAAGCCAGTGTGCCAACGGGCTTGTTGTAATTCTATACCGCATTGCTTTGTCGTTGCTGTTACGTTACTTTACTGCATATGAATGGTGGATATCCAATGTAGTATAATAAAGCTCATAGCGGTCTGATGGATGACTGTCCTTCGGTAACGAACACTACATAATCATCATCATCATCCTCATGTCAGCCTTAGGACGTCAACTGCTGAACATAGGTCTCCCTCATTGATCTCCAAGTAATTCGGTTGGAAGCGCGTCCTGCATCCACCGCGATCCTATCCTGCAGCCTTCACCATCACACCACAGACCACCTTGTTCGTCCATTTTCATACTAGTACACCTAAAAATACAAACACCGTCCGTGACTTACTCCTCAACGGGACCCCGCAATCGTAACAAAACATACCAATACAACACAATTTTCATAATTGTGACACATTACGCTCACTCAATCATTTTCGAACAGTAAAACACGTGTAACCCTCGTTATGATCAAAAAATGATTGCCGCCACAAAAACCGATCGTTTTTTCACAAGCCCATAAGTGAGCGAATACCCGTTCACTTTTGTTCACGTTATTCAGCGATTATAAAGTACTTAATAAGGCAGCTATTACAACAGTTAAAGGGCAACTAGAGTTAGGTTTAGAACTAACCACTTAGCATTAATGAAGCGATCGCGTGACTGAAAACTGACGGTTTGACTGAAATGGCGATCGGGCTGACGCCTTGTCGATCACGTTACAATGTTACCTGACGTAATAATGTTAACTGTACGAGTACGTTTAGGTGCGTTTAGTTGAGCGTTTGTTATTAAATGCTGTTCGGTTCGGTTCACTTTGAACAGGGATATTGCTTTAAAATATTTAAACGTTATTCATATTGAATGTTACTAATCCCAATATAATCTTTACTAATATAAAGCTGATGAGTTTTTTTTGTTTGTTTAAAGGCGCTTATCTCGGAAACTACCAATCCGATTTGAATACTCAATAGAATGATTATGGGCTGTTTCTCATCTCGAAATTCTCACGAGATCGAGCACAACGTGGGTAAAACCGCGGGTGACAACGACCTTGACTTAATAAAAAGCTAATATGACTTTTATACGAAACAAAACAACTTAATTCCTTATCTTACTTAATTGGCTTTTATAGTTATAGATGGTGCTCAAAAGTGCCTCTTTTCGTTCAAAATTGTATGAAAATGTTTGAATTTCAGTTTTAAAAAAAACATCCCACGTCTCTATTCACTTCAAAGGAATTATTTTTTATATTCTCTCTCTGCTTTTTAATTTATCGTCTTCCTCGTTTCATCACGCAATATATTGCATATGCATTCCAGTTTGAATGCAGCAATGTTCAGACTAATACGATTATTGGCGTCGGCTTTCCCGCGAGACCTGCCGCTGAAAAATGTCATGTTATTTCCCCATTTTGTTTTGAACACGTAATATGAACTGAGATTTCCGTTAATTAAATCGCGGTTGAAATGTTTCGCATATC
This sequence comes from Cyclophora punctaria, assembly GCA_951394245.1. Taxonomy (NCBI): domain Eukaryota; kingdom Metazoa; phylum Arthropoda; class Insecta; order Lepidoptera; family Geometridae; genus Cyclophora; species Cyclophora punctaria. Next base: position 1,916,647 of record OX596174.1, on the reverse strand, counting down.
GCTTCCAGTGGTATGCAATTTTATATGTGGGTTTTTATTGTAAAGTTAGTTCACTGAACTGAGCAATTATCGATTTTGAATTAAAATAATGAATTAAGTACTTTGAACTTAACATTTGTTCTATACTTATGAAGCATCAAGCTTATGAAGCAATTTAAGTTACACAGCGAGCGATTGCGTATTATGTATATTCATATACCAAGTAGAGGCTTGGGTTTAGTTAGTTTATATGCTGCGAAGAAGTGATGTACCAATGAATGAAAAACCTACATTAGTTTTTCGAAAAAGTCCCTTAAACTAAAGAAGTCTATGTACCTATGTACATAAAGCCATCATAATTTTGAACACACTATGTCGTTTTGTACCTCGTATGTCATCCATGTAATATGTAACGTTAGTTCAATCCCTAGGTAAATGTTATATGTGTGTTTGCGCGTATGTATGTGTGTGTTCGTTCATTGTATATGTACGTGTGCGCTTTTGTTCCAGGGTGCTGTTTTGTGACGTTTTTCACACGAAAGGCGGCGTTGAAAGCGCAAGACGCTTTACACAATATCAAAACATTGACTGGGGTAAGTGCGTTTTTATGTTTAGATTTTGCCTTACCAAACCCCCATTAGGCAAGCGTGGTGATTACGCCTCATCCTCCTCACTGTACTGAAATCTTTAGTGAGATGAAAGGCCTTGCCCAGCAGTGGGACATTACAGGCTTATACTTTACTTTATTTTATATGTACTGTTATAGTAAGTAAGTAAGTAAACTAAGTACTACTATTTGTCAATCTCTTTTGAATCGAAAACGGTGACCGATTGCAGCCGAAGTAACTATCTGTTATAGTTGTTATGGTTTAACTTTTTTAACTCATAAAAAAACGAATACAAAGCATAACTTATCTTAACATTATAGTAGAGAACAAAGCAGATCAGGATGTACGTACAGAACTTAAACGGGAATCTTTCTTCGCATATTGTTGTAAAATGCGAGTTTATAACAAAAAATAAATGTTGACTTATTCCGAAATGGGTACACAAACTGGGCTTTACGGCCGTTCTTCACGGTTATTTCGATATAATATCAATAAACAATCAAATAATAACAAAACGTAAGTGCAACGTCGGGGCGTCTCAAGAAAAACCTGTTGCTAACGCCGAAAACAATTTACTTTATTGCATTACACCGTCGAATAGAGACGAGACCGGGCCAGAACAAACATCCAATTCGATACTTCGATTGTTATCGAATACAATCGAATTATCCGAGTTGGCTCCCTACGCCTCCGCAGTTTCGTCTTCATCCCGGCGATAATTCAATTCTATTATATTATCAGAGCCTTTTTTCTCTCACGATTGATTTTCGTTAAGTTCCATCACACAATTCGGTTTGATCGGAACACCACTTGCGTTCCGAGTTTGATATCGATATTATTAACTCGATTGTTATAAATGATTATCGATTTTTAACGTTACTGTTTACTCGGACAGTTTGATTTTATTGTTACTGTGTTTGGAATGTTATTGGTTGTGTGTTATGTTTTAGATGGTATAATAATTTGGGAAAAGCTGCAAGAGTCAGATTCGTTTGTTATTTTTAGGAAAGCTTTTTCCAAGCAGTATTATAAAACAAAATACTAATATTAAGCTGAAGAGTTTATTTTTTAATTTTGTTTGTTTGAACGCGCTAATCTCGGAAACTACCAATCAGATTTGAATAATTCTTTTTGTTATGGATAGCCATATTCAACGGAGAGATTATAGGCTATTTTACATCCCGAAATTGACACGGGGATGAACATAATGGGGGTAAAACCGCGGGAAGCTACTAGTGCAACCTTGAATATTTAAGACTAGCAGCGCCCCGCGGTTTTACCCGCGTTGTGTCCATTCCTGTGGGAATTTCGGGATAAAAAATAGCCTATGTTACTCGTGGATAATGTAGCTTTCGAATGGTGAAAGCATATTTAAAAACGGTCCAGTAGTTTTTGAGCCTATTCATCACAACCAAACAAAGTTTTCCTCTTTATAATATTAGTGTAGATTTAGTAAATGTAAGTGCTCGTACTCTCTATAGCTTACGAAGTAATTTTGAGAACTCAAATGAAGGCCAACGGAGGACAAATTTTTAATAATAATTTCATATTAATATAATCGAATTAAAACAGTTAAATAATGAATTCCATCAATTACCGCTAATGGCCGCGACTGATTAGGAGTTAACAATTTTGATTTCTCGAAAGTTTCCGTGGTCTTTGAGATTTAACTGACAACTCCAAGTTATTCGTCTTGATGTTTTGAGTTAGGAAACTGGATACTTTACTCAGTTCGCTTCTAGCTAACGTAGAATTTAATGAAATTAATATTTGTGACACAGTAGGCGTTCTGATATGGGTACATAGCATAACACTAGATTAAAAAGACCTAAGGCTTATTACACCCTTAAGGAAAACACACCTATAAACAGTCTATATTACCATCAACTATACGAGTAGACCACGCATCTCAATCATCAAAGATCCGCAAACAAACATCGATGTTTAAACAAACATCCACCACAAAAGGGGATCTATCCCTAAACCTTTAGCACTCAGTGCGGTTTAGCCAACACTAAACAACGTCGTTATTACCCAACATTTGATCGCAAATGAAGTTTAACAAACACAATTTAGTTTGTCTAACTAACTAGGCTGAACAGGGTACACATATCAGTATCGCATAGTTTAAAAGTTTCAACTCAAAGTAAAATGGGTTCGTAATTTAGGTTAACCTCCGAACAAGTTGGCTGTAACATCTTAAGCGGAAATATTCGACATTGTTCACTATAGAGAAGACTCGCGGTCTTTCAGAGATTCGCTTGAGGTGCGGACGAATTCCTACCAGTTCTAAATTAAATTGATTCAAGATTTATAGTTTCGCAGATATTTTGAGAGAATCTTCGTACTTATTTAAAAAAAACTTTTAGTTGATCTTACTACGAAAAGCTGTAAGCTGCTAAAAGACTACGCAAACGTAGCTGGACTACGCCGTAGCATGGCGTAGCATTATTGCTACGCCATTCTTTCAACATAAGTTATTGATTCAATTACTTTGATACATTACCTAACCAAAACCTTACAAAAAGGACAATTCAATAACGGCCTACTAATAATCAATGTCCAATAAGTCCAGTTCATTGACCCGTTAAATATAAACGGATATATTTGAATAATGCGATGCCATTTCGGCATAGTTACGTCTAAATGTAAGAAATTCAATAACTGACCGACAAAATAACCTTCGACAGTAGCAATAAATCAATCTTTCGCATTCTACGTCGGGAACGAGTATAAGTTCACAAAAGCGTGTATAACACGGGTTAGGTACGTTGCCGGACGGCACCTACTACGAAAATGTTTGTAATGCTATCGTTTTGTGTCGTTTTTGTGTCGCTAGCATTTTTATGTGGTAGATTTTTTTTCTATTTTTAATGTTATACAAGCTTAAAGCTGATACGTTTACAACGAGCCGTCTGGACGGTGAGCGTTGTGAATTTTCTATATTGCTTTTAGTGAATCAATGTTTTAGTAATTTGTTTCTATTTTCCAATAGGTTTAGGGTATAGTTTCTATTATGTGATGTTGAAATATTAATGACTTATATATTTCCAAGAGACTTTGAGAGAAAGTATCTGATCAAAGACAAAATACAAAAAAAAATGTTCTTATATTTGCTTTGATTTCGAAGTGCCTTAGCTGTCGAAACTATAGTATTTTATTTTTTTAATTGTGGAAATAAACAACACATTATCATAAATATTTGTAAAAAAATCACAGTTTCAACGGGATATATTACCGATTGGTTAATTCATAAATTCAATTCCTTTCATAAAATCATATATGAAACAAGTAAAATGTACTTCACAAAATCTATCGCTTTATTATTTTGATGATAGGACCCCCGGGTTACGAGCGCCCCAGCCAGAGCGAACTTTGATCGATAGTCCGGATTTATGATCGAGTTTCCCCGGTCTTAAGTAATTGACTGGCTCCATTAGTGCGGGGCAGCTCCCCGGATCCCAGACCCGGCCCCGGACTGCGGACAAATGTTTGACTTGCCAAGAAGTTGTTTTCACAGGCCACGCTAAACGAGTGATCGCGCCCAACTTAATTTGTTACGTTTTATCTAGTTTGAGTAAGGATAGTGTTGCGCTTTTGATAACATTGATCTTTTTTTCGTTTCAAGATTTTCAATATGTTTTTTAGAATTAAATATATTGTTACTTTTTATCAAAAATAGTCTTTGAAACGATAAAACGCTGTGCAAATAGGTTCTTAATTTTGTATATTTTTTTCCAAAATGATGCTTAATTTGAGGACTTAATTTTAGTGGCATTGAGGGGTCGTTAATGTCCTTTTCAATTTAAGTACACTATAGAAACATTTTCAGTTACGTAATAAAACGTTATTTCCATTTTCTTGTACCTATGTAGTTCCACCCGTGAACCTAAAACAGAAAGGCAATAAAAACCGAGCTCACTAGACGCTGTTCAAAATGTGGTTCTTGAAATATGGTATTACAGTAACGACGTTACCGTTTCGGTACCGTTACCGACGCGGAACGTAACGGAACGGTTTAGGTGCCGCGACCGCGTTCCTCTCACCTGGTTATGTTCGGGAGTGATTTAATACTCGCCACAGGTTTTGAACGGCGGACATTTGTAATACTGAATTTTACAATGTAACATTATTGTAATAGACCATTCATGTAGGGTACCTATTCTACGAATGAAATAGAACACGAATTTTATTTAAGTGCTCATTTCTAGTGATGTACGAGTATTAGAGTTGGGCCGTAGTTTTGATGCGATTGATGTAGTTTCATTTTGGAAAGAGATCAGTTCAAGGCTAAAGAAGCAAAGGTTACCTCCACTAGGAGGTACATAAACGTATTCTAAGAATAATTTCATCCTACTACTCTCTCCTCACTGTACTTAAATCTTTAGTGACATGAGAGGCCTTTGCCCACCTGTGGGACATAACAGGCTAATACTTCACCTTTACTTCTGTCTTCAAAATACCATGTCCAATATACACATAAAACATTGTCAAATTTTCGATTGTGTCAACAGCAGTCAACAATTTTGGCACATAATTATATAAAGTAGTATATAACTTTGATAGGTACACTTACCATGTAAAGAGAAGTTCCTTTACCTAGGTAAACCTTTTGACATTGCCTGTCTATTTCAAGTAGGCTCTTCCAATATATTAGGTTCCCCTTAGTTGTCCATTACCTTAAGAGCCCTGATATCTCCCATGGGGCTTGTGTTCCAGTGTCCTTAGTAATTAGGCAAGTAATGATATTAAACATGTAGTAACCGAATTAGTCAATTAGTACGCGCCTCACGTTTGTGGTCACTACTCTCTGAGGTCCATAAACTGACTCTGGAGTAGTGATGATGTCTTAAAAGCTGTGGTTTTATCGATATTGCGAGTCGATATTTTCAGATAATATCCTACAAATATTATAAATGCGAAAGTTTGTGGGATGGAGGTATGTATGTTTGTTACTATTTCACGAAAAATTACTGGACGGATTTGGATGAAAGTTTACAGGGTTATAGGTTATACATTGGAAAAACACATGGGATACATTTTATCCCGAATTTCCCGCGGGAACAGGTACAACAGGGGTAACACCGCAGGGCGCAGCTTGTATTTAATATTCATTTAGTGCCCAACACTAACCTACTCCAACCTACTCCAACTTACCTTTTTATTCGTTTCTTGCTGTACATTTTCATTTTCATTCATTTTTAGTCTTTTTTTTATGGATATGTAGAATTTATATTATAGACTAGCAGCGCCCCGCGGTTTTACCCGCGTTGTGCCCGTTCCCGTGGGAATTTCGGGTTAAAATGTAGCCTATAGCCTTCCTCGATAAATAGACTATCTAACAGTGAAAGAATTATTCAAATCGGTTCAGTAGTTTCTGAGATTAGCGCGTTTAAACAAACAAACAAACAAACAAACAAACAAACAAACAAACAAACAAACAAACAAACAAAACAAACTCTTCAGCTTTATAATATTAGTATAGATACTGGTACCAAATTTCACAAGGCTTGATCCATAGAAAGAAAGATTACGTTATCTGACAGTATTGTCGAGATGAAATGTAAGTTATTTTTAAACTTTGAACTATCGTATGCTGCTACCGGTGAGCTATGTGTCTTACAATCTATCTCATTTCAGTAGCAGAGCAACGAACATCCATAACTTTGCACTAACAAATGTTACAACATACGAATTTTGTCATAAAACTTACTCAAATCGAAATAATGTCATGCTTACTTATCCGTTTTATCGATGAAGCATACCCAACCCTATTGTACACAATCGTTTGTCAAACTTTGTCTTCTATTATCTGGTCCTTAGTAGAAACAGTTTCTTTGCAAGAAACAACAAAATACACACATAAACTTTGTGATTGCTACAGAGTAAATATAATTGATATGTCCATAAATATCTTTGACATTTACCGGCAATAGTTACTTTGTTTGTTGATATTGTTAGTTTTATTTTCGACTAGCCGCGCCCCGCGGTGTTATCCGTTATCCGCGTTGTACCCGTTCCGGCGGGAATTTCGGGATAAAATGTATTCCATGTATTATTCTTATGTTTGACCTGTAATACTGTAAAGTTTAATCCAGATCCGTCCTGTAGTTTTTTCGTGAAAGAGTAACCAACATACATCCATCCTCACAAACGCATTGGCATTCGTATTTATAATATTAGTAGGATTATCTACAAATTCAAAGTGACTACCTACACAATCTGATATTACTAGTCGCTTACTGTAATATCTTCGCCTTGACTTTGTAATATTGAACAAACCTTAAGTGTTCCGTCTGGAGCGTTCGATTGCATTTCACGATAATGACGTCAAAATGTCGTCTAAAGAACACCGAGCAGACTTGACGTTTTTTATTATTCACTCAGCGAACGTAAACTGAATTAAATTGTTAGTATGAATAAAATATTTTATTCCTTTGCCAACTGTTTCTGTAATTGACTGAATAATCTGAAGCTTTATATAATTTTGTTAAGGTTATGTACGTCAAAGTTTGTTCCTAATTGTGTACTAGATAGCGCAATTTTGAGTTAAAAATTTGAGCTATATTTTATTCTGGTTTCTTAAGTTTAAGCGAACACTACTTATTTTGAATTGACGTATAACACCTCAGTCTTCTGTGACCGCGGTTCCTGTAAAGGGGCCGAATCGTCAGATAAAAATGAAAAATTAAAGCGAAGTGTATCTATATTGCATTATTCAAAACGGATTTATAATACTTACATTTATAATCATTTGGTCGGGCATTATACTTGTATTATATTTGTACCTGTAATGATTAATGAAACGACCGGAATGTGGACAACAACTGATTTATTTTATGTCTACCCTCGAGTACATTATTACAAGAATATTACCTTATCTAAGTACACTACCACAACATCTCCCCCATAAAGAACTTAAACTAAGTATATAAATAGGCACTATGCACTTCGAGTCATGGATGTAGTTAATTACATAGGTACCCAGTAAGAAGTTATATATTATTTAGATAAAGTAAGACATATATAACAAATTTATCAACATTATCCCATCCATCCCTCTAAGAACAACATTTAAAAATAAAATACAAACATACCTACTTAAATATAATTTAGATATAATAGTTTATGTTAACAAAAGTAGTTTAATGCACTATACTTAAACGTTTTATATACATTATATATTAGTAATTACTTTTCATAGCAAGGCGACGCTGAGCAATCTTTTTAGCTTTGCGTGCCAGTGGCGTGGCTGAGGAGGTAGCTTCCTCTAGCACGGTGGCGGGGTCCCGGTCATACATACATGCTTTAGAATCCACATTCTCCTGCGCATCACTGAACTCGTCATCATCATGTCCGACCATGGCCTCCGTTTTAGGACCATTATCGCCTGGCTCACATTTAATTAAGTGACGCCGATTGCGTCGATATCTGGAGCCAATCTTATTTTGGACAATATATGATCGAGGAGTATCAGCTTGCCCAACCACTGTACCTTTGCCACGATTTTTACCATCTACATAGATCACTGTATCACCAGGTTTCAAATTTGGTAAGACCCTACAATGCCTGTCATACAGCAATTTACATTTGTTTTGTTTGTCAACCATATTTTGATGCTCCGATGGGTCGACCGGTCGCGGCTCCAGAAGCTTAGGATGAACTGGTAGCTGGCACCGCAACCTTCGCCCCATTAACAGCTGCGCAGGAGAACTCAAACCGTCCCTGGGAGTATTGCGAAAATTGAGCAGGGCTATGTTAAAATCCCCATTTCCTTTGATCGCTTTTCTCAGTAACATTTTAATAGTTTGAACTGCCCTTTCGCTCTTACCATTCGCCTGAGGATAGTTAGGAGACGAAGTCACGTGATTGAATCCCCACTCTTGAGCAAATTGTTTGAACTCGCGACTGCTATACTGTGTGCCGTTATCACTTATCAAGGTTTTAGGTATACCATGCCGCGAAAAGACTTCTTTCATATTCTCAATGATAGTTTTAGATGCAATATTATTTAATTTGCAAACCTCCACATAATTCGAATAATAGTCTACAATAATCAAGACGTATTTCTTTTGAAATTCAAAAATATCAGAGCCTACCTTTTCCCATGGGAGCTTCGGTATTTCTATAGGGATCATTGGTTCTTTAGCTGGGGCGTTTGAGAACTCCTGACAGATCTTACAACGTTTCACATACAACTCAATATCACGTGTCATATGCGGCCAGAACATTACCTGTCTCGCTCGCCGCTTGCACCGGTCAATACCTAAATGCCCTTCATGAACTATGCCTAGCATTTCATTGCGTAAACTTCTGGGAATTACCACTAAATTTTCTTTAAATATAACATCATCAACGACAAATAATTCATCTTTTATAGACCAGTAGTCTTTAGCATTATTATTTGAAAGCTCATATTTATTACTCGGCCATCCTAAATTAATATACTGTAACAATGCACACAAATCTACATCCTTTTTAGTTTCTTTTTTTATCAAAGTAAGTTTATCATTAGATATAGGCAGGTTTTTTATTATCATCTGTACCTGATAAAGAACGTTTTCACTAACTTCGTCACTATATAAATCAGGCAGGGGCGCGCGAGACAGCATATCAGGAATGTGCATGTACTTGCCGGGTACATAGTTAACTATTAAATCATAACCCTGTATTCTCAACATCATGCGCTGCAGGCGTGCCGGGACGGACATCAATGGCTTTTTAAATATACTCTCGAGTGGCTTGTGATCTGAATCAACTACAATGCCTTGCTTACCATATACATATTGGTGGAATCGCTCGCAAGCGAAAACAATGGCTAACAATTCCTTTAAACCCTCAAACGCCGCGCGCTCACTCTCTTCCCAACGCCACTCATTATCCTTTTTTAACAAACTTGTTAAGGGAATAGCAATTTCCGAATATTTAGGAATAAATTTTGACAAATAATTCACAGCCCCCAAAAATCTCTCTAACTCTTTTTTATCCTTCGGTGCACACATTTCTTTTATCGCTTTAATTTTATTATAATCAGGTCGCATGCCGTTCGCATCAAAAACATGTCCTAAATACGTTACTTCCTTCACACAAATTTTACATTTTTCTTTGTTAAATTTCAAATTAACTTCTATCGCTCTTTCTAACAATCGCTTAAGCCGTTCATCGTGAATTTCTTTACTTTCCCCCCAACAAATCACATCATCGACGTAATTCTGTACTCCTTCCAGGCCTTCCAGCAGTTGACTGACTTTTCCATGAAAAACTTCCGACGCACAGTTTATCCCAAAGGGAAGGCGAAGGAACTGATACCGCCCAAATGGTGTACTGAAAGTACATAGGTCCGCGCTTTCATCATCCAGCTGTACGGCCCAGAATCCCGAATTACAGTCTAAAACCGAGAAATACTTCGCTCCGTGCAGTCGTGCCGCCAGCTCTGACACGGTGGGCAGCTGGAAATGCGCGCGCTGCACGGCACGGTTCAGTTCCCGCGGGTCGAGGCACACGCGGATGCCGTTGTTCTTTTTAGCCACTAAAACTAAAGGATGAACCCACTGTGTGGGGTGACTAACCTTTCTTATCACGCTCATCTGTTCCATTGTTTTTAATTCACTCGCTAGCCGATCGCGTAATCCGTGGGGTATTTTCCTAGAAGCGCAGATAACAGGGCGCACAGATTCGTCTATTACGATATGATATTTACCCGGTAAGCAACCTATGCCGCTAAACAAATCCGCATATTTGGACATATCCATCGATCGAAGACGCTTAACTAACCCGAGAGCTTCGCAGGATTTCCGTCCCAGCACACTACTGCACTGCATGTCGGCAATTACAAATTTAAGTTTATAAACAGCATCCTTGTAATACCACGGCAGTACGCAAATTCCTTTGGTAGGTATTACATTGTGTGTATATGATAATAAAGGCACATTTTTCTTAATTATCATCTTGTCAATAAATCCTAATTCCAAAAACCGATTATATGACAAAACATTACAATCAGCTCCAGTGTCTAATTTAAATTTTTCAGTTCCATTATCGCATGAGAGCACTTGAAACCATTCATCTGAGCTTTTTCCGTTAGAATTTATCGCCGATATGTAAAACGTATCACTATCATCGACGTCCGATTCACATTCATCATAATAATTACGCTCGCAGTCTACTTCATAAACACGTTGCACTTTCTCACGAGCTGCACTATTATTATTACGAACTTGAAAAGACTTACACATGCGCGCGAAGTGTCCTTTATTACCGCAAACAAAACAGCTCACAAAGCGCGCTGGGCACTCTCCCTCGGCGCAGCGGGCTCGTGCATGCCCGCAGCCGTCGCACGGGGGCTGCGGCCGCGGCCGGCCCGGCCGCGGCGGCGCCCGTGCCGCGCTGCTGGCGCTCGGGCCCGCGCGGCCGCGAGTCGCGAATCCGCCCGCTCCACCGGGCATGCGACCGCGCGACCTGCCGCGACTGGTCACCCCTACACTGTCGACGTGTACTACGCCACCACTAGCACTGGGACTACTTAGTTGTCGACCGCTTTCCTGAGACACCTCTTCAGCTTGGCATATTTTTACCGCCTTGTCCAGCGTGAGCTCGTCACTCCGCAGTAGGCGGTCCCTGACCGCCGCCTCGCGCACTCCACAAACGATTCGATCCCTGATCAAATCATCTTCTAATGACGAGAACTCACAGCTTTTACTCAACAAACGTAACGCCGTTACATACTGTTGGATAGATTCACTGTCTTCTTGATTACGCGTAAAAAACTTGTATCTCATGAGCGTAATATTCGACTTGGTTCCAAAATAGCTATCATACTTTTTTAACACTACGTTGACGTCATCGCGTTCCGTTTCTGTCGCAAAGGAGAAAGTTTGATATATGTCGAAACCCTCCGAACCAATAAGATTGACCAACAAGCTGGCCTGCACACTGGGCGGCTCCGTTTGTACTCCCGATGCCTTCAGGAATAGCATGAATTGTTGTCTCCATTTCTTCCAAGCGTCAGCCCGGCTAACGGGACCACCGGCGCCGTCCATGTTTAATTCGGCGGGCGGTCTGGCGTGTTCCATTGTAAATCGTCGATTCACGCGTAGTTATGGCGAAAAACAAACACGTTCACAACAACACTCGCGATAACTAATCGAATAATTCGTAATTATCACTACTTTTCTCGCCTTATTCACGCAAAGAAATAATTAAACGCTGTCACCATGTAATGATTAATGAAACGACCGGAATGTGGACAACAACTGATTTATTTTATGTCTACCCTCGAGTACATTATTACAAGAATATTACCTTATCTAAGTACACTACCACAACAGTACCTTTAATATTATTTGAACAAGTCAATAATTTGCAATATTTCGAATTTGAAATAATACTTATTCTTTACAAATATGTGTGTGTATTGGTAGAAATTTACTGTTATTATGATACTGTATTATTATATCATTCTGTTACAAGCGGTGGTTTCATCTGCAGTCCAATAGATGGCGCTAGTGTAAACATTATTTAGATCGCCTATAGGTAAATTTTGTTAGCAGTAAGTTTGTTGTTAATCTTACTCTTTACAAAGTTGATACATTATATACTATACTAGCAGCGCCCCGCGGTTTTACCCGCGTTGTGTCCATTCCTGTGGGAATTTCGGGATGAAAAATAGCCTATGTTACTCGTGGATAATGTAGCTTTCGAATGGTGAAAGAATTTTTAAAAACGGTCCAGTAGTTTTTGAGCCTATTCATTACAACCAAACAAAGTTTTCCTCTTTATAATATTAGTGTAGATCAGTGGTTTTCAAAGTGTGGGGCGCGCCCCCCAGGGGGGGCGTAGAGACCTTTAAAGGGGGGCGCGAGCTACCGGTGTGGTTAAGTATAAAAAACCCGCGACTGCTGTGAGAATAATGCATTCTAGACTGCTCGATACGACCAATATCAATCACGTAGTTATATAATCAAGACTAATATATAAAATTTATTATCGTTTCCTAAATGAACGAATTTTAATAATCTTATTGGAGATAAACAAGAAATTACTCCCGTCGCCGCGTCGTCGGTAGGTATACCGAAAGCGCCTACCCGACCGAACCCCGCGCCGCCCGAACGTGCCCGAAGTTGATTCGGCCACGTTCGGGCGGCGCGGGCGGATCATTCGTTCATGTGTACCTCTGCCGCACGCTACGGTCGCTCCCGCGCACCCCGCTATTGTCTCTGCTCGCTCGCTCATTACTCAGTTCGACTCACCAAGTTCTATCGCGCAGTTGTTTGTTGCAGTCACGCACACGTACCTAATTAATTTTTGTTTCAACATGAGTTCGACTAAAAAACGCAAATACAATGACGATTATCTGAAATACGGTTTTGTTTGCCTAACTAAAAATGATGGTGACCATCCACAGTGCGTTATCTGTTATGAAGTTTTGAGCAATGATGCATTAAGACCGACTCGTCTGGAGAGACATTTGTTGACAAAACACAGCGATTTAAAGGACAAACCGAAAGAGTTTTTTGCTTTAAAATCTGGAAGTTTAAAACGAATGAAGTTGGACAGTACGGGTTCTTTTGCCGAGTCAAATCAAAAACTACTTGAAGCTTCTTATGAGTTATCGTTTCTCATCGCTAAAGAAAAGAAAAGCCATATTATTGGAGAAACACTCGTCAAACCATGTATGTTAAAAGCAGCTGAGATCGTTCTTGGACCAGAAAGTAAGCAAAAATTACAACAAATTTCTCTTTCTGATAACACTGTAAAACGCCGCATTGACGACATGGCTGAAGATATAAAAAAACAAGTTGTAGACGCCGTAAAACAATCGCCCTTTTTTGCAATACAATTAGACGAGAGTACAGATGTTGCACAATGCTCTCAGTTGTTGGTTTTCGTACGATATATTCAAAACGAAACAATTCAAGACGAGATGCTGTTTTCTACTGAGTTAACTACAACAACAAAAGCAGTTGATGTGATGGCTGCAGTCTCTGAATTCTTCACTGAACATGAGCTCTTATGGGAAAAATTGATAGGCGTCTGCACAGATGGCGCTCCTGCAATGCTTGGGTCACGCTCCGGTTTTGTACAACTCGTAAAGGAAAAACAACCCAATATAACCGCAATCCACTGTTTTATACATCGGCAAGCATTGGCAGCAAAAACACTACCCAGCGAACTGAATGACGTGTTGAAACTATGTATCAAAGTAGTAAATTCTATAAAAAGGAGTGCGTTAAATACACGACTTTTCACGGCGTTTTGTGAAGATTTGGGAACCGAACATAAAACATTATTGTTTCACACAGAAGTGCGCTGGCTCTCAAAGGGTAATATGCTGGGAAGATTATTTGAACTTCGCGATGAAGTAACACTATTTCTCGAAAAACAAAAAAGCGAATTATGCAATGAATTCAAAAGTCCCAGTGTTCAAGTAGCGTTGGCTTATTTGTCAGATATATTTGATTCATTGAACTCATTGAACTTGAAACTTCAAGGCGGAAACTCAAACATAATTAATCATAGAGACGCCATCAAGACTTTTACTGAAAAATTACAACTTTGGGATCGCAAAGTATTAACAGAGCCATCTAATTATGTTTGTTTTCCTAAATTATACAGTCTTTCAGAAGAAACGCGCTTTATGGAGGTTTTTCAAGATGCTGAAACTAAGAAAAATATATCAAATCATTTGCGATGCCTTACTGATGAGTTCAGTCGTTACTTTCCCAATTCATATGATGATGACATTTATCGATTGGCGACGGATCCATTCCATGTTAATGTAGATACCCTGCCAGAAACACTTCAAGAGGAAGCCTTGGAAATTAAAAATAGTTCTGCTGCGAAATACAATTTTGTAAAAATGGATCCATCATTGTTTTGGGTCAAAAATTTCTCAATTTACCCCAAAATAGCAGAAAAAGCACTTAAATTGTATTTACCGTTCTCAAGTACATATTTGTGCGAAAGGGGATTTTCTGCCGTAGTCGCAATAAAAACCAAGTACAGAAATAAACTTGACATTGGTAGTGATTTGCGTTGTGCGATTTCTAAGGTTAAGCCGAGAATTATAAACCTCGTCAAATCCATGCAAGCTCATCCATCTCATTCCAACAAATAGGTTCTACTGACCAAATACTTTTGTTTTATTTTTGTATAACTTTTGTGATTAATAAAACTAATAATTTATATTGTTTTTTTTTTTACCTGATAATTTGTAATGGGGGGCGCGAATTTTTTTTAATCTTCGGAAGGGGGCGCGTCCCATAAAAGTTAGAAAACCCCTGGTGTAGATGGATAAAATACAGGTACGAATGTAGGTGTAGATAATCCTCAATACTGCCGAGCATAACAGAACGTTAATCGCTTATTGATCTCTCCGATATTTTCTTAATAACGATGAAATTCCACCGAATGTTCATAATGAAAATACGAGAATTGATTACGTTGTCGCGATTCGAAATGAGCAATTTCCTCCGTATCCACTGAAAGATTAGCGTTTTGGGGTCCTTTAATACGAATATCGTACTTCAACCCTCATATTTCATCAATGGGGGGTTACTTGAGTCGTGTAAGATAAAGCTTGGTACCGAATATGAACAATTGTGTGTGTTTTATTTATATGTGTGCATATGACCTTAACAATTTATGTAGGTCCTTCTTCAGATTTAGTAAAGCCCTAAATGTGGATAACTCAAGTCGATTAGACTCTATTTCAGCTTAATGGGATTTTCTACAGACGAATAATATAATGTATTTGAAACGATAAAAAGATTCATAAAAAATTACGTACGAAAAAGATACGTATGTAAAATAATATACGTAAGGTTGTAACTGATGATGTGTTATTATTAAAGTACTTTATCGAGGTCTAGTCGGTCTAAACGAATGAGATACCTTTTACGTTATGAACTCGAGTGAAAATAAAGGATTGCTATTACTATAAGCTGGTTATTTTACTATAGAGTTAAAGTTTCTAACTGTGTTTGTTTGTAATGGTTAATCCCAGAAGCTACCAATCCGATTTGAGTCATTCTTTTTGTAATAGATAGACAAATTCAGTGGTAAGGTTATAGGCTATTATCTTAAAATTCCCACAGGAACGGGCATAACGCAGGCAAAACTACGGGGCAGCTGCTAATGTTTTATAAAACCTTTATATACAAGCTTTTTTCTCTCTCTATGATCGAATAAGCAATAAATTATTTAGTTATCTCAAACACTCTCCAATAGGCGTTGTAAGAACATTCCGTTCGACACCTTATCACCGAGAAAGGGGTGAAAAAATTCACCCCATTTCGTATGCATACATAATACATCAGTACCAAGATATAGCCCTTACTGTGGGACCCGAAGGCGCCACGAAATCTGTGGATTTATTAAAATAACCGCAACCAAGTTTCGTTTGAAATTGTTTGAACCGGGTTATGGGTTATCGATACGGATACGGGTCCGAGTGAAACGGGGTAAAATGATGCACGACCGGATAAGACAATGTAGCGGAAGGGAGAGCCGACCCGGTCGATTCGACCTTTCAATTTCCTTGATTGTACTACGAACGTTTTTACCGTCTTTATTTCTTTATCTACACGACCGCGATGATTTGTTATGGTCAGTACACTACACGGACGGTTTGGGGTGTGCGCCCGCTTGACCCGGTGGTGAATGAAGATTGTCCGGCTAAATCGAGTGAGGGGTAATCGCTTCAGGTTTTATGTACTAACCTACTGGTATAGTAGCTCTTCGTACATCAGTTGATTCAACATTAGGTATATGTAGTAGATATTTTCTTTCCTATATGATCAGTTGACTAAACATTTTGGTAATTCTTGTTCTGGGAATGAACTTATTAAAATAACCGTAAATAAATTTTATCGATTTTAGTATAACTTGTATATTAATTTTGAATCGTAAAGATAATACTTCAATAATATCAAAACACACAAGTTAAATAAAGTAATTACTATTTTACATACATTGAAGAGAAAGAGAGAAATGTAAAACATCGATGATAAAAGCAAATTGATTACACATCGAATGCGGTAAAATAGTTAAAACACGAAATGATCACAACACTTCCATTTATGAACGATACAGAAACACCAACCAACAACCAATCTCTTATATATCTACCAAATGTAGGTATGTAATGATTGATGTACCGACCCGGCCCGGCCCGGCCCGATCCGGTACCACCAGGCCGGAAAAGACAATGTACCGGAAGGAACACCGGACCTCGCCGAACGACACGAGACGCCATTTGTGACAGCAGTCAACTGTTGTCTCCTTAATATTACATGTTACTCGACTTTGTAATCTATCTATTACTATAAAGGGATAGATCTACATAGTTTACTGATTACACTAAGGACAAAGAAGTCTAGAGTCAAATTTTACCTGCAACAAAAGCTGATCTTGACATGTAATCTAAACTTAGAAGTATTAAATTGTATTATAAACATAATTTCTTTAAAAACCAGCAAAGTTTCTTGCCCATTCTTCTCTGCTGATGTTCTTCCGAATGGATGGTATGTTGAAATGAGCCTGCTTGGGGCCTAAACTAAATAATAACATTTTTTAGTTTAACTATGATTTTAGATAGGTACTTATTGAGATTTTAGTTCGTAAGTTTTGCTTTACGTGGTTTATTCCGGTCAGTCCTAGTAACCGATCGCAATTAACAATCTACTGAATAAATATAATGTCAAGTTACGAAAGACTTTTCAGCTGCCTTTTAAATTTTCCTATCTACATATCAAAATATTAGACCAGCAGATTAATAAAAAGTAAAGAGTAATTGAAAACAAAAATAGTTGGTTTAAAAGCTTCCAGTGCAATATACAAAAATAAAACAACAAACAAGAGCGTTTTAGGTAACTACATAAATAACGGAATAAAAATTGATAACAATTTACTTCGCAAACAAAAACACGGGAATATTTGCCGAACGTTTCTCTCGCATATAAAATTTAAAGTCCCGCATTATATTACAAAGAATGGTTTCGCAATTACTTTCATCTACCCGACTCCGGCACAACTACAGGTATTCTGAAATTCTAACATTATTATTTTTCATGAGAAACATGAGTATCTTTTGTTGACTGGAGACTTGTTAAAAATGGAAGTTGATGCGTGACCTTTGACGGCGAAGTCTCTTATTCAAATCAAAAGACTTTATAACGAACACACTGCTACGTATACCATCGTCTACACTTTTGAAAAGACGGAGTTACTCTCGGATACTAAAATAATGAGATTCATTATAATACTGTGTGTAAAAATGTTCATTTTGTGCAAGAAATATTTTATGTTTTTATCGGTTTTTTGCCCGAAATCGCCTTTGTGGAGGTGTCGTCATTTGTGAATAAATATAAGTATAATAATTTTTCATGTTTATTATTATCAACAATAAGCATTGTTTCGTCAGATGATTTAACTCCTTTGTCTGGGGAGCGTTTTGTTGGTAAATTAAAGTTATTTTCTTTAGCTGTGCTTGGTGAATAAACGTAATATTTTCTTGCATTTATTAATGGAGCACTTTAAGTTGTCCTCCGATGTAATAAAATATAATGAAAGTGCATTTATAACTAAGAGTCAAATAGGTCTCACTGAAAGGCGCTCGTGGCGTAGTTTTACTAAGCAGTGTTAGCTCATTGCGATTGTTAAGCAGCGTGCAGCTCGGCCCCTACTTGGATGGGTGGCCGATAGTGGCATTTCTATTTGCGCGCTACCGTGCTTCGGAACGTTAAATTGTCGGTCCCAGTACACTTATATGATAAAGCTGAAGAGCTTGTGTTTGTACACATGAATTTCAGAAACTACCGATTCAATTTGAATGATTATTTTTAATATAGCCATATTCAACAGAAAGGTTGTAGGCAATTTTAATCCCGAAATTCCCACGGGAACGGGCACAACGCTGATAAAACCACAGGGTACTGCTAGTATTTTTTTAATAATACTTTCAGAAAATATGTACAAACTAGAATTTACATACCTGTAATAGTGATTGCTTAAATCAAATCACAATAAACCTGAAACAATGTTACAACTTGAACCACTCTATGATGTAAAGTAACAATGTAACTTAGACTACAGATAGATAACAAGGATCTCCGGTACAAGTTACTCAATACAATCGTAGTTGTATTAAACTTATTATGTGGCTAGTTTACCTGCTTTAGCTTGTTTGAATATTGTTGTATGAAGCATTTTTATGATATCAAGTGAGATGGTTAAATAAACTACAGACAGCGCTCGGTTCTACCCGCGTTATGTTCGTCTCCGTGAAAATTTTGGGACCCCATAACCTTCCTCTTGAATGGTGCTATACATCACAAAAAGAATTATACAAATCGGACGTTTAGTTCTATAAATAAGCGAGTTCAAACATACAAAGATAGAAATTCTTCATTTTTGTTACATTAGTATTAATTACATTCTACAAATATAATACAGCGATACAATAAAGTGCTACAGGTCAAAAAGCACTGGAATGAGAAAGGCCGTACTTTCCTGTCCGGTGCTAGTAAGAGTTTTAAATTTAACGTTTTTTAGTGATCATGCTGCGTATCGCAATGATAGTACGCAATCTTCTACGTATACGCACCTTCTTTTGTTTTTCTTTCTAGAACGCACGTAGCAGGGCCAATGGAAACGATCAAATTTAAAAAGTTCTTAGGTATCGACTTACGTCAAAAATTGTCTCGTTCACTACAAACAAAATACTAGACAGTACAAAATACTATACGTTGTCTAAAGGTGGCCATATATGTTACGAGAAATCGCTGCGATCAGACTGTACGTACAGTTCGAACGGTACCGATAAATCGCTACATGTATGTTATAAAACTGTACAGTTTCGTCCGATTTTTGCTTGTATGCCATGTACGATAAATTGTACCCTTCTAACTGTACAGTCTGATCGTAGCGTTTTCTCGTAGCGTTTTCTCGTAGCGTATATGGCCACCATTAAGCAAATTTTTTATTTGTTTGTTTGGCTCCTAAAAAATGATCGATCTGTTATAATCCATCCTTTGCCGGTCAAACTTTGCCAGCGTTCCATCCTGCATAAGCTCTCACCGTTGATTACTACCGAAACTAACTTCAAAGGGGATAAAGTTATAGGAGTGTGACGTAAGCACACGTACACCTATACTTTACACAAATGTAAAGTACGACGGTATGGTACCCGGCCGAACTCGATACCTATCGAACTTCGAACGATGATTATCTAAAGGTGCTTTTTCAATGAAGTATTTAAGCATTAACACAGAATTAAAGCTACGCTTTTTTATGTTTGGTACACCGATCACATCAAATACAATATGACAACGTAACATAGCAGACGACGTCGCCAACAACAGCGCTTTCACTACCATTATGCCAACGGACTTGTAAACATTCTACAAAACCGAAAATAGGTGACCATTTTCAAAGATCGTGCAATGGTTTACCAAAATGTCCATATTCGGACAATGTTTCGAGTTTCGACTATGGGCAGGGATGGGTAACAGATTCGGCCGAATACTCGAAGTAACGTTAGTACGTATGTACGTTTCTACGTTCATATATTTCAATCGCATCTGATATACGTGCCGCAGAATTGAAATTGTATTCCATCGATTTACGGTGTTTCCTTACGGCTTCTGATCTGGATATCAATTGTGGAGATGCTAAGGAACGATAATATTTTTGTTAAGATAAATCGTTGTGGTGGATGCAGCTTTTAAAAGTATACGAATATAAACGTACGTCTTTGGAATATGTTTTTTCTGTAATCAGCTTTGCAGATTTATAGTAATGTAGAGTAAAATAGATATGAGATTGAAAAATAATGTACGGAAATTGCAATTAAGAAGTGTCACGGAGGTCAAGTTGTTTCAAATTTTCAATCGTCAGACCATGTCGGAGACCCTACTCGAACTTACGTACTTTGATGTGGCTAGAAAATAATATTTTGCACTACTCATTTTGAATTGAAACTACGTTTACGGATCTTCGGTCTCAGTCTTCTGTTATCAAAATGTTAAATAAAAGCGAATTGTACCGGTAAACGT
Source organism: Cyclophora punctaria (assembly GCA_951394245.1). Classification (NCBI taxonomy): domain Eukaryota; kingdom Metazoa; phylum Arthropoda; class Insecta; order Lepidoptera; family Geometridae; genus Cyclophora; species Cyclophora punctaria. The sequence continues at coordinate 1,896,006 of OX596174.1, read as the reverse complement.
AGATTTAAATCAAAACGAACTTACTTACTTTTAGTACATCTTTATTTAACGAAGCCTGTCCAACAGCCGTTGACCGCATAACACCCACGAGTCAGAAGATGACGCAGAACACATTCTATTCTGAATAGTATATCTGAAAGCAGGTGTCGGCCGGTGCCTCTTCTGAATGGCCATTGATATGAATGGCGGTATCGGGACGTGTCGACATGTCTTTGGAGCGTATCTTGAGTGGATGGACCGCCTTACATCTGTCCAGTCAGATTCTATGTGATAGCAGTTTGGTTATGAATGTGATTGTACTTTTGGGGGTATGTCGTAGTTGTTGAGAGCAAGGTATGATGAGGAATAGGTATGAGTATAGGGAAATAGAAAAAAAGCTCTCTAATTTTCAATAGTCAAGTTTTACAGTTAATTCGTTTATTTCGAGTAGGTTAGTGGTCAACCCTGGTGTCGGAGCATATTGACCGCCTAAAGGCCTCCGACATGGTCTGTCGATTGAAACAACCGGGGCCAACTGCTTAACGTGCCCTCCGAGGCGCGCTCGGCGCTTGTATGTATATGTACTAGTATCAGTTACTTAGGTTCCATAATACAAGTTTAGAGCTTAGTTTGGGTCCAAATAACCGTGCGTCAATTTATCTAGACTATATTTATTTATTTATCTTCATCTACCAGCTTTACCTTGTAAGACTAACACATAGTTGAGGCTACAGTTTACCTCCTTTACATATATAACGTCTCAATACAACGAACGAAGAATCTTCTCTAAGCTATGAGCAAACATCGTATCGGTTGAGCTCAGCATTCTTCCACAGTGCTTTCTTTGTGATCGCTGCGTTGTTGGCGGAACATTAGAAGAAGGTACTGTTGATAATCTTAAGAAGAAACTCAAACGGAAGAAGGACGCACCTGGTTCAATAACTGAGCATCTTACTAATATTATAAATGCGAAAGTTTGTGAGGATACATGTCCCTATGTAGTAACAAACACACATTTGTTACTCTTACACCAAAAACTAGTCGACGGCTTTGGATAAAACTGTACAATAATATGAAACTGAATAAAATTGTCTAACAGAGTAGGAACGTCACAGTGATGATGTCTAAGTGCGATTGTCGTCTCAGACAATAAAACGAGATTTAGGGACTTTCTCATATAAGTTTATGAGTAAGTCCCTAGTAACAGTATTAACAGCATTTTAGCTGTCAAATGGTTTGTCTCTTTCCGACATGCGCTATTTATCAAAGAGCAAAAGAGACAAAACCCTTAAGTGTTTGGGAATCATTATAATCACTATCGAGGACAAGGAGGTTATGTTGATTTTTGCTGGATTAAGTAGTGATTTTTCTAGTCTGTTAATCAAGTTTATACCGAAATAAGAATGAGATAACGAAAAAAAGAAATCATCTCTTATATCTTCAAGCGACAGGCTCTCGATTGGGAATAATTTGTGTCAAATCCAATAATTCAATGTTAAGTATTTTGTTTCACAAATGTCCCAAATGATGTATCTCCGTATTTAAAATTGAAATAAGTATCAAAAATTAATCATCTTTATCGAAGAGATCGTTCATTTTTTATGTTCTTTGGAGACCCGAAAATATTATAATCGGCTTCCTTCCCATTTTCCATAAATTGGGTCATTCGTATTCTTGTAAATCTAGCGATTCTCAATTTATTCTTGGATACATAATTTGACAACTTTTTTATGCGTATTTAATCTGGGTCGTGAATTTTCATTTAATTTATGGAATTATTCCAGCATTAAAATTAAATAATGTTATCTGAAATCGTTTCATTTTATTATGTACAGAAATATTTTCATTGAGCTTATAAAACTTAGGTACTCAAATATAAATATAATTCAAACTTATTCAAATATCAATAAAACAATAAATTAACTCATTTTCAACTTCAACTAAATACGCAGAAAAGTTGTCTACATTCGGGCCGTATATTTTATAGTACGAAGTCACCGTATAAGGCGTCATACTCACGTTGCGACAAAGTCGCTCTGCTTTGCGACCGCAGCGCTTCTGTCAAATCGCTTGGAAAATAATGTCGCAATTTGCAGTGTAACCGCCGTATGCCGTCGCGTTCTGATGTTAGTTTTGATGTAACGTTAAACTTGAAGTACCGAGACGTTATTTTTATATTACTGATAATGTCGTGAGTCGTAACCGAGTGCTACTTACATTATCTCTTGCCGTAAAAGATGTACTTGGTTCACGTTGCAGGATGCAATTGCTTTTATAAGTAGCTTTTATAGTTACATTTACTTAATCTAAAACACATCAATGGCATTGAATATATTTTCCGTACTGTTTTATGTGACATACTTTTACAATAACGTCAGCATTTTACCAGAATATGATACGGAAAAGATGTCAATAACACCAAAATGATCGCTATAACGACCAAACGAGAGTTTAGTTAATGATAATGTCAAAATCGCGGCGTGAGCGTGCAGCTTTACAAAAGAAAAGCAGAGTCGGCAACTTTTAAAGTTCATTCCCGTCTCCCGGCCCATTAGTTTGGGGCGATTTTTTCCGATCCTCTAACTTTCGGGGGTGGGCCCTGCCCAGAACTCTGCTCAACGAAAATAAATAGGGATCACAAGAGTTTTTTGACCGAAATCTTTCACGTGAATTGTCACACTGTTGACATGTTTTCACTGAAATATGTTGAGTAAATAACTTTGTTGACGAACATATTCTTTTGATTTTTCACGTGGAAAAGTACTATATATAAACATGTTTAGTTGCGTTTGTTTGTTGTACGCATTGGGTGATTCGTTGTTATGTAATCTTAGATACGTATGTCATTGTTAGTTTGTGTTTATGATGTTATTGTTTTAATTATTAGTGAAGGTGTGAAGTGATGTTGTCTGACTTCACAATGAAGTTGTTATGTATTGCTGTTTGTAATGTCAATAATAAAATTTATTTAAATTTCCATTATAGTGATTTGCTTGAATTAATCACTTAGCACAGTCTATGCGTTCGTTAGTTAAAAACCGAACTACGTAAGTCACATTAAAGATCTAGTATAACCAGTAATATATTTAAAAAAGTTTAACCTTGTACAAACACATGCCATCGAAAAAACTACTCTTACGTTAACAAAACTAGGTCCGTTTTCCATAATTGCACCTCGCGACGTATCCCCCGATGAGAGCTAAAAGTTTTTCACCCAGGGAAATTACCGGAAGGCAACAATCGCAAGTTTTATTTCTTGTGTCGACTACTCGAGCGCGATACAATTTACTTAACAAGTAAATAAGGTCAAAGTTTGCGGCGCAGTGTAACTAACTCTAGTAGGATAACTTGGCGCATGAGGTTTTCTTTATAACTGGTACTTCAGTAGACTTAAATGATGCAGTCATCTACAAAGGCAAGCGTGGTGATAACGCCCCAGTGTCTTATCCTCATTAATGTATTAACATCCTCATTTTCCTCGTGGCGTAAATTGACTAAGCGATGTTAACTGATTGCGATTGTTAAGCAACGTGCAGCTCGACTTCTATTTGGATGGGTGTCCGATAATGGAATTTATATCTGAGCGCTACGGTGCTTTGGAGGGCACGTAAAATAGTCAGACCATTTAGACCGTCTTGAAACTTCAACACCAGGGTTGACCACTAGCCTACTCAAAGCTTAGTGTATTTTTTTTTGTTATAGATAGCCACATTCAACTTGAAGATTATAGGCTTTTTTTCATACTGAAATTCCCATGGGAACAGGCACAACGCGGGTAATATTGCGGGGTGCTGCTAGGCTGCATATAATACTTTGAGACGCAATATGTACTTCGTTTATCCTGTGCCTAAACTTCGTTCAAACCCGTAGCAAGTGACCGGTAATGTCATTCCGCACTCAAGTGCGTGCTCGTTCTCTCCCGAGGGAATAATCGTAAAACTGAGCTAAACTAATCCGAAGCGACTTTGTGGACACCTGCCCTTTGCCGTAACTATGTTACTCTTGAAAGAAAACTTTTATTTTCTCAAACAAATTGCTTCTAAACAGCCACTTTTATTCTTTATACTTTTCGCTTACTTTGTGATGGTGTTTGTATTTGAACTAACAGCGCACCGCGGTTTTACCCGCGTTGGGCCCGCTCCCGTGGAAATTTTGGGGTGAAAAGTAGCCTAAAACCTGCCTAAACCTTCGCTGTTCGAATCCATTACAAAAAGATTTATTAAAATCAGATTTGTAGTATCTAAAATTAGCCACATTCAAACAAACAAGACAAACAAACCATCAAAAATCGAACTATTCAGCTCTATTATAAGTATTATATAGATTTACAAGGCGATAATGAACTTTAAGTTAAGGTACATAGTCTACTAAGTTTTGCTATCATCTGACGTACCTACTTGTCGTCGTCAAATGATTCCTTAGCAGCGGTTAATGAGTGATTTTCGACGTGTAATGTTTGAAAAATTATGTCAATTAGTCAATCATTGATAACATCTGTGAGCACAGTTAATAATGCAAATGAAACAACAAATATAATTTGTTATTACATCATCCGGATGACGGAACACAATTACACTGAAAGGTATTATTTTCAGGCGAAAGTAGCCCAGCCCAAACCAACTAAAACAGTTACTTAAACTGTCTTGTTTTACCCATTACTTGCCCGTCTTGCCCAAATCGATTCCGGCCAAGCCTTCAATGGACGACATCATGTCCAGGTCGAATTTCCCGCCCAAGTCGCCGACACCCATTCTAATAGCTGCATTAAGAACCATTTGCCGTATTCGCCGCTGAAACAACGAAGATTTTTTTGCCAAAAACGACCGTTCTACCAACCGTATAATAAGCCTAAAAGGTCCTTTGATTACACCACTCCCTTTTAAATGTCTTTCTCGGCCACCTTTTGTGGGGGACTAAAGATTTTGAAACGTCAAAAATTCAAACCACTCTGACCGTTCGCTGCTTCGTTTACAAAGTTATTACGGAGCACCTTTTCCTTTTAATTTTTTCCGATGATAGTTTTGTTTATTTTTCTTCTTTTTCAAGAAGAAATCCGTCAGTTTTTCTTTGATGTAAAAGTAGATATATTATGTATGAAATGTGCGTGTTTTTTGGTGTCTTTGTGTGATTAGGGCGCGGACGGAACGAGCCGGCTGGTTCAGTTCAAAGGTAGATTGCGATCTATGTAAATATTTCATCGTTATGGAAATATTTTTCCCGAAGACAGGGACCATGTTTTGAAGGTCCGACCACGCCAAGATAATCGTGATATATTTATGTGTCACCGTTCTTTGTTGCTTATTTAATATTTTATTTTTACCAAAAGAAATACATAAATTCATATTTTCATCGAATAATTTGACTTCTCTTTGAATATAAAACACCACTCGCAGATACTTGAATTAAGCTTCAACGTTGGTTCATAACAATGTTATAAATAGACTTATTCAAAAGATTAAATAATAAAGCAATTAATTCTCTACCAATTAATCAACACCTACTATAATTTTTTTTATTAAATTGAACAAATATTTCAACACGACAGCAGAAACACATGTATCAAAAGGGACACGTGTTTTGTCAATATAGTTGAAGAAATTATCGCGTTTGATTGTTAAAGAGAGTCATTATGTCGGATAGGCTGGCGGGCAGTTAGTGACTATAAATTAATCCGCTTGTCTCCAACGATCGCTGGCCAAGGCATGCCGCGAATACTCACACTTCATTTATTTTTAAACGTTCTACCGATGTTTGTGACATGTCTAAATGTACAATCGGGGACATTACCGACTCGACAAACCGAAATAAACTTAAATAATTGTTCTCCTTTTGTTTGTGTTGTTGTTCGCGAGGTCTATTTTTGTGTTGTTTGTTTTGGCATTCTAGCGGAACGGGATACTTCTAAACTTAGTTTTAAATGACTTGTATCTTGGATAACTTGCGGATAAGTTTGTAAAGTCCACTTTTGGTGCACACAACTAGGAAAATAAATATAAAAATATTTTTTTAAACTTTGGTTATTTTTTCAATACCGAAATATAGTCACTCTTTATGTTTGTTTTAGAAATATTCAAACCATACTTTTATTTTTAAAAAACATTCAAATTTTCGCTCGAAAAAAATACTCATACAAAAATGCCCCGACAGTACATTTTGATATACACAAACTCTACGTACATAAGGATACATATTAGAATAAGTAGATATATCGAGTTGAGAAATGCCACTCGTACCGAACGGGAATTTATATTGGATACCGGGAAATAGAAGTGAATTTGAGCTTTATCAAGCATTGCGACCTCCTGCACAGCTTAGTTCATTCATCGTTTGATGCCGGCGTGATTGAGTGGTGGAATACCCTTTTTTATGTCGACCGTACACAGGAAAAAGTACCGTTGGCGGAAAAAGTGTGAAAAATTGAATTGAGTCTAAAGATATTGCATGATACTTTATTTTGAAGGAAATTCTTTCAATGTTTTTATTAAAAGTCCAACAGGATATTTTAATATGACATATTTTTATCGAAGCTCCATTTTAAATTGGTCAATGTCATTGGAAGATACATTCAATTCCGATGGTTTATCTTGAAAATTGCCAGCTATGTATTCAGTTTAAAAGTATTTAAATAATATAGACTATTCGCCATTAATAACAAAAAACAAACATCCATCTTTCATCACCCCACACTCTAGTGCACATTCCCCACATTAGTGCTACACCTAGCATCTCAATTTAGACACTAATGTTATTTTCACTATAACATGTTATATAACACCCGACTTAGGTATATAACACCCCACTTAGGTATATAGAACAAATTGCCACGGAATGTTTGTGTCGGCGTTAACAGTTTGATTGATCACCACTTAGACATAATTAGATAAGGGATGTTCGCGATTCATACGCGTGCAATCTCTTGGGTAACAACGATTTATGATACACTATCTTGACGAACAGGTTTACGTTGTCAACCTTTAATATTCGCACTAATGGAGCGAGACCCTTACAATCTCATTAGTTAGGGTGTTGTTATGATATACTGCTCAGGATACGTAACAAAAACAACCTAGTACCGTCGACGTCAAATGTTTAGGGTTTTCAACTTATGCCGTTGTGTTAAGGTGAATAATTTAAAGGCCTCTACGCACCAAATACAGCGGCCCGCATTTATAAATGACTCTCTGTTCCGCGCGGTGGTTCTATCCGTGATCCAATAGATGGCGTTAGTTTGAATGTTTTCGATTGCGCTTACTTATTTTCCAACCACATAGCCCAGAACCGTCCTCTTGCATCTGAATATCTATTACACAAAAATAATTCCTGAAACTAGCGCGCTCGAACTAAAAACAATCAAACTCTTGACCATTATTATATTAGCATTGATTATGAATATATCTCCACTAGTTTTGCATTATATAAAGTGTTATTTAACTAAAGACCTGCCAATTGCGCTCGGTCGGCCATTACTCAATGGTGCCACAGCGCTAGCCGATGCGTGTCGTACTTAAAAATAACTCCTTTGCTGATTGACATGTGCCGAACGGACCGAGGGACAATTACAAGATGTCGCTTCTCACGATGCTCTCTCGGTTGAATAATTAGTTTCGGATTGTAATTAGTCATAAAGTGAAGTTAGTTCGCGTAGTTTGTAGGTAACCATGGTGTCGGTGTTTTAAGACGTCTAAAGGCCTCTGACATGGTCTGACGATTGAAAAATTTATGTGTGCCTTTCAAAGCACGGTAGCGTTCAGTTTTAATGGTCAATGATTGGTCAATTGAGCTCCGCACAGCTCAGCTTCGTTTAAATGGAAACGCAGGGTGCAAATCGAGAATTTCAAAATTTATAATTTGTAAAGTACTAATATTCGTAGCATTTCTATATTTACCTATCTCGCTTTTTAATTTGACCAAGTGCTAAATCGCCTAGCATTTCGATTTACCTATCACACTGTATAGTTCCTAATGCCTAGAGCTTGTATCATCCAACTATCGTTGAATAGGTTCAAAGGTTTAGCTAAGCCACTGTCGTGTTGCGGGCGGTGTGTGTGATGTGAATGAAATGTCGCCTCCGCCTCGTCAAAGGACCCTTTGCCTGTAACCGGTGCGATATCCACGGTCCAAAGCTTCTCCTGCTATTGAGTTGATGAGTATTGACCCTTATTTACTTGGGGCGATGGATATAACATATGATATTAATCTAAATGCATACCTAGAACATTAAGTAACGCCAACGAATATTGTTTCAGTAGAAGTGTTTTTGTTTATACCTAGGTATTTATATAATCTATGTTGGTTAATCCAGGGTCAAAATTTGTATATATGTATTGAATTTTTTTCCCCTATCTAATAAGAGTGTGCCCAATAAATTCTGGTAGTAATTACAGTCAGGTGATATCTATGTAATGATGTAGTTCGAGCTAAACGTTGCTTAACTTTGGTGATGAGCTAAAAATACGTTTATTTATACACTTCACATTTTACATTTTTATCTGAAGATTCGGTTTCTTTACCAGAAGAGTAGTTAATTCAATGTGTAGTGTTCGCTTAACCTTTAAGTATGGACGTGGAGTCTCACAGGCTACTCGATGTTTTCGTTTTCTTAGTTTCACCTAATTCCCTCCACTCCACGCGATTGAGCGGCTCAGTAGCTTTTGTTTTAGTTGTAAAACTACCAACGAGGGAGGAGGTAGCGTCTTCCGATGGATATCACGTAAATAATAACCATCAAAATATTGACCGTAGCCTGTCAGGCTACACGTCCATTGTTGCCCTATGATATATTTTATAAGGACGATTAGGCTTGTTTCAGATTTTTTAGTCCAAAATGTCAAAAATGTATATAACATGCACCAATCAAAAGCTGCGGAGAGATATCCTAAAAAAATTAGCGCGTTTTCTTGTGGTGCCTCATGTGCAAAGGCGTGTTATAAATACACGATTACCAAGAGAGCTGAGGTTGACCATGACTCGAGTTTTAGGTAATGATATGGTTACAGAAGATGTCCAGGATCAGGAAACCAGTCAAAGAGCATGTAGAATTTGTCCCGCCAAAAGACATAGGATGACTACCCATGTTTGTGTTGGGTGCAGCAAACCTGTGTGCCTCCAATGTTCTAAACCTTTGTGCACTGACTGCCAATAAATTTACGTTATTAGACTGTTGTCAATTTTTTTTATATTTGTTACCTGAAGTAGTTGTTTTGTGTTTTTGGTTTCTTATATATTATATTTTGAGAAAAAAAGACTCATTTTGTTACAGTAGTTAGTTTAGCTGTTTTTAATACCTAAAAATATAAATTGAGTAGATTTAAACTGAAAAGTGCCATAATTTTTGGTTTTTGAAATTTCTATAATTCTTGAAATAAAAGTTTATTATATACGCACGTTATTTTATTGCTAAATCACATAACTTTAATATTCAATCAGTTTTAAAGCGATCTTATATCAAATTCCCAAAAAAAAATGTGTGTGCATATAGGAGCCTGTGAGACTCCACGTCCACAGTAGTGTTAAGAAAAAATGACGTCCATACTTAAAGGTTAAACCAAAGAAAGTAGTATTTATGAGTTTAGCATCGCTCAGTCAAAACAGCATTATAAACGCTACAGTTCTATATAGTTCCTCTATTTCAGCCTTATCATCGTCATTTTCTATTGATTATCTTATTAATTTTAAGCTCTTGTTAAAGTCGTTGGGAAAACCGATGCAGGCATCTCCAAATATGCATTGACCCTCAGATCGCTATACGACATGACAGACACCTTCTCTTTGACTCGTCAAGCTTATCTTACGTCTTCGTCTTCCACGCTATCCTTTCAATTAATCGCAACTTATTTTTTGGAATGTGTCTGGTTATTTTTTAACTGCAAAAATTAAGCACTATTAATGACTAGCAGTGCCCCGTGGTTTTACATGCGTTGAGCTTGTTCCCTTGGGAATTTCGGGTATTTTTATACATATAAACCTTCCTCTTGAATCTCTCTATATATTTAAAAATAACCTCGTCAAAATCCGTGCAGTAGTATTTGAGTGTATCGCGAACAGACAGACAGACGCGGCCGGGGACTTTGTTTTATAATATATTGTGATACATCCGATTGTAACAGATACGACACGTCGCTGGCTCGATGACGCCAACAATTGTCGGTCATATTTATCGATAAACAGTATGGACAATATCGTGTTGCATTGTTTACGAATAACTCAAACATTGGAACCGATGCTTGCGCCCGATGGCGACTCGTAAATATATTAATATCGATCCCAAAAGCTAAATTAACGCGCGTGGACACGTTACACAATATTTTAACAATGTATTAACGCCTAACGGGGTTAATTATTATGTTTACTTTAGTCTTAATTAGTGATTATGCGTTGCGTTTAACTGGGCCTGGTTTATGACGTATATGGTATTAATTTAATGCTGTTTATGCTTGTGGTCCATCCGAAAGGTTTTGGGTTAAAATTTATGAAAATTTGTGATGTTTCGTATTTTAATTCGTATTTTCCAAAAATTTGTTATTTTTTCAACGTGTGTGAGAGTGATACACATTGTTTTAGTTAATATCTAGTAATACTAGTTAACCGGGGACAGCTAGAATAGGTGTAAATAAAATTTACTAGTAGGTATAACAATACATGCAGCGCCCCACGATTTTGCCCGCGTTGTGCCCGCTTCTATAGAAATTTTGGAATTAAAATTAACCTATAACCTTCCCGTTGAATGTGGCTATGCAGTACAACAATTATTATTAGAATCGGATTGTTCGTTTCTGAGATTAGCGCGTTAAAACAAACAGACTCTTCAGCTTTATTATACTAGTCTAGATTCTTTAACTGGATGAATAACTATGATATTTACACACCGTTAATTACAGCGATACTAGTCCATCAGTCTGTCTACCTATATAAATAAGTACCTAGATGTTACAATAACAAACAGCGCATTATCATTATTTTTGTTTGTTCTGTTCATAATGCTGCAATGAATTAAATGTTTGTTCAACAAGCGTTATGTGTGCCTGTTTACTGTTATTGTTAATTAATCAAACAACTCCAAAGAATACACAATCAAATCGAACGGATGAATTGAGAGAAGGTCCTACTGAAAAACCTGAATAAAAATTCAAAACATTCATTTCTATGACCGTTCCATTTTCTAGGGTTCCGTACCTAAAGGGTAAAAACGGGACCCTAATACTGAGACTTCGCTGTCCGTCCGTCCGTCTGTCACCAGGCTGTATCTCAAGAACGATGATAGCTAGACAGTTGAAAGCCGTATTTTAAAGTACGGAACCCTCCGTGCGCGAGTCCGACTCGTACGTGGCCGGTTTTTTTTCTTTTCTTCTTGTGTATGACACAATAACAAGATGACAAGTTTACTAATATAAGGATGATTATTGAATTATTGACGAGAGTTAATAATAAATAAATATACCCGGACAAATTCACTCACGGTTAATTAGACCCAAACTAAGCTCTTATCATGGAATCTAACTAACTGATAAGTATGTATAATTGATACTAGATGTCGTCGTCGCCAACAACTATGTCTTCACATATTTTAGACCTCGGGGCGGGAATTGAACCCGCAACCCGCGATACAGTAAATGCTCTCACTGCCATCGTGTCAACGGGCTTCTGCAAAAAAATGGCGGATTGCACAAGAACTCTTAAGTACCAAATTGACCGTTTCTATCTTGAATTACGTTTTGGTCAATCAATTTTGAAGTATTGATCTCAGTTTAGGTTATGAACTAGGATTTAGTGATCTAGTTAAGTTGTAATGGTTAATAAGATAGGATTAAGAATCAAAAGCTGTTCGTTCAAAATTGTACTTTATTTAGCACGCAATAGAACACTATTCAAAACGGACATCATTTGTTTTGTTAACCATAATGTAGGTGCTAAATAAAATTAATAGTGCTTGGGCAAAATCACTAATTTGGTATTTATGGGAACTGTGGCATAAAAAAAGGAAAGAAATAATAGCCTGTAATGCCCCACTGCTGGGCAAAGGCCTCTCATTTCACTGAAGTTATCAGTACAGTGAGGAGGATTAGGCATAATCACCACGCTTGCCAAATGCGGGTTGGTGATCTCAAACTCGAGCCATGTTTGAAAAGTAGGAAACATGTTTTCGCTCGACCCGGGAATTGAACCCGGACCTCAGTCTTGGCAGGCGAGCGCACATACCACTAGACCACCGAGGCATAACAAATATTAATAAAACATACACGTAAATGCTTTATCATCTTCACTGTACTGATAATTTCAGTAAAAAGGCATTTTTGCAAAAGTATAACAGTTTTTTTTAATGATACTAATGTTTATTTTTACTTGTCAACAGATGCACCATCCAATACAGATGAAACCAGCTGATAGTGAAAACAGAAATGGTAAGTTTAAATATTTAAGTCTTTCAGTGCCGACGACACACATGGTGTGTCCATGTACATTTTCTTCAGGTGCCAACGACTCGCTAGGCGTGTTCGGTGTCCTAAAACATAGTATATGCGACATCTGAAGAGGCTTTCTACAATAATCAAACCTTGTTAATAGTGAACGTGTTAACGAATTAACAAATACGTTTACCGACTGTTATTCCTATGGCGTGTCATACATAGATAAAACAGTATACTTATATTATCAGGGATTCATTGTACTCTAAAATCTAAAATCTTAAACATAAAACTGACTAAAATTCCAAATATTTTCAAACAATCGTCTGTTTACAAACTTGTCTAGATATCTTACAAGAAATTCGACTAGAAATAATGCGAAACCCTTCTTTACGAGGAATGTAAGACATTAACGGTCCAACACTTTAACACCTATCGTGAGTCTAGACTTAAATCTGTTGACCTGGAATCTAGATTAGCTAACTGAATCACAACGAGAGTAAACTGAGGTCATTTTAATCAAAATAGACTTGAATCAGTGAAATAGACTACATTGTAACTATATTTCCGGTTGGCGTAATACATACATACATTATTATGCTACGAACTGAGTACGGCACTCAGATACGTCAAATGCTTCCTTAGTAGAGATTTAATGAGCGATTTTGACATGTTATGTATGAAAAATTACCTACGTCAAATAGTTACGTGTCGATTAAGTGAACGCCTCTAAATGAGGCAGTGAGTATTTTACTAAGTATTTTTTCGTTCATTCATTCATTCACTCAATAATTCATTCACTCACAATTTATAAGTTTCATTCTATGTTACACTAGATTTGCTAACGATTCTTTAAGCCAAGGTTAAATAAAATAATGTATAAAAAACGTAAATCCACTTAAAGGACTTCGTAATGTTTACATTGAAGACTTACGTTTACTCAAGCAATGATAAGAAATCCCCTACTAAGTAACACTTTTAATATAAACAATTTCATCTTGTCGCTTACACTTAGATAAATATTCAAAGCAGGTCAGCAGGTTAGCTCTTGCAAAGTAACTAAATACGTAATACTAAATACACGTTAAGCAGTCGGTCCCGATTATTTCAAACGTTAGACTATGTCAGAGGCCATTTCGCGGTCTAATAACTCCATGGTTGGCCACTAACCTACTCGCAATTGATGAATGACATAAGACTTTTCCGATCAAAAATATTTTTTACAATGATCTTTTAGATATCTCAGTAATCAGTACGGATCTATTAACGTTTGCTTGCAAGTTGCGTTCGAATTTCTAAATTATGTAATCAATCGAATTACACTCGTAAACAAGTAGTAAGATCTCTCAAGGACTGTACACAATATTCCCCATGACAAATCAATTCGTCGGGTAATGTTAATAACTTACATAACTAGGTGCTAGTGTACTCACGTATAGTATACTTGGTTCGAGTAAGTAATGATTTGTGTGCGAGTACTCTAGCGAGGTACCATCAATCGAATTGATTGGCTGATATGTGATACATCAATCTCAGTATGTATTCTATTTCACGTGTAGTTTGTACGTTGTATATACTTCGTTTTAGCTATAGGTATCTAGTAACAAAAATTTACATCGGATTATCATGTTTTGTGTTTTAATTATAGCTTATGGTATTTAGCTCATCGCGATTGTTAAGCAACATGCAGCTCGACACTTGGATGGGTGACTGATAGTAGCGTTTATGACTCAGCGCTACAGTGCTTCGGGTGGCACGTTAAATAGTCGGTCCCGTTTGTTTAAAAACTAAAAACCAATATTTTAGAAAATACAGGCATCGACAAGATATAGGTAGTGGACATGTCTACAGGATATATAATTTAACATGATTTAACATTGTATCACCTACCTATTCATAACTAAAATTAAATTAAAACGGTATTACCTGCTTATTATTCTAATATTCTACTAAGTTATCCTTAAAAAGCGATTCTATTTATAGTCCAATAAAGTTGATAATATGATTATTTCTTAATACATTTCTTTCACGTAACATCACAAAAGAATTACCATTGTACATTATCAATTCAGAGGCTCGTTCCGGTGTGGTAGAGAAGTCGAAACGTTGTCGAAAATCCGACACTGAACACTTTGAGTAACGACTCCGGTACATTAAGCAACCAGTCCACGTATCGTTCGCGTCTCGAATACGCGTGACGATTTTTCGAGTTCACATGGTAGGTACTTGCGGTTACTCTGTCTTTGGAATTCCGTTATTTGTTGTTACTAATCGACGTCCTGATTTGTGGTTACACTTTTTGGATGTGTTTTACCGAAGTGGGTATGATAAAGATAACGTATTTAGCACTTTGTATAACAAAACAGACAGTAGTTTACAGATCAGTCTAACATATTCGTCGATTATGAAAGCCTAGGTTTTTAGAGCAGATCCTAAGGACAAGAAGCAATAGCTTCGCAATCGCTTCTATCAAAATGTATAAGGAATTTCATGTGATAGTCACGTGATATACACATATTGCCACAACACACAGTCATGTGACTTTAGTACACGTTAAAACGGTAACTTATGTACGATGGATTTTATTGTTGAACGTTCTGCAACACATTTTTTACCTTATAACTACTACAATGTACATTTTAATTAATATTAAAGTAATCATGTGATTTCTCACGTGACAATTGTATAATATGTAGGAGGGCCTGCCGTCATATTAAGCACTAGCAGCGCCCCGCGGTTTTACCCGCGTTGTATCCATTCCTGTGGGAATTTCGGGATGAAAAATAGCCTATGTTACTCGTGGATAATGTAGCTTTCGAATGGGGAAATAATTTTTAAAAACGGTCCAGTAGTTTTTGAGCCTATTCATTACAATCAAACAAACAAAGTTTTTCTCTTTATAATATTAGTGTAGATGAAAGAGAAGTCAACAAACATGTACACAAACTTATGCCTTTATAATGTTAGTATGATTCGTTTCGAATTATTTCATGATGCGACCATCACAGCCGTATATCCATCTACCATAATGCGATCTGCCAATAACCCAAATAATCGCCCAGATTTCTATTGATAGTGAACTATATCGGCTAAGGTTGAACATCTTGTACCGATCGTGTTAATGGACCAACTGTCTTCTTTATATTTGTCTTTATTTCTTAGAAACTTCGCTTTCTTCTTAGAAATATGTTTTCGTGTGTTTTGATTGGTCGTCGGAGGGATTAGTGTGTTTAATATTGACACTTTTTAAAATTATTTTTAGCCTCAAATGTCCCATTGAAAGGCTAAAAGGCGATAGACACGCACTATTATACTTTTTTATTTTTAAATATTTGTAAAAATCTGTCCGCGCGGTGGTTCCATCGGCGAGTCAACAGATGGCGCTAGTGTGAAAATGTTGTAGATTGCGTGTAGGTACGTTATTTTCCCAGATTAAGTGGAGTCGCGGTCATACATCTTGCTAGGCAAGAAACAACTTCCTTTATATAAAATTAGTTTCGGTAGGTATAGGTAGGTTTCAGAATGTGACCATTTGTACTGTTTAAAAATTCATAAAACAATACATACGAAAACCAAAATACCTAATTATTCCGCATAATTAATTCGTTTTAATATCGTTACAAGTTCATTATCCTGGTATAATAAAAGTTATTTTTGTTGTATTTTGAGTTATTTTCCCACGTTTGTATGTTTTTATTAAGTGGCATGGCTTACACCATTGCCTTTTGAATGTCACTTGACCAAGTCGAGTAAAAGCCTCTTGAGATGTTGATCGAAGCTCGCCACGAAATCATTTACCAGTGGTCACTTAGTATACCAAATTTACTGTGCAATCACGGAAATGGCAGCAGTCTTCCCAATTCATTTTTTTTTTTGTTAAGTTTACGTCATACAAGTTTTGTACCAAAGTGATAGCTGTAGTTTCATGATCGATAGAGTAATTCTAGTATAAGAGATATCGGTTTGATGATAGTTACAGTCACTGATACAGACTTAACGTCTGAGCCAACGTGAGATAATTACTCCACTGATTAATGCACCCGATTGTTATACGAACGACAAATGAGCTTATAAAAGAATAGTTTATATTCAGGCTAGTGATTGCAGATCGCTTTGTTTTGGTAAATTAAAAAGGAACAAATAGCACAATTTAGAGTAGTTAATACGTCTATAGGATGAAAACGCATCCTTTGGTCATTTTCAAATTGGTGAAATCGTTTTTGAAAAGTGGATAACAGTTTTGGATGCTATAACATTCCTCGTTTTATTTAAACTAACTTAAAACCTTTTTATGAGAAACCAATGGAATGAAATGTGAATTAATTATGTTGTAACGAAAATGTAACAATGTAAAAATGTAAGAAAATTAATAATGGTTGGTAAATAGTTGATTGTCTATCAATTTCAACAACAGGTGAATTTAACTATGGATTTTTTAAATTGATTGCCGTAATATAATGAGAGGCCTAAACCGCTAAAGATTAAAAACCAATTGCACCACTGCGCAAATCCACTGGTTTGTCAACGTTAACGCGCCGTGAAGGCTTAGTACTGTCTTACCTAACAGTCGACCATTCAAAGAGAAAATTATGACTTTACACCAATTAATAGCTCACGTTTTATTGTTATGGTCTGCAGTATTGATAAATTATGCGTCTGGTTAAGTTAACTGTCATATATTTCTAATTGGTCACACTGAGGTATAAGGTGTAAAATAATCGGTGAGCAGAAATGATTACAGTGACCTTGTACCTATGCT
Organism: Cyclophora punctaria; assembly: GCA_951394245.1. Classification (NCBI taxonomy): domain Eukaryota; kingdom Metazoa; phylum Arthropoda; class Insecta; order Lepidoptera; family Geometridae; genus Cyclophora; species Cyclophora punctaria. The sequence goes on along the minus strand of OX596174.1, from coordinate 1,878,867 downwards.
GCAACCTTACCTAACTCCAGCATAGTTAGATCAGTGCAAAACTTACGTCACGATGACGTACTCGTTCAGACAGAGAACACCACACTTTTACATACGTACTGGACGGCGCCCAGCAACCCGTGTATACCTAGATGTAGGTTATAGAGCTGTCTACCTGTAACCGTAGAGCACAATTGAGTCGAGGACGGACGGAGCTCATTAGCAAGAAGGGAGTGGAAACTACGTGACACTAGAGCACGAGGAGTGAGTGATCGGCTGTCATCTGTCAGCGCGCGCGCACCTCGCACCGGCGCCGACGCTAGTTGTGTCGCGAGCACCGTGTGGAGCGGACGCGTCATGTGATGTGCTAGTGTTGTGAATTGTTGAGGATGCGCGGCGATACCGGCGCCGCCAGGGGCAAGACCGGCTCCGGGAGGAACGGGACCAACTACCCAGCCATCAGCGCCGCCTACTGGCTCCCGCCCTCCAACCCCACCCCCTACCATGTGCCAGGTTCGGTAAACAATACGCATGCAGCATGCTCAGGTGCATCGCGTGCGAAATACGACCTTACTGCCGTATGTACTTTGGAATTTGCATCAATGGGATGATGGAAGGAATTGTAAGTGATGACCACGAAGCATGCTGGATGTTGTTTCAATGTTAATACAGTGTTATGTCCAATGTTCACGTCTTATGCAAATTGTGTTCCTCATGAGAACAAAAGTTAATTTATGAAAATGTTATTAGTTTTCATTACACGTGTGGTCTGTCTCTAAGTACATATGTCTGTTTGAGGTTTGATAACGTGCTGTGTTGCTGTGTCGCCTACCTGGCTGTATGATTCACCTCACCTACAAATGATTTTGCATGTTAAAATGCCGGTTTCAAATTGCCTCTTATCACTGAAGCCGATTAACCTTAATAACGTTTATTAACAGTGAAATAATCGCAATTTTTCCGTGTTCAATGTATACTGTTGTTGAATTTGGAATCGATACAGGAAGGAAAAGTAAAATTGTGTTAGATTCGTCAATATTTTTTGGTTAAAAAAATAAATGTCCGTGACCAACATCGGTTAGTGGTAATTATCCACATAATTACCGCATCGCGTTCATTGCAAATGAATGACGTTGTAGAGTTGAAGTTTTTTCTTGGTCTGCGATCGCTGTATTCCTTCAGAAAGGAAAACGTTGACATTGACCGATATGTAAACTGAAAAACAATATTTAAATCACTCTCGATTCAGAGCGGGCGCTCCGGTTCGCGTCCACTGAAATTAACCGGGAATATTTTAAAATTTACGATCGTTGAGGATGATTTTAATGGCACATTTATTAATTTAATGAGTGGTAACACTTCTTAAATCGTATCCGTTTACGTTTTACAGCAGTTTGTAAAGACATAGTTAACTCGTTGAAATGTTTATGATACATATTACATGAAATGATCTTTAATGCAAATAAGGAAAAAGTGTGGTTCAATTCAAATGACGTGCCTTGCGGTAAACTTGTCGATAAAACTAAAATATCGAACGTAAATGTGCCTCTACCAGATAATTTGCTATTGCTATGTTAATTTTGAACAAATTACCATACAATAGTGAGCGTGAAATTGTACATATTAAGTCGGTTTCGTCTTAATAGTGTCATGAAAATAAGATTCCCGTTAATATTTTTCGTTCTTTCGTGTGGACATAACTTTATTCGTTTTATGACTGTCTTTTGTGGTCACATGTAATAAAATGTAATGATTTATTTTTATGTACCTGTAGCTATTGTTGTGACGATGCTAAATCTTTAATGGTTTATTGTTTTCTGCGTACTAATAATTATAATTTATAGATTTTCCGAGGACATAAACATAAAGAGGATTGAAATTCTGCAGAAACCTGCACTATTATATATTCAGTTTTTATTAATATGTCATCTGCTTACAATTACATGCTTTACTTATCAATCAAATTTCAACATAAAATAAGCTCTAGCAAAAATCTGGCCTACATTTATTGGTCCAAGCATAAAGGGAACTTTAGTAATATCGGACATACCAAAAATTGGCAATTATTGACCTAAGCATAAAAATAATTATAAATAAATACATCTATACTATATAGCTATATTATTGGCCCAAGCATAGAAAGAAACATATGAATACACCACCTTTAGGAGACATTTGCTCTGTACTATTTAGTTTTATATATTATATTATATTATTGGCCCAAGCAAAACACCTCCATAATGCATTATCTATAGCAGATATTAGCGCTTCATTATTGGCCCAAGCATAACAATAACCTTAAGAATACACCGCCTTTAACAAATAAAAGCGCAATACTATTGGCCCAAGCATAGAAGGTATACCCCACGCGTCTATTGTTCCTGCACAGTTCGACCACAGATTAGATATGTGACTGAAATAAATGTGTTTGTTTCCTTGTTTTGGCGTATTCACTCCGTTTGTGACACGTACCGACCGAGCAGACGGTATAGTTCAACTTCAACGGTTATATATAGCTTTGCCCCTTTGTTTTAGACAAGCTGTCGCACTTTGCTTTTTGTGACTTTTTGGCGCTTTATCTTGTATGTGTACCTAATATATTACATAAGTTACTATTATAGGCTCCTTCAAATTAAACGTGCGTTTTTCTTGTATCCTGTACTATGTAACAGGTAAGATAGATGCGAAGTGCTCCTTGAAATTAAACGTCAGTTGTCCTGCTACGTACGCTTTGTATGATAAACAATAGATCCGTGCGTGCAGACGACTGTGCCACTGTGGTGCGTAGCCGGACGAAAATGATTAAATTGAAGATGCCTTCTCAAGATGCCCAGTTGTAAATTTCATAATAACCTATCTTTTAACTTAAGTTAGTCTCTACTGTCTAATAAATTTCAATCAATTACACCATAGAAGCAAGCTAATCAAGATTATCGCAGAGTAGAAATAACATAAATTTCCTTCTTTTTTACAGTCGACTCTTCATAGATATACATAGAAATTGTAAACACTTTCTCTTAATATTGCCTTTAACTAGCGGCGCCCCGCGGTTTTACCCGCGTCGGGCCCGTTCCCGTGGAAATTTCAGGATAAAAAAATTAGCCTATAACCTTCCCGTTGAATGTAGTTATCCATTACAAAATGAATAATTCCAATCGAACTGGTAATTCCCGAGATTAGCTCGAACTTACAAACTTAAAAAAATTAACTCTTTAAAATATTAATATAGGTAGATTTTTTTTTCTTCTATACATTTCTATGGCATGATTTACAATAATTATTATATCACTACATAGTTTAAAATAAAGTCGCTTTCCGCTGTCTAACTCCCTATATATGCTTAGATCTTTAAAACTACGCAACAGATTTTGGCGCGGTTTTTTTCAATAGATAGAGTGATTCAAGAGGAAGATTTATATGTGTAAAAAATCTCGATATTCCCACGAGAACGGGCACAACGCGGTTAAAACCGCGGGGCTCTGCTAGTATAGTAATAATTTAAACCACGCTTGTTAACACAAACAAACATACAGAACCCCCAATTCACTATTGTTCGTGCCGTACCTATTGCAACGGAACGTGTGAATATTACACTATTGTGAAAAACAAATTGCTAAGACAATGTACCAACCTTTGTATTAAATTCAATCAAATTTATATTTTGTGCGAAGTTTATTGGACTTTTCTCATCTCACATAAGGTTTGTCATGTTAATGGTGTGTATTACATAACATTATAAATTAATAACCACCCCGCGGTTTTACCCACGTTGAGCCCGTTCCCGTGGGAATTTCGGGATTTTTTATAAGAATTCAGTCTATATATTAAAAGAAACTGCATCAAAATCTTAAACTTCTTAAAATTTAAAACATTAATCAGTATGTATTGTTAATCTTAAAATGATTTTAAGACTGCACAATTTACGTTAGGTAAATTGCACTACAAAAAATCAACCTTATTTATTCAGCATTAAGAGGTATAGTAAAGCTATTGTTTTCGCTTGTAGACTCGTTAAATCTGCATTTGTTATGGACGCATGCAATTCAACTTGGTAACTAATTAACCGACTTTGACGTATAACGAGGTTAAACGTTTTTCTCGTTTATATTGACATATTGTGTACTTTATGGTTCCTTGAAGCTGAAATAACTTTCATTTATGGTTATATTCGTTTTAAAATGTTTTTATTTGAAATATTTGAATACAAACTGAAATTACACACATCCATCGAAACATTATCCGGATGGATGTTGTTAATATACATACACAATATATAATTTTGACCCAGACGTCGTCGCCAACAACTATAATGTCTGCAAATATAGTTGACTCCGGGCGGGAATCGAACCCGCGACCCCTGACACAGTAAGCGCTCTCACATGCCACAGTGCCAACGGGCTTGTCGACACGTTTTTATAGTATTATACATTAATAACCAGATTTCAAGATTCTCAAGATACCAAACACGTAACATCAATTAGTCATTACGTTCTGTATAATTTTCCTCCAGATATTCGGATAAGGCATTCTTTTCGAAACCACGTGATGAAATTACTCTCTTCCGTTCTCCATAGATAAGATAAGCCCACCATGAATAACCGCGTTACATCTCAAATATTAACATAGTTGATTAACTCTACACTTTATTGTTGTTTTATCTTTGATAACAGCGTGAAATTGGTGGATGAAGAATAATTGTCTTGTACGTACTTTGGTTGGGTTGAGCGATAGGCAGTAATGTGTTTTGATAACACATTCAGCAACGTTTAACAGTTAACATTGAGTGTCAATTTTCTTCAACCACGACACTAAAGGCTTGTACAATGTATAACGGCAAATATAGGAGGTCCAAGCATAGCTGCAAAAGTTTCTTTTTACAAGTTGTGTGGCAGTGAATGTGTTAAGCAACGTTCAGTGCGGACACTATTTAGACGAATGATCAATATTAATTACATACTTACTTAGTTTTTCTATATGTATACCTTGAAGTCATAGTTTTTTTAAATCCTGAAATCCCGACAAAATTGCCTGAAGTTGAGTTTGCTACTAGATAAATGACAAATCGGTATTCTGTAAAAAAATATATTCGGATGTTATAATTCAAACCATTTTTTTAACACTCACAAGTGACGAAAAACAGTTATTAGATAACGAAAACAGTTTTCCAAAGGTCATTTGTCAGTTCATATTAATATCGGTTCCTAAAATGTCAGAATTTATGTATTTGAATGATCGCATCGAATGTTTTCTATCATTGATTTGTATCTCAAGGAAACGTTTCGAAAATCGTAAAGATGTACCTGACGTCATTCACTCGCAAATTCTTGTGCGTATGTATAATGAAGCTAGATCGCAATGTACTACTGTTTTATTGATATAATAATCAGTCTTAAATCAATATAATACGTCGATTTTATGAATAAAGTGATAGTAAAAGGTCATTTTATTTATCGAATAACAACTGCAGCGCCCTACGGTTTTACCCACGTTGTACCCTTTCCCGTGGGAATTTCAGGACGAAAAATAGCCTATAACCATTCCGTTGAATTAAGCTATCAATTGCAAAAATAATTATTCGAATCAGACTGGCAATTCCCAAAATTAGCCCGAAAATACAAACAAACACAATTACAAATCTTACCACTTTTTATATTAGTCTAAATACAGATTGCTTTTCTCTCTCTTTGGGCCAAACCTGAATAAAAAATGTGACTTAAGTCATACTAAGTTAAAGTGCAAATACTCAATAATAAGACACCACCATTGTCCAAGGTTTATTTTAGTCAGGCATACTAAATATTATTTACCCTGTGTACAGTATTATTCTTGATTCTGTGCACTTATGCATACGTTTTCTATCATAAATACCATTCTCAATTCAATATAAAAGTATACATGCTCGTATCCCTTTCATAAACAAAACATGAGTTGTTTTAAACATCACACGAGTAAGTATACCGATATTGGGTTAATCATTTTGGACAAAAAGGTGTTTGGATTACATAATCCAATTACGTTAATATTATGAGTTACAGCATTCGTAAGACCACATGCCTGACAAGCCTTCAGTCATAATGTTTTGTTTACATTCGTTCACAATCACATAGTCGTACATACCGACAGAGCGTCATCTGCTTGGTGTATGTATATCATTCCTCTGTCACGAATAAACAAACATTATGTTAGTGGCATTGTTCTGAGTTAACGTGGACATTGGTTTAATGAGTAATCAAATGATTGTTCCATAATTTTCATAATAAGTGAGTAAGGGCTGGTGTATATCAAAGCAGAAATATTTGTTGTATATTCAACTAGCTGTGCCCCGCGGTTTCACCCGCAGCGCCCCCGTTCCCGAGGGAATTTTGAGATTTGTATTCCTTATTTTTCTTATATAAAAACCTTGTCCTGACAATAAGGAACACATTAAAAAAGAATCATCCAATTTGGTGCAGTCGTTCTGAAGTTATGCGCTTAGCAACAGATTCAGCGATTCGTTTTTATATTATAGATATCAATATATGTAGTAGTAATATCAATTAAGTTTCCGACGGAATTACGGAGAGTTAAATAGCTGATAACTTTTCTCTTGAATGTAGCCATTCAATACAAAAATAGTTAAAACAAAAACATTGTCATACATATGTTAAAGTAACCATAACCTCGTAACGTATTTAAATCCGCATGACTTCATAAAAACCGATCAAATTACCTAAACCACTCCATTATAGAAGTGCATACCACTAAACATTCGATTACTGAAAATACTAACTTTTCATCGCCCAATAAATATATCTAGTTTATAGACACGTAACACGAACAAAAATAATTTGAACGTTTTTAAATAACTCGACATGTTGATGCAAAATTGAATTATTACGTCCGCAATGTGAATATTATTTCAAGGTGGTATGATGTGTTTATCCAATCATAACATTAATTTCATGTATGTACTTAATATCTTATATTACATGTTCATTCAATGGTCAATGAGATACACAATATTACGAAGAAATCCTACTAAAATTATAAATGCGAAAGTTTGTGATAATGGATGTATGTTTGTTTCTCTTTCACGAAAAAAACTACTGGACGCATTTAGATAAAACTTTACGGTAATAAAGGTTATACATCAGAATACCACATGGGATATATTTTATCCCGAAATACCCGCGGGAACAGGTACAACGCGGGGTGCAGCATATAGTTTAGGAGTAATGAGCCATCGGGTATCGTAGCATTTTTTAATTATTATTGTCGAGTTATTGTATGTATACTAATTCATAATTTTAGAAAAGGTAAATATTTTTATCAAGATTTATTAAAATATGTTCGAATTGCATAAAATACAAGTACATTTTTGCCTTTTACAATACCCTTTTTTGAGTGAGATAAATGTTTGGGAAACCTTCAATCACCGCAAAAGAATGTGTAACATCAGTCCACAACATAATACAAATAATTTCCCCTCTTTTCTAGCTAGTATATCAAGTAAATTCACGATGTAAATTAGGCTATTATCGTCCTTATCCTAAGTGCCACAAAGGTGTCGTATTTTAGGTCTCCCACTGTAGTAGATTATGCTTAATCTAAAGATGTTTATCACCCCAAGGCTTGTCTGTTTGAACAACTGACTCTTACGTATAACATGTTCGTAAAATGTCTTTATCTACAAACGAATTAGGTCCTTATTTTTATAGTGTTGTGGTTTACTTTGGCGTGTATTTATGTGCTTAAAGACTATACAAGTATACTCTTAGTATGAAAGTATTTGTCTCTAAGTTTTATTATAGTTATGAGATGTCTATTGAATTAAACATTAAATTTAAAAATCTATTGTTAAAGTGATTAATTTCATATCCTGTTACATTTATAGAATGATATAGGTTTATAATTCGTTGCGTTATATTACACCACAATTCAGTTATCTATCGAACACATTGTAATTAGACATATCGAATTTTAATGTTTTCAATAATTAATTTAATATGAATTTAATGGGTGTTTAATATATTTAACACTTTCATCGACTCACTAAAATAATAATATTATGAATTAATGACTTCTAATTGCTCTACAAAATTAATGTTTGCATGTAGTCTGCTGTAGGTACTATCTACACTAATATTATAAAGACGAAAACTTTGTTTGTTTGGTTGTAATGAATAGGCTCAAAAACTACTGGACCGTTTTAAAAAATTCTTTCACCATTCGAAAGCTACATTATCCACGAGTAACATAGGCTATTTTTCATCCTGAAATTCCCACAGGAATGGACACAACGCGGGTAAAACCGCGGGGCGCTGCTAGTAATATAATAAAGCTGAAGAGTTTCGTTTGTTTGAACGCGCTTATCTCAGAAACTACTTATCCAATTCGAATAATATTTTTTGTAATGGATAGCCACATTCAACGGGAAAGTTATAAGCTATTTTTCATCCCGAAATTCTTACGAAAATGGGCACAATGAGGATTAAACCGCGGAGCGCTGCTAGTACAATATATTAGTAAACAGTACTCATACAAAAATATTAATACTGAAAACAGCCTAAAACTGTTCTGTAACTAAATTAACTTCAAAACAACTTCCTGTAAATTTCAAACCTGTCTGTACCACGACATCAATAATACCTTTCAATATACACGGCACAAATCTTACGTCACACATTTCACTGGGCGGTTTTGGTCCGAACGTACGTATTCTGGAAGTCCACTAACGACGTGCGCCCGAGCCCGTGCCGGTGCCACTCGGCAAGTTTTAATTGAGTTCCGAACAAAAGCCGGACGGGTCTTGGACTGACAAACTCTCCACCTGCACAGAATAGGAACGTTTCGTAGTTAAACGGAAGGATTTAGTAGTTGATTGTGGCGTGAAAGTTTCCTGTTTATATGCTGTTATGAGGTTGGGTTTTGATCTTTAAAGTTTTTCCTCAAATTATAAACGATACGAAGGTTATCTAGTTTATTTTCTACTAATGATATACAGAATACTAAAGATATATAAAGATATATTATTAGAAGTTGGAATTTGAGAAGGTTCTTCGTATGATCAGCTTTAAGTGATAACTCTACCCGCTGGACATACTTAGAACTTTGTCATATTTAAACTTATACGCGGTCCGTTTGGTACATGTCAATGAGAATTTATTTATTTATATTATGACAAAGTACTGAAGTGCGTTACATTGTCGACTTTTATCAAGTGGCCTAATTGAAAGATGAGGGTAATAAAAAGGTAGTTCTTATGTCAAAACTATTTGAATACGAATTTGATAAAGCAAGTACACGTGATAAAACTTGGCTCTGCTCTACAATGTTAAGTTGCGTTCAGACTGCGTTACAGAACATGTTATAAAATTGTATAAATTTCCTTAATTGTTGCTTAATGTCATAAAACTATTTAAAATATCGTAGACATAGCAAACTTTTTGTATCATAGGCGTATAGTTACACAGTCTGGACGAACCCTTAGCGACTCTACACAGTTATACGTTGTGTCTACGATATTTTCTTTTGTCCATTTTTTCGGAGTCTTCCTGTTCCAGCGAGCTCATCGCTGAAACCCTAACGATGCTCCACTCCAACTCCCGGAAATACTGAAATAAAACAAGTCTCTTTCATTTGTTTCCTAACTTTGAAGTGACACTCTGGAAATACTGCAGCACTTGATGAAAAAATGGTAGTTGTATGAGGTGCTTCTCAGCTGAATCAAATACACTATTTAATTTGCTAAAGCACGTTTTAATTTGTCTAAAAATCACATATGATAGAACTGTCTTTCAAGACATCTATCTTTACGAGTCTCCACTCCTGTCTAATCGAGTATTATTTCTTTAATTAGGTCGTATTTGTATTAAGAATCACTAGCACATAGTTAAGAACTTAGTTTACTATTAAAAATATCACTTAAGCTACACAAAAACGTACTACTTGCAGCAGTAACATCACAACTCTAAGCTCAACATTCATTCAACCGTCAGACTCTTCTATCAAAGTGCATATTCCGAATTTCGCATCATTAAAGTTGGAAAACAATGAACAACAGTATTTGGAAAGGTATTGCAGTGCATGCCTTCTGTTGCAAGAGTTTTGGAAAAAAGTATTTGCTGTATTCGTGAGTGGTTGAGACAGGGGCGGCCGGGGCCATCTCGAGATTGTTATCGACTCGCTTCCGGCTGCATTCGGCTCTACTTCGACTAGACATACCTATTGCGATAAAATTCTGTCTCTTCTTGTCCTTAAAGTTGGTCTTACACTTGGTCCTAATATATACACTTGGGTGCACAAAAATCGCACACCTTATTGTATTAAGCTTTGACCGGCTTTTTTCAAGAAAATATGCAATGAATTGTTACAACATTATATTATTGTAATAAAACACATTGTTAGCTACTCATTTATGTAAATAAAAATTCCTATTCAGTACCTAATCTTGATTTTCCGAGAATAAATCTAAATTATTGTTAAACTTGTGAGTAAAATCTCTATATTGCATAAAATGAAAAATTAAATAAAATAAAAAAATAAGGCCTTTCTATGTTATTTTTTTAATGATTAATATTGAGTATTTCCTCCTCTGGCTTTTATAACAGCCCTTAGCCTATTTTTCATAGACCTTATCATTTTTTTTATTGTCTCTTGTGGGATAGCTTCCCACTCTTCTTGTATAGCCGCCTGTAGGTCTTGGAGACGAGTAGGAGCGGGATTTCTTTGGCGTACTTTTCTTTTAAGCTCGTCCCAAATGTGCTCGATAGGGTTGAGGTCTGGACTGCGGGCTGGCCACTCTATTGCGGCGATACCTACGTCTTGAAGGTAAGCACGCGATGATGCAGCAACGTGTGGCCTCGCGTTATCTTGCACTAACTTAAAGGTTTCCCCTAATAGCCAGGCCATTGGTCTTACATGGTCTTCCAGAATCTCTTCCACGTATCTGTGAGCGGTCAAACCCCTTGTCCTCGGGGTAGTATTGGCCCCAGTGATGAACACAATGTCTGTTTTTGTGTCCATCATGATGCCTCCCCAAAACATGCACGAGCCTCCACCATAGGGGACTCGTTCGCTCATGCAGCATTGAGCGAATCTTTCTGATGACCTTCTATAGACTCTTGCCCGTCCATCGTGACCATGTAAAGTCATTTTACACTCGTCAGTGAACATGACAGAGTGCCACTGTTCATACGACCAGTTTAGATGACTGCGTGCAAATTCTAGTCGAGCTTGTCGGTGAGCTGTGGTTAATTTGGGACCGTTTGCTGGCCGGTGAGCTACCAAGTTTTGTTCAGCAAGTCTTCTTCTCACTGTCCACCGACTTATACTGACGTTGCGCACCTGTTGCAGTTGCTGTGCAAGTTGAACTGCATTCAAATGACGATTTCTCAATGACCACGTCACAAGAAAGCGGTCATCACGCTCTGATGTTTTGCGTTGAGGACCAGATCCTGGCCGGCGAACGTAACCGCCAGTTTCTTGAAATCTTTGGTAAATCCGTCGGACGGAATATCTGCTTAGATTTAATTGCCGAGCCACTTCGCTTTGATTTAGCCCTGATTCGAGCAAAGCAACCACTTGAGCAGATTCAGCGGGGGTGGTATCCATTTTCTGATGATAAAATTGTCACAAGATGTTTACAAGTACACAGTAGATATGATAATGATGGCTAAGTACCTGAAATTAATCCTTTTATACCTAATGTAACACCTGTAATTAACGCTACCTGTGACGATTGCTTTCCAGGAAAAGGGTTGTTATTCAAGTTTTGTCGTTTTCGCAAAAAAAACAAAGGTTAATTATTGTTCTTTGATGTCATTAGAAAGATAAGAATACGTTCTTTATTTGTACATAAACAACTTCGTTCATAATAGGGATACTTTGAAAAAAATTTGACTAAAAATGTAGAAACAAAGGGTGTGCGATTTTTGTGCACCCAAGTGTATGTCAACGTTGTATTGCCTGACATTTATGTCAAAATTGTATTGCAAAATATTCATGTCAAAATTTAGTTAGTAATATCCATGTGATTTGTGAGCAACATTTTAATATGTATTATATTATATTATACACAATAATTTAATTATCTGAAAATTAAAAACAAGGTTAAACGAAAATAAAATAAAGTATAATAATTAAAAAGCACGTCCTTTTCGTAATCATTAACTGAATTGCAACATGTCAGTTTTATGATTTTACAGAAAATAAATATATACCAATAATTGGTTGATAATACGTAAACAATGAGCAATATATTAATATTGCTCATTGTTTGTGAAGTTTTCTTTATTTATATATCTATAGGTAATTAAAGCCCAATTATGCATCCCATACAGACCGCACCACTATATTATCCAACCCTACTGTCAGTGCCAAGTGTACCACCAACTTAACGCCAATGTGCCTTATCTGGCCAAGTGGCTGCGTCAGTGTGACAGTGTTGGCACAAGCCTCGGCGGCGCTCGGAGCCTCACTCGCAGCCCCTCGGACACAGTTTAATATCCCATCGTTATTATTGTATACGGACCTCGTACTAAAGTGCACTATTTCAAGTGCCCTCCACTCAAGGCAGGATTCCTTTAAAGCAATAAGTATTGCTGAACTTTTCTTATTTAATTTATAGTTGAAATTTTTATTTGTAGTACTTAAGTTTGAAAGCATTCGAGAATCAATTGTTTGATGGAATGGGTGGAAAAATAATTATTACTGTTTATACTGTAGCTGACTTTTATGGGAGTTTTTCACCAGAGTAAAAAAATTGCAGCGCCCCGCGGTTTCCTCCGCGTTGTTCCCGTGGGAATTTCGGGATGAAAAATATACAATAACCTTCCCGTTGAATGTGGCTATCCATTACAAAAATAATTATTCAAATCGGATTGGTAGTTTCTGAGATTAGCGCGTTCAAATAAATACAAAAACAAAAAATCAAACTCCAGCTTTATTAAATTGTAGGATTTGTCTCTAGTTGTAACTCTATTTCTTAATAAAGTTCCTATCTTGAGCTTTGCAGACAACCTAGATTATCGGATCAGCGTTGATAATTCCCAGTGGAACTGAACTCATATTATCTTCCTGTATGTTGTGTCCTGGTTCCGTACGTGCGGCTAAGTTAGGGCTTTAAGTTAGCAACTTGTACACAAGTTACATGCGAGTCGGGTATGGTGCCGGAGCATACTCGGAGCGGCTTTGCATCGCAATAGCCTCGGGACGCCTTCAAATATTTACTTAGCATTTTAGGATGCATGTATTGGTATTGTGGTAAATAAGTAAGTTCGAGGTTCGTGTGGGAAACAATGGCGTCGCAGTTTTAAGACTTAGACGGGTCAAAGGCCTCCGACATGGTGTATAGTCGGCCAAGAAAGTGGTCTACCACTTTTGACAAAAGTTTCTGCGAGATGTAACGATCGCTAAGGTTGACTTTTCTATGCACAAATATGTTATGACGTTTTGTCTGTTATCTGAGATGCCTGACATTTGACATCATTGGGTGACTTAGTTGGACCTCTATTATTAAATGAAAATTGACCTTTTTATTTCATGACGTTCAAATGAATCTCAACCGTAGGGTGGTAGACCACATTTTTGGCTGACTGTACGATTAAAACAACTGGGACCGGGAATTAACTTAATCTTTTACTGAAATAAGTACAAAAACAATTATTAAAACTAAGTTTATTAATAAGTATTAACGTGAAATTTATTGAAGCTAATAAAATAATAAATAGATAATTTATTCCAAGCCAATTAACTCATAACATTCACACAATTCATACAAAAACAATAAATAAATAAAATACTTAAACTAATAAAACAACTTGCATATCCAAAATGTCCGCCATATTCTGTTTGTTCTAGTGTTGTAATTCTCGACTAGTACAAAACGTAGTACTATATCTGCAGAAAAGATAGTTATGATTTGATATTTTTCAATACGTTGTACTCATGAATAGTAACCAGTTTATTGAGCGCCTTCACGTACGATTCGGTTCGCAAGTGATCCGGAAAATGATACGTTTATTCCGACTCGCGGCGAACATGCGGGGGCCACGAAACATTGGTTTTTAAAAAGTAGCCGCACTCCGCAGTTTTACCCGCTTTATACCCGATCCTGTGGGAATTTTGGGATTAAAAGAATCCTATAATCGTCTCGTTGAGTGTGACTATACAGAACAAAAATAATTATTCAATTGGTATATTAAGCAACTAGCAGCGCCCCGCGGTTTTACCCGCGTTGTGTCCATTCCTGTAGGAATTTCGGGATGAAAAATATCCTATGTTACTCGTGGATAATGTAGCTTTCGAATGGTGAAAGAATTTTTAAACACGGTCCAGTAGTTTTTGAGCCTATTCATTACAACCAAACAAACAAAGTTTTCCTCTTTATAATATTAGTGTAGATTAAATACTTTAATTAATTTGCAGTTCTATAGTATTAATCTTAGAGACATACTCGTACATACCTAGATACCTAAGCATCAAAAAATATTCTCATACGATTTAAGTTTTCGTTCTTCGTTTAAGCTCTGTATTCCATGTTTAAGATAAATAACTCCGGCAAACACTGACCGTGACACGTTTTAAACCACCAAGTTGTAACTTACAATTTGTTTAAACAATTAACAAACGCTTGCTCAAGTAATAAATCTGAATGCGGAAACTTGGACGGTTCCATAAATTATTTTTGCATAGAGTTAAGACTAAAGTGATGAAGTTTATTGTTTCGTTTGGTTATTTATATAAAAGTTAACTCTACTATCTTTGGGCAGGAAACTTAAAAAGGGAACTACAATGTTTTTCTTTACCAGTAAAAGTGTTCTAATCTCTTTCACTGTACTAATATCTTCAGTGAGACGAAAGGTCTTTGTCCAGTAGTGGGACATAACAGGGTAACCTTACTTTTTACTTGTTTTAATAAAACGTAAGTAAGCGCATCAACTTCTGATATGCCACTACTGCGCGGAGACTTCTTGTGTCACTGAACATACCAGTAGCACTCAGTACATTAGTATACCATAATTATATTATGTAAACAAATAAATATATTTGTCCTTTTTAATAAAGTTTTAGTAGGTTAGTGGCCATCCGTGCACCCGAGTTTTTAAGCCACCTAAAGATCTCCGACATGATCCACCGAGTGCAACAACTATATACCTACAATTTATCGAAAAAAATCACAATAGGTTTAACCATTTCCATTTCGTCACTATTCTATCGCAAATTTCATCCAAAAACGCCTTTAACACAAGTTAATACAGTCGAAGTCTATCTAAAATGTACCTATCTAGTTTCCGCCGCCGACTTTCGATGTGATAATTGCCTCAGTTAGTCCTCGTATTGGGTAGAACGATTGCCGACAGAGGCTCGCCGGCTAACCGGTGCTAATGGTACTAATAAACAGAACACGTACTTATTTAGGTTTGTATGTCACTTGTGACGTCCTCGGGGACTTAGTATGTTGTTAGAAGGTGCGATTTGAAATGTACTTGAGATGTTTTTGATATTGTATTGTGGTGCTGAGAGAGTGTAGGGCGAATAGCATAAATTAACCATGCAACGAAGACCATGCAATGAAAAAGAATATTGTAAGAATTTTTGTCATAATTTTTGCCAGAGTTTAATATCATTCTCTTTAATAAAATACGCATGTTGATTTATTAGTAACTAGCAGCGCCCCGCGGTTTTACTCGCGTTATGCCCGTTCCTATGTGAATTTCGAGATGAAAAATAGCCTATAACCTTCCCGTTGAATGTGGCTATCTATTACAAAAAGAATTATTCAAATCGGACTGGTAATTCTCGAGATTACCTGGAACAATTTTACCTCTTTATAATATTACTAGCAGCGCCCCGCGGTATTACCCGCGTTGTTCCCGTTCCCGTGGGAATTTCGGAATGAAAAGTAGCCTATAACCTTCCCGTTGAATGTGGCTGTCCATTACAAAAAGAATTTTTCAAATCGGTTCAGTAGTTTCTGAGATTAGCGCGTTTAAACAAACAAACAAACAAACAAACAAACAAACAAACAAACAAAACAAACTCTTCAGCTTTATAATATTAGTATAGATAAGATTGAAAATATGATTTTCTATATTTTGGGTTAGTACTAGCAATTGTTCCCCGTTGTCTCACCCGCAACATACCCGTTGTAATGAGAATTTCGGGATAAAAAGTTGTTAAGATAAGCTTTTCTGCTACTCCAAACTTGAATCTATCTTTATGCCAAATTTCATGCAAATCCCTTCATTAGTTTCTTCGTGAAAGAGTAACAAACATCCGTCGAATTTTACTACACTATATTTGAATTGGTCGAACATGACATTTCTGCGTAGTCTCACTTACAAGTACCTAATCAATACAATGAGACAAATAACTCATAGAAACAGATATTATGACGTAACTATGAGCTAAGAAGCGAGGATGCTCTTGGCATTATTTAAATGCGGTGTTTGTAGTATGCTAGGTAATGATGATACCTAGATAAGACTGAAGGTCGCTCAGGTATATAAATAGTATTATATTAGTATTTAATCATCATTTTCTCATATCACGACTACTGTTATATAATAGTTTAATTGCCTTTGTATTGAGTAAATGTGTTAACGTTGTGTTCAATAATTTCATTAACTTTTATAACATAGTTATAAGATAGCTTGCTTTCCAACTGGCAGGTAATTTAATCCTTAGATTATACCTAACCTTTACTATAGTGTGTTATTAACGATTGTCTTTAATGAAATGCCCAGCGTAATTTACCATACAGTAAAATAATGTTTTATATTTTAATAGAATCAGCCTTATGATCTATTAGACCCAATTTCACGGTTACAACTGAACTCGTTCAGTTCATCTTAATCCTAGTTCACGAGCTCAACTGAGATCAAAACTTCAAAATTGATTCACTAAAACAGAGCTCTATCGATCGTGGTTCGAAATAGAAACGTTGAAATTGGGTTATATTTGCGATAACGATTGTTTTGTGAATAAAAATATCTAACCCTAACTTCACCCTAAACCCCACCCTTAACGAAGAAAACGCGAATATAAATGTCGCATTGCATCGTAATCGATATTTTTTATCGATACTATCAAAACAACACACGTAAGCATAATAATATCATGGCAAGACTCAATACGAGCCCAGTCGACCTCGTTTCTTTAAGGTGACGTTTCCGACAATCGATTAGACCGAGTTGCATCGATGCACGCGATTTATAAAAGCCTTAAGGTGGTCGCACACCTATCTGCGCCGAACGCGTCGAAATAATCGAACGAAACGATTTTCATAATGCTGTTTATGATATCTTATGAAAGCTTGTCGGCGTCGAATCGGAAGAACTCTACAAATCATAAACGAATTTGGATGACGTCATCAAATTCGACAAATGCGCTCGCATTCTATCGGTTACGAACGACGGAGCAACGCGCGAGTACTACTTCTTCTTTCGGCGCGAGCGATTCTTTCGGTGCGGATAAGTGTATGAGGCCTCCTTGATTTCGACTCGTTCGGTGCTTTCGACTCGGATAAGTGTGCGATCAGCTTAACAATTCTATTGAAAGGTCTTTATGACGTTATTCGACTAAACGAGTCTATTCGATTAAAATGTTTATCGATAATTGTAATCGATTAAGAATTAATTACAGTTGTGACGATGTTGGTATTTCATTTCGTATCGTGATATTTTATTTGATTGATCAATTATTGTTGTTTTTATTTTTGATTGTATTGTATTAGGGACATTAGTATTTATCTTTTAACACAGTTTTAACATTTTGAGACACGTAAAAGAGCGAATATTGTATTAACGAGCATATATCTATTTAAAGAGGTCTTTAAAAATTGTGCTCTAAAGCGCTTTTGAAAATGTGAGCGTAACTACAGCACGTCGTAGAGTATAGTAAAGTTTTAATATCGCCAATACATAAATCTTTGCTTTCAAAATACACTTGATATCTAACAATAGGTGACGCATGACTATAGTTTGCACTCGAGTTATGGGGCGACACTTATGACAAAGTGAATATCGCCGGCATTAAGCTAGTGATGTGATTGGAATTAATTAGACGGAATAATATTAAAAAACTGTTTTTTTGTCTATGGGTAGATTTTGTTGTCTCTCGTAGATTTGTTTTATCCCTGTGGGCGATCGTTAGTTGCAATCATAAAGAACTCTAGGCAGACAGATATATAGAAGCTAGAAGGTCTATCTATATCTAATACTAGCAGCGCTCCGCGATTTTACCCGCATTGTGTCCATTCCTGTGGGAATTTCGGGATGAAAAATAGCCTATGTTACTTGTGGATAATGTAGCTTTCGAATGGTGAAAGAATTTTTTAAAACGGTCCAATAGTTTTTGAGCCTATTCATTACAACCAAACAAACAAAGTTTTCCTCTTTATACTGTTAGTGTAGATTATTGTAGACGAGAATCCATTGGCCTGGATTTAACAGGACTTTATTTTTCTTTTTAGTCTTCCCTATTAGGTAAAATTTTGTTCTATGACCCAAATTAACCCAATGTTATCATTACTAATATAATAAAGCTGAATAGTTTTTCCATGTTTGTTTAAAGGCCATACCTCAGAAACTACCAATCCGATTTGAATAATTATTTATGTAATAGATAGCCCCATTCACTGGGAAGTTATAGGCTTTTTCATCCCGAAATTCCCACGGAACGGGCACAATGTGGGCTAAACTGCGTTGCCCTCCTAGTCATCGATAAGCAACAACAGTATTTTCCACGGAAAACTCGGATTCAGTACTAAAGTATATTAATCGTTGTCTATACTAAATAGGTATCTAGGCAGGTATTATCTCCCTGGATTTCTTTCTATATTAAGAAGCAGGCTTATAAAACGAAGTATTAGATATTAGGTACCTACGTAAATAATAAGAAAATCGAAGGATATTTATCAGTTTCGACATACAATTGATATCGTGCGAACAATACCGCCGCCTCCTCCCGCGCGCTCGGCAAATAAATTATTCAATGTCTCAAATGTAATACGAAAAATATCTAAGTACTGATGTATTTTATGTGTTAAGATTAAGGTTCGTTCTGTTCAGGTTTATTTGAAGGTCGTTTTAGGTAGACAAGTTTTACGCAAATAATACTTAGTACTTAAGTAAGTTCGAGTCGGTTTGTGGCCAACCCTGGTGTAGGAGTTTTTAGACCGCCTAAAGGCCTCCGACATGGTCTAACGGTTGAAGTAATGAAATATGAATTGAGGGTTGTAATTAATGAATGTCTGCGGTTCATTCACAATTAATTAGGTAACTAGTTTTTCGTAAGTTTAGTTTTTTGTGGCTATATTCAAAGCGTGGTGATTATTCCTAATCCGAGGAGGATGACTGTACTGATATCTTCAGTGAGATGAGTGGCCTTTGCTCAGCAGTTGGACATTACAGGCTTATACCTACTTTACTTTCATATTTCAAAGGGTATATTTACTTTTATTACCTAAAACTGACAAATAACACCACAGAAGGTACCGATAATTAGATGATAATTAGTTCTATTATACCTTTTCACAAATACAAACTATTAATTACTCTGCGTACTCAATGCTCACTTTCGCTATCTTCAAGAACCGAAAACAAAGAATTAAAAAACACTTTCTCTTGCATATTTTAATTGTAACGTTACACAATTATTCTGTTGTCTGTACGTGGCGTTTAGTGTAGTTAACTAAATATCTATACTTCCATAATTACTTATAGTACAAATTATGCAAAAGTCTTGTCAATCTGTACGCTTCCACTAAACCGATTTTTGGAAAACAATACATGAATAAGTATAGGAGAATGACCAATATAAACAATGAGGGAAAAAATCCCGAAATTCATTTTCATACGAGTACAAAGCGACTGAAACCACAGGGAAATGCTAGTCTAAAATCGTGGGCAGTCACTTAGCAAGGTTGCGTTAATCGCCGTTCAGATATGCGCCTGCGCATACGTGCGGAGTTAACGCAAACACCAATATTGTAATAGATATTGGATGTTTATGTTACTCATTTACGATAACTAGCGTTTAACTGCCATTTTGTCCGCGTTGTAAAGGCGTGAGGGTCATGTCACATCCACCACTCGCATACACTTAAGAAAGTTGTCTTTGACGCTCTTCTATGATGAAAAGGTAGACATTTAATATTGAAACTACTTTCACGGATACTCTTTGCTTTTATTTTAAAATTTTATCTGACATTTCGTTCGACCCCTTCGTGGTCACAGAAGACAATTTAGAGATTTAAGATTTTAGATGACATTTTTTAAATAGAGCTCACATTTTAAGTAAATAAATAAGTAAAAGTATCAGCCTGTATTGTCTCACTGCTGGGCAAAGACCTCCCATCTCACTGAAGATATCGGTACAGTGAGGGTTATGCATAATCACCACATTTTCTAAAACTAGAATGAAGTTTCATATCGCATTAGTTTCATCACATTTTATTTCACAACAGTAAATATTTTTTTGTAAAATGTAAAAAACGACCTTCGTTTCACAACCTGAAGGTATTTAAAATAATAATAATACAATACAAACCGTATCCCTTGAACTGTGTAGAGGTCATTTGGAGAAATCTTCACGAAACATCGGGTTTTACAGACAAGATAATCTTATTATTATACATTTTCACTGTACTGACATGTTCGGTGAGATGGAAGAACTTTGCCCAGCAAGTCGGACTAACCTACTCGAAATGAAATGATGAATGAATGAATTTAATCAAACATAACTCTCGGTTACATCCTTGTATCCCTTTATCAAAGTTCGAAATCCGTTTTTTCCAAATCCGTAAATAATATTTCTTTTTCAATACAAAATGGAGGAAAAACATTGTTATAATCTGGTCACGAGGTTATTCATACATTCGGTTGGTAGCCTCTACGGTAATAGTTTGAAACAACAATTTATGCCGTAATAACGTAAAATGCAAATATTACGAAACATTGTACTTGCTCCTTTGCCTTATTGTGAAGGCTGGCTGAAGGTTACCAAGTTACGAAACTAAGCAACCGTTGAAGCTAGAACGTTGCACATTGACCGCTCTGTTTGAAAGTTCACATAGACATTGTTAGGTTGCCGAGTAATGGATTCTAAATTCAAATTCCATCGTTATACTCGTAAATGTGTGATGTTATTGGTAGTTTGTTTTTAATTGTTTTCGTAGATTTTTAAAGAATTGAATTTGTTTGAAGTTTAAGTTGGGTTTTTTTTTACCATTTCCTAGTTTTATAATAATAAATTTTATTATAGGTACAGTACAACAAAACACATCCAAAGTTATTAAATAATAACGAACTAAAAAAAACATTTATGAAAACAAAACAATTCATCGTAGTCAAAATTTTATTTTTATTTAAAAATATTTAAAATAAAATACTCATTTGGACCTGTACTATTTTTGTTCTAAAAAAAACAATTTTAAAAAGGTTCAATATCTACAAACGTGATGTATTTCACTTTGTAAAACCACAGACATCGATTATTTGACTCATAGACTACAGTAATTTAATTTAAAACAATTTCGAAACAGTAATCCATAGAGTATAGAGTACAAAACGTTAACAAAACTCAGTGGATAAATCTAGTCGGACAGACAACGCTTTGTTTATTACCAATATTATATTGATACGTGACGAAAACATGCACGGTGTACAATTCGAGTGCTCGCGTGTACTTAACTCGTTAATCCTGCCAATTATTGACCAAAATAGTTAAATGTACATTTTCGAAATACATTAATCTTCATTACTATTCATGCATAATTTTAATATGGTATGTCGTTTACAATATGTAAGTGTTAATATTATCATCTCTCTCATCTCACCGAAGATATCAGTACAGTGAGTAGGAGCGTTAATATATGTTAGTTGAAATTAATTGACTATCTCGGTTATTATTGCCGAATCCACTTTCAGGTGTTTTGATCCTATAACCTAAAAGATGATTGGCACAATGATGGCGCGACGACCTGGGTATGTTCAACTGAAAGTGGCAATCTCATTGGAGAGAACCGCTGAGATTTTCGCCTGGCCCAATATCTGCCCTTTGCCTTGCCAAGGCTTGGCCAATACCTGGCCATTGCCTGGCCAATGCCTAGCCTTTGCCATTGGTACTCTACAGGTTCCTAATCATCTTTTCACTAAAATGCTAACTAGAACTTACCAGTTCAATAAAACATTGTCCATTGTCTTTTTCATGTCAACGGATACCAAAATCACCGTAAGTTGGCTCTTTATCTTAACACAACTTATAACTCGTATAAAACAAAAATATTCAACTAAAAATCAACTCTATTTTCAGGGCTTTTAGATCTATACTCTTCGTTTTTTATCTCGTATGTGTCGCATCTGAATAAGGTGATTTTAAACTGATAAATATCGATTTGAATCATTATGCGCATATTTGATGTCTTTAAATCTGTTCCGGAAGTTAGGGGGTGCCGGGTTTTTTAACGTTTGTTTTGTATAAAAATGTAAGGCTTAATGTAGGGTGACTATATTTTTGTCATAATGGAATAAGTACATTTTTAAAGGAAAAATATGTAACGAAAATATCCAAATGCATAACAAATGCTGCTAATCTCGTTGTAGTTATCCATACAGTGAGAAGGATTGATGGAGACTGGGGCCTGTGTAATAAAATAAAATTATCTTTATACATATTTATCGTGTTATAATTAATATAATAGTCCATGAGATATGTTACATCAATAAAAATCCCCAATAATATATGTCTTATAATCATTCTCTTGGTAATATTAGACAACAGGATGCCACTTAATAGTCCTGCAATTACACCATAATGTTACCCAATTATCCACAACCCATAGTCACCGTACACCGACACCCTACCACAGGGCGCAGTCTATAATTCACTGTATCTTGTGAACACGCGTTGCCACCTCCCTAGGTTTAATATTGGCAATAACGCAACTTTCACCCCCCTATTTTGGACCCCACTCGTATTTGCACCCCCCCCCCCTTCGAAACCCCCAGAGCCCCCTAATAATTTCCCAGTTCTGAATTATACGACTATGAATCATGGTCAGTATCGTTTTTCCCCGGTCCAAAAATGACGAAACTTTTTATTTATTGCCACTGTTTTTAACTGTATATGTACATATTTATTTTGACGTTAGTCTCACAAATCCCTGAATAAATGCATTCCCTATTTTTATTGGGTTCTTTTTTGTTGCGCGTAAGCTTCCAATAAAATGTTGTGTGATTTACGTTTGTCGATGGATACATTTTATTTTTCAGTTAAATACTCCTCAGTTTGCCTAAAAATCATACACTAGAAAATAAACTTTGACTGGATATAGATCAGGTTTATTTCAAGCTAACAATTATTTATAGGTCGCATGTCTAGACGTAGGTACAAATGAAACGGATCACAAATAAGACGGCACTAGACGACTAGATCTGATTTTTGATCTAAATCAATCCTCAGATGATATATGAAAATAAAAGCTCGGTAAACTGCCGACATCGATAGATACAACAGTTTATATTGCTTATAAGGACTAGATTACTCTGCGTAATGTTTTGTTTATTATATTTTATGAGATAATCCAAAAAATAAATAGGTATTACGTTATAGGGAGTAATAAATGTATGCAATATGGGTTTTGATTCCTCCCAGTAAAGACATCTTACTAAAAAGCTTTAACATTATCACCCGTACTGAGAGACGTCAAATGCTTCCTTAGTAGAGATTAAATTAGTGATTTTTAGTAACTAGCTGCGCCCCGCGGTGTAACCCGCGCTGTACTCGTTCCCGCAGGAATTTCGGGATAAAATTTATCGCATATGTTAATTCGATGTATAAACCTACATTACTAATAAGTTTCATCCAAATCTGTTCAGTAGTTTTTGCGTGAAAGAGCAACAAACATACATCCATACATACATTCATCCTCACAAACTTTCGCATTCATAATATTAAGTAGGATGTATGAAAGATTACGTCAATTACTTAAGTGTCCATTTAATGGACCTAAGACTTACCAAGTCCTATGTCGCGATATCATCTACCGATACTATGATAGAAATTTTTGCGTATTTTCCTAAGACAATCAAACTCACAAATAGCATTTTCATTGTAATATTAGTGATTATTGCTTTCAATTTGTCGACCTATAATCGTGCGAGAAACTCGTTCCATTTTAATCGGCCGTTATAACAACAAATCGTAAAAGATAAAAGTTTTTATACGAAATATGTTTTATTAAAAGGTAATGAAAAAAGTTTGGTTTGTCTTGAGCGATCGCAGACATGAAAATGGTTCGCTTATTCGCTTGATTGATACCGGGCGCGCAACGTTAGGGTTCCGTACCAAAAGGTTAAAAATGAATAATAAATTAATTATAAAATGTTTATTGCTTACAAAATTGCTAGAATCTAAATAAAAAACTGTACTTATAACTTCAGTGAGATAAGAGGCCTTTGTCAGCTGTGGGACATTACAGGCTAATACTTACTTGAGTGAGGCTCCCATAAACAAACGTGTACGTTACGTTACGTTACGTTACGTTGTACGTTAGTACGGAACCCTAAGTGCGAGTCCGACTCGCACTTGACCGCTTTTATTAGTTTAACTTATAGATTATCCTTCGGCTACGTCCAATATTGTTTGTTTAGGCACAACTTAGTGTTTGTGTTTGTTTGAACGTTAATATTTATAACCGATATCGTAAAGTTGATTATGCCTCCATTTTTGGTTTACTGGTAATACCTAAAACATTAATTCTTCTTATTCTTTTTATAAACATGTTTTCTCTTTTTAACAATGACTATTACACATACAATATATAAAAGTAAAGTAAAAGTATAGCCTGTATTGTGCTGCTGCTGGGCAAAGGCCTCTCATCTCACTGAAGATATCAGTGCAGTGAGAAGGATTTGACATAATCACCACGCTCCGTGCTTCGGAGGGCACGTTAAGCCGTCGGTCCCGGTTACTTTCTACGGATAGTAGTCATTACATGAGCCATGTCAGAGGCCTTTGGCGGCTCAATAACTCTTGACACCAGGATTGGTCAGGTTGACCATCCTCAATGAAGAAGAAGACCACGCTTGCCAAATGCGCTTTGGTGATCTCAATCTCGAGCCATGTTTGAAATGTATACATTTATTTACATAAGTTGAGACTAAAAGTAAGTACTTAGTTCAAACAAACAATTATAAGCAAATTAAATGTTAGAACTCTCATAATAGCCCGAATATCATCCAACTAAATGTAATAACTATAACAATTATTAAATAAACACATCCAATCTATACTAATATTATAAAGCTGAAGAGTTTGTTTTGTTTGTTTGTTTGTTTGTTTGTTTAAACGCGCTAATCTCAGAAACTACTGAACCGATTTGAATAATTCTTTCACTGTTAGATAGTCTATTTATCGAGGAAGGCTATAGGCTACATTTTATCCCGAAATTCCCACGGGAACGGGCACAACGCGGGTAAAACCGCGGGGCGCTGCTAGTTTACTAATATTAAGCTTTCAGAATCCATGAGCGCTCAAACATCTACTAATATAATAAAGGTGGAGATTGTTTTATTTTATCGTTTGTTTGAACGCGCTAATCTCTGGAATTATAAATCGGATTTTAAAAGGTATTTTTGTATATGACATCCACAATGAAGAGGAAGATTTTACTCTACTTTTATCGGATATTTTAATTAAATAACGGGTACAATTGGATAAAACCTCAAGACATTACTAGTAATATATTGAAAACTAGCAGCGTCCCGTCGTTTTTCCCGCGTTGTGCCCGCGCCCGTAGGAACTTCGGGATCTAAAATGGCCTGTTAAATTTGGCTATCCATTATAAATATAATTATTCAAATCGGATTGAAAGTTTCTGAGATTAGCCTTAACAAATAAACAAACAAAGTTAAAAACTTTACCTCTTTATAATATTAGTTTAGATAATATTAATGCGCCTATCAACACAAGAGATAAACACACCGTGAAATAGTTACGTCTACATTTATTTATATCTCCGCTAAATATTAATAATGCCGATGATTTATAACGTAGTATATTTGTTTGTCACACATTCGTATAACATTTGGGTTATAGGAGAATGTGCGTACACAATATCTCACAACAGATGTTAGTTTTCACGAAGTTAACCCATCCATGTTCACACTAGGATCAAATTATACAAAGCAAAAGATTAAACAGCGTTTACCTTTAAATTTAGAGACGTAGAGTCTAAATTCGTTAAACGTGAAAGCTCATTAAGATATTACTACTTCTGTTTTTCTTTAGGTATAAAATGTGAATTTTCTTTTGCTCTTGTTATGTAATCGTAATGGTGGAAAGCTATGAAAAAATGTAGGTTAAGTGAAATGTCAGTAGACAGGCAGTGGAGGCATTACATTAGGGAAATTAATGCGATGTATTATGGGACACGCCGCACGAAATGTTAGAAAGATGTTAGGGCGTCTCGGGTGTCTAACTAATGCGTTCGAAATGTTTGACACAATATTAAACCGTATGGTATTGGCAACAAAATACGAAATCGTATGATTGGTAAAAAAATGATTTTGTATCGAAATCGGTACAGTATTGTTTGTTTCATATTTATTTCACTTAGGCGGTCTTAAAACTCCGACATCAGGGTTGACTCACCTAGACGAACATAGTTCTTGTTCACTTAGTGGTATTTTTAAACTACATAAATTATGTTCCCAGTAATAAAATGATATAGACAAGTAAGTCATCTGTTCATATATGTAGATATGTAGAGTGAAATGATTGTCATTGCGTCGTTCTGCCAAGGTGGACGCTCGTTCGGACATTGATTGATACGGAACGGCCCTCGGTGCCGGCATTCCGTATATTTGAACCATTCCGGACACGAAAAGACGGATCACCGGTGCAGATTCAATATTTTGTTCTTAGCTTCGGACATAGTATTGGAAAATGGGAAAATGAAAATTGAGCGATATATATGATTTATGAATCGGATATTTATTTATGTCTTTATATATTGTATGTCAACGACTGGGTGGCAATTATATGTTTAAGCATTGGTTCAATAATACAAGCTTAGAGCTTAGTTTGGGTCTAATGAACCGTGTGTGAATTTATCCGGGTATATCCGGAAATATATTAATGATACTTTTAATTGAACTTATTAGGAATTTTTAGCAATAACATTATAAATATAACCACCCCTCCTTATTATATTACGCCAATTTCGATAGGTCAATGTCAAAGCCCAAATCGATAACAAAATCTCGATACAAAGTAACAATGGAATGCTAAAATAATCGAATAGCGACTCGATGTGCCGAAGATTGACACCTCCCCCCTGACCCACATTACTCGTACATCGGTATTCGGGAACCGAAGCTCGACTCTACTGTTAACTGACAACACTATTTATACCAACCACACCACCACAAAATGACCCCTCATTACATACTCTACTTTACATGCACAAGTGTCAATGTAAAATGGTCGACGGCAACCATTGTCGCTAATGACCTATGCCTTATTTTATTTTATTTTTCGTGTATTTACAGACAATAGTTTCGGAAACAATGGCGTATGATGTGTGTTGTAATGGCTGTTTCAGTGCCATAAAAAAACGTTACTAATATTAGTTTATGCTTAGGTTTAGCGTTGTATATAGGGTCAAAACCGACCTAAAATATTTAACTGTTTACCATTAGAATGTTATATTCGAAACTTAAAAAATAAATGAGGATATTGCTATTGGTCCAAAGTAAAAGGGCCTTATTTATAAACTCTTATTAAGAACATGTTAGCTATGTCCCTTTCCGACATAGGCTATTTTCCGAAGAGCAAAAGAGACAAAACAATTTAAAATAGAGCTTTAATTATACAGCGTTTATGAATAAGGAGGTAAATGTCCAAGGAGTCATAATGACTAGAGATCATAAAAAAGTATTAGTCTGTAATGTCCCACTGCTGGGCAAAAGCCTCTCACTGAAGATATCAGTACAGTGAGGAGGATTAGGGGTAATCACCACGGTTGTCTAATGCGAGTTGGTGATCTCAAACCCGAGTCATAGAGAAAAATGGAACTCCATGATTTTTAGGATAAAACTTTGATACACGGAATGTTTTAGGTATACTAACTAATATAATATTAATCTTATTCACTTTCTATCCCGTGAAGTCTCGTCCGGCGGCCTGCAAACTATAACTACAGTGTAAAACGTTCATTACGCCCATAAATCTCGGTTAATGTGCGACCGACCACCGATGTTACTATAATTGTATCATTTTATTATTCGCGTGTGCAACTTTGAATATTCCCTTTGCTATCAAGATGGTTTTTGTATGAAGATGTGGAGCGTTGATTTTTATGGTTATTTGATTAATAGTGTTAGTTTTATTGGATAAACGGAACGATTTAAACCCAAAGAGATTAAGAGTGAATTGCACAAAGATTCTTAATTTGATTAAGCGCCTAAACTTATTTAAAAAACAAATGACGTTCGCTTAAAATGGTGTTCTATTTAATGTAAATAATCTAAATCTATTCAATTACAATAATCTAAATCTATTCAATTACAATAATCTAAATCTATTCAATTACAATAATCTTTATTTCCTTTTATTAAATTCCGTGATATAAAAAAATACTAACATACCTAAAGACTGAGTTACTCGCTGTAACGCTGTAACCGTAACTAGTTTAAAGTTTAGTTATACATTTTAATTAGTATATCGTAAGCAACAATACAGTGTCAGTCCTTCAACCCTGCAATCGTCGCGTGCTGGTCATAACAAGACGGGACGGCCGCGGGTGTCGCATCGGCGTGTCGCGTCAAATGTCACTCAGCGGCGTTGGCACCTATTAGTTATTCGTACGATTTATGTCAAATGACGTACGGCAACGGGAGGGTTGTGCCCACTCTCTTGAAGTATGCATACGGTACTGCTAGTCGCATTCATAATTTGATAATAATTTATTGTTAATTCAACTTCTTATGTATTTGTATTAATATTCTTTAGTATAAAAGAGACAAACCGCCTTATTCATTTTCATAAACACTATATATAAATCACAGTTATAAATTGTTCTGTCTCTTTTGGTCTTTGGAAAATAGCGTACGTTGGAAAAGGACAAACCGTTTGATAACTAAACATATGATGGTTATGATGAATCAAGCCCAAAATCTGTACCTTTGACCGCGAAAATAAAAACTACATAATATTTCGAAGTAACAGTTGGAGTTTTAGTCCGTTATTCAAAGTACAAAAGCCCCCCCGTGGACAGTCCTGATGACACAGAATCTTATGTGTTGTATTATTTATAGAACTGAATTTATGTTCAAAATAAATATCAAAGTTTTGTAGTATCTAAAGTTTAGATCTCTCACTCGATCATTCTAAATCGGTATGTGAATGAAAAGTTTGGGACTGAAACTGAATTTTAAGAAACATATTTCAAATTGGAAAATATTAGGACATTACTATACCTTTGTAAGATATATATTTACCTTTTACCTACATATTACATTATATTAGAGTCTCCCACTTCTTTTAAAATCAAATAAACTCGACTGAATCCCACAATATTTAATAAGCATTTTTCACTCATGAAACACGAATAATAAAAAAATGTTCCGCAAATATGCGAACCATTTTTAAAATAATAAAATGTATTAACTTTATTATTTACGGTCGTAAACAAATCATAAACACTAGTTAAATGTCACAAAGAAATACAATTTTATGATATCATTAACGCTTACATTAATCGCATTTTTTCAACGACACTTACATCTGATATAAAAAAGTGTTCGCGGTAGTGTTATGTCTACTAAATATACTATTTTATTTATACAAAATATAATTATAACGTTTTAGTAAATATATTTAGAAAATACTGAGTTCTTAAATTAAGTTAACGCTAATTGAGTATGAAGTGTTGATGGAATGGAAATCTTCTGTCATTTTTCAAAAATACAATCTCGTCGTTTGATGTTTCTATTTTTTTGGTCGCTAGAAATAGCTGCGGAAACACGCGGGTACTGCACACACGTATGGCGGCGGGGGGGTTAAAAATATAGGCGTAAAGAAGGAAAATATTTATTTAGTAAAAAAATGCCTGACTGTCATCTGATATGGGTATTCGTGGAGTTGACCAAGTTTAGTAGCAATGTTAATGGATTAACTGTGGCCACAAGAACAGCGATTTATTAATCAACTTGTAACGTTTCGTTTTCATTGAAGTGGAGTGGAGCTGTGCTGAGTTCAACTGACCAATCACAGTGCGTTAAGAAAAAAAATTACAATTGCAATGCACTTCAATAAAAACGCCCCCAAAGGGGCATATGGTTTGTCGTAAAAGAAGTAGTTTAGTGTGAGGTGTATGGCTGTTATTTACGTACCTACTTAATAAAGAGCTACTTCTAGACATATGCCGCTCCTTAGATAACCACAATGCACAATTAACGATACTTCCCGGGTGCTGCACCCAACTATTACCTGGAACCATTGCCCTGCATTAGAACAATCCTACTATAATATTATAAATGCGAAATTTTGTGAACATGAATGTATGTACGTATGTTTGTTACTCTTTCACGCAAAAACAACTGAACGGATTTGGATGAAACTTTACAGTTATATAGGTTATACATCAGAATAACACTTGGTATATATTTTATCCCCAAATTCCCGCGGGTACGAGTACAAGGCGGGCGAAACAGCGGGGCGCGGCTACAGGTACAGGATTTAATAAATGCTAGTGGATACATTTTGTTTGAAACCGCTTCGCTTGTGCGGTCGGTAAGGCTGTGGCCCCACTGGCCGCGGAGGTGCCACTCAATTAGACCGGGTCGGGTCACGTCACCCACTTAATGGACGCTTCCCGCTCTCCTATTAGCTCCAACTATTTATACACGATTGTTTACCCGCCAATCGTTAATCTCCATTTTGAACACGAACCACGGTCATTGGCTGAAATTAATTAATGTTATTAATACGAAATTATTGATTGGTTTTTAAAAATAGAATGGAATGGAATTAGCTCGTGGTTTGAAAAAAGGTCGTTTGTTTTGATTAATATTATTTGTCTGTTAGTCTTAATATTTACTGATGGATACTTTTTATTTTAAGACAACACTTAAAGGGAGGTAGGTTATGTAATTTTGGCATTTAAAAAAAATATTTTGCAAAGGACATTCAGAATGATCTTCTTCCTTCTATACAAATTTCCTTAAATAAACTTCATGAAGCAAAGAGTTTACTTTAATCTACTACTATACTTGACAGAAACAAACCTTATTTAACTACAAACTGAAGTATTATTTTGTCCTTCTAAACAGCCTCGTACAGACACAGTCATGTTCAGTAGCAGGTTATTGATCCTTACCTGCGCGGTTTAATATTCAATGCGCGAGCGCATACGGCCCGCGTCCGTTTGGTCTCTCGCCCGGTGTCTCTCGGACCGATACGTGACCTAAACGTTATTTGATTTCACTTAAACTGTAGACTATGGCCTTGGCTGCCGTTAAGATATCCTGTGGATGAGTTGGGATTAAATGTAGTAACTTGTCACTTCACAGGTTTATTCTGCACAATGAAATTAAATAAATAAATATTCTCGAACAAACATGTTTCCTACTTTTCAAACATGGCTCGAGTTTGAGATCACCAACCCGCATTAGGCAAGCGTGATAATTACGCCTGAAACCTCCTCACTGTACTGATATCTTCAGTGAGACGAGAGGCCTTTGCCCAACAGTGGGACATTACAGGCTAATACTCTCGGACAAATGCAAGCATAGTTAGATCCAAACAGCTTTGAGCTTGTATCCTGGAATATAACTAACTGACACTATTACATAGGAACTTACTAGAGCTGTGACCAATGAGTGAAGCGGGTTAGTAAATCTTGAAATGTGTTCTTGGCTTAGCATATTTAATAGTCTAAAGACTCGAAAATGATGATGATGGTAGGAACTGCTGTCAACATAAATCTATCAAGAAGTATCTTCAGTGACCGTGGCTGCTCTTCTTCATCGAGTGGAAGGTCAACCCGACCAATCCTGGTGTCAGAGATTATTGAGCCGCCAAAGGCCTCTGACATGGCTCAAGTAACGACTTCTATCCGTAGAAAGTAACCGGGACCGACGGCTTAACGTGCCCTCCGAAGCACGGAATCATATGCTGTAAAGTGATTGAGATCATCCAAATTGTTTCATAATAAGACAAATAACAGCTTAATCAAAACTTTACAACAAGCGTAATAAAAATTCATTAAAACACACAAATTGTTTATTAAATTAACGTGATTTGGCGGTTTGTTTTAATGAAATATGAAACTTTTGATCCGACGGAGCGGCGCTGAATGAAGATATTCATTTTGAATTAATTCACTCTTTCAGTTTCAAATTTTGTTTGTAATTCGTGCATCTCAATGAAACGGGGACAGAACTTGAATAACAAATGTAATAGAGGGCCGCTGCTCTTGTTTGTGCCTCAAACACGGATTACGAAACTGTTTGTTTATGAAATTAGAAGAAAATATGTTTAATATTATCATTTGTTTTGTTCAAATGCAGAAACTTAAAGTATTTTCGTGATTTTGCTGTTTCTATGTTCAATTTTCATAATTAATTACTTACTGCCGCACTGAGCGACGTCCATTAAATCGACACTGAACTAATAGACGTTATTTTTATACATTAGGTACATGTCGAAATCACTCATTACATCACTACTAAGGAAGCATTTGACATGTCTGACTACGGGTGTTAAAGACCTATTCCCACTTCACTTTGATTAATCAATATTTCTTATTACAAAATATTGATTAATCGTCACCGTCAGAGGCCTTTGGCGGCTCTATAACTCTGACACCAGGATTGGTCAGGTTGACCATCCACTCGATGAAGAAGAAGAAGATTACAAAATAGATATAAAACAAAGCCTGTTCCATATCGTTCAACACACTTTCATCCTACAAGGATGAAAGTGTTGAACGATTAATCAAAGACTGGTGTTGCCTTTTTTATCTCCATCAATTATTAAATCCACAATGGTTTCTAAATTCTATAAATCTGAAGCCGAACGGTAGACAAGTTTAATTAAATTCCAAAGTCCTTAACCGACTAAAGCCGTCATTAAATCTAGTTCAATTTTGACTGCGACGATTATATTACGGGTTTCGGTAAACTTGATTTGCATTTGGAATTCGGTGATCCGTTTAATGTGATCCGAATCATCTGTGGTTTCGATCGATTCGTTCAGTTTTGATTAACGAAGGTGATACATATTAATCTTATACATTACATTATTGGCTTTGCATGTAGTAATGAATTAACATGGGATGATGATTAATCATTATCGTCGGTATAACTTGATTTTACTAACTTTTAGCACTTTCTGCTGTCATTCATGTAAATTAGCTTTATTAATATTTCTTCATTTCATATTTCAATACTAATAAGATAGAATAGTTATTCACTTGAAGTTCTTTAAGAAATTGACAGCAATCTGTCAGATTCATATTAAAATATCAGCGAAAATTAGGCAATTAGCTAATTATAAGTTTTGCGGAAGAACTTTTCGTTTAAAATTGGATTTTACAGTGCACTAAATAGAACTCTATTTAAAACGAACGCGTCGTTTGTTTATTAAACATACTTAGGCGGTAAATAAAATTAAAAATGCTCGTGCAATCCGCGCTTAGTATTTATTATAATATTTTTACAATATTTCATCACATTTTAAGTATTTGTATGACATATTGTTCTATTATTAGCGAAACTAAAAGCGAATGTTTCGCAGTTCGGGGTGAGCTACTCGTATAAAGCGCGGTCGGAAACGCTACGCTAGGGCTGTCACACAAGAGCTGACGTCTATCAGGAAGTAACACCGTCTGACTTAATTGTTGGCTGCATGTTACTTGGAGAAGCTCGTACGAGCACGAAATATCCTACTAATATTATTAACTAGCAGCGCCCCGCGGTTTTACCCACGTTGTACCCGTTCCCGTAGGAATTTCGGGATGAAAAATAGCCTATAACCTTCCCGTTGAATGTGGCTATCTATTACAAAAAGAATTATTCAAATCGGTTCAGTAGTTTCTGAGATTAGCGCGTTTAAACAAACAAACAAAACAAACTCTTCAGCTTTATAATATTAGTATTAGTATAGATGCGAAAGTTTGTGCGGATGTATGTGCCTATTTATGTGTGTTACTCTTTTGCGCAAACAGTATTGAACGCATTTAGATGAAACATAACAGTAAGTAAGTTAGTTCGAGTAGGTTAGTGGCCAACCCTGGTGTCGGAGTTTTAGACCGCCTAAAGGCCTCCGACATGGTCTGACGATTGAAATAACCGAGACCAATAATCTAACGTGCCTTCCGAAGCACGGTAGCGCTCAGATAGAAATGCCACTATTGGCCACCCATCCAAGTAGAGGTCGAACTGCGTGTTGCTTAAAAATTGAGATGAATGTGATCACATCTTTTAGTCAAACTGCTTTGAGCGCCATCTATGGTTTACCTAACCTACTATCTAGCATTAAAATAACGCACCAAGATTTTTTATTATCATGAATAGCTCCTGTCTAATTCAGTACAAAGCCTTTGCCCTTCACTTAAATGTCTCTGTCCTGTAACAACGTCTCCTCAAGTATTAAAATGTAAAATCACGGACTTCCCACCGAACTGGGTCAGTCTCAACCATAACTTGTTACAGCCGAAACTAATGGAGTTTGTTAAAGTAAATCAAAATTTTCGTGTTGTAAACTAAACAAGAACCATTTGTACATGTCAAACGTGTTCTTGGTTATGTCAGCTTGATGGAAACTTGGATGATGAAGGGAACCATCGCGGTATTGACGAATGACGACGCGTTATAAACTTGGGTTAGTTCGTTGATTAACAAGTTGTGTTCGTGTATTAAGAAGTTTTGGGGATGTTGATCTATTTTTAAACTAATATTATATAATAATATGTGGAAAAATAAGAGGCCTTTGCCTAGCAGTAGGACACAACAGGCTAAAAATAATTATATAATAATACAAAAATGTGTTTGTAATTTTGTTTGTTTGTGTTCGGGCTAATCTGAGTAAATTCGGGCTAAGCTAGTCTGATTCGAACGAGAAGACTATTCGCTTTTTTTATCCCGTAATTCCTACAGGAACGGGCAAGACGCGAGTAAAACCGCAGGCCGCTGCTAGTCTATACAAATTTTATAAAGAGGAGGATTTGTTCCTGTTCAAAAAATATATAATCTCTTTGAATCTACCTAATTACTCTGAAAATTATGACTAATTTGCTCAACCATGTTACAGTTCAAGTACCAATACGCGTATATCAAAATATAGCCGAGAACGGTTCATGTTTGCTGTTAGTGTCGTACAGTCGAGGCTCTATTATCTTTATTATTGAGAATTTAACACCTACTTATACACGTAGTGATATCCTCAAGAGTATTCTATTGTTCTATTTGAGTAAGCTGTTGTGCTGTAGTTATTAGGAGATTTCGTCGGTTGCTTATATTACTGAGGTTGACAAAGAAATATTTTTTAATAATATGTGTTCTTAATAAAAACCTTTTGGTTTTTTTCTGTGATTTATAGTCAGCAAAAAACTTAATAAGAAAAATTTATATTCCACCAGAATTTTCAATTTTCTTCAATACATTCTACTCCTTAAAATCTTTTTCTCCTAAATGTACCCATCATTTACTCGAAACGGTTCCACAAAATAGATTTATTAATGTTTAAAAACACCGCTCACGTACTTCTTTAAACGAAACTGGGCTAAATGTATATTTTATATCCATAAAAAACGACCTCATTAGATGTTACTTCTTAAGGAACGCACTTACTTAATTACAAAACAGTGGAAAATTTTCATTGGTGCCCGTAAAACTTCTCCATTCTAATTAGGTTAATTGGAAAACATCTTGAAATTACTAGAGTTTCGTGATGTCTAGAAATTACCGAACGCGCACTCTCGTACCTACCCATTTTAAATAATTCAGATTGGTTTAATAGTTGAGTTTAATTTCACTAAAATGTTTCGTTACAATTTTTCGAAGGTCTACGTACGAAAATGTCTAATGTCTAAGAATATAGTATATTCTTAGACATTAGACATTTTCGTAATGACCTGTTTTGTATACATTGAATGCGACATGCCTACATTTATATCATCGCCCGTGAACATTTGCGGTCTCAAATGCATTAGTGTTATGTTAAATACATTCCTTATTGTTTGTATGTGTGTGTGTGTGTCACACCGACATTGTTTAGCTAATGCCGAGTGGCATACAGGAAATGTGAGCGTGTGTGACAGGTACATGGTGTGTATGTGTGTTATTCTATGAATGTATGGACGTAGGGCTGGTATCGATTCCGTTTGTGAATTGGACTTCTGCCATCGATTATTATCGATAATTACTTGGCTAATTAGTCTGCGATCTTTGGGGGATTCTGGTTTAGATAATAGACATGTATGTTATATATAGATTGTTTGATTTTGTTTACGATATTATATTTATTTACCTAAAAAGAGTTGCCACAACATATCAAATTATGACTACACCATTGCGAAAGTTCGTTTTCAAATATATGTATGTGCCATTTACTGGTATCCACAGCATTATACATACATATTACGCAAGAAGTGTTTAATAAAGGGAATATCAAGTTTAGATTATTAATCTAACTAACCGATACCTACATTTCTAAGATTTATTCTTATTTCTTAGAGGAACAGCGTAGTCAAAGCAATTTAATAAAGAGCTTTCCTACGAAAATCAATGTAGCTCTAAACATAGCCAGACCTCCTCCATCACAGTGCGTACCGTTTCTAATTCAGAGCAACTCAAGTGACACGCTCCATGACAATTAGTCTGTAATTAACAAGTGTCCCGTGACAGCCCTAGCGGCGTCACAGCGGGACGATAACAATTCAGCTGTTATGTCGAGTTCACACCTAGCGACGATGCGATACGTCCCTCAAGACACCGCTGCGCGCGACACACTCCATTGTGTTCAATATAAACGTAGTATACGACCGTCGATTGTCTATGAGTTCACTCTACCACCGACAAGGGAACGCGATAAACTCGCCTCGCCATTTTGTTTACACTATTATCGTAGTAATGCGAACCCTTATGCGTACTGTCCCGCGACAACCCTACGTTACGATTACGACATATAGACCTACTTACTTACTCTATATAAGGATATGTATCACTAACAGATTTGTATTGTAAATAACGTGATATGGTCCCGTTTGAAAAGAACAGGTGATTTAGTAAATTGTACGAGTGTTTTGTTTAGATAGGACCCTTTATTGACATAATATTACATTGGACACCTTTTCGGGTTTGTAATGAACACGCTCTTTGTTCTCGTTGTGACATTGGGATGTTTGCCTTTGTCAACTGTGTCTTATCTTGATATCTCGAGGTTTATGTCTTTTATACGCCTTTATTGCCGTGTGTTACATTTTGATTAGATTTCTTTATTTTTGTGGTAGATATAAGTATCCGGTACTAATTTTGAGAACAATGGAGAATTACTCCTATGTTAGTAATAGTGAAATTCCACCGATCAAACCGACAGAATCTTAGAAAGCGTATCTGCTAAATTATTACCACAGTTCACCTTGATATGCATGATTCATTTGAAAATCCCGTACATTTGATCGATGATCGTATATGCCCGAAAGCAATTAACCCCTAAATAGTTGGCAGAGGGAAACCTTGAAGGTACAAAGCGAGGATACGTGAATAGGCTCGGCTCTGATGTGACCCGCATTTCCAAGGAATATATATCTCAATCGACGACCGCAATAACGCAGTCCTGCAGAGCTTATGTTTGATCAGATCGGTGATAACCTTAGGCTTCGACCAAATGGCATTGGTGAAGGATATTTGGGTAAAATATGACTGAAACTAGATTTATTAACACTTTTCTGTTTTAATGTTAATTTTTCTTCAAAGTACCTAATGCACTATACCTAATACACACACACATGTATTATTTATTGCTATGATGCCACGTATAAACAAAATAAGTATTCTTAACTCTCTTAAATTCCTAAGCAGATAATTTTAACTTAATAACATATCGTATTTCCAACGCAATAGAGTCCCTTTTCATATATTTTTAATGGGTGCAAATCTTGCGAATTCAAAATAGTAAAACAACAAATATTCTTCTTAGATACGTTAAAAGGCACGTTAAGTACAAAAACAATTTCGAAAAACCTCAAAAGCTGATCTAACTTTGACATATCGCGCACACACACTGATACAGCATTGCGTACATCAAATCCGAATACCGCAAGAAGATGGGAAGGGTACAAGTAAAATATTCAGAGGGCGCGCGGTCGCGACCCGGGCCGCGTCTAATTAATATTAAACCGACGATTTGACGCCCGGGTTGACGGACACCGGCGACAGGCGGCCGCCATTTTGAAAAATATGTTTTTGTAATATAAAATATGCGTGTTTGTTTCAATTATGTTTAGCGGTTTTTTTAAGCGCGTTTTAAGCCGATGAGGGACGAGGTGTTTTGTTATTAACTACTGGATATCATTTACTGTCGTGTTATTAAAGAATTAATATGAAAATTTATATTTCATCTATATACTTTTAATATACTTACGTTTGTCTTACAAGTCATGTTCTTTTACTACCTATATGCAACCTTATAAATAAAACATATGTACCTAAATTACTTCACCATTACGGAGATAGCAGATGTCATTAGTCATTACAATTCCATTTTACCGGTTAATTTCAATCTAGTTTTTATTTCAACCGGAATATTCAGTAAAGAGAGTGATTTCGGTTCAATGACATACCCGTTACATATTTTTCAATTAAGCCCTACAACCCCGACCGCGGCACCCGGCCACAGCCCATTTGAAGCCCAAAAGCACCTCTCAAAGCTGTAATCTCCTTGTTTCAACCGCGAATACCCTATAAAGGCGATTTATATCTCGATGGATGGATTATCTGACAATAATAACCGGTAATAACCGGTAATAGACGGTAATACCCCTTTAAGATGTTGACGGGATCCGGTTAGGACGTTTGGACGGGACGGATTAACTACTCACTAGTGATAGTGGATTAGACAGGATCCAATGGGATAGACGGCGCTTAGAAAGTAGATTGTGAAAGGAATAGCCGAGCTTTTGAAGAGCTATTAGTTGGGTACCTTTTTCTTTGTGAGAACATTATGAGAACGCGCTAAATGAATGCGTGAATTGTTTTCAAAACATACCTATTAATAAATAAATAAAATACAGGATGGTTTAAAAAATACCTGAGTAATTTTATTCCCCATTTACAATCTTTGTATTTAACGTATCTAACACATTGGTACCACCAAAGTGTAATGTCACTATCTATACTTTGTCCTTATTCTATAGTCTTAAGATAGTTTCCTACAGCTGAAAGGTAGTGGATTAAGTGGATAACTCCATGTTCCGATCCGAAGGGTAGAAATGGTTCCGATAATAACCGCCGAAGGGGTGCTAAGCCCGGGGATGGCACGTTATTAATTACTAGCTTTTATGACTAGTATTTCTGACTGGGAATAAAAAGGCAGATATGTATAGTGCTAGTGCATATACCTCCTCACTGTACTGATATCTTCAGTGAGGTTAGAGGCCTCTGCCCAGTATTGGGACATTACAGGCTAATATATTACATATTGAATGTAGTGTAAAAGAAGTTTAGTTCGATGGTCCTATACAAATATTGCAGTCGATTAATGTTCACGAAAAGCATTCTTATTGAGTTAAGTATGAGTTAAGTATGAGTTAAGTATAAGTTAAGTATGAGTTGAGTATCCTCTACACGTGTCGAATTTTATTCTATACTAGCAGCGGCCCTCAGTTTTACCCGCGTTGTGCCTGTTTCCGTGGAAATTTCGGGATAATAAATAGCCTAAAACCCAATAACCTTCCTGAAAAACGGGCTATCCATTTTAGAAATAATTATTAGAATCGGATTGATAGTTTCAGAGATAAGCGCGTTCCAACAAACATATTGACAAACTTTTCAATTTTATTATATTAGTATAAATACTTTGTAATTAACAACTAGCAGCGCTTTGCATTTTACCTACGTTGGGCACATTCCCGTGGGAATTTCGGGATGGAAAAGATCCTATAAACTTCCCGTTAAATGTGGCTATTGCAAAGAATTATCCAAATTGGAATGGTAATTCCCGAGATTAGCTTAAAGATACAAACTTACTAATTTATTCTTTATAATATTAGTATAGACAATGTCTGATATCCTTCTTTTTCATACAAATGCAAAAACTTGCATCGACAATTTGTCGCGCTCTCACAATATTGAAAATCGTGTTTATCGCGTTATTTACTTTTCAACCAACAAATCAATAAGCTAAACAACAGACCTACATAATTGAAAGTAACCGTACTCTTTTCGTAGCAACCTACGACGTAGCCAATAAAACGATCCACGTAACCGCCAAATACTACGATAAGTACAATGCGATTAAAATAAGAATAGGACCGGCCTAGCGCCATGTTGTGACGTCACAACGGGAACTTGGTATAGTGTGCAAAAAAAGTACGTGCTATTACAATATAAAACAAGCCAATATTTAATTGTAAGTTACAATATTTATTGTAAGTTCGAGTAGGTTAGTGGCCAACCCTGGTGTTGGAGTTTTTAGACCGCCTAAAGGCCTCCGACATGGTCTAACGATTGAAACAACCGGGACCGACAATTTAACGTGCCTTCCGAAGCACGGTAGCGCTCAAATAGAAATGCCACTGTCGGCCACCCATCTAAGTAGGGGTCGAGCTGCACGTTGCTTAACAATCCCAATGAACTAACATCGCTTAGTCAAACTACGCCACGAGCGCTCCCACGATGACCTACTACCATTACAACAGCACTGTGACATTTTGTTTGTTTACTATTGCGCGTGCTCACTCGACTTTATACGAAACGAAACTAAAACAAAATAAATTAATCTCTTTCCGTGTAGTGTGGAACGTGAACGTACGGGAATATTCCCGGTGCGGGCTCGCTTTAATTAAATGGTGGCTCATTGTCGTGTTAAAACTAAAAGTTGAACTAATAAACGTCACATACGTACTGATATACGTGCGCTGTGACACTTTTGCAGTGACTTTTTTTACCTTCTCAATTTGCAGTACGGTTTTTATTAGCGTGAAATGTTCGGTTTGCTGATATTTTTGGATGTTCGTTTTTGTATTGACGAAATTGGAAAGTTTTTATTACATTTTGGGGATAAAAAATGGAGTCATTCATTATAATCTGAAAGTCCTTTGTGGACTGAAACACGTCGTGTCGTGTTGTAGCGTAGGTAACTAGCACACTATTCGATACAGCGCTCAGAGGTCACGTTAAGCAGTCGGTCCCGGTTCATTCAGTCGTCAGACTATGTGGTGCGTTCAAAGGAGCCTCTATGGGGCCAAAACTGAATAAAAATATTTGACTTTGACTTTGACTTTAGGCGGTCTAAAACTTCGACACCAAGGTTGGCCACTGACCTAAAGGCTTTTTGTTCTTAAAGATGTTAATCAGAAGAAATATATCTATGAAGGATATTGTGACTAACAACAAAAAAATAAGATTTTATCTTTTATTTTAGTTGGAAACTACCTATATTAAAACAATTTAGAATTCTTCTCTAATTTATTTTCATTAACAAAAATATACTATCTTAAAATAAAAATGGATTCCAAAAGCATCAACTTCTCGAATGTTCTTTTATGCGAATGAATTGACGGAGTAATCTCTGGGGCAGTCTTTAAAATAATTTACACCTTTACACCTTTACGGAATTCACTGAAAAGCGCACGTTTTTAAATGGATCCGTAATGAAAAGGATACTCAATTTAACAC